>JANFAI010000035.1:0-627175 GCA_024613185.1 Pisolithus microcarpus
TCAGCTGCCTCAGCTGCTGCTTTTTGTTCATGCCATACCCTCTTTCCAGTGTTGATGCTTGCTGAATTTAGCATTGGCAGTTTCTTGATCATCTTCACTTGCCAATTGAATGGCCTCATCCAGGACACAGTCCAGTTGTGGATGGCAGCAGTGGGGGGAAAAACTGGTATGGGCAGTACTTTGGGACATATTAATGGAGGTAACAGGATCTAGAGGGATGGAAGAGTTGTGGGATGAGAATCATTGACCAGTCTTTGAAATTGGGCACCAGCCTTAAGTACTCAGGTAACACATGCCCCAGGTGGTGATAGCCAGTCTCATGCCAGCCTCATGGTGATACTGATGGGCCTTCAAGGGCTCAGCCCTAAAGGGGGGATACTGTCACATCCATGACATCCACTCTTTATTTGTCTCTAGTCAACCCCAACCTCTGGTAGACTCTTCACCTCCAGTACATAGGGACAACCAGTATCCAGACACCAGTCATCAGTACCCAGTAGTATCTTGGTCATCTTGTACATAGCTTTCCTTTAGCTTACCAAGACTACCAGTACACTGGTAGTCATGTTCCCAGAACTCAAGTATATAAGCTCTGTATCTACTTGGTACATACCTCAGTCAGATATCAACTAGATCCCCAGATCTGATTCACCTCCATCTACTCTCAGCAAACCAGACTTGTCCAAGGACCCAGCACACAAGCTGAGGTCAACACAGGTGTTGTCCCTTCATCAGTATCTTGACTCCTCTCTGAAAGCCCCCCCTGTGTAGACCAGTACTTGTACCCCCAGCCCAGATCTAGCCTGAATTCATATCTGACAATGATCTACTGTTCACACTCTGATACATATGATCCACTCTACCTAATGATAACTTTTGACCTATGCTGCCAATACCTCATAGGGCTTTACAGGGTAGATAAAGTCTTATATACATTTCATTAAAAATTTCCTGATGTCATGGTGGGCTCCAGATGAAAAGTCCAAAACAAGGGGAGACTGGGGATAGGCAAGGATACTCTGAAGGGTGAATTCTTCCCAAAGGGGCTTCTACAGCCTAGAGGGAGACTGTCTTGGGGACATCTGGTGCTGTCTAAAGCTGTCTGGACACTGAAAAGGCCACTTAAAACCTTCTTGAACTTGAACTTGAAACTTGCTATTTTTTTATTGTTTTAGGCACAATGTAATGTAAGTGTGCAAGGGCTTACATAAGCCACAATGCAAGTATACAACTCAAAATACTAAGTAAAACCTAAAGTAAATGAACAGAAATAAAAGTGAAAGTAAAAACAATAAGATAAAAGAAATATCATATTAAGGAGAATCCTCTCCCTACACTGGTATGTTTGGGTATCCAAAGAATGGCAGCCAACAAGGACCATGGCTAGTATTGTGACAGAGACAAACAGGGGGTTTCCTGTTTGCCAATGCTGGATCAAAACCTCCTCATTCTGAGAACACAAATTTGGGTATGTAGGTCAAAGTCACTCTCCTGGGTTATGCTAACATGTTCAGATAGCCCTATTTCATATTGTGGTCAATCTTCCTAAGCATCATATGGCTCTGCAGGCAGCTCACTGGACAAATTGTCCTGGGTCTATTTACTGTGGCATTACTGGCTTATTGGAGGTAGTCAATGGTGTTCAGGACATCTGGGGATTAAACAAGGCACTTTCCAAAGGTCTTACATCCACTGCTGGCACTCCTTCCACCCAACTTCCTTCCAACTCAGATCCTGAGGGGCTCACTCTCAAGAGGGAAGTCAAGTTCTCAGAGATCATTCTGCTTGCATTGTTGGCTATGCATACATTTTACAGGATGGGCCACCAGCCCACCATCCCTTCCCTCCAGTGGAAAACTGCATTTGTACTGGTCTCTAGCATCAGGATTCCATATTCCCAGATCACAGTAATCTTGAATACCCTTGGCCCTATTTCCTAGTCAGCCTTTTGGCCCACTTTTGGCATTGTGGAATCTCCCACCTTCTCTCTCCCTATGCATAAACTATCAGGGGAATGTACTGCTTTCCATCTTGAGGTCTGCCCAGGTTTTGTCAACTTACTTCAATTCACTACTACTGGGAAGTGCAGTGTTTGCAGTGGGGCTAAGGAGACATTTGATGGTTTGGAAGGTTTTTGCACCCCAATATATGTTTACTGTATTGGAGATAGCAGCTTTGGGCATGGGTGTTGTGGTTGGCATTTGGGGGGTATGGAGAGTGAGGAGTGTTAGGAGGCTACTTAGAGGGGCTGGTAGGGTCAATGCAGTTGTCCCAAGCAACTGACATGCTTGGTAGTCAGTCAAGTGGGTTGGTGGCAAATGACACATGTTTGCTATGCACCTGCCTTGAGAGATGGCTTACCTTGCAGTGAATATATCCTGACTTCCACTTACCACCAGTCAGTTTGCAGAGTACATGTCAGATGTAAGGTGCTAATCAGTTTTCATACTTCCAGTTGTACATATTCTCAAAGGTAAGAGTGTTGCCTCTAAACCACCTCAAGAGCACTACTCCCACCTTATGCATGGAAGATCATCCTTTCCTGGCATTACCTCCCAATATCACCTTATGGAGACTTCAATAGTAAACATGACCCAGGGGAGTACTGAGGCTAATTGTCATTTTCTGTGCATGCACCATATCTACAGTTAACACCTTGAGGCTCTGTCCCTATACAGACTTCCCTTGGCACCTGGCTCCATCAAGAGCTTGTTTGCTAAAAACATCTCAGAATAAATGTTGCACAAACAATAAGAATATCCACTTACACATGCGATTCTCACCTACAATTTTGATAATACCATCACATAAGCCATTCATATCACCATTACACTGGTGAAAAATGGCCCCAACAACTTTAGAAACACTAAGCTGCATATTGGAGGCTCCATATTCCTTTACAGCCAATGTCAAAACCTCCTTCCATGCAGAGTGGTTCTGTTGCATCAAAAAGAAGGAATGCTCAGCAACAAGTAAACATCCTATAGCAGTGAGTGAATGTGGGCATGCAATCACAAACACTTACCAATGGCATGCTCAACTATTGACTGGAGAGTTGGGAACTTCCCCAATAAAGTGACATCTTTGGGTAGAGGTGGCATTGGAGTGTCAACATCCACTTCAAATTTGGGCTGAAATCCAACATGGACATCTGGGAAGGGAAGATAGAAACTAACCACTTACAAGCTAAAGTTTAAAATTTCACACATTAGAAATATGGTGACAACATGGGGGAACAACAAAGTTAGCCAGCTTTGGCACCTGGGAGAATACCCACCTCCTGTGAAAGAACAAGTCAAACCAAGGGTACCATGGCCAGTGGTGATTGGGTTGTCAAATAAATAAGGCATGGCATGACTCACATTCTGTTATATAAATTATGGAGGCAAGGCCATGAAATTAAACAGACCTTCAGGGTCACATGCCTGAATCACTTACAAGCTACAAATGAAATAAAACAAGGAGGACAAATAGATTTCAGGCAGTGTCAGAAAAATCCACTATTCCACTAAACTGACTCACATTCTGGTTTATCATCAAGATAAAGAAAGTGTAAGTAAGGCCCTCAGTAGACATCAAACTAAACATGCCATAAAACCACTCACCTCCTGCCATGGCACCAACATGAAGAGTGCAAGTGAGGGCATTCAGCAGACATCCAGCTAAACATGCCATGAAATCACTCACCCACTGTCATGGCACCAACATGAAGAGTGCAAGCAAGGGCATTCAGCAGACATCCAGCTAAACATGCCATGAAATCACTCACATACTGTCATGGCACCATCATGAAGAGTGCAAGTGAGGGCATTCAGCAGACATCCAGCTAAACATGCCATGAAATCACTCACATCCTGTCATGGCACCAACATGAAGAGTGCAAGTGAGGGCATTCAGCAGACATCCAGCTAAACATGCCATGAAATCACTCACAGCCTGTCATGGCACCAACATGAAGAGTGCAAGTGAGGGCATTCAGCAGACATCCAGCTAAACATGCCATGAATCACTCACCCGCTGTCATGGCACCAACATGAAGAGTGCAAGTGAGGGCATTCAGCAGACATCCAGCTAAACATGCCATGAAATCACTCACAGCCTGTCATGGCACCAACATGAAGAGTGCAAGTGAGGGCATTCAGCAGACATCCAGCTAAACATGCCATGAAATCACTCACAGTCTGTCATGGCACCAACATGAAGAGTGCAAGTGAGGGCATTCAGCAGACATCCAGCTAAACATGCCATGAAATCACTCACAGCCTGTCATGGCACCAACATGAAGAGTGCAAGTGAGGGCATTCAGCAGACATCCAGCTAAACATGCCATGAAATCACTCACCCGCTGTCATGGCACCAACATGAAGAGTGCAAGTGAGGGCATTCAGCAGACATCCAGCTAAACATGCCATGAAATCACTCACCCGCTGTCATGGCACCAACATGAAGAGTGCAAGTGAGGGCATTCAGCAGACATCCAGCTAAACATGCCATGAAATCACTCACCCGCTGTCATGGCACCAACATGAAGAGTGCAAGTGAGGGCATTCAGCAGACATCCAGCTAAACATGCCATGAAATCACTCACAGCCTGTCATGGCACCAACATGAAGAGTGCAAGTGAGGGCATTCAGCAGACATCCAGCTAAACATGCCATGAAATCACTCACAGCCTGTCATGGCACCAACATGAAGAGTGCAAGTGAGGGCATTCAGCAGACATCCAGCTAAACATGCCATGAAATCACTCACCCACTGTCATGGCACCAACATGAAGAGTGCAAGCAAGGGCATTCAGCAGACATCCAGCTAAACATGCCATGAAATCACTCACAGCCTGTCATGGCACCAACATGAAGAGTGCAAGCAAGGGCATTCAGCAGACATCCAGCTAAACATGCCATGAAATCACTCACATCCTGTCATGGCACCAACATGAAGAGTGCAAGTGAGGGCATTCAGCAGACATCCAGCTAAACATGCCATGAAATCACTCACCCACTGTCATGGCACCAACATGAAGAATGCAAGTGAGGGCATTCAGCAGACATCCAGCTAAACATGCCATGAAATCACTCACCCGCTGTCATGGCACCAACATGAAGAGTGCAAGTGAGGGCATTCAGCAGACATCCAGCTAAACATGCCATGAAATCACTCACATCCTGTCATGGCACCAACATGAAGAGTGCAAGTGAGGGCATTCAGCAGACATCCAGCTAAACATGCCATGAAATCACTCACAGTCTGTCATGGCACCAACATGAAGAGTGCAAGTGAGGGCATTCAGCAGACATCCAGCTAAACATGCCATGAAATCACTCACAGTCTGTCATGGCACCAACATGAAGAGTGCAAGTGAGGGCATTCAGCAGACATCCAGCTAAACATGCCATGAAATCACTCACCCACTGCCATGGCACCAACATGAAGAGTGCAAGTGAGGGCATTCAGCAGACATCCAGCTAAACATGCCATGAAATCACTCACCCACTGTCATGGCACCAACATGAAGAGTGAAAGTGAGGGCATTCAGCAGACATCCAGCTAAACATGCCATGAAATCACTCACATCCTGTCATGGCACCAACATGAAGAGTGCAAGTGATGGCATTCAGCAGACATCCAGCTAAACATGCCATGAAATCACTCACCTGCTGTCATGGCACCAACATGAAGAGTGCAAGTGAGGGCATTCAGCAGACATCCAGCTAAACACACCATGAATTTACTCACATACTAACATGCCACTCATAAGTGAGCTCAGCCAGTTGATCAAATATTATATGAAATTACCCACATTCTATTCATCAGTGTGATTTAACATGGTGTGTGGTCACCATTCAGCACTGTTATAGAAGAGCTTTGCCACTCACATCACAATTTGGAAACCATCCCAGCAGAGCAGATTCAAACTTTTTCACATCCACTTGAAGCCTGCCCATTAGGCCCAACTCCAAATGTCTCCTCAGTGTCCTTCACAATATTAGTATCTCTCCACCACACAACTACCTACTTACTTCCTGACAGCATACTCAATGCAGAGCAGAACACTTGATTGCTGGGTTGATATAATTAACATTTGTAAGTCTTCTGCATTCATCCCATTTGCTGTGCTCTGTATAAGAGCAGTGCAGTCTGCATGCTCTTCATGCATATCTGCCAACAGGAAATTCTAGCAACAATAATTCCAAGGGAAGAAAAACCCACTCTGGAGTGTCACATATCTTCTAGGTGGATACTTGCACTTATCCAGCTCAAGTTTTATGCGTTCAAGACACTCTTCCAAAAGCTTTCCTTGCCTTTCCACAGCCTTTTCTTTTGCTTCAGCTCGGCTCAATCCCTTCCTCCGAAACTCCCCAAAAGGGGTGGAGCACAAAGCATCCACCTTTGTCAACACGACTATTACAGGAACTGAGTAGATGCTTAGTTATGCATAGCAATAATATCTGATGCAGGACACTCACCATGTCGTGTGTCACACTCATCAAAGAACTTCTGCTCAGCAGCAGTTACCATCCTATGGTTGTCTGTCATGGGAATGCAAAACCTAATCTTTCTGTTGCCTTAGCCCGTAATTACTCAAGATATTCCTTACCAAATAGCATGAATACGTTCATTCACCTTCTTTGTGGTTGCACGGTCAACCACAAACTTCCTCATGTGGTGAATCTGTTCCGTAGAACCAGCTTCAAACCCACAGGAGTCATGGAATACAAAGCCTGGGTTGCTCCGAAAAACAAGCTCACACTCCACATCATGGTAACCACGCTAAAAGTACTTGGCTTCAGTATGGAATTCCATTTGTCAGCATCACGGCATACCGTCTCAGTGCCTTGCACGATGGTATCCTCAATCTGAGAATAATTAGACAGGCATCGCCAACCCTATAGGACTATACCTTGTTCCCCTTCCCATCGAAAATCTCCGGCTTATCCGTGGAGTTGCAAACTCTTTGGAGGATGGTTGTCTTACCCGCATTCGCTCTACCCATGACCAAAACTCGAAAGCGCTTGATATTTTTCATGTATTGATCAGCCATCTCAGAATCAAGGCGGAAAGCAGGTTGAGAAGATGTAGTCGCTGAGACTTGGAATTAGACAGCTTTGAAGTCAACAACCGCGAGAACAGTACCTTGGAGGGTAGTTCCCATCTGAGCGGCAATTGGACTCGTCGCATCACCGGCAAGATCGCCAGCTGCTGTATTGCGATATCTAGCGCCTCATGCTCTCCGAAACCAGAGAAAAAGAAACATACCTGAAGCCGTAGCTCCCGTTTCAGCAGGAATCTGATCAGCGACACCGTCCTGGTGGGAGCGACGAGAGCCACTACCGCTTCCGAGTGACTTGATCCACTTGTTAAAACGACCAGGAGCCATTTAAACGTAGACTACGATTCTTGACGCTTCAAGGTACGAGCGTAAGGCGTATGAAGGATCAGCGCCGCTGAGGTACTGAAGGTAGAGATGTACTTACGACGACGACTCGCAGCTTGAACGATATCAAGATGCCCTATCTCCTCATTCCCACGGACAGGCATGGATAACATTTGTGCTTATCTAATGAGGCCTACAAGCTTTGCGGTCGACAATCATGGCCTCAATTCCATCTCGAGGCCAATATAAACACCTTCGAGCATGCCTACTATGTTCCATCGTCCAACAGCCAACTGACTTTAAGAAAAATAGATGTCCAAACTGCGAAGAAATCATGCAAGTGAGTGTACTAATTTTCCTCACGATATTAACCACCGGCCCCAGATCTCTTATTCCTTTACCTCCTCTCCGTGGAACAGATGAAGGGGTCAACGGATCGCATATCCGTTTGCGCGACAACCTACTTCGACGGGATCATCGCTGTCATCGATCCTGAGTCGAGTTGAGTAGCACGGTGGCAGAGAACGTGTGAGTTTCTTGTTTTGCATCTGGTGTGGTCCCCGTCGTCGTTGACGGACTCTTTTTTTTTGTTCTTCTGCGCCAAAAGCCAAATATGTACGAGGGACGTATGCGGTCAGGGTCAAAGGTCATGTACCGGAAGACGTAGAAGCGGAGCTCGAGAGTCGCGGTATCAAGTATCGACCGAGAGACCAGACAGATCAAGACTAATGTTGCAGTCGCCTCCACTCCCCTCGTTCGTTCACAACCTCATCCGCCCCCTTGCAAAGAGGCTCATTTCGCTCTCAAGGGTGGTATTGCTGTACTGCGCATAGCATCCAATTTGTTGCGCAGGCTGTCTCATGTGGAGAATCAACCGATCACATTTCGCACTCTGGAGAGTGGCTAGTGGCTTCCCGCTCCCGTCCCTTTCAACAGTATATGTATATAAGTGGTAAGATTACCTGACCACCCACAAATCATGGGTTGTCTCCGTGATACAAGAGTAACATTTCTTCGTTAATCAACGCGTTTGTGATAACTATGAGCCCAGCCACCCACGTTCAGGGTGAGTCGTTGGTGCCGGCGCCGTGGATTCGGAAGATGCTGTTGGAGGATGTGAGGTTCAGTGAAAGCACGGCATCTAATTATCGTCGAGGAGCACTACAAAGGCGCTACACACGTAGGTAAATCGACCGTCAGTTTTACCTTACATGAATGGACGAGAAGATTGTATTGAGAATCGGAATACCAAACTAGTAGTTGCATGTGACAACGCTTTCCTGTAACCGTGTGACACTGCAGATAGCACTTGCGCGTCGCGTATTTGCTAGGCTCCCTTAGCTTAAACCATGTCCAGAACATCTTACGACAGGTGAGTATGCATTCTACGCGTTAGACCTAAGCGTTTTTACTTACGTGCTTGCAGATTCCTGACGGTATTTTCTCCAGAAGGCCGGCTGTATCAAGTCGGTGAGCCATGCGGATGGGACTTTGGATGTAATCGTGCATTGACTACCTTACCCGATAGAATATGCATTCAAGGCAATCACTGGTTCTGGACACACCGCCGTTTCTGTCAGAGGCAAGGATGCATCCGTTGTCATCACGCAGAAGAAAGTACCCGTACGCCTGGGTATCGTACGAGCTGGTGGCCGGGGCTGACGCAGTCATAGGACAAGCTTATCGATGCATCTTCCGTTACGCATCTTCATGGTATCACACCTTCCATCGGGTGTGTGATGACTGGCCTAACGGGTGAGTTGTGGTATTGGTGTTCTGCAGCTGTTGGACTGACGGTATGCAGCTGACGCCAAGGCACAGGTGTTCCGTGCTCAACAGGAAGCTGCAGATTGGAGGTACAAGTACGGCTACGAAATCACTCCTGACGCACTGGCGAGACGATTGGCGAACATCAACCAGGTCTATACGCAGCGGGCTGGGATGCGACCATTGGGCATTGGTGCGTCTCCCGGCTGTACGTGTGCCATAACAGACACAAATTACTGACGTGCTACATTCGTACATGCTCCCCCCCCCTCAGCTATGATCCTGATTGGGATCGATCCCGACTATGGACCGCAGTGTTTTAAACTCGATCCAGCAGGATACTATGTTGGTTTCCACGCGACTGCCGCAGGACAGAAACAACAAGAGGCGATGAATCATCTCGAGAAAAAATGGAAGAAGTTGCATAATGGGAAGGGTGGCGACGATCCTGCAGGTGCCAGCAAAGCCCTTACCCGTGACGAGGTGATAGAGGTACGAGGTATTCATGTCGCGATGCTCAGAGACTAATCATGTACGTGGTAAGATCGCCATAGAAGCCATGTCGACCGTTCATGCGACGGATTATAAACCCGGGGAAGTAGAAATAGGAATCGTGTCGACGTCGGAAGACGAAGATCCAAAGACGAGAGGGGTTTGGCGAGTGATGAGCGAGGCAGAAGTCGAGCATCACTTACTTGCATATGCAGAGAAAGACTAAATCACGACTAGTGTGAGGGTATACGAGCAATTTACAGATTCAGTCATCTATCGAGACGTGTAGTATCAAAGTAACGAAGCACCACCACTCTTGATGGGCCAGTCAGCATCTGTCAGAATGTTTTTTCCTTTGCCCCCTACCTGAATTGAATCTATTTCAGCTTGTTCGAGGTTATGGTAGCGAGGATTCCATAGACGTGGCGGTGCTTCCCAGAAGTGTTGGAAGACAGACTTGTGTTTTGCTGCAGGTGGTTGCTTCGCAGCAGGGGTGTCTGACGGTCCAGCAGGATGCGGATGAGAGGTGCCCGCTACAAGGGGTTGAATGGCATCTCACGTGACTTGCACTGGGAGGGAACGTACGGGTTGACCAGACACGCTTTCCGATGAAGTGGATGAGTGGTCTGTGCACACGCTCAGACAGCAGACGGCCTGTCGACTGCATCGGTCGTCGAGTTGCCGGAAATGCGTCAGTTCACGTGGCAGCGAGAGGAAAGGATGATGAGTCCGTATTTGTGTATGTTTGTACGTGTTAGGATCGCGAGCCATTGCCAAAACACTTGTGCTGTCAACGGCAGACCCGGGCAGCAGCGAGGCTGTACGGTGGGTGACGGGGCAGGTCATTTACTGGGTACAAATTTAAAAAAAGAGACAGAAGAAAACCGCGGTATTAGTTTTCTTTTGCATGTTATCATGTCCAACTCGAGTCCTGCTATTCAACCTTACGTCTCCCTGCCTCTCTCTGCACCCACTTCAGACGTCATCGCAGCCTTCAAAGCCATCGGTAATGCCTTCTCTCGTAAAACTAGCCTTGCCACTCAGACCATTACCTCTCTCGGTTTGCATGATTAGATCCTCATGATATCCATGCGTCAAAGGCACTCGCCCAGCTCATTCTCGATGACCTCAAAGCTGCTCTGGTCGACGGCACCGTATCTCGGCTATCCAAGCAAGGTATGTGCACCATACTGCCACTCTCATCATCTTCATGTCTGTGTGTGGCGCCGGATGTCCTTGATGGCGTCGCCAGGTGCCACAGATACAGCGCTGCCCAAACTCAAGGATTTGGGCAAAGTGCCCCAAGTCGCCGGCATGCTTGCGTCCCCCGCAAATCTTCGCCATTTGCTCAGTATCGCCACTACCTCTCACCTAGAGAGCTTGAAGGAGAACAACGCGTTGCGCTGCATTGCAAATACTTGTCTTCTCATCGAGCCTGCCAGAGTCACCTTCATCGGCTCTGACGTGAACGGAGGAAACGTCGCCCTTGACTTACTGGAGGTGATCATTTGGCCCCTCATCTCTCGAATTTCTGTCTCACACCTACCTCCCTAATCAGAAATCTTCCTCTCTCGAGACGATCTACCTGACATCGAGAATTCTTTTCCTCTGCACCGCTTCATCTTTGTCCGCGGCGTCGTTCATCCAATGGATGGTAGACAACAAACGCACTAACTCGTCTTCTCCGGAAACGGCTATCGACGTCCTAGTTACTAAGATGGACAGCCTCTTGCACACTTTGGTGGCAGGGAAGTCCGTCACTGGAACCGCTCCCGAAGACGCTATGACCGATTTACTTAAACTCATTTTTAATCTTTGTGTTCATTACCCTAAGGTTGGGTCCCTTCCACATCAGACCCCGTATAAGCCTCGTTGCTCACGCCCCAACTCATACGATAGCTCGTGGATGCCGAAATCCAATCACCCGAAGTTGCAGCATCAGGGCACGACCATAAGCCCGTGTCAGATTACTGGAGTCCTCGGTTGGATGGGTAGGTTGCCCTTTCTGGTCCGTTTCGCTGGCGCTGACGGACTATACCCTCAGCCTAATCCCTCCCCTTCTGCGTGCATTTCATCGTTTACCTCCACAATCTCCACATCCACTGGTTCCTCCGATGCTCCATATTATTCACGCTTTAATAATCATACCCGTCAATGCGTCCAATCGGGCTCTGTGGTTTGGTTCACAACCTCCTACTCCACCCGCCCGATTGACACCCATGGATTCAGCGGCCTCGTCTCTGTCTGGTTCCCCTTGTCCAGATACCAACCCCCCTGCCAAGGAAAAGGAACCGAGGGCCAGGGCAATTGATCGCGCAATCTCCGCCCTTGCCGCTGGGAGACGGTCATTTTCGTGGTCTTCCACTTCTCGATCAACAACGCCGGTTGCCGTACCAGATACAGCCGTGCGCGCGTGCGAAATACTGGATGCCACCCTGGCAGCGTTCTTCCAAGACGACCACGACCCCGACGAAGCCCGCGTGCGGAATCGGTTCCAAGGCCATTGGTCCATGAACGAGTCCTCCATGAGCGACGTCATCACCCCGCTCGTTCTCTTGATCACTCGGTTCTGCCTCGGAGACGAAGACGCAAAATTAAGAATACGGAACTGGTTCGTACCTGAGAGCCTCGATCGCACCAAACCGCTGGAAGGACGGGACGACGTCCTGGGGCGTTGTCTCCGTGTGCTTCAGAGCGTATACCACGACCGCTTGGGGAAATGCATAGGAGAAATGTTTTATGCCATGTACGATTCCAACCGTGAGTATTTTTAGCAGCAATCTTCTACCGTCGCTGTACGGGTAGCTGACGTTGGACACAGCGACCAATCTCACGACCCTTGGCTACGGCAACTTCGCTGGGTTCCTGTTCAACAAGGGTATCGCGACTGGACCGCCTCAGAGCGAGACAGCTCCCCAGATGACGACGTCGGATGGTATGCCAATCGACCCCATCACGGGAACGGTCGTCAAGGAGCGCGAGCCCAGCGATATGACTGACGAAGAGAAGGAACAGGAGGCTGAGAAGTTATTCGTGTTGTTTGATAGACTCGAGAGGTCCGGGGCGTTGCCACCCAGTCAGAATCCCGTTCGGAAGGCTATGCAAAAGGGAAGTGGGTCGTGAATTTTCCTATTTTCTTACAGTAAGTGTACCGTCGACAGAACATCTACCTACTCACCTACTTAAGTCGCGCGTTATTTATGCCGATGCTTGTACAGTTAGTCTTTTGATTTGCGTATTCACGGCAGGCCCGACGATTAGTTCCATTGTTATAGTTAGTATTTTTCAAGCAGTCGGCTTTCAGCAAACCCCTTCGTGAACAAGCTCAGATTGACCCAATCATGTTACGCATGGCATACCTATATTGCTCGCATGTGAGATTTGCAAAAGAAAAATACCATGAACTCAAAAACAAACTGCGTCTACATATGCGCATGGAAGTCAGATCCTTCCCATTCCATTTAGGCTTAGCGCGGGGAAACGAGACCAATCAGAACGTGATTTTCTGCCCCTCAAAGGCTGCAATGGTACCGCTCCGCGCGCCTCCTCGTCCCCGTCCTCTGCCGCCGCCGCCACCCCTTCCACCACGGTCGAACCCGCCACCGCCCCTTCCGCCACGGTCAAACCCACCACCACCCCTTCCACCGCGTCCACCCCATCCGCGGTCAGACCCACGTCCGCCACGACCACCGCGATCGGCTCCTCCCCTTCCACGTCCACGTCCACGGTCGCCCTGCACAGCAGTTTTTAGACACATTGCACAAACCTCGATAGTCAATTTATTGCTCACCGGTGCACCGCCACGTCCACCTGCTGCATCTCTTGGCTGAGAGAAATCTAGCCGCACGGCCCGGCCATCGAAATCGAAGCCGTTGAGTGCATCATAAGCCTTCTTGGCTGCCTCCATGTCGCTGAATTCAACATAAGCAAATCCTTTTGCTCTACCCGTTTCGCGATCCGTCGGTATCCGAACGCTCTTGACATCCCCGTGTTCACCGAACGTTTCCCATAGGTCATCCTCAGTTGCATTGAAGCTGAGGTTGCCTACGAAAAGGACGCTGGACGCTGGGCTCTGCTTGTCGCCGAAGGCTTGCGCACGTTTGTCAGCGGAAGCTTTTTTGTCTGGGGAAGTGCTCCTGTCGACGCGGATAGGACGCCCATCGATTTCCTTCCCGTCCATCGCCAAGGCTTTCTCGACCGCATCCGCCGATGTGAAGTGTACATAACCAAACCCGCGCGAACGGCCGGTCGTGCGGTCCATCTGAACATGTGCAGACTCCACCTCTCCACAAGAAGAAAATTCTTGTGCGAGCCAGTCATTGTCGACATTCCACGAGAGTTTTCCGACAAAAATGCTCTTGCTGTCTTCGTCTGATGTTGCGGTGGGTTCTGCCGCACCATCTGCTAGCTTGACCTTCTTGGGAGGAGCAGTGGCTTGATTTTCGGCTTTACGCTTGTTGCTAGTAGCTGTGCATTAAACATAAGCAAAAAATATTCGATAACTGCGAAAGGGAGTAAGTAGGAGGGCTGCTTACTCGTCACTGGAGTTGCTTCAGCCATTTCAACGTCCTCGTCCTCCTCGTCCGACTCTTCGCTAGTGGATTCGGAATCGCTGTCGGAATCGCTTTCGCCACTTGACGACTCCTCCGCCTTACCATTCGCCTTGGCTTTGCCGTTGGCAACACTTACGGAGTCTTTTTTGGGTGATGCAGTAACCTTCGCCTGCTTCTTGCCTGTTCATACGAGATAAGTCAACTGAGCAACAAGATCGAGGGGTACATACTAATAGCAGGTGCTTCGCTTTCCGAGTCACTATCGGAATCGCTTTCAGAGTCACTGCTCTCCTCGCTCGACGACGCTGCCTTTCCCTTCTTCTGCTCAGGAGCAACTGAGGAATCCTCTTCGTCCGATGATGACTCGGCGGGAGCGACTTTTTTGGTCAGCTTAGTCTTCACAGACTTTTTCTCCTCTTCCTCCTCGCTTTCTGAGGACTCCTCATCAGATGATTCCGAGTCGGATGAAGAAGGGGGCTGTTTTTGAATGGCAGATTTTGCAGCGGGAGTGGTAACAGAGGGTGCAGGCTCATCATCGCTGGAGCTACTATCTGAAGATTCCGAGGAGCTGGCTTCGACCTTTTTGCTAGGCTTGATTTGCGCCGATTTGGGCTTTTCTTCTTCTGATGAACTGTCACTGTCTTCGTCGGACGCAGAAGAGTCCGACGAGGACCCGGAACCTTTTTTGGAGGGTTTCTTTGTGTGGGTTTTGCGAGAAGGCGCAGGTTTGGAGGGAGGAGTAGCTTCCTCCTCTTCCTCATCGGAGCTCTCCTCACTTGAGGAATCTTTTTTCGGCGGTGCTTTGGCTGCTGCCTTAGCTAATTTCTACGGTCATGGAAAACAGAATATCAGAATGACTTCTCCTCACGCGCACAGAGGTATTAAGAACCACTACGTACCGCAGCTTTGGCGAGAATCTCTTTCGAGGTCGCAGGCACCGGTTTCGGCTTTGGCTGCTCCTTATTCTTTGCAGGCTTCGTCGTCACCTTCTTGCTGTCCGAGCCAGTAGTTGGCTTGTCTGCCTTTTTGTTTGATTTGGCCATCGTCGGCGTAAAGCAGCGCTAGCAAAGTTCAAGGGGAGGAAGACAGCAAAAACTTGTCAACCCTTTTAAGGGGACACCGATTTTTTTTTGGGTAATACGATCACGTGATCCCAGCCGAAAGTGCTCATTATATAATCATGCGATCTTCGTCAATGCAACAACAAATTATCTGGGCAAGGTAAGAAGTGCAGTACAAGTACCCAAGACGAGCATAACGATCAAACACACGAAACATGTGCTCGAAATTATAAGGCTTGAACGAGGGGGAAGAAGAGGAAGAAAAAAGGATAGAAACACAAAGTAAATGTGAAAAGGATAAACGCATGCCAGAGTCGTCAAACAAACGTAATGTGCCCAGACCCCTCGTCTCTACCGCGCCTGGCCTCATCGTAAACCCGTGAAAACTTGGCAAAAGGACGACGATATCGTGGCCTACGTCGTTCATGCACTGTCCCCTCCCGTCTTGTTGTTGTCACCCGAGCTGCCGCGTGCATCACCGTTGCGTTTTGAAAAGCCAGCAGCCCCAAGAGCTCGCGACGGATATCCGCCTCTGCCACGTCCTCTTGGACGACCTCTCCCCCCTCTCTCTCCCCCCTCCCCTCGTTCGTGGGCAATCCTGACATCGATTGTCATGTCCCCGATTTTCTGAGAGCGAAAGTTACGCATGAAAAGGTATTCGAAGGAAGTTGACATACCTCGTTGTTCTTCTCAAGTCCGGCTTTCATTTTGTCTTGATCTACGAATTCAACGTATGCTATCCTCTGCTCCCGGCCGGGGAAAGATTGAGGAATGGTTACCCGTGAAACCTATTGTGGTACTCGGCGTCAGGATTCTCAGTGCCTCTAGGTCAAAACACCCACCCCTGCTTCTTCGCCCCCGAAGAATTCTTGGAGGTCAGAATCACTCAATGGTCCCGCGAAACGGAGAAAGAGAGTCCAAGGATGCCTAAAAGGACGCCTTGACGTGGGAGTTCTTGTCCCCGTGCTATCCGTGACTGGTGATCTGAGTCCACCCTCCTGTCCATCAGTCGCAGCGCCATCATCCGGTACTGGGGTAGCCTTCCCAGACTGTGCCAATGCTGGCTGCGAACCGGGAGTGGTTGTCTGGGCAGAATCTGTCTTCTCCTCACCCGATTCCTTTTCCGGTTCCTTTGTCTCTCGTTCAGGGCGCTCCCGGTCTTTCCTATCCCTTCTATCCTTGCGCTTATACCCCTTGTCAACCCTCTCGGAAGCCGGATCAGAGGGCGTTGTAGTCCCGTTGGTCTTGATTTGCGTGTCCTTGGGTGTCTCCTTGCCTGATATTAGTGGAGAAGTGGCCACGAGAGGAGACTTAACCTCCTTGGGCAGAGGAGAGACAGGCTTTTCCACGGGGGCAGGCGTTGATCCCTTGGTAGGTGGATTTGTGGTTGGAGTGGTGTTGGATAACGAAGATACGGCAGAATTGGGGATCTGTGCAACGTTACCGGTCGCAGAACGGCGATAGGCATAGTTGAAACCTGTGGCAAGCAAAGAATGATCAGGGCCGCCGGAGAGGGAAAAAAAAAGCCAAACCAACCTTGGCTCTTAAGTTCTGCGCTGATCCTGCCTTCCTTAATATCCAAAACGAGCGAACCAAAGGCTGCATCGCATAGATTCCAGTTCCAACAATTCTTCCAAGCTGGTTCTTCACCAGCAGCAGTTGGGGGGCCTGGTTGAGGCTGGAGTGGCGGAATCCGCTCGATGACCGAGAGCGCCTTATCAAGTAAAACTCGCTGGTGTTCATCGATAACAGCATCGACTTGCGTCTTTACGGTATCCCAGACTTTATCAAAGCCCTCCTTTCCGACAGCAAGTTTGCGACGGAAGCCTTCGAAGTCAGCTTGGACGCTGAACTCGTTATAGGAGCTCGCATAACGGAAGTGGAGGCCAGCAGAGATAGTGAGATCTGCCTTCAGAACAAGAGCCAGTTGGGCAATGATACCCTCCCGACCTGGACTGGCGTGAGAGACCAGGACTCGAGTTTCGGTAGGGTCCAGAACCCGTTGAGCGGTATCGACAAGTTCTCCAATCTGCAACGCGGTGGCCCACATTGTACCTTGACCACCGGCAATAGTAGCGTTTCCTTCTCCATTGTCAAACATCTTGTGCTGCACGAGGGCACCCCCAAGGCCGAGAAGCCGCAATTTGATACCACCTACATCGAGGCAACGTGTCGTGGCTTCGTCGAGCACGTGTAGGTTATCGATCGAATAGGAACCAGCACGGAATTTTTCCAGGATAACGACGTCCTCACATGCACCCCAGACGGTGAAGACTGGAACCTGGAGTTTTATCTGGCCGGACAGGAGAAGTGGAAATTCTGAAATTAAGGAGATGTCTACTGTTGAACGGATGGTTGATGGGGTATTGTCAGGGGAGAGGAGACGGTCTTTCTGAGCCGTTGAAATGAGTGGAGAGTACATCGTGAGGTGTCGAAGGGTGCGGTCACTGATGCGCTCTATGCTTTGCCTCTCTGTGCGGTATCATTGTTAGACACAAAAAGACAGTATGTCCTGTACTGAACAGACCGAAGAAACCAAAATCTCCCGTGTGAATGATGGCCTTGGCATTGGTTTCGCGAGCGAGATCATTGAGCGCAGACAGATGACCACGAATGTCTGCAAGACACAGGATACGTCCGTGGACAGCATCTATCACTTTTGTTTGGGTATTCACTGGATTCAAGTGCCTTGGTTTTGGAGACGCCACAGCACGCGAGGTTGGACGAGTAGCCGACTGCATTCTTTTTTAAAAAAAAAGGACCTGGGTTGGCGTTGGACGAGGAAGGCGAGCGGGTGGCAACCCAACTGGCCGCCCGCTCAACGCGTGGTGTTGGTTATATTATGTAATTCCATGTATAACCAGTTACCGAATTTATTGATTTATTTTGCCTGCCATTCGCCCATGTCCACAGCCAAAGGCTTGAAGATGGGACAGGGAAGGTGAACGGCGTCGTGAAGACGGGTTGTCGAAGATTTTCTGCATCGAGCCGAGAGTCGGGTCAGTTGGCTGATTTGTCAGTTGTGGGCAGTGGATTCTGCAGTTGCGGTCCCTTTGTGTTGGCCCCGTGGCCAGTTAACTCATATCCCTGTGCCAGACCGTTCTTAACAAGCGGAACCCCGGAAGACAGCCTAGCGGCCCACATCGCTCTGCATGGCACATAAGCACGACGGCCATGCCTCAGCGCACCATTCTACCACGTCAAACTCTTCTCATTTACCGTCTCTGGTCGCACCGTCAGACAAGCTATTCGCTGCGGTCATTACCCTACCTGTTGATCCTCGAGTGGTATTCGCCACCTACACTCCAGACAGCGAAAGCCCGTCATATGAAGTTCTCGAACGTGGACGTAGACATTTGGTGTCGCGCAATAGGTCTCTTTCATTCTTTGATTCGATATTCCACCATACCCACGTCAACGGCGAGTCCCCTGCATTACATGCATTTATGCTAACCTCCGGAGACTCTACCGACACATGTCTCTCTACCCTAGGAGAATTATCTCCGGACGGACTCAAAGGTGACTGTCAATTCCGATATTACCCCCCTTTCTCGTTTAAGCAAATCGCCGTATTCCACGATCCATCACCACTTTGCTGCCTCTGTCAGAACGCCTGTGCTAATATTTCTTTCAGTGTCAGAATTGTCTTCGTTTCGTACCCGAGATCTCTATCCTTGTTCTCCTGCATGCGCCGATCAGTTATCACCATGCTCCGAATGCTTGGATTCATCATCGAGACCTTCATCTTCCGGTCCTAGTTTCTCGGCCGCCAATTTACTTCCGCGCAAACCGCTGCGTGGTGTTTACTTCCACTTCCTAGAAGCCATTAGGACCCGCCTAATCGATGATATCACAGAAGCATCAAGAAATGTAGCTAGTGGTGGTGGCTCGGCCCATCGCTTGCTGAACGGCTTCCTACTAAGTCCATCTCCCTCCTCTGACGAATGGGCAGCGGATTGGTCGCATTGTGCAAAACTGAGGCGTGTTTTTTTATCTATCTCCTCGCATTAGGTAGCTCATGGTAAAACCAGGCCCCTCGTGCATTGCCAACTAGAAATACACTTGAACCTATCGAGACTTGAAGTATCCACAAACTTTCGGCCAACTGATTTTCTTCCGCTAGAAATCACGTTACCCCCGGCTGCTGGTGCACCAATCACCCTACTGCCATTTGGGGTCCCTGCTTATTTTCTTTCTGCGTATGCCGGACCAACTTCTGCCATCACTTCCCAGTTCGAACAGTCACTCGCGGGCCTGGGTGTAGGAGAGTGGAAGTCGTGTGGCACCAGTTCACAGTCAGAGAAAAATAAACAATCTCGACCAAACGCCCAAAGACAGCAGGATCCTACCTACATCATCGCGTGGCTTGCCGTACAAAACAAACAGGGTGAGGACAAAGGCATGCCCATCATCTGGCCTTCTCGCCTCTGTCTCTCCTCGACCACCATTACCCAACAGTCTACCCGTTCTTTATCTCATACCCCTGAACTACCCCCTCAACTTCAACCCTCCCCACCACTGCCTTCATCTTCCATCTTGGCGGAGTCCGCTTCTTCCGAGCTAGGAAATACCCTCTCAGTTCCCTCGATTTCGGTTCTGACGAACCGCGCTCTCCTTAGACGCACTTGTGTCTCACCCACTTCTGACCTTCTCCGTGCATTCAGATATGTGTCGCTTTCCAAATCGTCGAACATCGACACTGTTACTTCTGAAGTAAGCTCGTATATCGAATCCGTTGCTAGAGAACGTGAAAAGGAGCGTGAGCGTATCCGCCGGGAACGCGAAGCACAGCTGACTGGGTCACCGCGGACAGCTACAACGCCCATAGCTGTCCCCGCTACTGCTACTGTGCCCGCCTCCACGCAGACGCTCGTCAGTGCCAGCACACCGGATGAATCAACGCTTTCTGTTCCTCCTTCCACGACAGTGGGCCTCTCACAGCCTTCGCCGTCCGATACTCAGGACACTAATACACCTACTATCAGTACTTTTTACCCATCCCCACCATCTACCAACGGGAAGCCAACTACGCAGTCAGTCGACTCGGTTGCTACGCCAGCCATGGTTCATACTGACCCACCCGCGCCGTCGGACCAACCGGAGCCCGCGGCCACGCCATTTGAGTCCACATTCGACGCTTTCGAGAACATGGGCACTCCTTGGTCTCAAGCTCCCTCCGATCTCATGAACCTTGGCATGGGTTACGGTATGTCCTTCGACATGAACGTCGACGATATTACCGGCGGAGGTGGGGGAGGAGCTAGCGGTGGCTCACGCGTGAACATGGATTTCGAAGATGGTCTTACTTTCACAGAGGATGATTTTGACTTTTTCGATCGACCGTCAGGCGCTGCTCGCGCTTCTGTTGTACCTTCGGGCCTTGTACCAGCTGTAGGGCCGCCGACTACATTTGGATTCTCCCCAGGATTATTAAGTAGTGGGGACCGTCTTCGTGGTACAACAAACGCTGCTCCGACCGTATCCAATACGTCCCATACGACAACAATCCCGAGTACGGATACCTTCACTCCTAGGGCTTCCGACGCCAATGCGCACCACCCGACACATGGGTATACTGATCCGCTACCATCACCTGAAGTTACCCCCTATGCTCAATCCGTGGCTGCGACCCCACAAATACACCAACCCAAGTCCTTGCCCGCCACTTCGACCTTCGATCCTATACCATTCGCACAGAGCCACAGGCTCTCTGACTCCAAGTACGACAAAGGCAAGTTTGCACTTCCCAGCCCACCGGACGAGGAAGACCGCACCGAACCCATACCACTTGTATCACCAGCAAGCGCGAATGGTTGGAAGGCACGTTACAGCGCCGCTACAGACCCTCGAGTAGGGGTCGTCCGACGGCTTATCGGCGTCAAGCGCAAATCCATCGACCAAGGTCGGCCCCGGCGCCCACGCCCGAGCTGGTTGGATGATTATGACAATGTCCGGGATGAAACAGAGAGTGTCATTGTTGAGCCTGATGAACCTGACTCGGATGCTCTTTCCGACACCGATGAGCTAGATACCGTGGATGTTGGAGCCCTACCTCAACCAGCTACCCCACCTCCAGCGTATTTGCCTTTGGGGGCATCTTTGCTTCATATGCAGTTTCACCATCCGTACCTACTCCCTCTCAGTAAACCTCTTCGGCCACCTGGAGCTGCAGTCGCTCCTATGACCATCCCTTCTGTCGTTCCGGTTTCCGTTCCAACGCCTGTTTCTCCCGCTGCCGTGTTAGGCGCAGCTTCTGAAAAGTCCAAGTCCCTCGAAGCAGCCGGTAGCACGGTTGCACGCGAAGTTGTTGAGAATGTCGTCTTTGCAAAGGCGTGGCGAGCAAGCAAAGTTCATCCCCTGCCAAGCAAGCAAGATGATATATGGCCTGCGGACCTCGCTGTTGTCGCGGGCATCATAAGCCGAGTTCGTGCCCTAGACGGACCCTTAGAACTCTCTTCGTTTCTGGACAGGCGTACAGAAACCAACCATGGCGCTGGGGCCTTGTCTCCTCAGAGCACCCCAGCAATGGCCGAGCGAAAGTTCTTTCAGCGGCTTGAACCGCCAATGCTTTCGACGGGCAAGGGTGATCATGTAATGCAATTATTACCATCATCGATTCGATTCTGGGGAAAGCTCGGTTTAACGCCACTTGGAGGCCCCAAGGATGTTACTTCGTTTCTAGTCATCGAAGACAACGGACCCTTGCAACCACAAACGGCTGCGACCTGGTTGCGAAGGATGTCCTCTGTTTACACTGTAGGTTTTGCTATGTTTTTCCCCTGTCATCATATTCACACGGCATTATCATCAGGGTCATCATCTCGGTTCACATAACTTGGGAATCCATGCTCTTTGTATCTCCGATGGTATTTTGGCCTGGCGTCTGGACACGCTACGCAAGTATCTTGGTAACGTGTTACTAAAACCTATATGCATCCTTTTTCCTGACTGGTCGCCAAGTTTCATTTATTGGTGGTTTTTCTTCTGTGTCGAATTCACTCGTTATTTATATTGCGATTCCTGGTTCAACGATGTCCTTGGCTTCTCCTTTGTTCCGACAAATCCTCTCCACTATCAAACGCCTCCAAAAATCCTGCACCGACTATCCCGTCCTTTTCCACCTCCTTCCAGAGGCTGTCATCGCTACACATGACTGGACTGACAATGTCACAGAACTCGAGGCTATCTGTTTCTCGGTCTACCAGCGACTTTCGCGGCCGGTAACACGTACCATGTCTCGCGAAATCCTCGAGGCCGGAGAGCCGACCCGAGCGTATTTCCAGGAGCCACTGTTCACATTGTCGAGACCGATTACTCCGACTGTCCTCTTTAGTCAACGTGGACAGGCTCGCTCGTTGGATGTTCTAGACCGACACATGTTTCTGCACGTAGGATATCGATTTTCATCCTGCGGGAAGTGGCTGTTGGCATCGTGTGTTGACCAACGGGGAGAAGGCTACGATGTCGGCACCTGGCTAACACAAGACGACGTGGAGACTTCGGCGGTAGTGCAAATCTGGAATTTTGTAGCACAGTTCGCTCGGAGAGCAAATATCGAGTGGCGGTTGGTGATAACCAAACTTGGAGTGCTATCGGCAAGCGAATTCGATGGCGAGTTTTCCCCATTTCCTAGCTTCTATGAATTTACCTTACTTCTCTCATTCTAGCTTGGATACATCACCTCTCAGCCACCGTCTCTCTATGCCGTGACATGCCTCCCTTCCACATAAGCTTACTTTCAGCAGACTGCACCACGTCCTGGCCGCTCTTGCAAAATCTGCCAAGTAACGTTAGTCATCAGGCACCTCCGCGACGGACGTCTAATAAAGACTCCACGAAACCACTGTATGTGGACGTTTCCACCGCAGCAACGTACTGTCTTTTCCCCACCATCCGTATTCCCCTTGCAGCACCGACAACACAACATTGGGCAGGCGCCTCTTACATCCCGGACTCCGAAGGTGCACCTGCTACTGACATTCTTCCCCTTCTCCCCATCAGCACGACTATCCTTTTACATTCCCTTCCAAAGCAGGCTGCGACTGGTGCCATTTACCCCGCCCTTCACGTCCATCTACTTCATACCCTCCGATCCCCCGACTCGTCACTAGCCTGTTCAGATGACACATTGCATCAGGAAATCACCCGGAATTACCACGAACTGGCGGTCCTCGCACATGCAAGAGGCCAAGGATCGGATGATCACCCCCTCCTACCCCTTCATCTGGCGGCAATCGAGATAATGCACGACGCTCTCCGGAAGGAAGATACAGAGTAACCGGACTTGCTACGGCGTTATCGATTTACCTGCATTGCTCTGCAAACCCTAGTACTTACTGCGCACTTCCAACCGTTTGTTGTCATTTGATAGTTCTCTTGCTGCAGCGTTTTGCATCCTTACCTGTATAACCACGTGCATTGATACCTCACCTTTTGTTACCAAAGAATGTAATTAATGATAGTGCCATAGAATGTTACGCAATGTACAACAACCACGTATCACTGAACCTTCTTTTCGTGAGCACTATAGCCTGAGGGTGCCTCAGAACGGAGAGGCGACTGGATACTAGCAAGGGCTGTGATCCCAAGCACTAGAACCGGTATTAATATGACGAAAACGACCAGAAGGGAAATGATAAGAGCAGGAGTCAGGAGCTGGTATCGCTGGAAAATGCCTCCGTCTGCTACGGCAGCTACTGCGTTTGCGTGGAATACTGGGTCGCCATCTTCGGAGGAAAAGTCAAAATCTGGATCATATTCGGATAGTTGGCGTTTCTGTGCGAGAAGTGGGGACCCCGAATATAAGACAAGGTGGCTGGGTGACAGAACCGCAAGCTTTTCCAACGCTCCCGCAATGAGTTGTTCTTATTATTATGTACAAGGAATGTGTGAGTGTACTGACGCGCTGAGGAATTTCATGTGTGCATACCATGTTCGGACATGACGAGCTTCCGGTGTTTGGCAGGGCCCTCGATTGGAGGCATAGACATTGTCAAGACATGCTTCTTATTTCCATCGTAGGTCAATTCTCCATAATCGGGTCTAATATCTGCCAACGCATAGCCGCATCGACTTGCGATCCGTTCTGCAAGCGAATCTCCAGATACGATATTCCGCTCAACGTGAGGGAGCTGTCGGGAGGACGGTGCATTGTGGATAGCCGTTGCGACGCCGCAAGATGGATGTAAACCCCGGAGGTCTGAGTTGTGCAACTGAACGAGTTTCAACCAGTCAAGCAAAGAACACATGGCAGACACGCGAAGGGTGCCTGGGCTTACCCCTGGGTGGTCAATCAAGAAAATGGCATCGAACGAGCAAATGCTTTCTTCCTTCGTTATGCTTTCGAGTAACGCGCCATGATTTGGGTGCGTGCTGGGTGAAAGCTTGTCGAGTACACCCGAACTGCGCGTTACGGCTGTCAAAGCCAGCACTGTTAATAACAGAAGAAATATATTATCATACCTTTTAGACGACCATGCAACGAATGGTATGGTGTTTGAGAATCCAGATACGCTGGCGACAGGCAACAGTGCCAGCAGAACCGTGCGTGCAATCATGTTCGGTGTCGGACAAGGCCCACTGCGCTGAGGCCGTCCGCTTGGCGCACGGGATTTACCGATTTGGGTGAACTTCGAAGGCATTAGATAAGCAAATGGCGATGACTTCCCCGCTCGTGTCCCGCTACTACTTACATTAGCAAATAATCTTGCATTATTTACTCCCTCGTAATACACCCGAGCGACGACGTTGAACGATAGTCAAGTCGTAAATTCGTCCCAGCATCGTACTGCCTTTGACGGCCACTTGGCAGTACAACTCGACGGTAAGGATGGAGCGCCACACCATCGGACCTGACAGCAAATCATCACACGCTTGAACCGGTCTGAAGTACCAAATCAATTGAGTAACCAGAAAATTATAGTAATACAGGATTGCCCCCGATTTGCTTCGAGACGCTTGGTATTACATGGCGTCGTGAATTAGTAGTAATGATCGTGAAAGATGTGGTTGGCTTATAGAGGTATACAAATAACTTGGTGAGGTTATTCGAGTGGATATCCACTCCAGACAGAGGAGTCATAGCAGTTCATGTAGAACTTGGTCGTATCTGTGCGGCAAATGGGCACTGAGAGATATCAGTTAGGCCACCAGCGTGAGAGAGGAAAGCAAGGACATACCCCAACATGCTACGTGAAAAGACGACTTGTGAAAAGACTCTTTCGGTGTCCAGCACCTCGAAGAGCCTGACTTTGTCCGCTGACCCCCCCTTGTCCGCCGGGTTTGTCAGCCGTTGGGAAGGAGGAAGATCTCCATCTCTACGCGCCCAGAAAACGCGTCCCGGTGGAAAGAGGTCTGCCATATGCATATTGGCCTCCAGCGTCCTACGCATCGCTAGGAACTACAGATTGCGTGCGAGTGGAACCACCGACGAAGGTAGGAAACATGCACGTTAGAACATTCTGTCAGGCAGGGCACACCCGCTGCAAGCAGGATCCAAGTAAATACTTACCCATCGGAAATCGTCATCGGACCCTGTCCCGCTTTTCCATTCCTTGGCTCGCTGCGTAGTGACCGAGTAGCCCTCCTCGCCTCTCTCATTCGCATCACAAAGTAACAGGGCCGCATTCCGGATGTCCCGGACGGATCCCAATGAGAGCCTGCATACAACATCGTCCGAGTATACAAACGAGATCACCAAATTCGATGCCAACTGGCTCAGCGCTGCATCCGTAAGGCACCTGTTTACACTCAAGGTTCAGGGTTGTAGTGAACAAGGGAAGACGCCACGTACGGAGGAGCGAAGGCATACACCGATACGGAGCAGTCGGCTGGCAGTCCACTTGAAGGAACAGTCAGGCACGTCGTCGGATCTGCCCACATCTATGGTTGGAGTGGGATCATTGAGACACGTAGCGGCTCCCTAGACTGTCACTTACCAAAGCGAGTAAAGTGGCGACCCCCGCTCCGAGGCTGTGACCACAAAGGATCAATTCTGTATCCACCAACAACACCATCAGCTCTAGAGCACAAAGGAATGGAAAGGTGCTCATGGACGAACCATAATCAGGATTTCGGCTCAGCGCGTTCGCTACGGCGCGATGTACAGGCTTTCCAATCTCGCCCATCACTCGCGCCATGCGAAGCATCCCACCATGAACAAGGTATCGCGGACGTCTATCTAATGACGGGTATGATCTCAACGACGGCCTTCTGGGAAGCTGCGGTCGTCCCGGATTCACAGACGGTACTTTGTCGTCGTTAGAGTTATGGGTATCGGGATGGTACTTGTCTTCTCCTGACACGGTCCATTCTGGTATAAATTCGACGGGTACACAGGTCAGGTCGACTGCTAGCTCGTTCAGGGACATGGTACCTGTGAAATGAGGGGTTTCAATTTTCCGCAGGAGCGAGTCGCCTTCTAGAGGACAACAAACCTCGAAGAACAAGGACGACCTGATGCCTGTCGTGGTCAGTGAGCACCCAAAATCTTGGCATCTGTCGTTCGATACCAATGACTGCCGTTGCACGGACGCGGGCCTGCACGTCCCGGGTATTTGGAGTATCACCATGCACAGACCTCTCAAAGATTTCCCTATCATGCTTTCCCATTAAGATATCCCACCACGAAAATTCCAAATTCTCGGGTGTCGAGGAAGGGTATGATGAATCACCTCCAGCCTCTGCTTCTGCCGCATTGATAGCGCTTTCCAACTCAGCCTCCTCCGCTTCTTTCTGGTTCTTCGTTGTAGGAGCTCTCATTCGGCTCGATGTCGAGGTGAGCCAGGGTGAAACCCCGAAAAACAGCAGACTGGCACCACCGTACCCTGCCAAAACCATTTTTGAGAAGCGCCGTAAATTTGTTTTGATCTCGTCTATTGACTTCTGTTGTCGTCCAGTGAAGTCTTCCTTATCCTTTCGCCGAACAGTCGACATAAACGACACACGGGACAGAACACTCAAGGATCGCATGCGGGTATTATGGGTAACTTGGGGAGCCTCTCCGATATCTGCGGAAATGAGTTGACCACGATTTCCGGGGAAGATGACGTCGGAGGTGACACGGACACGCGACGGAACGCGCTTGAGTTGTGGGCCGCTGTGTGGATCGTGCACTTCGATTTCGCGTAGAAAGCTCTTCCACTCCTTTTCGTGCCACTCTTGCGTCACGCCTTGAAGCGCTACCCAAGCAATGAGGGCCCTTCCAACCTCTCTTATCCCGTATTTCTTCCTGGGTATACTTCCCTTTGGAGCAGCTGGATTGTGCCATTCTCGCTTGACCAGATGAATAAAAGAGACCAACGAAAAGGAAGCCTCAGTGCTGCCAGGGAATATGACAGAAAGGATATCGATGGAGCTGTGTGCAACTCGCAGTGAGGCGGCGGATATATATTCACCAAGAAAAATTGGAGCCAGGGTGATCGCCTCTGCAAAGTTGATGGCGCTGGCAACGGCCCCTTCGATGACAGGGGCGGTGACGTTGTCGCCGAACACATTGTAATCAATAACATTGGCCGTTGCACCGACGGTACTAGATGCGACGTTGCGGATGAGCGAAAACTTGGTAACAGCGAATGAAAAATTGACCGGCACACGAGCATAAATTAAAGACGCACTCCGAACTTGGTGGTCGTTTTTACAGCAGAAAAGGCGAGCGCGGTGAGTGTCGAAGCCACGTCGATTCCTTGTCTACTGTATCGTTCCCAGTCATAGCGCATGGTTGGCAAATGCGAGTGTCGCTGTGGTGGTGCGGCACCAAACCCCATGTTCCGTCCCCGACCCCAGATATGCCCCGCTTTTTGATCGCTCTACGACGCCCTCTGTCGCGTGATTATGTCCCGAATTATTTTACACACTTATACCTTCCATTTTTGAATATAACAGACAAAATAATTTTCATAACTCCCTTGTACGCGGTCCATGTCAGTCCGCCAACTGTGTTTGGCGTTGCGACAGCCCTCATGGCGCGTTATGGCGTCGCTGGGAACGCGCGGATGCGGATTGCGAGCGCTCGCGACGGAGGCCGGTAACGCGCAGGACCTCAAACCCTCAAATTATGGTCAACCGCTATTTCCATCTCACCCCCACCTCGGTGAGTGTTTGGTTGGATGAATGGGTACGATGCTGAAACAATCTCTTCGTCCCTTCAAAGTAAGGCCGCACGAGCTGACACCTGGGATACCCGCTGATGAGTATGAACGGCGGCGGAGGGCTCTCATGGATAGCCTCCCAAGCGATTCTGTTGTTGCCCTGGTAGCAGCGCCCGTCAAATATATGAGCGGAAGTGCGTCGCGCCGTCCAACTTCGTCGTGGACGAGTCTCATTCCTCTAAAGGCATTTTGTAGGTTGTCTGCCCTTGGTCTGCACTCTTGAACCCCTGAACCTCAGAGTAGCTACAAATTCCGACAGGCCTCTGACTTCTGGTATTTAACGGGTTTCGAAGAACCCGAATCAGCCGTCATACTTGGTGAGCTTTAGTGTGTACACTGTTAGGTACCGCCTTCACTCCCGTTCTAGAGAAGGTATCCGATTCTCGTGGATACCGGATGACGTTATTTTCCAGCGGAAAGGATTCTGCGAAGGAAAAATGGGACGGCGCTAGGTGGTCCAGGGCTCGTCTGCCTTCTCCTTATGCTTACTTATGTCAATTAGGACAAGTTTCGAAGACGTTCTTGCCATCTTCAAAGCTGACAATGCTTTGCCTATTCACGCGTTCCCTTCTCAGCTTAAATCTCTTGCAAGCGTTTATTCCAATGTCTACATTGATTTACCCAACGCATCCAGCAAACGCTCTCCACGGACAGCTAGGTCCTTGTTAAGATACCTGTCACCCTCTGCGCAATCCCGTTCAGAATATGAATCCGTGGTCGATTCACTCTCCATCCCTAGAAGACAACCTTTGGCTCCCTTAATAGCGAAGTTGCGGTCTATCAAGAGTGAGTGTGAACAGCGTGTCATGCGCTCGGCCGCAGATGTTAGTGGGCATGCGTTTGCAAAGGTCGATGTTACGGTTTTTTTCTTCTAATAAGCAAAGCTTACCCGATCACCCAAGACCATGCGGTTCACTCAGCCAGGTGTCTCGGAGAGTGCCATCGCAGCTCATTTTGAATATCTTTGCAGCCTCTCGGGGTCTCAGCGCTTAGCATATGTACCTGTCGTTGCGTCCGGGTAAGATCTTTACTTCATCAGGCCTGGATATCCCTGTGACTTCGTATACTCTAGACCCAACGCGCTCATAATACATTACACGTCGAACAACCAGGTTGTCCAGGATGGCGAGCTGATTTTAATGGACGCTGGGTGCGAATACAAGTATGGTGTATGACTTTCATCTATGAACATTTCTGTACTCACACAAACACTAATTTAGCGGTTATGCTTCAGATATAAGTTAGTGATATCGTCGCAATTTGCTACATTAACTTTAACCCACGGGCTGGCGTCCTCGTCGTTACCCGAAACTACGTTCACTAGCTCGCACATATCCAGCCTCGGGGAGCTTTACATCAGCGCAGCGTGATCTTTACACTGCCGTCCTGACTGCCCAAAAAGCTCTTATCGGCCAATGTACAGAAGTTGCATCCCTCAGCTTACACGAACTCCACCGACACTCATGTGAGCTTCTCCGAGTCGAACTCAACCAGCTCGGTTTTCGGCTGCATACGGGCGACCTGGAGAGAGTGCTTTACCCCCATTTTTTGAGCCATCCCATTGGCATAGGTGAGGGTCTGATCCGAATCCAGACAGACGGGCTGCTGACGTGTCTATGATAGATTTGCACGAATCGGCGAATTCCGATCGCGGAGAACAGTAAGGTTTTGGATAGGCCAGAATAGATACGCCGTGCTCACGACGATCCCTTCATCAGATTGAAGGCTGGAATGGTTATTACCATAGAACCAGGTATGTGTAATTATGCAATCTAATTACAGTAGAGCTGTTTAGAGCTTCCCGGGCCTATTCAAGGTATTTATGTGCCACCCGTGCCTCAATTCCCCAAGAGTTTCCACAATATGGGAATCCGCATTGAAGTAAGTCACAGCCTTTCTGAACAGTCACATCCGGGTTTACTGTGTATGCGCGCAGGATGAGGTTTTGGTGGGAAAGGAACATCCCATCATCCTTAGTATTGCAGCACCAAAAGAGGTTGGCATTCAATCTATAAACTCTCGTGACGTGTCGAATAAATGAACCTTCGTATTTTTCAAATAGATCGTAGACGTGGAAGGGGCATGTCAGGGACTGCTGGGACTACAACAGTATTGAGGTGTTCTTTGCCAAAAAGTTGTACCAAATCTCAATTATATCCTGAACGCCTGTCTAGTCCTCTTCGTGGCCTTCGGAAGCACGCATGGCCTGTAAAACTTGCTCCCTCCTCAACCACTTCTCTTCAGGGATAAGGTACCAGCTGGAAACCGCAAAGATCGTGATCGCAATAAAGATAACAACTGCCTATACAAACCGATCAGAGAGGTCCTCCGATGATTGAAGCATCGTAACTCACGAAGTTGAAAGTGTCGGCCGTAACAGGAAAGTAGAATGGCGATATGTCCACCTAAGACGATGGTATGTTAGTCAAAAGAATTATTTCACCAACGCGGACGTACGGCAAAGATAAGTGTGTTAAACAGTGCCGCGCACAGGTAGAACGGTTTCGCATACTTCCCAAGTCGGAAGTGCGACGATTGAAAGTGATTTGGTGTCATCGTTAGGCGAAGTAGCGGGATCAAAGCATAGGCAGCAATAGTTGGAACAGCTCCGGCCGAAACCAAGGATGTGAATGCCACCTGGCTAGGTAAAATCGTGCACAGCAGCAACGCAGCAAAGATGTAGATAACAGTGACGGCGTTACGAGGTTGGCCCTTCGAATCCACGCAACCAACCCAACGAGACAAAGGCAACACACCATCACGGGCAACAGCGAACACAAGCCGTGATGATGCGACGATGGCAACAGTCGAATTCTGAAAATAATTTTCGTCGGTGTAAACTGGGTCCGGTTTCTGATAGAAACTTGTCACGAACCATGATGAGACCAAGAACGGCGATTATCGTCATGAAGATGCTCCCGTTCTTTCCCAGGGCAAGCGCATAAATCTGAACGAATGGTTGTGGTGCGTTTAATGAAAATACAGTGTCCAAATCGGGAGTGCAAAAGAGGAACAGGATTGTGGTGGCAAACCCGAGAACGCCCGTAGCAATTGCGCTGGACAGAATACCTTTCGCAGCAGTCACACTAAATATATTGGTAAGTGCCAAATCTCGCATCTCAGTCGCGCGTGTCACACCTGGCATTCATCGTTTCTTCGGCTATGTGCCCGGACGCATCAAAACCGGTCAGCGTGCCAGCCGTGAATAGGCTGATGAGAGTGAATACATAGCCGAAAATGGCAACGACGCGACTTACAAGGAAAGTATCCAGTTCCACGCAGGTGGGGCACCAGTACCGTTGTCTAGATGTTCGTGGATCATCCCATCGGGGCTATAATAACAGGAAAAGGACGTACATGTCATAGTGAAAACTTCCTTCGCAGAGCGGAATCCGTAGGTCTTCGAGACGCCGATGGGCAACCATATGAGACACAGGAAAAAGTCTAGCATCATGAGGCCAACAGAGAATTTGAAGACGAAAGAGTATAATCTCGGCGGGAGGTAATTCATCGCGACAGACAGTAAAAGCATCAATTCAGAGATACCCCAGATAAGGGCACGCCATTGGATGTTGTCATTTCCTACACCGCCGGGGAAATTAACGTCCCAAACAGCCATCTGGGAGACGATGAAATTGGCAGTCGCCTAGCGAGACGTGTGAGAAGGGCAATGGCAAACAAGATGGAGAACAGACCTGACAGTTGCTTGCTGTGAACGTCATCCAAGCCGTGCAGGCCCACCAAGCGACGATGAAGCCAACAAGTCTCGCATACTTGGGCCCAGCGCTCTCCGCAGCCCAGATATAGATGGAACCACTCAAAGGTAAGGCAGAGCAGATTTCCGCCAATACTGCAGCCGTGATGAACATGAAAACCATGGTGATAAGGTACGACGACCTGTACAAAAGTTAATGTCCACACAATGAATCATGAACGCACACCAACCATACTGCCGCAGGGCCACCAGCGAGCAGGCCAAGGAATAGCGCAGTCCTGAACAGCGCTGCTGTGAATTGGGAACGAAAAACTATAGACATAATCCATACCGGACACCACCGATGAAGTTGAGAGCAACAAAACTGGCAGCAAAACTTTCGACGAGGTGCCAGCTGCGGTGTAGTTGCTAAACCATCATCATTCGACGGGTAGGTCAATGTTAAGCTCAGATCCCACTCACTTGTTTATAGCCGAGTTGATTCTAGACAGGAAAAAAAAGGGACGTCAGTGATACATGGGTGGCTCCCGTAGGAGCGTAACATAAACAACGACACTGGAGGGCTTCCCTACGCAGGTATGAGCACTGTTCAGGTTCCAGCGGTATGATCTCAATCCCCGGTGTTCCTCCAGAGAGGTTGACGTGGTGTCGGCGAGACATGCACAGTCATTACCCCCCTCTAGATCGACGACCAGTGATACCCGCAGCCCATTCCAGTTCGCCGTTTGTAAGTGGACGTTACCAGTGATCGTGGCAGTTCACAAACGCATCAAGTCCCTGCGAGGCAACCCTCTTAGCGCCATAACGCTAATCACCAGTTGCAAGACGTCTCTATCCATGACAGTGACGGTTTCACCGTCGTCGACTTTGTTAGTACCGCTGATACTCGCAGGAGCAGACATTGGGGAGATAAGAGGAGTCAGGATTTCGAGTCACCGGTCGGCGACTTTTATCGGTAGTGGCAAATGCAACGATCCCACGAATGCCATTCAGAACATGTCGGGTTCGGACAGAACCATATTCTGGAGGCAACAACGGCTATGCGAGTACATACACCATGAATTATACGTAGTTCTACTGAATGTTCAAACGCTGCAACAGGTCTCACATCAGTGAGAGTAAAGACGATGGACCGAGAGTACTGACTGGCTTCAGCGCTTTGATAAGAGCCCATTCCTCCATCGAGACCTCGGCTTTGAAGGTTGCCTGGAACGCCAATCTAAGCGACTAATGGCTGCACATCAAAATCTGCTCACCTTCAAGACGTCAATGCTCTGACGTGTGATGTGGCTAATAAGTTCATCCTTCTCATCAAAATGTCGGCCGAACATCTTCGCACTCTGATAAACTGCATGCTCAATCTTCACTGCGACACCGCCACCTGCTTGAGACTTCTTGACTATCTGGTAGAACGATAAGACATTGCTACCTTGATATCGATTTAGTGCGGGTCATCCTTACCTCGAACGGTTTGTGGTTGATTTCCAACGAGGTGCTGTTAAACGGTCTACGAGCTATTATAGGCGGCAAGAAAATAAACACGCACATCTTTCCTAAGTCAATGATATCCCTCTTCTGTGTCGTCGGATCGACTTTCACAACACATATGGGAGTTCCGACACGCAATGTTCCATCCAGAATATCGACGCCCAAGATGATCGGGTCACGCTTACAGAATGCCGCAATGGTTTTGAGTCGACATGGCCAGACAGCTTGAGGAGCCGCATCTCTTCGTTTAGCCTCCATGATCTCATTGTTATAGGCCGTGAACGCGTCAAATAGGTGGTAGATAATGTCGGCTACAAGGATACTGTCAACGATGCACTGACGGATGCTTTGAGATATGCACCTTTGAATATCCGAATGCCCATTTCCTCGGCCAATTTCTCTGCATCTTTGTCTACCGGAACGTCGAAGGCGAGAATAACCGCAAGCTCCTTCGCTCTTTCGAGCATTGTAGCGCAACGCATGACATCCTTCTTGTGAATAGGACCAATGTTGATACCGCTTACGGGAATCTTGCTGACTTTAAGGAAGTCTAGCAGTGCCTCCAACGAACCTAGTGTACTGGCTTGTACGCAGACACCGCGGCCTGATTTGTCAATGGAGTTCAAAAGCGAGGTGAGATCGGACATGACTTCGTCTCGGAGATCATCTTCATCTTCGTCTGGCCCAACTACAAGCAGTCTCGAACCAGCGATAGCCTTCTCCAAGTCGGGCGCCACAAGCTTCACACCAAGGGCCGCTTTGACTTCTTTGTGGTGAACATATTGTGACTAAAAAAAGATATATCATCGGAAGAACACCCCTCCGGGAAGTATTCACGTACCTTGACACGTAACTCACGCAGAGGCTGCGGTGTTAGAAGAGCGCGAACCTGAGTGACTATTGGTCCGTTAAGACCGCACACGACAATCTTGTCACCTTCGCGTAGAATGCCGTTGGATAGTACGACATCAATTGTTGTTCCGAGACCCTCGACAACCTTGACTTCCAAAACGGTACACTCCAGTTCGGAGAGGTACATGAGGCGATCGCTCATGCGTTGTTGGGTGAGGTTCACAAGAAGCATGATCATATCTGGGACACCTTCACCCGTTATTGCGGACGTAGGTACAAGGGACACGTTGCGAGCAAAATTCGTGTTCTGATAGTAAAGAACAGCGTTGAGACCCTGTTCTGCAAACGCGAGGATCGTTTTCTGGACTCGATCTTCAAACTCGCGACGAACAGAGGCCGGTTGATTAGCAAGTGACTCTTGGAATGCACCGTCCGGAGTTGCCTTCCATCCATACATACGGTCAATCTGATAGCCTGTTAACAATTGACAGCTACCCGAAACGAACAGAACTTGCCTTGTTCAAAGCAACGATGAAGGGTGTTTTGCGGTCTCTCAGAAGGCGAAGAGACTCTAGAGTTTGAGGTTCAAGACCGTGCTAAGGCACACATCAAAATGCGGAAGCTAGGGCACGCAGATGACAGCTTACCATGATATCCACGACAAGAATGGCAATGTTACAAAGTGAACTTCCACGGCTCCGCAAGTTGGTGAATGATTCGTGGCCGGGTGTATCGATAATAAGCAAACCGGGTATCTTATATTCCTGCGTGTTGTTCTATGATGCATGTTAGCACTGAATTCTGTCAAGTAATCTCGGACAAAACCTTGTTCAACACGGTAGTTTTGGTCTTGATAGCGTCAACAGGGAAGTACGTTGCGCCAATTTGTTGTGTGATACCACCAGCTTCGCCTTCCTGGACGTTGGTTTGTCGGATCTACGACAACGAATTTAGCTACACATGGAGAAACAAACAATCATCAAACCTTGTCCAACAACTTAGTTTTACCCGTGTCGACATGTCCTAAAATACAACAAATCGGACTGCGTAAATCGTCCTTGCTACGCGCAGCCAGAGCAGCTTCATGTGCTTTGGCTCTGCGCTCGGCCGCCTCGGCTTTTCTTTGAGCAGCTAGCCGCTGAGCCTTCGTAAGGCCATCGTCGGACTCTTCAGAGCTCTCCTCTGAACTGTCGTCAGAATCTTCCTCTGACGATGATTCCTCGGAAGACGATTCCGTCGATGATTCGCCTGCATCAACAGCTTGAGGTTTCCGGGCCGCCGAACCATTGGCTTCTGTGATCAAATAAGTATGACAGTATTAACACCTAGATTTCTGAACTATACCAGCAGTCGTCTTTGCAGCGGGCGAGGGCTTCAGTGTAGGGGCACCAGGTGCCTTGGGTAGCTCCTTTGTTGTTGGAGGTAGAGGACTCGCCTCTTCCTCACTGGAATCATCCCACGAGTCCTTGATACCAGGTTGTACAACAGGCTTTGCCTCTCCATCATCACTGTCTGCATCCCAATCGTCCTTGACACCTTCGACCTTAATAGACGGTTCCGCCGATTCAGGGACTGGTTCAGGAGTTAGCGGGCGAGACGAGGGAGCGGGGGACGAGGGCGAAGTTATGGGAGTCTCCCTCCCAGTAGCAATTGGCCTCTTTTTTCGGTTGCCGTATACCACCTTTTTACCGGTGGTACTTGGGACGTCGGATGGTTGTTGTAGGCCCTCGACGACAACGCCTGATGCCAATAACGCTTGTCGTCGTAACTCAGCGGCAGCCCTCTCTTCCTTCTGTTTCTTGGTCAACAAACGACCCTCCTTCTTGGCCAATTCACGCTTTGCCTTGAAGAAAAGAAAATGAGGTATGTGACGGTTAACAGACGAAATGGAATACCTTTTCCTTCTCTTTCCTACGGAGTCTCTCCTCCTCCTTCCGCCTAGCCTCTTCTTCTGCCTTCTTTGCCTCCAATTCAATTCGCCGTTGTTCCTCTTCTTCCTTTCGTTTAGCTTCCTCTTCTAACCGCTTCTTCTCCTCCATCATCGCCCGGAGTGCACTTAAACCACCCTTCTTCTTCCCGGCAGCGGGTGTGGGGACAGGAGTGGCTGCTGGTGCTGCCACCGGCGCTGTACCTGCGTCCTCGTCTTTCTTCCCCTTCTTCTTTTTCTTCTTCTTAGCAGCAGCTCCTGCAGTGTCCCCACCTGCGGCCTCCTCTCCATCCTCTTTGCCTGCCTCTTCAATGGCCGGTGCAGGAGACGGTGGTATGATCTCAGCATCCTCGTCCTTATCTTGCTTACCCTTCTTCTTCTTTTTCTTCTTTGAAGCCGGCCCACCAGCATCCCCCGCTTCAGTCTCCACCGCATCTGCTTTCCCTACCTCCGGCGCGGTAGGTACAACAGGCGATAGCGCAACTTCCAGTGCGTCGTCCTTATCTTTCTTGCCTTTCTTTTTCTTCTTCTTTTTCGAAGCAGGCCCCGGCACATCTCCATCCTCATCATCTCCTGCGTCGTTCACCACATCGTCATCGGGAACCTGTGGTGCAGCGGGTAACGCGTAATCTTCATCATCGACATCCTTGTCTTTCCTGGCCTTCTTTTTCTTCTGCTTCTTCGAAGCAGGCCCGGGTACATCTTCACCCTCCTGGTCGTCGTTCGCTATATCCCCTTCGGGAGCCGGCGGTGCAGTTGGCAGAGCGCCATCTTCGCCATCGTCCTCGTCCTTCTTACCCTTTTTCTTCTTTTTCTTCTTCGCAGCAGGACCCGGGACGATATCTTCGTCCTCAACAACATCCAACTGCGGTTCTGGTAGACGCGGCGAAGCAAACTCGTCATCTTCATCCTCAGCGGCCTGTAATCTTCCCTTTTTCTTCTTGTCCTTCTTCGATTTTGTAGTGTTTTCTTTGATCACGGACTATAGTACACGTAGTCAATGTGTGATATACGCTTCCTGTGCAGTAACGACCGAACGCACCATCAAACCTCCGAAATCTTCGTTTTCATCTACCTCCGGTGGACCGTCTCCCGTCTGATCAAGAGCACCGAATGTCGAGAATCCCATTGCAGCGGGTTTCCGGTTACTCTCGGCTTCGTCTGCGACATCGGCCCCCGTGATCTGCGCTGGAGCAAGGGGATTCGTCGGAACAGGAGTTCCTATCTTATCCCTGGAAGCGACGGAAACGTCAATACGAAAAGTGGTCTTGAGGAGATCGTGCGCCAAAGATGAATGCTGGAACGTACCAGTAGTCGTCGTCGTCGTCGATACGCTTTCCCTTCTTCCCTTTGTTTTTCGGCGGCATATCTGCCTATAGTCGTCCAAAACCTTTTTGATCTGGTTTGACTTTGCGATCTTGCGACGGTGACTTGACCACCGGTAAGAGTTAGATCTCTCGCAGCGAGGTGTTTTGAGGTAGGGTCACGGTCCTTGATTGAATTGCTGCCGAACGCCGGAGACAATAACGCCACTTCGCCGAAAGGATACCTTGTCTACTTACTACTAGCTGGTAGGTATAAGGAACGTCATGGGACTGCTCACAATCATCAGGAAAAGCCGTCGAAAGGAGAAGGAAATGAGAATCCTTTTTCTGTATGTCCCGTCCAACTGAGCCCCCTCCCCCTCCTCTTTCATGAGAAGGGAATCTTGGCTGAACAAAAATCCAATTTCACCAGCGGACTCGACAATGCGGGTAAAACCACCATTCTGAAGAGGATCAACGGAGAGGACATCTCTAGTATCAGTCCTACTCTTGGCTTCAACATCAAAACGTTTGTTCATCGAAGGTGAGCCAAGTCGAAGAGTTCTCTCTCGGCGACACTCTCGAAAACAGAATTGTTCTGCAATGGATCGCCTTCGTCATCCAGTTACACTCTCAACATTTGTCAGTTCTCATTCATTATCGTTCATCGCGATCGTATCTCTGAAAATTTCGGATGCCATTGTCTGCAGGGGATGTTGGAGGGCAGCGGACTCTTCGCCCTTACTGGAGAAATTACTTCGAACAGACCGATGCCATAGTGTGGGTCGTCGACTCGAGCGATCGCGTGCGCATCCAGGATTGCAAGGAGGAACTCCATAACCTTCTGCAAGAAGACGTAAGTTTAGCTCACACACATACATACACACCACGGAGGCGAGGCGATCCGAATATTAAGCCATCGTCTTTATATATCAGAGATTAACAGGCGCATCACTTCTCGTGTTCGCCAACAAGCAGGATATCCACGGATCGATGACGGACAAGGAGATACACGACGTACGTATTTTTTGTTTAAAATGAAACATCGACCTTGATCTGAACATGCTTCTCGTGCAGTTGCTTGGCCTGTCTGGCATCAAATCGCACCATTGGAAAATTTCCCCTTGCAGTGCCGTGACGGGCTATAACTTGATAGCTGGCCTTGACTGGGTGGTCGGGGATGTCGCACGCAGGCTTTACTACAGCCCGGTGACCTCCAACGCGGGGGAGAATAGTTTGGACGCCGTGTCACCGCCGCAAGCTCGGAGCGTCATCTGATGTGGCGTACTCGATCGACACTAACTCGGTGAGGCAACATTTGGAGGACGTGTTGGCGCCCAAAGACAATAACCTGGTCCGTTTGTGGTCCGTCGATCTTACACAGATATCCGTTCTCGTGTATCCTCTTTCTAGGTCCAATATTTTCTAAATTGAGAAACACGCCCTTCTCGAATTCTAGTTTGAGTCACGTCTGCGGTACTGTCCACGCGATACTGCAACGATGGGTCAGACCATTGCCGCATCCCGAGTCCTTCCTAGTTAGCGTCCATAGCCGCCTGGAGTGTGTTCGGCCCTGCCAACTATGACCGCCTTCTCGCGAGCAACGCTGGCTGCATGCACAACAAGCCTCGACCGTCGACACGCGTGCCTTGCCTTCCTTCTTGGAGGATCAGCCATCTCGCGCATTGCCGAGAACTGCTTCTGAAATCGCTCCAAATATGCAAGGCAGCGCAAGCTGGGGCGTTTTTGTGCATGCAGTTTTCTTCCGTGTACATATGTGGGGTCTGGTCTCATGCAGAACCCTCAATTCCACACGTAAATTATGACAGCGGTCTTCTTTCTCGATGTCGACTTGAGGACCCAAGGTTTGTGCGTTGAATTTCAATGTGGACGTAGGGGGATCGATTCCCAAAGCTAAACCTTGGGCCATGCCAAACGTGCAGATGAATTAACGGAGGAAGAGCCTTCGTGATGGAGCCCCGCTCGAAGGAAGTCGTATTCGATGCTCCTTCTAGGTCAATTATTACACCGTTCACCAGGAACTCATATGTCAGAATCACCGGGCCCAATGTAGGGGAAATCTCCAGAACCGAACCTTTGGAGGCAACCGACGGTGAAGTTCATTCGTAAAGCGAGTCGAACTAGTTGGGGGGAGGATCGGAACGGACCCCAAGTAGTAAAGAGTAATAATGCAAGCAAGTATGTTGCGAGTAACGACTTGTGTGCCACCGTCAAAACATTATCCACTACAAAAGACACGAGGCTGATTCCATTCGCTAGCCGCTTAGACACTTAATGGTTTCTGCGTAAGAGGATCGTTTACAGGTCCGGCCGACTGACAGGCACCTAAATTATTTTGATCCGTGTTGCACCTGTCCGAGCTTTCCAACCCCTGTATATGGCACCCACACAATAGCAACGGCCATGTCGGGACGTGGGACCCATAGTCAGGTGCTTGACTAACGTTCTTTGACTAACCGATGGGAACTTGTGACCCGGCTTGGACTTGGCAAAGCGGTGCTGCAGTCAACAAACATTAAACTTTTGCGTTGCCAGACAAGATCAGCTCTTCGATCAAAATGTATGTACATATGATGCATGCACGTATCGCCATTCGTCAATAGAGAAGTACATGTGTACAATAGTGTCGCAGTGCAAAAAAGGTCCCGCCGACGGTAATGAATGACAGAACGGCAAAGCAACGAACCACCTGGCCGTTGGCATGCACTTGGCTGTCGAAACCATGGCTCCAACAAGATAATAACGAGTCACACGCGTGTCCACACGACTGCCAGGTAACATTCAAACCTTAGGGGCAGAAACATGTCCCTGGTTTCGCCCGCCAGCAGTACCATGGAGAGGACAACTCATACGTACTGCATGCTAGCTGCGCATTTCCCTCAGGGTAATCACCGCGATGACTCGAGATAGCGGCTCAATTTTGACCGAACCCATGATAACGAAGCGGATCAAGTCGCATGGCCTAATAAAGAGGCAATTAAGGTCACCCGACGTGCCAGATATGCGGGCTGAACCATACTTTTCGAGTTAGTACTCTCTGAAGGAGGTAATTCATTTAGAGGAACGGAGACCTGACGTAGGGTTGGTTCGCCTGCCAATCAGCCTTCATTGAAGGCATAACCCGTAGTGTTTGAGCTACAGGTAGTAGAGAACATGAAAGGAAGCGGAAGTTCTTACCATGTTCCCTTCGTTCTTTCAATGTTTCAAAGGTAGACACCGATTCTTGTTTCTCGTGCTTGGTGCAAATTCCCAACAGATACCCCGGTCACAGATCGACCAAGTTACCTCTCCTCAGATTTCGGGATAATCCTCCGTAAGATAATCCGCCCGCATCGCGATTCGTCTCAGTTGACAAACGTGTCTGCAAGGCCCGGGGCAACGAGTCACAGCGCTGTGAAAAAGTTCCCGCTGGCCGGGCGTCGGGATCCCACGCTCCATCGCAACGACACCGCACCCTGTACACGCAAAAACGTCCGATCTGCGGCAATAGCGCTCAGGGGATGTGCGAGCATGTGAGAATGAACAGCATGGTACCTAGTATACCAGAGCGTCGGCCACGCGGTCGAGGGTTGGATTGAACCTGTGTATGACGCAGCATGGGCGGTCAGGGCGATGTTGATGACCACATGGTAAACTCCGGTCGGCCTCACAGGGATATATGGCCGCACGATACTCTGGAAGTAACAAGCCTTGACGATTTGGAAGCTGTGAAAGATACGTGCACTGTGCCAGCGATCGTCTTTCGAATCTCAGGGAGGGAAGTAGTGGGAAAAAAGACAACAAAGCTGAGGTGTTCTCTAGAGACGCGCTCCGGAGATCGAATTGTTGACGGATCCGGGGACGGCTACCAAAGTTTCTGGAAGGATGGAAAGTCGCATTTGATTTTCGTGAGTTTCAATAAAGTCAATCGAAGGAATTGTTCGACAAGCTGTATCCCATTACTGCTCATAGGACATGGTCATTGTTCGTCGAGACAAACGGTCGCTGGTGTCACTCGGTGGTCATTTTACCCGTTTTGGCAGTTGAGCCGGTTCGGCCGGGATAACTTGACTCTAAACATTGATAGTCAGGGAGGAAGGTCTCAGCCTCGACCTACTAGCCTAGGTCCAGGACGTCCGATGACGCACCTCGTCATTGTTTTCTGTATCACGTATGACACCGACGCTCGCTCCGGGCCAACTATCTGCAAAATGGATGAATTACAGCATCCGCTTCCTACAGCTTTTGAATTCATTGAGTGCTCGGCAAGTACTAACGCATTCCAAATGACCGTTAAGCGTCAGAATGACTGTCCATTCCGACGCTTAGCATTTGTATACGATGTTGTTCAGGGTGACTCAGCAGGAAACCAGTAGCCGACGAAACCACTGGGAAATACCATTTTGTTGCCGAGCAACCAGGTTTTGTATGCATTCTACCAGCCAAAATTACGTATAACTCCACTAGGGAGAGACTTGTCGCTCAACATTAATAGCCAGATGCACTTCTCAGTGGCTGACGAAATCTTGGGTCGTATACCAGTTTTTGTTCGCGTCGGGAACACTTTCACTGATGACTTGTTCACATGGTGCTATGGGCCACGACACAACGGATGTAAGCGTTGATCGCAATTGTGCGAAGCCACAAGTGCCACGACATTTGAATCAATGGCGGAGCGCCCTAGAAGTGCCTGCGTCGGGTGAATTCGTGGGTGCCGTCAAGTTCCATTGAGCGACGGCGCTGGGAAGAGACCATTGGACGGGGGCTCCGACGGGCTGTACGTAAAGGGTCGTGTTTTGTTCAGGATCATCCCATATGAACGGAGCCGGATCCAAGTAAACCGACCGAGCCACCCGCTCCGAACCGGGCTGCGAGAGACACCCGAAGCGTTGTTGTCGCGTACCGACGTGCAGGTGCCAGGGAGTTTCCTACCCAGGCCCTGGATGCAGTTCACCGTGACAGCATCTCGGGTTCGCAGATCTTTGGCGGCTGTTTTAGCTACATTCCTGAGACGAAAGTGAATCTTCCTTATTGTCGTGTGGGCGTCGAAGAAGGAAAATAAAATAAAAAATAGTTTCAAGATCAGGGCGCGGTCGGCAGATTGGTGGAGGCGGACAGCTCATGGAATGGAGGAAACCTCCCCGGATACCAAAGGGACATTGTTCTGTCCATATGACCGTGTCTCACAGATATTGCGACCTCACAGGCTCACGGCGAGGGGACAAAGGCCAAGACCGGGTAGCATGTATTGGGGGAGGGCAGGCCGTCCAATCAGGTTTCGTTCCGCGAATGGGTGCTGCACAGTCTTATTATTATTATTATTGTCGCACACCCACACTTGGTGTGTTCTCGTTCACATTAATTTTTTGAGGAAGGGTGGGGAGGTGTCTTATTACGTCCGAACTCATTCTGAATGGTTTTTGCTTCCAGTTGGCATCGATCTGTGCTCGGCCATCTCAGATCCATCCTCGTCTTTTCCCGCGAATCCCCGTTTGTTACACTCGCTCAGGAGCGAATGCACCGTGGTTTAACCGAGACTGACACAGATCGTATGCATCTACACAGTATATCTGCATACTCTGTGGACGTCCTCCCAGTATAAAAGGGCCGCCATGGATCTCACTCCCTCCCCCCCATCCCGCCCAGTCTGCACTCCGCTTCGGATCCCCTCCTCTCTTCCTCCCCAAAGAACTTAGCTTTCACGACCATCATGTTGAACACAGCACCGTCGACAGCAGTCGCCCTTTCTACAGCTCCTAAGCTGTATCGGCTGCCATCCTTGTCGATGGTCGTGCCCAATCCAAAGTCTGTCATGGTCGGCTATTGTAGGAACCCCTCTCAGCGTCTCCGATCCCTGTCAGCTAACGCCTTGGCCAGCGCGTGCCTCTGTTCTTGCCATCATGGAGAAAGCCATCGTCAAAGGTTACCTCACCATCTCTGACTCCGAGGGTGTCTCCCACTTTGGCACGCGCACTAAAGGCTGCAGTGAAGTCCACCTCAAAGTCATCAGAGACGATTTCTGGACTCGCATTCTCTTGTACGTGTTCACCTTATCTCCCCCCTCGTCGACCTATCCAAGTACTGACGACCATGCAGTTCTCAGGACCTTGGCTGTGAGCACCAGATCGGCCCACTCTTCCCCCCCTGAGTGTCTAACCGTTTGTCCCTAGTCAGCGAAGCCTACATGGTTGGCGACGTACAAGTGAATGACCTGAAGTCTGTTTTCGATGTAAGTTCCACGTCTCCTCCTCGATCGTGTTAACATTGACTTTGATTATGTTAGCTCTGGCTCGACAATGAGGCCGGTATGGGCAACCTTTCTTCAACTGCCAACCGGATAGTATCAGCGATATCTGGTCTCTCCAATGCCTTCCTTGGACAGACACGCTGGAAAGCGCGTTTAAATGCCATTGCCAGTTACGACCAATCGAATGAACTCTTCCAGGTGTGTCCCGATATTCCCTCCAGTGGAACCACACATTGACCGATACCCCCTCTTTCCCTCCAGGCCTTCTTGAGCCAGGAAATGATGTATTCTTGTGCCTTGTGGACAGACGCGGAGGGTGGCGTGCGTGGGGACTTGGTAACTGGGCCAACACCCGGAGACCTTGAAGCCGCACAGCTTCGCAAAATCCGGCATGTCCTTACTGCGGCCAGGGTCAAGCCTGGAGACCGAATTTTGGAATTTGGCTCTGGGTGGGGCGGTCTTGCCATCGAGGTAAGCGAGTCTCGTGCATTTATTTTCCCGTGAACTTGGCTCACAATCACGTCGCTATAGGCTGCCAGAACGTTCGGGTGTGAAGTCGATACTTTGACATTGTCCAAGGAACAGAAAGCACTTGCTGAAGAGCGTATCAAGGAGGCCGGCTACCAGGATCGTATTCGCGTGCACCTCATGGACTATCGCGACATTCCGTCCTCCTTCGAAAAAGCCTTTGACGCATTCGTCAGTATCGAAATGCTGGAGGTGAGAAAATGGCAGCCTGCCACGTTTTCTCTTCCCTATCTCACTCACATGAATTGGTTCGACAGCACGTGGGTTCCCAGCATTATCACACGTACTTCAAGCTCGTCGACTACGCTCTGAAGTCGCGAGATGCCACTGCCGTAGTTAGTGCGTCGACTTTCCCAGAGTCGCGTTATTCCCGCTATCAGTGAGTCTTCTGCCCCTTCGGAAGTCACGATTCGCATGCTCACCACAGACACCTTCCCCCAAAGGCCAGAGGACTTCATGCGCAAATACATGTGGCCCAACTCATGCTTGCCAAGTGCTACTGCGTTGATCGCCGCAGCCAACTCTGGTTCAGAAGGGCGATTCACCCTTGAAGGCGTCGAAAACCACGCTGCTCGTATGTACCCCCTTTAGCTCACTATGATCCATCGTTTTCCTTATTGCATCCCCCTCTCTTAATCCAGACTACCCTAGAACCCTCCGAGAATGGGGACGTCGCCTCGAAGCCAATGTCAGACAAGAATCAATTATCAAGGATTACCCGGCATTGGCCGACGCCGCAGAATACGAAGTGTTCAAACGGAAATGGCAGTATCTGTTCGCATACGCTGGGGCTGGTTTTGCTAAAGGGTACATCACTTGTCATATGCTCACTTTCACACGTCCAGTGAGTGTCTGAATATCTTCTTATTTTTCGATGCTGAACGGGGTTCCGCTTCTTAGAATGACTGTCCTCCTTCCTGTGATTAAATTCGTTCGACTGGCCAAAAAAAAGAAACGCGCTACTTCTAAACTTCGATATTTTACCATCCTTCCTATCTTACTTATATGGCTGATCAAGCCCGTATATATATTCGTAACGCATTGTTTTATAGAGAGTCCTTCGTATTTTGGGCCACCGCGTTTTCGTTTTCGTTCTAGCGAGCGCGCCATCGTAGCGATAATATCTAGTCCATAGCGATGTATCACATTACTTGCATGTATGTTTGCGATAGCAAACACTCGAAACGTCATCTCATGAAACCTTTCCCACTTCGCACTTCGATGGTTCTCAACAATTACAATCTAATAGTCCGGTCCGGTATGCAATCAAGTAACTTGGTCGAGTCTCAGGCTGGTACACACACACACAATCATCTCCGAAAATCGAAGGTGGAACTGTCAGCTCAGTAATAAAGCTCTGCCACGCCCACGACCTTAATTAACGGTGGTTGCAAGTGCCATGAGCTTCGAGTATCTCACTGTGAGAACGCCGTTTTTGAATAGTGTCGCGTCATGAAAGGTCTGTTGTCAAATGTCACGTCTTATTCTCAGCGCGAGTTCCGCGAGATTTCTCCGTGCACAGCGTGCCTGGCAACAACGAGTCAAACAAAGACCGAGCCAACTACTTACTAGTAGCTAGCGGTAAGTACGAGAGAGAGAGAGAGAGAATTTCTATATTTATATACCGCAACAAGTAGACTACTACTAAGACGCGGTGCCCATTAGGCCCGTAGAGTGAGATGTAAAGTATGTACTACCGCATGGTAATAGTGAAATGAGACGAATAGTTTATAGTTGACATGTGAAGAGTATATGCGTAGCGGTAAGTACGACTATGGATACGCTAGCCCAGCGCTCGTTCGTTCGCCGTCGAAATGTGACGGAGAAATCTCGAAGTGTCCGTCTCCTCGAAATCGGGGGTGACAGTCTATCTTCCCATGGATAACAGGCCTGGCCCCTGTCGAGTCGCTCGACAAAAGTGCTATAAGCGTCAGGTTGCCAGTCCTTCCTTACTGAACGTGTGAGCGAAAGGAGTGCACTAGTGGTTGCACATCCCACCGAAACTCCAATCCATCGCTGGGGCGCTGACACACTCATGTTTACACATAGCTCCACAAGGATCCGGGCGGGCGGGCGCTGTAACTTCTGGGCGCTCCACAGCACCCCGTCGGCCGTCTGGAAAATCGCGTTGCCCGTACCTTCCTTAAGTAAAGCGCGCTTCGGGTTGTCGATCCAAGCAATCGTATCAAGATGTCAATCACCGCCCCCCTTCCCCCCAGGGATGCTGGGGAGACCGAAAGTGCTTCCCAATTGTCCACCCTAGATCCTCCTTCCCCGATCTAGTCGGACCCATGTGGTCCTCGACTCGAGTCGGAGGGTACTCCCCTCGCCGACAGTAAGCAGGCAACGGTTTTTAAAACGTTCGATACGGCCTCCACTTTGGAAACTCGGATACGCTCTCCACGTGGAGATCTCGAGGGGTAATCCGTTCACACTGATATGTATACTGCTATAGCAGCGCACATACCTACATAATTATCTTGCGGGTGAAAGATCCCGTTCAACTCGGTCATCCCCGTCCGTTTTTGCATACGAGTCCGCTCAGATCTCTGGGATGCCATCTAACGAGATGAGTGAAGCACGTGGGTGCAATGACATCGGACACATCCACAACATACCACAGCACCAGGGCTTCGTGGCGGTCCTTGGCGCGTGTGCGTGCCAAGTGGGAGTTCCTTCTTCCGGAGGGTCGCCCCTCCCCGATAGGGGAAAGAAAAGAAAAGAAAGAATCCCCGAAGGAATTCCCGAAAATGAACCGCTTCGTTGGATAACTCGTAATGCTAGTTCGTCGAGAAGGCACCGAACGGCTCCGAAAGGCTGTGAGTGGCGGGCTCTAGGCATACCACAGGGAAACCTGGAGCGAGACATCGGGCCAAGGACAACGAAGGATCGTGATCCCGTACCTGACTTGTGCAACGAATGGGAGCATGTACATTATTCAAGGTGAGGTCGATAGCAAGGCAGCGTGGTGGCGGCTTAGCCCATGCAGAGCCAAACTGACGCCCATACTCCCATGTTTGAACTTGAAACGCTGAAGGTTAAGTCACGGTTTTGGTAAGCAGGCGACGGTTGCTAACGCTACGGAACTAAGTTTATCGACAGCTTGGTGGTGTCAGCCTGACACTAGCGCACACAGTCCAACGACGCGTGTAACCCATCCTGTTCCATTTAAAAAATATCGTGACATACGACATACAACCGCTGGTATGGTGACTATGGTATAGAGATGAACCGATACGTGTGAGCCCGAAAGAATAAATTTAAAGCAGCATCAGTCAGCCCAGGAAACGAGCGTTTGACAGGGACCTAAGTGAGAGAACCTGTGGGATCTAATTTCGATGTCCATGACTGCAATTCCTTCAGGGACGGCGCAGCGAAGGCATGAGAATTGGCCGCTGTAAAGAGAGTAAAGCAAAACGGTTTCTGGATAGTACGAGAGGATAAGTGATCGACCGTGAACAGAGGGAACTTGCAACTTACGCCAAGTAGGGCTTCCTTATTGGAATCGCATTCGATGTTCATACCATGGAGACTTATAAGGCCAAGGTCTTCCACTTCTTTGGAATCTGTATACATGTGCAAGTACGGGCTGAAAATCCTCTGTGAGTGGCGTAGAGTAATGGTGGAGATAATACCACTTGCCGGCGTAGGACGAACCACCTCCTCTGCCAGGTGTCTTGACTTGCATCAGTCAGGATCATCAGATACCCTTTCTTCGTCGGCCCATCGCTGCGAAGTAGGGTCGCGACAAACTCCAACAGCTGTTGTGCATGCACTTACCCGCGTGGCACTAGTGTTACTATTGAGCAAAGCTTCAGGTCGTCAACGGGACGCTTGCAATGGGTCGCTTTGGTCGTCGAGCCAGCCTTGTGGGCATCCAGCGTCATCTGACTCAGGACAATCTATCCGACCTATTGTTGAACTAAATTCCATGTGACAAGACGCATGGACTTACTTCGTCAGGGTGGCCAAAGCGTTTCTGCCACAATTCAATTGTCTTTCGGAGTAACGTGTCGGAGGCCCACACAGTTGAACCGCACTGACCAGAACGCATCATGGACGGTGACGAAGCCAAGATGACCCGAACCGCTTGAACGTCAGCTGCCCGCCTCTCAGTTAGGATGAGACGATTGTAATCCTCGACAACCGAGATACCACGAGGCCTCCACGAGTGGAGCACCTCTTCCCCGCGAATGTATTTCTCCGAAGTGTCCAGTCGCCACAAGTCACGAGGCGAACGCGTGAGGGGAGGTGACAGACGGACTTTGAATATCCCACTGATCCTTGAAAGAATCTTGCCAGAGCTCAAGAAGGTGAGGAAACGACTAGGGGGACGGGCATCTCGCGTCTGCATCGTAATGGCAATGTCCATCGAGAACTGGACCGGCTCACTGCACGTCTCAACTGCAATCGCCCAAGTGATTTGCATTATGACACGATATGGATTCGTGGTCACGCGATTCAGCAAAAGCGAATCATGCACACTGGAGTCCCACAGGGCTTGTGCGGTCAGCAACCCTGTCCCGTCCGATTTGAACTCAACGGTTTGGTCTGCCAGCAGCGGAAGTGTGACCATCGCCTTGGACGTCGAGTCATGTATTCGACCCTTCGGATCTAGCAAGCGAACGTTTCCCACTCGAATCCTAGTCACGTCAGTCCACGGGAACTGAGATCCTGAGTCGGACAACAGCTCCAAAACAATTCGTCGTTGCAGCCCTTGGTGTAAGAAAAATGCCCCTGGGTCAAGGCCACCCTGCGAGACGACAGGCACAGGTTTGTATTCGCCGTCTGCTCCAAGCTCCCTTACTTGGATACGGGCTGCAACGTCATGGGTTTGCCCGACAACGAAGTCGGTTTCGGATCTTCGCATTGGTTGAACACTGGACGATGGAGAAGCCGTTTGGCTCCCTGGTGATGGTGGACGTGGATTGCCTCGCAGTTCGCGCATCTCGTCCCACCGCTCCAAGCGCTCCAAGTATGTCGGCCTAACAGCCGCAAAAAACTCTATTGGAGCGTATCCTTGGCGTAAATACGCGATGACCTTGGATGACGCAGCAAACGAAAAGGTTCTTCGGAATTTGAGTTCCGACAGGGAAGATATATCTGTGTCGAGAACGGAGGAAGTGAACACTTCGTCATTGGTGGACGAAGGTCCCACGAACGAGGACAATCGTAATTGTAGGTGAAGTGCTGCGAAGTCAAGAGGTGACAACCCTTTGACAGAATCAACTGTCAGGAAGAAACTGATTTTGCTTCCAGGCTGTAACAAAGGAGCGGGGGACGCTGGCCGTGTCGATATTGTTGATCCGCGACCGTGCTTCGATGATGTGTTGACCACACTCGATATCTTCATGTCCACCCTGCACGAACCGATTGCTTCGGCGGTGTATCGGCAAAATATAGGGACGACGGCGGTGGAAGATAAGCGGCGGGCGAGCGGCGCCAGTGATACTACGGCGTTACCAATAAACGAAAATTGAGGTGAAGGCTGGTCATAAAAGGGTTCGTCGGAACTGAAGTGGTGTGTGAAGGAGGGGCGGTCGATATAGGTTGTCAGGTTGCGCATACGCTGTAGCTGTTGTTGGAGACGGTCCAAGGACCACGTATAAATGGCGCAGTGCTTTTTGTCAAGAACTTTGACTACGACCGACGGTTGTGTGGTGGACGCCAGCCTCGGGTCAGCGACGTCACCGAAGGAATCCAGGCTCCCAATGGAGTCGACGCCGGAGGTAGGGGCTGCCAGCGTTCCGCCGGAAGCTATTGTGAAATTGTAGGAAACATCTTTGCCCAATTCTTTACTGCTTAGCAAGTCAATCCTCCGGTGCTCCCGATGACGCGGAAAACACATTACCTGATAACTGTTGCCTCTTTTACTAACACAGCATTAGAAAGGACGGTCTCTGCCATTGAGAATGATCTATGAGATCTCCACTTGTCTAACACCTTGCGGATCAGGCGCAGCTGTTTCGCTGAATAGATGACCGTTTCAAATCCAACATCATCTTCCGGTTCCCCACGTGCACGGGCGTGAATGAGTCGTTTGAGTTGCTGCTGGACTAGCTTGAGTTGATGCTCCATATGGTCCTTCTCCACCTTCAAGTCTTCAGCCTCGCTCGACTCTGAGATCGCTTGGAGACGCGACTCTAGCTGATGTTGAACATCCTTGAGCGGTCCGTCCGTGTCAGGGCTGCCGTGGCTGGGACCAGCATACACACTCGTATCATCTGTCTCACTCGAAACTGGTCTCCCAGACTCGCTCCATAGGTCGTCGCGGTGACTAAGACTACTCTCCGGCCGCGATTTCTGATTGTGGTCCCGCATGGTTTTGACTTTGGTTATCCGCTCGAATAGCTTGTTGATTTCTTCATCAGGCAGGTTGTCCAGTGTAGGGTCCAAACCTAGCCGAGCCAGCGCAGCTTCCCGTTTTGCAAAGTTCCAATCTACGTCCGCTCCGGCGGCTGAAGAAGATGACCTGGATGGAGGCCGAGATTCTTTAGGGAGCGCCGGCGAAAACTCGCCACCTTCCACTTCACTGGCTACTATGCTGTGCTGTAAGTTGGATCGAGCTGTCGCTCGATCGCGTTTCTTCCGAACTTCTTCGGGATTGTTGAACCGGAAGACATGGTAGTCCCCTGAAGTAAGGACACGTAAGAAAACGACCCTGCAGCAGAAGAGTATTGCAAGATACTCGCCCAGAATGATGCGGTATCCAGACCGTAGTTTGTATGGCTGGAGACATTAAAACAAGGTAAATTATCGAACACATTATCCACACTTACTTGTCCAGGTGTTATTTGTTTTCCGTTAAGGAACTGTCATGTATTGAGAACTGGACATAACGAAGGTACCTTATCCGGACTTACCGTCACACTGTCTGGCATGGCGTGAATCGTAACCTTATCATCGATGCTCTCAAATTCGCAGTGTTCTTCAAGAATATTTTCTCCGCTGAGACGAATCGCTGCAGGTTTCTCGCTGTCCATGCGCCCCACCTAATCGTATGGGTTAATGGGGTTTGCAGTGACATCAAAGATCTCGCATTAGTACCCACCAGTGTTTTACCCGGTTTGATCTGATATATCAGACACTCGCTCATTAGAGGGTCTACGACGAGCATGAGCACGAGTATATGTGCTACTAGCGAATTGCTCACCTTCATTCTAAGCAGGATGATCATGCATTCGTTCAGTAGTCTAATCGCAGTCCAATGGGTCAAAGGACTGACCAAGTTCACCAGGTGAGGCATCTAGACGGCCACGTGAGCATGCAAACAATCTCATGAAAAGTTCTGGTTTACCTTCTTCGGAGTGTGCACGCCGACGTTGTTCTTCTCCACAGTAATACCCAACTCCTCCAGCGCCTTTTCCCGTTCCTTCTGTACTTCCTGCGTGCGCACCAGCTTCTCCTCCCACGTTTCATTCAAGCTCTGCATCAGTTTCTCGCTCGCCTCCATCTGCTCCTGCAGTTCCGCCTTAGTGACCGTCTTGATCTTCCCATCTTTCGTCTGATACGTGACTTTTTGTCTCTCAGGGGGTACAGTGGGATCGAAGGCATCCTCCCCATTCGACGTGGCTACACGAGCTGAAGGAGGAATAAGAGTGAATATTTGTTCCTTCGTCTTACAGGCATGCACAAACCTCTGAGTAACTCCAACTCCTCTTTGAGCTCGCGCACCAACTTAGCGTTGGGGTCCTCGTTCACCACAGCTTTGTTCTTAATCTTCTTAGCCTGATCGGCGTACCGAAGAGTACTCAACGTCTCCTCATAGTCTGCAGGAGAAATAGCTGCGATCATCGCTGTTTTGGAATTACCACCTAAACTATCCTTCAAGAGCCACGTAAGGACCTGACGATTATCCTGATTAGAAAAAACCTCTTTGGTATTAGGGTGGTCGTAGTCACCGAATCGCGGTAGGGAATGAATTCGTCGCCCTTCTTCTTCCCCTTTTTTGCACTGTCTTGACTGACTAGTGCGAGCTGAGATATGACCTTGCCGAGGGTGGTGAGGGACTTGTTGATGTTCGCTCCTTCTTTGAGACGCTGTCCAGTCGCCCCTGTCGAGTTGGCTCGCTCGGAGCCTGCCAGGTCGACCAGACTATAACCGAATTAGCTGTCGTTCATCAAGAAATTTCCGAAAGTATGAGTGTACCTAATGCGCGACACTTTCTCGGTATCGAGATTCGTATCTACGTCATGCTTTCTCATCGTGAGTAGCAGGGTGAAAACTGCATGAGACCGCGACGACCTATCCAATGGTATATATTAGCATCACGCACGCCACACCGAGACGCCCGCAGTGCAAAACTGATATGTAGCTCACGTTTCGTTCATATTAGTGGCTGCCACCGTCCGTGCCTTGTTACCTTCGTCCATGAGGGTCATCATCTCGTCATAACTACTTACGACGAGTTTGGACAGATCCTCGACGTAAGGACCCAAACTGGGGTGTTCACGGACACGTAGGTTGCCAGTGTTCTTTGGGTTCAAAAGGTCGCGCACTTTCTCGTTGTATATCTAAAATTCGGCCAGGGGACGAAGAACGTTCACCGGTATGCGACACGAGGGTCAGGGGTAGGGTAAGGGTATGATGGCATACACGCACCTCTATGTAGGACACCTCGACAGTGAAGCTGACAGTCGGGTCCCTCGCCCTCCTTTGCGCTACACGTACAAAGAGTTCAGAGCATGTTAATGGTATAATTCCCTTGTCTTGTCCATCTGGTATCACGGAGAGGTGGTCAAAATGCTGTGTGGTAGCATGATATACGGGTAGAGACGCACATCCCATCATACTGGACGTTTCATTGGATTGAGCGGTGCATGCACGAGTAGTGTAGAATTTGCTTGGGCGTACCTATATGATTTACCAGATCCTAAAGGTTGCAATTTCAGCACCGAGGGTTGTCCGGGTACAAGTGGCAGCAAGCACTCCTACCAGTCTGACCGTCTGTCGACGAAGACGACGTTTTTGAGGTTTCAGATACAAAGTGCCGAACGCGTCACTCACAAGCCAAGATACAAGCATTAAATCCCGCAAAGCCATGGTCCAACAGCTCCTTCCCCAAGTCGTCATACAATGTCTGCTGTGAACAGTAACCCTGTTCGTCGCGAGGTCCCGCAGACCAATAACTCTTGTCAAAACTGAACGCCATCGTTTTGCGTTCCGTGGCACGCTTTGAGTCCTGCGACGAGCCTGGTTCTGGCGGGTCGAGGAAAGTCTGGTTGCCTTGCATGCGGATGAGCATCTTGGCACCTCGCGCAAGTTCTGCATGGTCGGAGCCGTATCGAATGAGAGAATGGCAGGGAAGAAGAGGGATGAATGGATGAGTATGTTCGCATGCGACGGAGGTGGACGGGCCATACCGCGAGCATTGAGAGGTCTACATCGCACAACGACTTTGATGTTACCCTCCCCGGGCTCCGCCATGCTAAAGGTCTAGGGCGCAGGCTCTTCGGTCCAATCCGACGTAAGAATATAAATCCAAGAATGTGTAAACTAGTGTGTGAGTGAGTGAGTGAGCGAATTAGCAGAAATGCATAAAGCACGCGGAAGCTGTACATATTCAGCCGCTTGCAACTTCATCGGGCCACGGCAACACGCGACACGACTACGAGCGTCAAATCACTCTGCTTGCACCGCAACGACTATCGATACAAGACAGAGCAGTAGACTACGTAAAGTTAACGGTACCGGGAGGACAGGGTTCCTCTCGTAAATACCTTGTACGGGTTGGCTTACTGCTACGGAGCCAACGGGCTGACATGCTGCAGACCGTGGATGACGCATGCATGATGTGCTATTTTGAGAATGCGGCACCGACAGCCATTCCGTAGGAACAGCACCCATGAGGAGCGCTATAGCAGGTCGTAATCATCCAACTGAGCGGAACGTAGTCAAGATCAACGTTCTAGGACCGAAATAAGTGAACTTGCCTCATCGTTGTACGTCATGATGGTCCTCTTGAGCTTAGAGGTGTCGACCCAAGTGACAAAGTCTTCCATGTGTCTGCACGTGGGTTTGAGGAACGAGGTAAAGTTGAGTCAGAGTGTTCATAACTCACCTTGTCACGAGGAAGGCAGGGTCTGTGATTGTATCCGGACCAACGCGAACGTGCCCTTGTTCGATGAACTTCGCAGCCTGTAGGTGTGCATGTTTAACGCAAATTCGGAGGATGTCAGGATGCCGGGATGCGTACCGCGCTAACTGTCTCTGCCATCTTGCTCATGCACATGAACACAGCGAGGCGTCGACGACAGAATGCGGCTACGGTCAACTTGTTTTCGATATCGCTGAGCTTTGCTTGGGAATTGAGCACGCCGATATCATATAGTTTGGATAGAAGCTGGCCCTCCATTTTGGCACGGAATGGATCCTGTGCAGGAAGCATGGATAGGCGATGGGCAAATGATCTCAGCGCGCCACATAATTTGTTGTATCTGGGCCGAGGTCAGCTGGAGAAGAATGACAGACGAACGAGGGTGTACTTGTGATAGTCTTCTCTGTCCTGGAGATGGTATCGACGGATGACCTTGATCTCGCGCAAGTTGGCATCTTGTTTCCACTGCTTCGTCTCTGGTCAGCGTCTGCTTCTGCTCATCGCCCGGCACGTACGTCTAGAAAGTCGACTTTCTTGAGGAGTTTCTTTTCGTGATGCTTGAACTGGCGGACCATTGCTGAGATGGATTATTATTATGTTATTATTTCTACATAAATAAAATAATTCGTTTTGCCAAGCCACGTGGTGAGGGGAGGGTGAGTGCGTGTGTCGTCGTCCAAGGGACACTTTCAGAGTCTGATCGCTTTTTCATAGCATTGGCCAAGCGTGCAACGGCGTCGGCGACGACAGCGACAGCGACGACGGGCCACCAACGTCGTAGAACAATACTGTAATATTGGGCGTCTTGACTTATCTCTCGAATATTGTCAGGTGTATCGTCGTTGCATTGTTCGGTCTCCCCGATCTCGCTCGTCTGTCCAACTGACGCCCCTCGTATTACCTCGACGTTCCTCCTTCACCGGCACAATAAAACGCTCCACACAACCCCTCTACACTGTTTTGTTTGTCAGAAGTTCCACTTCCGTATCCACTCCAACGTTCAACGTAGATGAACGTGAACATTCGTCAGTCCGACATACACAGGCTGCAGCAGAACATGCCGCCACCAATGCCTTCCGTCTCAAACCCCCACTACTTATCTCAACCCCGTCAACAGCAACAGCCTCCGAACCACATGAACCTCATGGCACACGCTAGTAATCCCCCCATGTCTCTTCTCGGAGGCGGTGCCCAAACCAATCCTAATTCCCTCCCGATGTCGACTCAGAGGTACCAAATTCCTCAGCAAAACGCCTTGCAGCAGGGTCAGAATCCACAGATCAACCCATCGGCAGCTCCACCAGGTTCAGCTCATATGTCCACCCTCGGTTCCCTCCCGGGCATGCCTATCCAGCCTCACCTACCTCCAAACGGTATACAGGTACGCCGAAGCCAGTCACATCCTCAAGGTTTGAACCAGTCCGTCGGTCATGTTCCAACCATGATCCCGAGTCAGCAGGCCATCAATAGCATGAACATGGTCATGAACCCACAAGGATCTTTGCCCGGTCAACTGCGTCAACCAGGTCAGCCACCTATGATGCCTCGTCTGGCAGGTACTATTACTGGATCAATGTCCCCTGACGTCTTGGGTCGTCAATCGAACCCCTCCGGTGTACCCCAGGGCTCCCTCAGACCAGGGAGCCAAACACAGTTGATGAACAGTCTTCCACAGCCATCCGGTCTGCAGCAAGCCGTTCAGCAATCCATGGCTCAAAATGCATTTCAACAATCAGTCCAACATCCTCACCACTCATCCTCACTAACTTCTTCTCCACGCCCCGGCATGCACCCGCAGCAACACCCATCCGCTAACATGATGATGTCAGCACACGGTCCCTCACAGACATCTGGCAGACCAATGGGTCACGGCGAAAACGCGTTCGTTGGCCCTTCTAATCCTCAGTTTCCTGCGAACATGCCTGGCTCGACTCGAATACCGAACAACAGTACTACATTTCCCTTTGGTCCCCCGGTCCCCCAGAATGATGCCATGGAGATGTCTCAGTCAATAGGTGATGGGCTGGCCAACGCGACCAATGCACCGCAAATGCGTCCAGGCTTCCAACCTGCACCGACACAGCAGTTCGAGCAACTGCAGCAGACTGACAATTTTGGTTCTCACTTCAACATACAGTCCCAGGGCAGCGCGCCACCCACTCGTCCACCTTCACATCCAAGCAGTGTGCACGGCAATTCCATCCCTCGCTCCATGCAACCTCCATCGCAGCACTCTCCTCGCCAGTCCGACCCTACGACGGGACATGTACAACAGCAACCACAACGACCACAATCCCAGCCACAGGGACCACCTGGCAGACCGCCATCCCAGACTGGCCCATCGCATACCCCGCGAACCTCGCAATCGCAACTCCCACCTTCTGTACTCGTACCTTCGCGGATGCCCTCGCAAACTCAAACCCAAGCATCACCCCTTCAGCAAAGGCAATCGCCCTCAGTGCAACCACCTATCGCACCACGGCCACCGCAAGGACCGTCGACAAATGCAGTACCTATGAACTCTGCTGCGTCCGATCCGGGTGCATCGCAGCCGCAACCAACCGTGATGCCCCGACCTCAGGTGTAAGTACAGCATTAAGTATGCAATGTCCCATGCGATCCTGACCTGTTATACGAGTAGTATGGCCCCGCCTTTGGGATTCGGCCAGGGGTGTATTCGTCTGCTACAGTTTAGTGGTCAGCTTTCGAGCGAGGGCCCAGAAATTACTCGCAAGAAACATCGACTACAGTTTTGGGACGACCTAGTAAAGGACTACTTTACTTCAAGAGCGGTGATGAAAATCACGCTATGGAAGGACAACCAGAAAGTTGAGGCTAAACCGCTCGGTACGTGCCCCGGTCACATCTGCCACATTCCCTAGCAACCTCACTCATGTACGACTTCAAACAGAAATAGGCTATTCCATATTACCCCGGTTTTTTCTGGTGACGACACAGTCTGGTGTTAAGTCAATGACGCTCTCGCTTGACGGTGCACGAGAACGACTAGTAGACCAAGCCCATGCGGTGGTAGAGTGCGTTTCCGCGGTCTGGACTTACAAGTATACCAACGGCTACACGGTGACTTTGCGGGGTCCGCTTACCGTTCATATACTACTATACCCGACGACGGGTTCCTCACCGACCTCCCCGCAACAATTTCAGTCTTGGCTCAAGATTGGGCATTTCCAGTTCGACGCCAACATACACGAGAAGTTTATCTCCCTGGATGCCATAACTGGCAATCGCATTATCGAGCCACCAAAGACGCCTAGGGCACGCAACAATCCCACACCTACTCCCAATGGTGCTTCAGGTGCCCATCGCACGGAGGAAGATAGGCAGTGGGAAGAGCATCGGGTAATCATCAATAATGCGTCTATACCAGGCGAGCCTGTAAATGCCTTTGGCATCCCTCAGGTGACCATGCGATGCCTGGAGGTAAGTCGCCGACTTGCCTCGATTGTCAACAGTGTTGGAGATTGTGACCCTTTGTAGTTGGCCGAGGGCGTGAGTCAGATGACCGAGTTGATCGCTTTTGCGAAGGAGACGGAACAAGGGCCGATGGGTAGCTACACTTGAATTTGATTTTAACGATCGCCCTCTGATCAATCGCTTGTTTCCTTGGACCACGTTAGAGGCGTTGAAGCAACTCGCACACAAAATCCGAGAAGGTCATTATTCGCTTAACGGGGTCTTACCTGGGTCTGTGAATGGACTGGGGGGTTTTCAGGGCTATGGCGGTGCTGTCCTACAACCGTCACCAGCTGTCACACTATACCCCGGCATGTCGACGACGACATCGATACACCCAGGTCCATCTGGCGGCTCACCACAAAGCGCGCCGCCCTCTGCTGATACCCCACAAAAGCAGAGTAAGCTTCATACCTCCGGCCAAGCTCCCCCGCCTAATCAGCCTCCCGCTCCTTCGCAGGCGGGACTGACATCCAAGTCGGTGACGAACGCCGCGGCGTCACTCAAGCGCAAGCCCAGCGATACCAACAGTTCACCGACAACCGCCAACGCTGAGCCACAGTCGAAAAGAACCCGGAAAGGTTCAAAACGGCATGGTTGACAGACTTGAAATCGCCTATGCCAAATTCAACAACATCTGTGTTGTCGTTGCATTTTTGTCCGCGCTGATTGTTTATTGTACCGACCCAGGAGAGAAAGAGGGAGAGGGGGAAGACCCTTTGGTGCTTGGATCAGTACGTATATACCAATCTACCGCCATCACTTCTCGGGTTTCCCAACTTGCTTGTTGACCTGTCGTCGTCGTCCATCTTTTCTCTTTAGCAAATAGTTACTTGTGGATTCTTTTTTTTTCACTCTCTTGTTTTAGGTCGCCCGGAGCTGCAGCTTTCAGCTAGTCTATTTATCGCTTTCGTGTATTACTACATTACTCTGCTCAGTCCCCGCACCGAGGATTTCTAGAACTTCGGCCCACGTCCCAGCTGGATAATAAACTTCAAGGTTTGATGAACCTGTCAGGTGTGAAACATGCATGCACAAATCCGCACCGTGCCACCACCGTGGGAAGTAAGGGGACAGGCATCTGGATATTGATCGAATTACGAGTCATCATAAGTCCAACCTCTACCTTTATTACCGCAGTGACGGTCTTCAAGCTGATCCCGCTCAGGCGTCAAGGTCTACGTCGTGAAGTAGAAGAATATTTGTGGTTCATACCTATGTGGACCCTGGTCGTATCATAAAGTGATTTCAACTTGCTCCCGCTGGCGAGTGGCAGTGATTCTCATCATTCTTGCCAAAGCGATGCAAGTGAGTTAGCTTCCACTGCAATCGTCGAAGCTACAGCAGCAGGTATGCCTCTGACAATGTGAGGTGCTTGATTTGGGAATATAACAGCCTGTGAGTCCAGTTCTTGCACTCTGCAATGTACTCCAGCTGTCTAATGTCGAGTCACAGCAACTACTTCTTCTGGACCAGCTTACCACCACGAATTAAAGGTGGCTAATGAATACATGAACATCATCAAGCGCTTCCGCAATCAGGTCATGGGTAGAGCAAATGGAGGTAAAACCACTATTTGCAACTCTACGGATAAGCCGCATTCCGTCAACTCGGCGACCGATGCAGCCGATAGGCCGCCTGCTACCTGAGCGTGTGCACAGACCAATCACCCACCTCATCGGAAAGCGCATCTGGTCAACCAGCTCGTCCGTCCCCATGCAAGTCCCGTGAGACGCCATTCAACCCTCTCCAGCGGGCACCTCTCAACCGCATCCCGCCGGACCACCAGTCACCCTTGCTGCGAAACAAACACATGTTGCATGACACAAGCCCCTCTTTCAACACCACTGGGAGAGTCCGCCCCATCTAAGTATGGAGTCCTCGCTATCATAATCTCGAACAAGCAGAAATAGACGCATTTCGGGTTGGTTGAAAAGGAAAAGATTCATAACAGATGCTGACTGGCTCATCAAGAGTAGTGGTGCTTCGTTATTTGGATACTACAAGTCTCATAAAAGACTGAATCTGTAATTTGATTGTATATCCCGAAAACACTCGTGACTTGGTCTTTCTCCGCATGCAAGTAAGTGATACTCCAGTTCTGCCTTGCTCATCACTCGCCAAAGTCCCCTCGTCTTTGGATTTTCATCTTCCGACGTCAAAACGGTCTCGCATGAATGGTCGACATGGCTTTTAAGGCGATCTACCACATATGTACATGATCAGTCTGAGCATCGTGACACTTTCGGTCGGCGATAACACGCGCGTCTGTCACCTCATCACTTGCGAGCGCCTGCAGAATCGTCGGCACCCTTCCCACTATCCGATTCCTTCCACTTTGCTCGAGATGATTCATTGCCTCTTGTTACTCCTGCCCTGCAGAAGTCGCATGGAAGCCAATTAAGTATCCTGCTGATCAAGTTTATAACATTGTGGACCGTGGTCTGGAGCAATTCCTATCAGGGTCATAGCTAAAGGAAGAGGGCAGGTATAAACGTGGAACGTTACTGTTTTCTTCTCGTTACGGAACACCTGCAGAGGGGACACGCACAAATGCCCAATGACCATATCCTAGTTCATTGTGTATAGGCTGGATTGAAGTTTGTCATTAGTCTCGGCAGTGCATCAGGAGTAATTTCATAGCCGTACCTGTACCTTCAACTGCAGCTTCGTGTTGAGCACGGGACACCTGTGCCTTGGCGTCAGCTGCGTATTATTGTCAGTCCAACAGCTGCAGAAGACTGATGCGGTACAGCTCGCCCATTCGGCCGGTCATCACACACCCGATAGTCGGGGTTATACCGCGGAGATGCGTGACAGAAGACGCATTGGTGAGCTTGTCCTAAGATTGCGTTAGTGCCGGCCACTAGCATGTACGGTATACAGGCGTACGGGGACTTTCTTCTGCGTGATGACCACGGATGGATCCTTGCCTCTCAGAGAAACGGCGGCATGTCCAGAACCAGTGATGGCCTTGAGCGCATATTCTAAACGGCAAGGTAGTCGGTGCACAACCACGTACAAGTCTCGTCCGCATAGCGCACAGACTTGATATAACTGGCTTTCTGAAGAGAATACTGAAAACCCGTAAGTACAAACGCTTAGGTCTAACGCCTCGGATGGGGATTCACCCTTCGTAGCGACGTCCCGGACATGGTTCTAGTAGGTTAGTGAGCCTAGCAATCCAATTCTCCTGACATTCTTCTCGGCCACTTGCGTGTAGCGTCTTTGTAGTGCTCCTCGATGATATTTAGACACCTGTGCTCACCGAACCTCACATCATCTGACAATATTTTCCAAGTCCGCAGCGCCGACGCCAACAACTCACCTTGAACATGACGATTGGAGCCATTGCAACCGCGTTGATTAACGAAGACATGCAGGTCCAAGTTACTTTTGAGTATCACGGAGACAACCCATGGTTTGTAGGCGGTCAGGTAATCTTACCACTGATATACGTATACTGTCGAAAGGGACGGGACCGGGAAACCACTCTCCACAGTGCGAACAATGATGCCCAGTGAAAAACGGACATATGCCGGGCGACGTAGACAGATGTAGTCGTATGAAGTAACTATTATTTGTATGTTTTACTATGTGTGGCTACGTGCCTAGATTCACAATAGCTGGGCATAGTTGGCATCGACTATTGATTCCTTTCGACACGTCACATATGCTTGATTTCATGCATTTGATTGTGTGCAATGCACAATATTCAATCCGTGTCTTTCCGTCCATGTTATCTGGTGCAACCGATGCCATTTGATTCAACCTCTCCTCCGTTCCACTGCACGCTCTTGTCAAGACCGGTTCTCTACGGTCTCTGAGGGGGTCCGAGATCAGGGGGTGAAGTTAGGTCGAAAGTCCGGAATGTTGGAGTTTAGTACACAACCTTGTATACTAGGCTTGCAGAGTTCTGGGGTCGGATCTATCCAGGAGTTTACTGGAATCGAGTGAGATCGAAGAGTATCTTATTTGATATTCGAACTGAGGTATAACGAAGTATGTACAGGATTTTTATACTACAGAGAACGTTCGAAGGCAATGTCCGGAACAAGCGGACTACCGGAGAGCAATGCGGATGACTGAGGATATTAGTAAGGTATTAGTAAGCTAAGCCGGTAGTCACCGGTCAACCGGAAAGTGGGACGATTAGTCATCAAAGGCTGGAACGGTAACTAAAAACGAAGTGAGGGAAACTATTACTAAACATAGAAACTATAAACGGAACAAAGGGCAAAGAACAAGAATAGCACGGAGTGCCGTCACGGAACGGAGTACCGAAGGCCTAGCACGTGGCTAACATTATCCGGAGTTCGACCCGGACGGTAGTCACGTGTCACGGATGTGACAGCTCTACATCATACTCATCATGCCAGACCCCACTCAAGCCCTGTGGTGTGTCTGCCACAAATACTGCAAGGGTGTTCGCAGGCCGATTAACACAGTTAGGACTTGGAAGCGACATCTACGTGAGGCAGACGACGACGAGAAGACGTCCATAACTCTGGCATCACGATCTGATGTGTTCCAGGCATTCATCATGTCTTCTGCTCAGAGCGGTGATGCCTCTGGTGAAACTGGCACTGCTAAGCATCCACGGTTGGTAAGAATACTCAGTCAACTGCTCTCTTCCATGGTTCTCATAAAATATCTAGACTCCAGCAGCAGAGCACCGCCCTCAACTCCCTGACCAAGGAGATGGCCATCAAAGCGAAGTGCATGACTACCACCATGTGGACGACAACCAATGTATATATTCGTATTTTTTTGAAAGCTAATAACTAACATCCTGCAGACTTTCACAATGACGACGGGCCTGCAGACATATTCAATGACGATGGCCCTGCAGATATTTTCAATGACGACGGCCCCGGAGAGTTTCGCAGTGACAACGGTCCCAGAGAGTTTCGCAATGACGACGGTCCCAGAGAGTTTTGCAATCATGATGGCCCCGGAGAGTTTCGCAATGATGACAACCAGTCCGCTGAACGCAACAATGATCGCCCACCAGCTCCTCCCGCCCGTTCCCCCCTCCTTGACATCGACATCGAGGAACTCATACGCAAGGCACGTTTACCGAAATTACAACATAGCCTGCACTTCGTACGCGACATCAGAAACACATCTCTCGACGATGGAGAGGGCTTGACAGGTGAACAACTTGCATACCTCCGCAATCCCCTGACAGAACCTCTACGTATAGAAGACCCGTCTACCGAGCTCGCCTTATCGATGTTCATCGCACTTGAACATTCGTCTGAGAGTACGTATACGAAAATTCAGCAGGCCGTTCAAAAGGCATTTCCCACCTCCGAACTCCCCACATTCCACCAAACCAAACGAACCCTCGCCAATCTCAGTGGAGTCACATCCATCATGAAGGACATGTGCGTTAATTCCTGTGCTGCCTTTGTAGGTCCACTTTCCAATCTCGATGCCTGTCTGGAGTGCTCTGAACCACGGTATGACCAAGTCAAGCTTCAGAGGACCAACGGCAGGATTAAACAGCCCTGTGCTGTGTTCCATACAATCCCCATCGCCCCACAACTCCAGGCCCTTTGGCGACATCCAGAGACTGCCGAGAAGATGTGCTATCGCGAGAAGCGTACTCAGCAACTATTTCAGGAGATCCGGAGGAACGGTGGGTTGGTCGATGCATACGACGATGTGTTTTGTGGAGCTGCCTACCTTCATGCAGTTGCTGAAAACAGGGTTTAACCTGACGACATCTTGCTCATGTTATCCATTGACGGCGCTCAGTTATATGAGAGTAAGGAATCTGACTGTTGGATATACATCTGGATCATTCTCGACCTCTCTCCCGACCACCGCTACAAGAAGAAACATGTTCTTCCTGGTGCAATCATACCTGGTCCCAAGAAGCCCAAGATAATCGACTCCTTCCTCTTCCCGGGCCTACACCATCTCTCCGCTATCCAGCGCGAAGGACTTCGCATCTGGGATGCCTCACAAGATCGCAAATTCATCTCACGCCCCTTCCTCTTTCTCACATGCACTGACGGCCCCGGCCTGCTCACTCTCAGCAACTTCGTCGGTCACCAGGGCAAAAACGGCTGTCGCCTGTTGTGTCCTGTGAAAGGATGTCATAAGCCTGGCGCCCCACAATATTATCCGGTACTCCTCAAGCCCAATAATTATAATTTAACTGGCTGCGATCATCCAGACATCAACGTCTACGATATTGGCCCCAGGAACTCACATGCATACTGTGAGCAACTAGTCCATCTCATCAGCTCACGCACCCAGCATGAGTATGAGAGACGGCGCCTCGAAACAGGCATAGTTGGGCTGAGCATCTTGCTCGGCCTCCAGCCGCATCTCATCCAAGGTATCCCTGAGGTATTCTCGTCTGAGCTGATGCATCTGAGTGGCGCCAACATGGCCGCACTCTGGCTAGATCTCTGGCGGGGTGAATTCGACTGTGCGCCCACCGATAACAAGTCATCGTGGCGCTGGGCCGTTTTCAGAGATAGAGACACATGGGAAGCCCACGGCCTGGCTGTGGCTGCTTGCAAGATGTATTTACCTGGCTCGTTTGACATCGCTCCCCGCAATCCTTGTCTGCATGCGAATTCCTGGTACAAAGCGACCGAATACATCACCTGGATTCACAATCTATGCCCTGCTCTTCTGTATGGGGTTCTTCCAGACCGTATCTGGCGCAACTTCTGCAAGTTTGTTGCTGGCCTTCGTATTATGTCTCAATATAGCATCACTCCCTCCCAACTTCAATGCGCTTCTCAGCTCATTTCGGAATGGGCTCCAGAGTTTGAGCGTATTTTCTACCAGCGTCGCGTTGATCGTATTCCCTTCATCCGTCCGTGCATTCACCTTACTTGTCACCTTCCTTCCGAAGCAGCTCGTGTCGGTTCACCTATATGTTCTTCACAATGGACGATGGAATGAACTATCGGGAACCTCGGTCAAGAGATACGGCAACCCTCGGACCCGTTCTCGAACCTTGCGCAGCAGGGAATCCGCCGCTGTCAAGTGAATGCACTTAAAGCTATGTTACCCCATCTCGACCCTCCTGAAAACAAGAACCCGCGCACATCGATTTCTCTTGACAACGGTTATATCCTCCTCGCCAAACGTGACAAGTGGCTCACAACCCTTCGAGGAGCAGAGGCGACAATTGTATCAGACTATCTCAATTTGCTGCACGCACCCAGAATATGGCGGTGGGCGCGCCTTCGTTTGCCAAACGGTCAGATTGCCCGATCCCAATTCCAAGAGTTGCAGAAGTCTCCAGAGGAAATCCGCATGGCTCGAAATGTTAAAGTATGTGGATACTGTTTCATCTGCATCTACTGATTCCTAACATCATGAAGATTTTTCTAAATGGTAGAGACTGCATCGCAGAAGTTCGGTACTATGCAAGACTCATCGTCCAGGCTGCGGACAACCACTCCGATGACGATGAAGACTTGAATGCCCCCGATCAATTTGCATTCGACAATGTCGCTCTCGTCACTCTCTATTCCGACCCCCATCCTCAGTTACTCGAACATTCTTACGGTGCCATCGCTTCCTGTATGAAGTTGGGTGAGGCAAGTTTGCAAGTAATTCAAATCTCTGCCATTCAATCTGTCGTCGCCATGGTGCCACATCGTCCCATGATAGATGGTAGGGCCGAAGACAGGTACTTCTTGTTGGTGTATGCTAGGTACGGACGGTTACTTTAGTTTTGTTACTTAGATGTTGCAGCGTCGACACCAGCTATCGTCACGTGATACGTACTCGCATAGATAGACGTCTCTTTCTTTTCCGTTTCTTTTCCTCAGCACATCATTGGATTGCTGAGGTATGTTTACTGTACAGCATACGTTAGTTGGGACTGACGTTTCTCGACTTAGTTCTCTGTCTTCAGGTTGGCAGCATCGTGTAATTTAGCACATCATCGGATTGCTGAGTTCTCTGTCTTCAGCTGTTAACAGGTTATGAGCCCCGAGCTTGCCGCATAGAAGGGGCAAGCTCGATTCCTGACAGCCACGACAGACAAGATAAACTTACAGAAGTTCGCGCACCAGAAACTGAGCGCATATACGCGCATACATTGCCTGCGCTATGGGGAAGTTTGAAAACATCCCAGAGTTACGAGGAACGGAGAACTATTACGAATGGAGACGACAGACAGAGCAGTTGCTCCTAGGACAAGGGGTGTACAATCATGTTAGCAGCGGAACAAACCCGTTCGACTATGTCAAGTATGCGTCAACCTGCCCACGCCCTCTCATTCCGGCTGCACCGACTGTGACAGAACAAGAGGGAATTAGAGCTTGGTTCAAGGACGACGGTGTTGCAAAGTTGATCGTCCTGCGAAAGATAAATTCATCTGTCCTGACATTGATTCCCGATGACGTCAGCATAACAGCTCGAGAAGTATGGACAACACTTGCCGAGCTATACGATCAATCGGACATCTCTCTGCAGTTCTCTCTACGCACTCACATCTCCATGCTCCAAATGAAGGATGCAGCTGATGCCGAGAGATACGTGGCGTCACATGTACACGCTAACGACAGGCTGGCACGGATGGGGGCAAGACCTTCCGACGAAGATGCCATATATGCGCTTCTAAGAGGCTTACCCAGGACGGGAATTTGGCCAGTGATTCGGAAGAACATAGAAACCGAGTTGGAACGTAGCGAGCAGCTAGCGCGAACATTTGCACCTGGCTCATTCTCAGCAATTCCGATGACGTCTCAGTCGGCATGGCCACCCCCAGCTAATACACCAGTTATGCCTCAGAATCCGTTTGCTCCCACACAGCAGTACACGAACCCCTTTCTCACCCCGCCACCAGTCACTGTACAGTACAGTCAGTATGGAGCGGCGCCGAGGGTCAGGACCTACACGTTCAAACATGCAGCTCAGACAATCGTTAAGGAGGCGATGCAGATTGTCAACGAAAGTCCAAAACCCGGACCGGGCTCGGAGTATGCGAGTTCAGCTTTGCCAGGGGGGCGAGGGGAGGTCAACCCAGCTACTGGCCTGCGGAAGACTAAGAACAATCCCAGTGGGACCCCGTGCACAACTCCCATCTGTGTGGGCCGAAAGCGAGTGGACCATGATTGGAACAACTGTTTCCAGGCGGGGGGTGGAAAGGCGGGCCAGGCTCCTTGGCAGAAAAGCAAGGGGGCCGGACAGGGGAATACGCAGGTGGCGGCAGTGGCAACGACAACCCCTGCGATGGCGGATGTCACACCTCAGCCAACAGGCACACAAACGAACATACAGGTAGCAGTGGCGGCTATACCATGTCCACCAACCGATGGTTATTTTCGTGATCTGTCTTGCGCGATGATTGAGGAGGTAGGCGGAGATCTTGCATCTCTTGCAGCAACAGTGTCCTCCACCATTCTGGACTCAGGAACGACTACACACCTCATCAGAGATTCGTCTTTCTTTTGGACCTTCACTTGCGATTCCACGGTATCCATGAAGACAGCTAATCAAGGCAGTCTCGGCACGGAGGGATATGGGGACTGCGTAGCGATTCTCAAACTGGGCGACAGGCAAATTCATCTAAGGTTGGAACATTGCTTGTACGCACCAAATGCAGTCGTTAACCTCCTTTCGGTTGGTCGCATGACCGAGCGAGGGTGGGAGCTCCGCTTCAAGGGGGGACCAAGTCGGTGCGAGATGTATCACACCAACGAACCGCTGGGCAGTGTTGACATGAGGGGGCAACTTTGTTTTTTGGACGTCGAGTTCATTCGCCCGCCTAACAGTCCAGACTCAGTTATAACTCCAGGCTTCACTGCCTTCATGCTGAGCGCACTTACCTGGGATTTATGGCATGCACGACTGGGACATCTGGGGGGGGACATCGCCAAGTTCCTGCCAACGTTGGTAACGGGGGTTCAGGTCACTTCGTCAACGGCTCAGATGTGGTGCGAGTCTTGCATTATCGCCAAACACCCACGCCAGCCTTATCCAACATCCACCTCGGTGCCAACACGAGCATTCCTCGAGCTAGTCCACACTGACCTCTGTGGACCGTTCCCAACCCCGACGATACATGGGAAACGATACTTCATTGTTTTCATTGACGACTACACGAATGTTCTCAGTGTTCACCTGCTGGCCAGTAAGGACCAGGCTCACGAGGCATGGCAGATGGTCAGGGCCCGCTGGGAGAATCGGTTCGGTACGAAGATCAAGGCGATCCAAACAGATAATGGTGGCGAGTATATGGGCAGCGTATTCACGAGTGGTCTAGTGGAGGCCGGGGTCGAACATCGCAGGTCAGTTGCCTACGCTCATCAGCAAAACGGCAAGGCAGAGCGGGGAATACGAACCATAGAGGGGCGAGCTCTAGCAGCCTTAAATCAGGCTGGTCTTTCAGCGGGCTACTTCGGAGAGGCTGTTCTCACAATCAGTTATCTCTGGAACCTGACGGGGACGCATGTTCTACCTGGCAGCAAGACCCCCTTCGAAATGTTGTACGGATACAAGCCGGACATTTCTCACCTCAGGGTGTTCGGCTCACGCTGTTTCTCTCGGATTCCACCTGAATGTCGTGTAAAGAACGGACCACACTCCTCCGAGGCACTGTTCATGGGATACCCAGACGGGGTGAAGGGGTGGAGACTACGAGACTGTGCTACTGGAGCGTTTTTCAACAGCAGGGACATAATCTTCGATGAGGAATCAGTGATGCGCCCTCAAAACCTCTCGGTAGACTGTCGCTTACCTCAGGCAGTACCGGACTCGCTGACATCGACGTCACCCACAGAAGACCCACTCGCACCCTCCACCTCACGGGAGGTAACAACGGATGAGCCACGCCGGTGTCACGCACCAAAGGTGTTTGGCGACGTGAGCATGGACCCAAAAGCTGAATGATGAAGAATGGAGAAGCCTAGCCCTAATGTGCAGAATGACTGGGGTGTCTAGCAGTCATCCGTCGCACAAGAACCACCCTTAACGTTAGGGAAGAAACCGCTCAAGCGCCGAATAAAAGTTTTCGAGCGCCAGTTTACGGCATTCCGATTTTTCGAATATCTCAGCCATTTCTAAAGATATCGACATCATTCCCACGCTCACAGAAAGCTCTCGACCACGCCATCCTGCCTACCAAATTTGGTGACGATCCTCGCCCTCCACGATTTTCTGCATCATTTCTGCCAACAAACGCCCATTTCGCCACTTTTTATTGTAATGGCCACCTCTTCGACAATCTCTTCGCTCATTCTCTTTGCCAGGGAGAATAACTATGAGTACTTGCCAGGAATCCCCACTAGCATTCGCCCTGAAGCCTCCTGGTTCATCCCTCCCTCGTCCATGACCTCCCATCCTATCGCTTTGGGACAGTGAGTTCTCCTTGTCAGTCTGACATCGAGGAGGACTTTCTTTGGTCGTCTCAGGTCTGTTATCAGGCTTGAAAAATCATATGTGGTTGTTTCAGTTTCTCCAGTCGAAGAAGCATATGGATCCTTCATCCCTGTGCCCTGCAACGTCTACCTCTCAATCCCATCCTTCATTCTTCCAAAGTTGCGACAGGTTCAATACCAGTTACTGTCATCCAGTCTATCTGATCGCATTCATGATGAATTTGAGACACTTCTCCCTGCTCTTATGGGAGAAGATGGCCCTTCCTCCTCCTCAAACCCTCCAGAACACTAGCTGCAGCTAATGCAGGTCGCTTTACAGAGAGGAGGAAAGGGGGAAAGTTGCGAAATCCTATGCCCTGACTACCCTGGAGACCCCCAAAATTGGCCCCTGGCAGAAACCCCCACCATTCTTCGTTTGGACGCGCAGCAAGTTACCATAATGCATCTAGATCTCAGATCTAGGAGTCACTATGACTCATTTGCAGTCATATCCCTTAATCGGCAGTGACCAGTGCGCTTACTCATTCCCCTTTTCGCATTATTCATCCGTTCCTTGATGACTCATTCTGTTTTCAAATTGATTAGTGATAATCTTCGTCATGCTTACTGGTTTTACTTACCAATTGCTTACTGTCCTTACTCATCCTTACAAAGCCTTACCAATCCTTTACCAATCCCCTTACCAATCGCTTACAGATCACTTACAAAGTGTTGCTCCATATTTACTGCAGGCTACGCCACCTTTTTGTATATAAAGTACCAATACGTCGACAGCAATCAAGCAGCTACGAAGGAAGCTACTAGCAAAAGGAAGCTACTAGCCAAGCTACTTGCTCACTCATCATCATCATCATTAGGCTCATTCATTGTCGCTTTTAAGCCCCTCATCATTATCTCTATTCCTGCAGTATTTGAGGCTCCATTAAGGGTCTACTTACTGTTATCTTCATCATCTTACGTCGCTTCTAGGCTCAGAGCAGCCTATTCTCTTCGCATTTTCAGTCTTCCCCTGCTCCCCCTTCGTCAGGAGCACCTATACCCTCTGCCCTAGCCCCCTCTAGGTGCACGGAACCCCTCCCTCATTTTATTTTAACAGATCCCTCGAGCCAAAGCCCGTGTAGGAAAACCACCAACTCGGCAATTGTCTTTGTGTTGGGTTTTTTTTGGTGTTTTTGCCATTGATCCACACGTCGACTCACACCGCAAGTCCCCATAATTTTGGTGCGGAACACCATCAGTCACTGGTAGGCCCATCCAATTAGCTTGGCCGCGATATCAGGTCGGACGGCGTAACTCAAGTGCTCGGCGATGTGTGATATGAGGTTGGTTGGCAGCACTCATTTCGGAACCTAACCAACATATCACGTTGGATGGCATAACTTATGGGCTCGCCCTTCCGCGATTAGAAGTAGGGAGGAATAACACATAGGGGTCCTTTACAGGAGGCTAGTATTTGGTGCCAATGACGGCAAGCAAATAGCTGACGACATTTCATGACATAACATGACAGACAACCGCGAAATTTTCCCTCACCATCCCATATCCCGCGATAGATTCACCAAGAGCAACAAATGTCTCAAGTACCCCATGGCTGGCGGATGCAGTTGACAGAAAAGTTGGCCGAATATATGCAAAGCCGATTTTGGGAGGAGGTGTTCACTGGACAGCGCACCATCCCCGATATATCAATTCCAGTGCCATTGGTATGTCATGCGGATCGCATGATTCAAGTAATTGAACAAGCATATCGGCATCCACGTGAGTTCCAAGGATCCATGAAAAACAATCTGCTCATTATAGGGAAGTTACAGTCCAAGGAACTCAGCGTGGAAAGACGCGCGATATCGCGGCATCACTGGAGTATGATGAAATCACGGATCCAACCGCGTTATTAGATGGAGATGGAAATATAAAGCTATGGTATCTTCCAGGAGCCATAGACCCCATGCATCAGGTGGTTAACTCTGCATAAGTCAACATTGCCGGATATTCAAATGCTTTGCAGAAAAATGTATGGGATTCACTTAATTTATTGAGAGCGCCATTGGAGGAAAGCATCAAGAAATCACGCAACCATGGCTGGAGAAATGATCGGCTACTATTCCGCGAAACTACAGATCTTGTTGGAAGCATAGACCTCTCACCAGGATGGTATCAACAAGGTCATGGGGTAGGTTATCTTCCTCTCTGAGGTGATATATCACCGACGTTCATGCAGCCCCCTGACTTCCACCCCGAAGTGTCAAGACTATTAAAATCGGGTCGGGAACGCAATGGCGTGCGGCAATGGGTGAATGAAATGTCAGAATTTCACGTGCTCCTATCGGGAACGCTGGCCGTCATCCATCCACGGATGTATGCTGCAGGGCGGGAAGCTCTCATCCGACTCGACATGGAGGCGAAACGACGGGAAGACGTGGATATGTCTTCCATACTCCCCAGTTGGAATTCCGTTTACAATAGCGTGTCTATTATGGTCAACCGCGCAACACCTTACCACACGGACATAAACGGACGGGAGCTGTGGCTGGACATGCTAGTCACAGTGGGGGACTATCCCCCTCTCGACTTCATCGTTCCAACGTTGAATCTACGGTTCCGCTATAATCCAGGCACCGTCATCGCTATGTCGGGTTCTGCATTAGAACATGGGGTTGGACATACAAACGGTAATCGTGCATGCCTTGCATACTATATGCGTCACAATGTGCATCAATCGGTTGGCGTTCAGTTATGCCCGCTGCCCAATCTCACAGATCTAGAGCCACTCATCAATGTCAATTCCTAGATAATTAGCGTAATATGTAGACATTGAAGCCGACCATACACCCACCTGATGCTCGTCCCTAAATCTCTTGCCTACCTTACCCGCGATACCCCTGAGAAATAAAGCGCGCTTCACTTCAGCTGTCCGCTTAACGGCTGCATGATGGCAAAGTCGCACTACCTAACACATCCCCCACAACGACCCCAATGAAATTATATTTGACATACCACAGACAGTGAAAATTATCCATTGGTATGATGTACAACCTGCCGCTATCTAAGCTATATCCTCCACGCCAAGAAGTCCAGACAGCACGGCCCACCGCGAGAACAGGTGATTCACATTCCTCCCATTAACCTCAATGTCCTCTTCAATTTCCCTCACGTATTTCATTTGGTTTTGGACCTGCCCAGCGATCCAGTTGTCGATCTGGTCCCCCATGGAAGGGTTTGCTGCTGGCCATTTGTACTGATGTCTGGTGAGCAAATATAACTTTGCATAAGACTGAAATTACCTGGAAGTACTCCGCCGCGATTGGGAAAATCCTGCCACCCCTCAATTGCTGGAAATCTGTTGGATAATGTGACGATCCATGGAGCCACCATGGGAAGACAAACCCAATATACTTATTGGGCGTTCTTGAAGTCCAGTCAGGGATATAATTCGCCAGAGAGTCAATCATATGAAAGGCGCCAGGTGGAATGTTTCGAATCTCCTCCAAAAATCTATCCTTGTCCTGTTGGCATCGGAGGTATGCATGAAAGCACGCTGGGAGCATGGGTGTGAAGCTATGCCGCGATACTGTCACTAGAATGAGATGGTCAAGTTCCTTCTGTAATGGTGTTCTTCAGTCCCAAATTCAGATAACATAAATGGGAACGAACCAAATCCAGGAGGAGGTTGTAGAACCAGTGCGTGGGCCAGTCAGATACTTGCGGCAAGCCCAACAGATGAACCACCGCGCACTCAATCCGTAACCCCCAATATATAATTGCCATTTCAATTGCTGATTGTCGGGTTGGATAGGGTGGTCCTCCAGTATACAGCTGTATGTTGTGCGCTGTATGGGGGTACCGCGATAGCTCGAGCAGATCGATTGAGTCAATCATATAATGTCCCAGGTGCATGGTCTTCACCCGATTTTCAACGAGCTGTTGAATATCAGCCCCAATCCGCTTCATCGCCCGCACAATATACAAGTCCAGGGTCCTTTCATAAGGGTAATTTCCAGCTGACACAGGACCCACATGCCGCGATTTGAAGTCGTGAAGGACCCGCAACACTGACCGCCCATATTAGAAAGCGCAGGAATAAGTAGAAATGACCTACCATCCTCCGCCGTATCTGCCTTAGCCAATCCAGCGCGCTCCAGAGCCCGACACTCATCAACCGAAAGTGGAGGGCCTATGTGATCATCATTTTTTGTAGTTGCCAAATGGAATCTGCAATGGCACATACCTGTCAATCCAAGTGTGAACAATTCCCGCAACCGGGTCCGATCCGGATCGCCGAAGTCAATCCTGCGACTGCGGTCGGGGTCATCCCCTTGCTCTATTTGTAATCCTGGGAGATACGATATCGCACTTAGTATGAGCTTGCAGGTTCATGTAATGAATGCTAACCTTCAAACTGAGAGGGTGGCGGTGGAGCCTCTGCACTTTGCAATGTTTGCATTGCGTCCACCTCTGCAGCTTGCATTAGGAAGGAAGATTATTAGATTATTCCTACTTTTAAAAAGACAAAATGCTGACCTGCAGCAGGGGATGGCGGTGATGGAACTCGCGCATGTCGCATCCTGTTGAAGAGATCCACGTCCGAGGCTACCGACCATGCAAAGTAAGGTGACCAGGTGATATGGAAAAATATATCAGTACGTACCTGGCACTGGAGATGGTGGCTTGGGGACTGGAGTGCGCTTCATTCTCTCGAAGAGAGAGAGGTTGAGTAATGCCGATGGAGATCGGGCAGTGGTATCCCCCGAACTCTCGGCCAACTCCATTTCTGCGTCTTCTTGTGATGAGGGGACCCTTTCTTCGGTGAGGGACGGTGGCGAAGGAACTGGAGCGCGTTTCATTCTCTCGAAAAGAGACAGATTGGGGGTGGGGGATGGGGTTCGGACCGTGATATGCCCCAAGTCCTCAGCATCTGCCATTGCCAAATCTGCTTGGGGGGATGGGGCCCTTGTATATTCTGGAGTTGGTGGCTTGGGAACGTGGGCGCACTTCATTCTCTCAAAAAGAGAGAGATCGCAGGTTGGGGAAGGGGATCGGAGCGCAGTACTCATCTCAGTGGGCGGTGAGGGAGACTCCTCCCCATACAAATTCAACACCTCCATGCTTGGGCAATTTTTGGACACGGTCTGGCTTTGAGAACTGGAAGTATCTATTTCTTCGTCGTGAACCGAGGAAGTCCCCGGTTGTTGCCGAGGTGATATCGGCACAATGTCTACTGTGAATTTTTTGAGCAGATCGAAAGGGCACACATAGATGGATCTCACCTTGGCGACAGAATCTGACTTTGCACTGCTGTTGTTCTGACATGATTGATCACAATGAGAAAATTGGTTGATTACTATGAAACTCTGGACATGCGCTTTGACAGTCCGACCGTGAGAACAAATGCAGCACAGCAATCGGTTCGCGTGCCTCCAGGCATGAGGAGCATCTCTTCAAGAATTTGATTTGTAATCACGGCAGCTTTGTCCAAACATATTGTGGGCAACATAAAGTATGTACAATCGCAGCGGTAGGTATATTAGATGTAATTACAATGTTCATATCGTATATCAGACGCGTTTTTTACTAGTTTTCACTGCCTTCTGCGATTTCTTGACTTTTGGGGAGGGCACATTGGCGTCTGCTGGTATAGGGGGGCGGCGGGCTCGGGGAGATTTCCACTGGGAACCTTAATTTTCAACCAATGAAAATGGTTAGTTTGCAGACCGCATATCTCAATCATAGTACCTTCTGCTGCAGGAAGACCAACGAGACCTTGGTCATTGCCTGCCCCTGAAATTGTTCCCTTCTTCTGGGCAGGTTTCCTTGGCCGAGGTTTTCTAGTCGATGAATCGCCAATAACCTTTTGGCTTTCAGGCTGCTGGTCCATGTTCTGCACTTCTGATCTTGGAATCTGTTTGAGTGCAGATTTCAACTTCCCATTTATTCGATGTTGACCCGACGGCCCAGGTTTGGCGGTACGGGCATCCGCGAAAGGAATACTTTCAAACCCATCACTATCTGGGTATTCAGTAGTATCTTCCAGAACTGAAGTGGCAGTCAATGCTGATCAAGCGCGAATTGTCAGTACTAGTAAGCTAATCACGGCGGCATATGACCTTTTTTTTGGACCGCAGATCGGTTTCGTTTTGATGGTTTTGCAAGTACTGGCAAATTTGCATTATCATTGCTACTTAAATCTTCCTCGTCCGTGGGGTTCTGGCCATCTTCATCCGTCGTGTGCCTGGATACCTTTCGCAGCATTGGAGTTTTCTTTCACGGGCGGCTTGTAACCCTAGAGGTCGCTGTAGACTCATTGGAAAGAGGGAGCCTGGAGGATGTACCCCCATACTCGTTGTCTGGATCCCTATCTTCATCTGATGTGCTTCCATCTGTTGAGGTTGAGGCTTCCCACGATTGGCGTTTCCTTTTCCTGGCAACCTCGAGGGGCTTAAAACTTCCATCAGATGGGTCCCGTAGATTTCCAGATTGATCCAGCCATTTTTGGAATGAAAAGACGTCGCTGGGATTGGTTATCTGTCGCTCACGCCAGAAATTCAGCAACTCCCTGGCAGCTGAGAGGTGCATGTGGCTTGGGTCGACTGTAAAGCTGAAGTTCTGGGGGAGATGGCGGGATGCAATCATCTCGGCCTGGTACCGTCCCAATTTTTTGAATGGTACAGTGGCGGAGCGTCTTCTACATGCCTGCCCTAATAAATCGTGGTAAGCCTGAGAAGCGCATAATGTTCACAAACTCACGGTAATGAGCGGTAAGATACCCGCAAACCATTTGCAGAATGGTATCGTGGCTACGACCTATGAGGTCCCCAATCCAAATTTCTCCATCTTCGTTGGTGACCAGCTCTACAGGGGCACCTTTTTTGGCCCTTGGGCGGTGCACCGCCATATTGGGCACGTCCTCTCCACCGGCAAAGTCAGGATTCTTGTAGGCAGTGCCCAGGTAGTCCCTCCAGGTGGCATCGAGGGTGTGTATGTCGTTGAAGGCGCTTCCACTTGCAATGTCGCTGTTGAAGTCCATGCTTTGAACTCCTGAGATTGTTGAATCATTGAGAGAGCTTTCTGGGACATACCAGCATGCCTGTATGGCCCCATCCTCATCTTTCCAACCCGTCAAAGACACCATTCTCATTCCGCAATATCTCCACATCTCCTCTGCAAAGTTCTTCATGAACTTAAGCGCATACTTCTTCACATTTCTGTGGAAAAAATTAGTCAAAGTGTTTCTGTCTCTTGCAGTCAGTCTCAGGTGGACTCACCGTGCTTGCACCTCAGCAGATGGACCCTCTGGTCCATTCCACTTTTCCGCGATATCGCGGGCAGCTGCAAGCTGCTCATCGGTGAGGTCGTCCCGTATAAAGGTTGTCAACGCCTGCTGATACAGATCAATGCGTTTGTTGTCTCCTTGCGTTGCACCTTCATTCTGCATGAGCGCATGTTTCTCTTGTATTCGCTCGTGGTATATTTCCCGAACAACGGACCGCACTGAGTACTTATATGCAGACCGAATTGTTATACGGGGCTTCCGCGTCCTCAGAGGCTTTTTAAGCCATGCAGTGATTTTCTAGTAGGAATGATTTATTGGCAGGATGATGTATTGAAAAACGCAGACCATACCTCCTCCTTTTCCTGACATTCAGCCAGACTCAAATTGCGGTTCCTCCCAATTTTAGTGAACTCTTTGTAGATTTCCCGCAATATAATCGCCTTCTCTTTCTTCCGGGCTTGTGTCCACTCCCTCCTCCTGCGGGCAAGGATCTCCAATTCTGCCAGGTTGAAAGGGCCCTCTGGCTGTTCTTCCCCGATACCTGACTCATCCCCATCCTCATCCACTGCACGTTCTGCATCTGTGTCACTCGCGTACCCAAAGTCGGTTTCAAAGGGGGTGTCCATGGGTATTTGCATGACAGTGAAAATTGGCAGTTTTCAGGAAACGAGGGCTTTTCAGTCTAGCTGTTGCGATGCGTCACTCTATCCCGAAGTTCGATTCACCATCATTCCCACATGTTGCTAAATAGGCCCCCGATTGGATCTTAGCTGCTCTGATTGGGTCTGCCGAAGCTGGTTCCGGTCACTGATTACATCAGCCGATGCTAATCCCTTGCACTGATTGGGTGTTCGGAAGCTGTTAGCCTCTAGATATGATTCCCGATCCAATCATGTGGCTGAGAACTCGTGTTCAGCCATTTGGCTACTCCTATTTTGGATGATTTAACCCTCATTTGGTTATGATTGACAGGTGACAATAAAGCGGGGTTATCCTAGTACCCCTGGAATTGCGATCTACACACTAAGTTACCACAGATGGTTCCAACAACTGACCTCAGTGATCCCCTCGAGATGGCGAAAGGAAGAGCTAGGAAGGGGATGACTATGATCAGTCCCACACCAGGTCATCGGGTTAAACAGCTGGAAGTAAGGACACGCAAAGCCAACGGTCGGAATAGATCTCGACTAGTAGAAGTTGCGATAAAGGAACCAGTCGTGACGACACATGGGCACTCCAAGTCGTTTTCCTCCACATCACCGTCCAAATATTCAAGATCGCCATCCAAGCACCAGTTCCAGACTGAGGATGGAGTTGAAAATGCCTATGATATGAATGATCCCCCTGTACATCCCATGCCAATACCCCATAAGAAGGTATGTTGCTACTCAGTGGCCGGGCGTCCAGCTTCATATCGTCACCTTAGACACAGAATGATTATATCCGCGAATGGATACCTCAAGTGGACGACTTTCTCCAGATCCTGCTGGGCTTGGAAGCCCCCCCTGTGCCACGGATGTGCTATATATGCCAAAAGGATGGGGTGTACAGGTGCCCCGATTGCATGCATCAGCCGCTTCTTTGTACAAATTGCTGCCGCACGACGCATGCATCCCATCCTTTCCATAGGATCCAGCAGTGGACTGGGGACTTCTTCGAGGACTGTGCCCTCCACATGGTGAGTGAAGATGCCATCAAAGATACAGATCCACATGATGACCTGCAGACCGGCCTTCAACTACACCTTGGGCATGGCGGAGCACCCTGCCCATCTGCATCCGCAAATGAGCCGGCGCCATTGAGCGGTCAATCACGGCATGCCACTGTAGGCAAAGATGGGGATCAGGCGAAGGATGATATACAAGATACACAAGCCATGGATGATGGCGAATGGGAAGATGTGGACAACATTCCCCTTCACCTTCGGCTGCCAGTGGGTTCAAAATATCTGACAATCGTCGATGTTACAGGGGTGCATTTCATACTAGTGCGACCATGCCAGTGTCTGAATGCAGAAAGATATCATATGCAGCTATTCCTGGCCAAGTTATGTCCATCCACGTTTGATAAGCCCAGCACCGCGTTCACATTTTCAGTCTTGGATGATTTCTTGAGAGACAATGTGGAATGTGGCACATCTGGCATGAATTATTACAGCAAGCTTCGCCGGGTGACCTCCAATGTTTTTCCACACTTGGTTGTGGTAAGAATTCCATTCCACCGATCAAACCAATTGATGTTAAGAACGGCTATGTGATTAGGACAGATATCGGGAACTTCTGCGGGTAGCGCGGCAATGGCGCCTCCTGAAGCTTCTCAAGTGGAGCGGTTTCCAAGATAATAAGAACTGCACTAAGAAAGGGGATCTTGTAATATTTTGCGCAGCATGTCCTCAGCCGGGAATCAACATAGACCCAACAGCTAATTTGGATGAGTAAGTACCCAAATAGGCAGAAACCTATACCGCTAATATCTAGCAGTTGGAAGTACTCAAGGACGGTGGTGATGGATGGGAATTTCAAGGCGGAACACATGCATGAGAGGCAGCCTGACGATCAAGTGTGGTTGATGGATGGACGTGGGTTTATGGTCGCCAATCCACCATATCAAGCATATTTGAAAGCTACTCCACATATCACAGAGGTACGTATCATCATTACCCCGAGGATCAGAACTTGAATCGCGCAAAAGAAATCTTCCTGCAACAATCACAAAGCGATCAGTCAGGCAAGTGCAAGCCACGGTAAACTGAACTCTACGGGAGTGGGTGCGACGGCCTGCGCGCAGCACGGCTGCTTTTACCCCCATTCCGTTGTTGACTTCCAAAAGGGTGAAAGGTGAGAATGATCTTGCCGAATTATACCCACTCATGGCAGTTAAGGCAACTGAACATGGACTATTCCCTAACCCATGCACTGAGCTACAACATGACCGGCATCAATCATGTCCTCTGCTTCTACAACATCAACTGCGAATACATGAAAAATCTGCGGAGGCGTGTCGATAGCAGTGACCTTTTGCACCTTCCACCATCAATGAGAATCACGGCAGGAATCGGCATGTGGCATGTTCACGGTCACAAACAGGAATGTTATACGCGGTACTCACCGCTATTTATCAAAGGTTCAGGTTGGGTAGATGGTGAAATCATCGAGACCTTGTGGTCCACGTTGAATATAGTATCCGCATCAACTCGCGGCATGACCACCCCCCATTGCCAAGAACTATTGGACTTCCAGATGAATGACTCCAACTTCATGAAAATGATTCGGATGGGTATGGAAATCCAAGGATGACATTTGAGCGCACTCTGACATATTCATAGCTGACAGCTTATCGCGGAAGCTCAAGACTGCACGGGCGTCTGTAGTGTTGGCCCGTGACGCGTTTGAAAGGTTCAACAAGGCTATCACACCAGATCAACAGAGGAATTGGGGCAGGCAAGAAGAGGCTGCTCTCCTTCGTCGTGTCCATGACCCATCGGTCATGGATGTCTTTGAAATCCAATTAAAGAAAGGTAAGGCAGATTATATACTGCGCACAATGTGAATTAAATGTACATGTCCTCCAAAGCTCCAACAGTGCATGCAGTTGAACTTCAATTACTGGAGAAATCGCCCCAACAGGGGGTTCACCATGAAGCCGCGAGTTGGATCACATGCGGTCTAGCGATTGAACAGGGGGAAATCATTCTGAACATATATAGAAAGGACAGCGGTCCGAACCCATCCGAGCTCAAAAGATTGACCATAGCTCGTCGCGCAGAGAAATTGTTGGCGGAGCAATCGAGATTTATCGCAGATGGGAGGATTTATCTGCAGATGGACGATGAATTTGAGCGGAGCGATGAGTCTGATGGAAGGACCGATCCAATGGTTGGACAAGATACTCTTGATGATGAAGAAATACTATCCAATGACGGTTATAGCAATAGCAGCATGGTAGAGGTCTTCGGCAGAGCCTCATGCAATGACCCGACCTCATCTTGTGTACCACTTCCATCAAAGTTTGGAAGTGCTTATTGCAAAGCCAACAAGTTTCATCACCTAGCAGAAATGGAGTTGGAATTGCGCATGGGACAGGCAAATGATGCACTTCATGGGTTGCGTCTTGCGTTGGCAGATAAAGCGGTGATATTCAGAGGCGTTGTAAGACCTGCAACGAACTATTCAATGAGAACACGGGCATGGCAAATGATTCATTCCATCGATACCTCCGTCAAGCAATGCGCCGCAATTTACAGACAATGCCGGTTGGCTATGATTGCGCTTGGCGCTGGCTCGGAAATCCTTGACCGCTACCAGGAACTTCAAAAATCCCACCTCTCAACAAGTGTGGCTGCCTTTACCCAGGGCGCACATGACCATCGCGGTTCCCAACTTCCATGGTTCTGGACGATTGATATCCCTAAGGATACAGATTCAAAGAGTTGGCTGTCCGAATGTATGTGTTTTATTGGTGCAATGTTTATGATTTTTCAAGTGTGCTCCAACCACAGTTTACCGCATTCACTGGCTCCATGCTAAGGCGGCGAAGGATCGTTGGGAAGAGGAAAACGAATTGGTAACCTCCGAATTTCAATGGGTCGTGAACTTTTTCCAACACAGAGCAAAGAGATGGAATGAGATATATATGGCAAACAAATCAGCAGGTAACCATGGGGCCGCATGCTATGCAGCAAGGCAGCAGGCCGTGTATGATCGGCTCGCAGAGCAAGCTCAATTGATATGGCAGGAGATGAATCCAGATGATATTGCATGCCATCATGGTACGTAGTGCGTAAACGAAAAAATACAGCGCCCGCCCTTGTTGTAGGCGACTTCTACAATATTATCACCCATTTTGCCCCCCTCGAATCTGTGCAGGCAACTATCAATCGCGGCAGGCCAGGTTATTCGGTTTCTGTAGGGGTATGACATTGAATAACCACTGCACAATATACCGTACATGTTTAAATAAATGGGAGGTCCCCGACACAGGAGTTACCCCTTCCATTTCTCCCACTTCTGCAAGTCAACATGAGGTGGAATCACGGCACTATGCGATGTCCGGTGGAGATAGCAATGGTATGGCGGTAACAGAATTTCTAGTGGACCCTGTATTAAGGAAGAAACTATCGTTATGTCCCCGGCACCCTTCCCTGTAAAAAATCCCACACCGCGAGTTTCAATATTCGCGGGCCTGCAAACTTCACCGAAGCCAGTACGAACTGGGGACACTTAACAGTTGATGCAATAATCATGTCCCATCGAGCATATTCATGATAAATAGTAGAAGCTGATATGGCGCCTTTGCCAGCATGAGTATTACGCCAGTATGGCTACCGCGATTGTGCCACGAGGGGCAACGTTCAGCCTTGTCAGTGAAGTTCGAGAAGAACCAAGATATGCGATTTTGATATTATAGAAATTGAAGATATATCCAGTGCTACTGTATGGACGTTGCAAATTAATGCTTGTCCGCGAAAACTACAGTACCACCTTGCTCCTCATTTCCAGTGGACACCGCACCACTTCCACTCCCCACTTGCATCGACGAACTGTCCACTTCTACTGGCGCGGCCAGACTAGGATCTTGCCGACCGCTCGTCACCATTTCCTGGCCGCTTGGTGTCGCTGTGAACACCAAACCTTGAAGTTGCGCGGCGATCGATTCTTCGGCCTCCACTGTTGCGGCGTTGTTTGTGGACGGTCTGAACAGGTCGAAAAGATCTGCCTCGACGGGGGGTGGTGCAGTGTTTTGTGCTGGGTGAGCACCGTGCACGCTGGCCCTCAACGTTTCTATCTCGCGGGTCAGCGTTCCTACCGTCAACCGGCAATCAGCCAATTCTCCTTCCAACGCTTGCATGCGATCTTGATATTGGACCAATATTCGACCTGCCACATCTGCCACCCGCCTGTCAACTTCGTCAACTCGTCCGAATATTAGATCTTGGCGCTTGATAATGTCGTCCAGTCGACGATGGTAGGATATATTTGAGGGATCGACTGGCGACAGTCGTAGTGGCATTGGTTCCAGTGGAGGGGAATGGGCGTGACTTGGTGGAATGGGTGGCGCTGGGAGTGGAGTATTGGTCGATGGCTCGGCTTGAATCGCGGGTGGAACGGCATGTTTTTGAGGGGCCTCTCATGGGGGACGAACGACGAGAGCTACAGCACATGCTGTGAGAAGACGTAGTTTTGAGTAATTTTAAAATACTTACTAACTCGCCGTTGGGGTGCTGAAGACGACAATCCTTCCACTTCACTCAGAGGGATCTGGGCACGTTTAGAGATCCGCGCTTTTTTTCGGGGGGGTGGCGCTGTATCATCATCTGCCTGTGGAGGTACGGGCATTCGAGGTCGAGGAGAGTTACGGGGGGTGGGAGTGGCTTGACATTTTGCCGGAGTCTTGGGAGTACGAGCTGTTGATGCACGTCGGATGTTACCCTTCCCACAGCCAATCTTACGCTTTTTACACGGGTCGCACGGTATATTTCCAACTGTCCAAGTGCAAACAACCTTGCGGTTGATGCACGTCCTGCAGGCGTGAGGATCGGGGGGTGGGGTGGTGCGGGCAGCGACTTGAGCCCAGCCGTACTTGGGCTTTGGCGTCGTTGGAGGATCTGAAGGCGCAGACATACCTTCACCCTTAGGTTCTCCATCCCTCCTAGACGACCGCTTTGTCCGTGATTGAGACTTGCGTCTCGTCGACGATGGCCGCGATTCGGATTGGGACCTGGCTCGTTTTTTGGACCTTCCACATACTGGCTCTGACGTCTCCTCGTCCATCTGAACGTCCGGCTCTACCACCTCACTCTCTCCATCTTCGTTTACATCCCCCTGAGTCGTCCGCTCCCGTTCGATTGCCTGCGATTCTGCAGGCAAGGCTTTCCCCTTACCCTTATCGACGGACACGGGGTGGCTTGGTGCCACATTACTTACGGGTCGGTTCTCGGGCTCGGGTGTCGTTGGTACTCTCACAAGTACTGGGTCGGCAGTTGGGGACTCCAGCCGCACCATCCAACCTGCACGGGTCACATCGAATCGGCTTTCGATGGTGAGTAGCCATGGATGGCCTGCGATGGAGGCTGGGGTGGGGAAGAGGCAACTGTTCCAGTCGGGGAAAGGAATGCCTGGGGTACCAATGTCGTCCATCCAACAGATGAATTTGTCCACCCCAATTAGCATTGGGGGAACGTTGTCAGTTCTATCGGCAATAGCCCTGACGGATTCCTGTATCGGTCGAACGTGGATTAGCGGTCTGAAGCAGAGTGATGCAGCCACGACGCACCAGTACTTCCCTCATCTCCTTCACGGCTTCCCTCCAACGTTTAAGCTTCACTGCAGACTCCAGTGTACCCGAGCTAATTACCAGCCGTTCATAAATGGAGAGGATACGGTTGACGGCGGCACCAAGTTCCTTCGAGTTCTTCACAAACTTCATCGTGGATTGATGGTCAAGGTGGGGCGGGTGGTAGATAGATGTGATGCGTCGATGGAAACAAAGAAAACCAAGTGTTGAACACGACGCGTATGTGTCGTCGCGCGAAAACTTATATTTCCCACGGACTGCCAGCATCACTACATCTGACGCATCAAGTACGTTCATCGAGCACATTATTACTGTAGTTTATTAAGTAGCATACGTCTTGTTATTGTCTAGATGTGCGATGGTTTCCTCAACCAATGTGTATGTAGTGCGTGCACCTGCATGGCTGAACCACGTTCCAACATAGTTCAGTGATATGGATGTCTGTCGCAGTTCACCACTTGTGTAGGATGGCCAGATACATATCGCATACGTGTCGAGGATACATGATACCTAAAAACAAGCGTGGCCACCCATGCATCCTTGAGAACAGTAGCCGCGATACCAATCCTCTCCTTGCCTTGAAACCATTTGCTGCAGATCGTCCTTTGAATCGGTTGACCAGCAACCTATACTGTTTATAGACAGGCTGCTAGTCCTGTTAGTTATGCATACCTGCCTGATGTCATGTACAGGCCGGCACATGAATTGCGCTGTATTATCTTCATATCACGGCCATGGCCGTCAATAAGCATTGCACTGCTACCTGATACCTGGGGCGTTCCCATCCATGAATGGCGTTGTATTAACCTCATATCTTGTGCGGGCCCGTCCATGCATTGCGCAATATTACATTCATACCGCGGCCGGGCCCGTCCATGGGTTATGGCTTCCTACCGCATGCCTTGGACGGCCCGCGCATGAGTTGCGCGGTATTACCCTCTTATCATGGATGGGCCCGTCTGTGGGTTGTGCACTCCTACCCAAACCCTTGGACTGGCCTGTGCATGAGTTGCGCGATATTACATTCATACCATGGCCAGCCCGTCCATGGGCTGTACGCTCCTACCTGATACCTTGGACGGGCCCGCGTATGAGTTGCGCGGTATTACCCTCTTATCATGGATGGGCCCGTCCGTGGGTTGTGCACTCCTACCCGAACCCTTGGACGGGCCTGTGCATGAGTTGCGCGATATTACATTCATACCACGGCCGGGCCAGTCCATGGGTTGCACACTCCTACCTGATACCTTGCACGGGCCCGTACATTTGCGATGGTATTTCCTTGGCTGTTTCACACAGGTGGGCCGGTCCACATGTTGTACATAATCACTCTATCCCTTACTGTCGGGCCCGTCCATATGTTGCATTATCCAAACTTTCGCGGGCCTGTTCATGTGTGGTTGCATTCCTCTTTCACCCATATGACGGGCCTGCTCATTTGTTATTGTCACTCAGGGCACTCAGGCCTGCCTATTTGTCATGTATTAATTAATTCGATGGGCCCGCCACAGGCTCTCCATAAGTGTTGGCAGTGTGGCGCGCAGGCTACTCATATGTTGTGACTAACTGTGACTACTATATGTGATTTCGGTGACATCTCCGGAAGGAAAGCGGGTGACGAGGTTGGAGGCTTTAGTGATTGAAGTCGTAGTCGTACCGTCGAACAGACAAAGAGTGAGAGGCGGAACATCATACGTGGAAAGATCGTGTGTATTGACAAAGTCCGAGTCTATGAAACAATGGGTAGAACCTGAGTCTATTAGGGCTGGAAATCTCAGAGTATCATAGGAGTCAAGGGATACGAAAGGCTTTAGGGATCTTGGGTTCGAAAGAGCGGATGCGTTGAGGCGTGCCTCCATAGGTGCACAGTCGGTGTCAATGCAACTCCCAGGCTGTGCAGAGTTCTGAGAGCTGCGCTCTATTTTTTTGCCTCAACAGAGACAGTCGGTTTGGCTTCCGACTCGGTTGCCGTAGCTACACGGACTTTAGCTGCTCGCGAAGTCGACCTGGGACACTCCTTAGCCTTATGTCCAGCATTTCCGCAGAACATACAAAGGTTCTGGTCGAAACGCCTCTTCCTTTCGGCTGGAGTTAACTTTCCATCTTTTCCGAGTTTGTTGGAAAGGCCAGATGGTTGTCCGGAAGACTGCTGATTCTGAGGTTTAGGAGTCGAGGTAGATGGAGTGGGGGTGTTGGTACTAGCTGGAGTATTCCCACTGGATTTCTGCTTGTCTCCTTTACTGGAGTTTCCCTTATTACCGGTGTTGTTGCTGGAACTTCCTCCAGAAGACTTGGTCTGACGAGCGACCTCGTCCTTGCGTTCCCAATAGTGCGCATCAATCTCCTGGGCTAGTGCGCGTAGCCCATACAAGGTATTTGGCTTGCCGACCCTACTGATTTCGTCCTTAATACGATCCGGGAGTCTGGAGTAGAACAAGTGACGAAGGGCGCCATCTCCATAGCCTCGGACTTGGGAGGCTAGACGATTGAAGTCCACCACATAGCGATTGACGCGATGGGTTTCTTTCATGTGGAGGTGGTCAAGTTGGTGTTCGGCATCAGCAACGGGGTCGTGAGGTCCGAAGGTGGTCTGGAGCTCCGCTATGAAGTCCAACCAACTGTCCATCCAGAGGGGACGGTCAGCCAGATCTCCGGTGTTTAGGAGGTCAGGCTCGAACCATTCAAGGGCCATGCCCTTGAGGTACGACTGAGCGAACGTGACCTTGTTCCTATCTTGGCGGAAGGCTCTAGGATGATCTTGAAAACACAGTTCACATTGGACCAAGAAGGTCCGGAGTTTACGTGGTTCAGTGCCATCAAAGGTGTCGGGTTCTCGGACTTTAGCCCTAGAAGACGATGTATCATCAGGGCATCGAGTGGAGCGTGATAGACGATCGACAGCTGTCGCCAGATTCTGTAAGACTGCCAGCTGGGGGTCTAAGTCTTCTGGTGCATCGACGAAAGGGTCGTTGTCGTCTTCGTCGTCTTCATCGTTGTTATGAGGGTCATCATCGCCGGGGTCATCACCTCCGGGATTATTACCGTCGGGTTCGTCTCCCCCGGGAAAGTCCAGGGTTCGATGGATAGTGGTGGCAGAACGTCTGCTGGACGAACCAGCTCTAGGGGTAATTGGGGAAGGGGTTCCTCTGGCGGAGAAACTTCGGAATTGACTGACGGACGGTGGAGGTCGTCGGTTGCTAGCTAGCGTGATACGAGTGCTTGACTGATGAAGGTCGCTTACAGCGGCCTGCTCCGAAGCTTCCGCTGCGAGGGAACGAGAGCGAAGTCGAGTAGTCATGGTCATGGGGATATGAGTGGGTGAACTCGTGCAAGTATGAGTTCGAATATACTGTCAAGACCGGTTCTCTACGGTCTCCGAGGGGGTCCGAGGTCAGGGGGCGAGGTTAGGTCGAAAGTCCGGAATGTCGGAGTTTAGTACACAACCTTGTATACTAGACTTGCAGAGTTCTGGGGGTCGGATCTATCCAGGAGATTACTGGAATCGAGTGAGATCGAAGAGTATCTTATTTGATATTCGAACTGAGGTATAACGAAGTATGTACAGGACTTTTATACTACAGAGAACGTTCGAAGGCAATGTCCGGAACACTCGGACTACCGGAGAGCAGTGAGGATGACTGAGGGTATTAGTAAGGTATTAGTAAGCTAAGCCGGTAGTCACCGGTCAACTGGAAAGTGGAACGATCAGTCATCAAAGGCCGGAACGGTAACTAAAAACGAAGTGAGGGAAACTATTACTAAACATAGAAACTATAAATGGAACAAAAGGCAAAGAACAAGAATAGGACGGAGTGCCGTCACGGAACGGAGTACCAAAGGCCTAGAACTTAGCTAACATTATCCGGAGTTTGACCCGGACGGTAGTCACGTGTCACGGATGTGACAGTATCACAACCATCTGTGCAACAGACAGCCCCAGGGCCCACAGATGTACCTGGGAAGAAGAAGACTTGGCGCCCCCCGTCCAACAAGAGTGGAAGGTAACGTACATACTCGTTGTACACCATCGCCTATTGACTATTTTATTAGGACGCTGTGCATGCACTGCTTTCAGAAACAAATCAGTGGATCGTTGGACGAGTTCAACAGTTACTTCGAAGCATTGTCTCATGAAGCGAAGGCGGTAGGCAATGCATCTATTGGTTTCTCGTCTGGCTGCTCTACTGACCGTTGTGCACACACAGAGATACAAAGATGAAGCAAAAGATTTGGTACGATCCATCTACAGAATTCAATCATTTCTCATAAAGAGTCTGGCAGGTCGCATGCGGGATATGGATTAACGGGACGGTCGACGTTGTAGCCAAGTTTTCAAGTCTTCCGATGTACTAGGAGCCCCCTTTTGACTCATTCATTGGATGGGACTACGTTGTGTCTTCGCGGGTGGGAGGGGTGTACTGGTAGGCGGGCGAGCAGGGGCGAGAGGGGGGACGCAGGGGCAGGTTCATTGGCGGGCGGGCGAGCGGCGGCGGTGGTGCGAGGGCGGGCGGGTGGGCACCGTCTCCGAGTGTATTTTTACATAGCAACGCATACCTGAAATGCAATCACGCGCTCGCATATTATAAACTAGCTGGACATAGACCGACATATATTAATCGAGTACAATAAGAGACGAGAGGTAGTCTATGTAATTCTATGGAAGACTATGGAATAGACGGACATAGTGTTTGGTAACTCGGGCTAGCAAAGAGTCCTATGGAGCTGACCTATTTTGTATGAAAAACAATGTCTATATACGGCATAGGTAGACATCTGTCTACGTCGCCCGGCATATGTCCGTTTTTCACTGGGAATGATGCTCCACATGAGGCAGCCCGAGCGACGAAATTGAATGCTATGCACAGTACAGCAATACTACTCTTGAGAACGGAATGAGCCCCTTTGCAAGGAGAAGGACGAGATTATGAACGAACAAGGGGACTCCAGTATAGGGCACTATAATATTAGTCTTGATCCGTCTGGTCTCTCGGTCGATACTTGATACCACGATTCTCGAGTTCCACTTCTACGTCTTCCGGTACACGACCTTTGACCCTGACTGCATACATCCCTCGTACATATTTCGCTTTTGACGCAAAAGAACAAAAAATAAAAAAAAGAGAGTCCGTCAACGACGACGGGGACCACACCAGATGCAAAACAAGAAACTCACACGTCCTCTGCCACCGTGCTACCCAACTCGACTCAGGATCGATGACAGCGATGATCCCGTCAAAGTAGGTTGTCGTGCAAACGGATATGCGATCCGTTGATCCCTTCATCTGTACCACAGAGAGGAGAGGGAATAAGAGAGTTGTTGACGGTGAATATCGTGAGGGAAATTAGAACACTCACTTGCATGATTTCTTCGCAATTTGGACATCCGTTTTTCTTGAAGTCAGTTGGCTGTTGGACGATGGAACATAGCAGGCATGCTCGGAGGTGTTTGTATTTGCCTTGGGATGGAATTGAAGCCATGATCGTCGACTGCAAGTCTGCAAGGTAGTAGCCTCAGTTACATAAGCACACATGGGATAGGGCATCTTTGATATCGTTCAAGCTGCGAGTCGTACAGCTCTACCTGCAGTACGTCAGCGACGGACTTCACGCTGATCTTTCATACGCCTTACGCTCGTACCTTGAAGCTTCAAGAATTATAGTTTACATTTACTTGGCTTGTGGTCGTATCAACAAATGGATCAAGTCACTCGTCGCTCCCACCAAGGCGATGTAGCTGGTCAGACCCCTTCTGCAACGGGAGCTACTGCCTCGGGTATGTATTTTGCTCCGGTCTCGGACAGTACAAGGTGCTAGATATCGCAATACAGAAGCTGGTGACCTTGCCGGTGATGCGACGAGTCCGGTTCCTGCTCAGATGGAAACTACACTCCAAGGTATCAATATTATTGTCGCCTCTGTTGAATTCAAAGCTGTCTGATGCCAAGCCATAGTAACTCGTCTTCTCAACCTGCTTTCCGCCTGGATTCTAACACTGGGGTCCTCTAGGGTATTTCCCATTGTCTCAGGGTTGTCCCACAGTGTAGGACATCCAGCATGAACCTCAGGTGGATCTGGTATGTCAAGGATCATCTCATCCCTTGTCTGGAGATGCTGATCATCCTTGATAGACGGTAGTGGCCCGTCTTCAAAAGAATGACCACCAGTCCATCCGGCGGGGTTGTTCACAGGCTTGAGAGCTTCGGAGCTCCACGACCGACACATCGTAGACCCACTACTTCTCAAGATCTCACAGTTGCACATAACAGTATTGCATACAGTATGTCTTTGACCTTTTGGTTGCATGTTGACCGAGTCATCCAGCCCACTGCTGCAAAGCGCAGCAAACCTTGTATAAGTGAAAGAGAATGACACTCTTACATTAGACATGTTCAAGACCACACAAGTCGTTTCACATGGCCGGCTCGAAAAGTGATATTTAACACAAGCTAGATACCTGTTGTCCAACTTGTATGATGCGTAAAGTATTGAGTAGGATTCAGAGCTAAATAGATGGCAGCATTCATTTCGAAAACCAATGGGTGCAAAAGGACGCCAGCGGCTTACCCTGAACAAAAAGCTCAACTACATAAACATTTGTCAGCGAACAAGACACGAGGGAGGGGTACGCATGCTACTCACATCCTCCGGAGTCAACCGTCCCATTGCCTAGAGAAGGCCAATCTGGTCAGGCAAAAAAAAAAAAAACTATTGTCATTTCGATTCACACATACCGAATCATCAGTAGACAACGTCGCATCCACCATGGCAGACTTCTTCTCTTGGAGCTGTAACAAATGGAGATTACTCAAAATGCTCTAATCATTTCCATCGCAAAAAAAGGTCACCTGGATTATGCGGCTTTCGATACTATCTTCTATGACGAGTTTGATGGCCTGTACAGGACGATGTTGTCCAAGACGATGAATGCGATCCATGGCTTCTGTCGAGAAGTCAGCGGAACCGGCCAGTTATTCGCCTCGTTCAAATCGTCCACTTACGGTACTCGACCTACATAAAGGGTGAGGACGAGGGAATGGTCATGAGACGCGAATGAGTGACTCACTGCAGGATTCCACCAACTATCCATCAGGTATACTCGAGAAGCTTCTGTCAAGTTCAGAGCAACACCACCGGCCTTCAAGGAGACGAGGAACACAGTGACCTCGACGTTGTTCACTGGAGTTACGAAACTTTTTCAATTGTGGTCAGGCATTCCACGGCGAGGTGCTCACTGAAGTGTTGGATAGTGGCATCACGAGCGCTCGGCGACATCCCTCCCTCCAGTCTGCAAATCTGCATATCGCCCCCCGGCGCTACTCAGCACTCGGGCAAAAAATGAGCCGACACAAACGCACCTGGAATCCCGCCCTCTGGAGACGATATGCGATGAGGTCTAAAAAGTTTACGAACTGACTAAATACGATGCTCTTCGTAGCCGCATCTTGCAAGCGGAGGTTGCTCAATTCTTCTACAAGAGCCTCTATCTTCGAGGACGACTGCCACGTGTCAAGGTCGAGGCGCCCGAGTATTCCCTGGCGTGCAGCCGGAGCGCTCCCGGCCAACTCTAATGCTGGGCCTTCAAGATCTATCGTCAAAGGAAGGTGGCAGATGGGACACTTGGGCTACCAAAAAAAAGAAAAGGTGCGCAAATGAACCAATGGCGAGAGACCTGATTCGAAGAGTTCGAACACACCGAGATATCGCAGCTCGCACTCAAGTACTGCTTGATACACTCCCGGTCAAAAATGTGTCGACATTTGGCTTGTATCGCGTCTTCGGCAAAGTCGTTGCAAAGCCGACAGACGGTTCCTTCCCCAAGCTCCTCAGTGTTGAGAAATTGATTCCCGTTGTTCCTGCTCCGAAGCACGAGGTCAGGATGGCAAGCCATCTGTCTCATGCGGGTAATCCTGTGTGACGCGACTATGAGTATTCTGAAGGCGGATGATCACTTCGCCCGCGCAACATACAAACTGAAAATGTTGGAGTAATCTATGCGAGGATGCGTCAGCGAGAACACGTTGTCACGCCAAGAAGTACGCGTACTGTTCAGAACCGTTCCCGAATGCACGTAAGTATTGAACTGCCGCTTCGCATCAGTGAACAAAGAAAGGTACAACTCTTTCTCCTCGGGGCTAAAGTAATCCCTCCTGACGATCACCGTTCTGGGAGGGAGACCAAGGTCATCGGCACGTTGGATCTAAGGGCACCACGTTGTCAATCTGTGGGGGCAAAGTCTAAAATACAGCCTAATCCGACACACCTTCGTTCGCCTAAGCATTATTCGATCCAAGAGAATTCTCAGCCTCTTGAACCCCACTTGCCCCGGACCGATCATGCCGTATTTTTGGATGGGTGTCAGAATCTCCTGGTTCCAGAAGCAAGTCTGGAAGGCAACATGTCAACGCAATCAACAGCAGAGAAGTAGCATAAACAAACGTGGCTCGCAGCACCATGTCCACAATCTGGGGTTGCTTCAGTTTGCGCGACGATATGCGGAAAACGAAACCACGAACCGTCACATGTCTTTTTGTCTGTAAAACGCCAGTGCAACGACTTGCAGCCGCAGCGCCTACCTAATGACACATGCTGAGCGAATATCTTATCGCGACGAGACAGAAACTCACAGAAGTAGTAGGAAAATGGATCGCCTCCCAAGTAACGGACTAAACTGTATAATTCCCCGACACGATTCTGAAGGGGTGTGCCGGACAAGCACCATTTGTAATTGCTCTGCAATTCGAAGCACGCTTTTGCGGTGTTGGTCGAGCGTTCTTTGATATTGTGGGCTTCGTCGAGCTAGCAGTGCAAACCTAAACGGGATGTGCCCAACGAATCAGATTACGCAAAACTTACGATGACTCTGTTCCAACTGATCTGATGCAGAGGTGATTTTTCCTTTATGATAAGCCCCTTGCGCTTGAAACCGCTATGTTGCTTCCGAAAGCAACTTTCCACAATAGAATACGTCGTCAATACCTGTCACATGACTGAGCACAACGATATAGGCGTGCACGTAATATGACAGACCACGTCATATTTCTTGAGTTCATTATAGTCCCCGCTTCGAGAACCGCCGTGCCACACAAGAACGTTCATGTTTTCCGTGTGCGCATGGATCTCGTTCCGCCATTGCATGAGAGCAACAGTAGGTCTGGTCGAAGCGTGAGCACTCACAACGAGAGACTTGTTGCAGAGACTCACCCGATGACCAAATTTGGGCGTTTCAGATCAGAAACAAAAAGAGATATCATCTGTATGGTTTTTCCCATGCTGTGGACGTGATTTCGGTACTACGAGTGGGGATATGCGTACGGCTACTCACCCCATTTCATCCTATGCCAGTCGTTCAGCGACTATCGTGAAACGCATCAAGTTAACTCACCGCCAAGATGCCACCCTTCCAGATGCTTTCCTCTTGTTTTCGCATCCAAGAGAGACTTTCTTGTTGGAAAGGCAACAAAGTGACCTTCAATCCGGCAGGTTGGTCGGCTTTCTCAGGGGCGACGACGGCCATTCTCCTGAGATCTTTCCAAACATTACGCAGTTCAGGGTGGTGGAAGAGAAAGCGGATGCGTGACCTCTCCGCCTACAAGACATGAAACCAATTCAGACGATGTATCAACAGAGAACTTACCAATGTAAGCCTACGGCCGAGCTTCTTGCTCGTGGCCCTGAACTCTGCTTCTATTGATTCGTAGACGACCGACTCATCACCCAGGTCGTCGTCATCGTCTTTGCGTTTGGCAGTGGCACTCTCATTATCAGTCAACTTTGACAGTTCCGAGTCATCGTCAGATTCTAGCACAAAGTCGGTCTCATCTTCAGAATCCGCGTATCTTCGTTTCCGCCTGTTAAAACGACGCCTAAGTGGCGGCCGACGGTTGAAAGTCTGGGGCGCCTTTTTAGGGGTAACTCCTGACGACGGTCCTGCCCCACTGTCACGTTCGGCTTCCAGTCTAGCCGTCTGATGAGACATTTCTATGGCGACGCTCATCATTTGAGCCTCATCTGCGTCCGAGGGTGGCACGTAGTCATTTTCTCCGGCCCCATTGACGGAGATGTCGTCGAGTTCGGACAATTCGAATTCAGAACCGCTTGACTCAGTTTCCTCGATGAGTTCTGACTCATCTTCCGGACCGCAGAGTTGATGGTCTCCGTGTCCGACCCATTGCTGTTCTACAGCTCTACCTTTACCCTTGTCCTTGGTGGCATAGCAGTTTACAGTAAATGACTGCATACGGTGAACCTGACGAGCATATATCTCACCTTTGAGCTAACGACGGGTATTTCGACAAACACTGATTTGGACACGACCCGGCGTTTGACGACAACAGGCTCTATTTCTTCGACTTGTGTGTCGGCGACGCGTTTCTTTGAAATTCTGTTCATAACACAGGAGTTCGCGAGATGTTTTGGGGTGATTTCCGGCAGCTCGAGGTCGGAAGTGAGGGGCGTGTCTGGTTCGACAGAGAGGTGGTCAGTCAAGGATGGAGAAACGCTCGTGCTGGTGGTGGCGGTAGTTGCTGTGGTGGCCGGCGTGGCTGAAAAACGCGTGCTTCTCCTGGTCTGAACCATGTTGGTCGTGGTGGAGGGAGACAAGGGGATGCCACTGCGCAGGCCCTCCTCAGTGTTGCTGTAGAACTGTAAAAAGAAGGGATCGCGAGGAAAGTTTTTGATGGGTTCACCTAATTAGTGGGCGCGAGAATTGCCACAGACGCGACTGTCCAAAGCCGGCTTTGACTTACGCTGACTCAGGGGCCAATTTGTGATCTGACTCACACAACAAACAAATTTACACCCTCCGCGACTGTGTTAAATGGCATTTGACAGTGGAGGAAGGGTGGTCCAGTCTATAACAGGCTTGGTACTGTCTGCGGACTGCGAGCGAAGGGCCCAAGAATGGTGGAAGTGGACCGAGTGTGAGGGGCTTTTGATAGACCCATTCCTCCCTACAATGTTACCACCGCCATTGTACGATTCAGCCCCACGAACAACGTTCCTCTCCGAGTATTACGTTGAAGGAATGGTGTTTTTCACAGGCAAAGCTTGGATGTTCCGGTGTCATGTGATTTACGTAACCGATCATTCTCACTATTACCCCGCAGAGCCCGCCGCTACCTACCACACTGTAATCTCCATCATGTTACGATCGGGTAGCGTTCGCTCGGTTTCGCCACGCAAGATTCGACATGTGACTTCACTGCGTGCTAGGTGTGCCTCCGAAACGCAGACCACACGACTCGGAGTACGACTACCCATTACCACCGAGAACTCGAGAGCTTTCTCGGTATCCGCTCCCTCCATGGAGGGTTCCACGCTGAACTCGTTGGATACGTTCACTGAAGAGGAGGAGATGCTGAGGGAATCTGGTACGTGCTCTCTTTCGTTCAGCCGACCGGACTGTGACACGCCCCGAATAGTCAGGCGCTTCGCTACGGACGTCGTGGGTCCGAAGGTCCGGGAAATGGACGAGAAAGAAAGGATGGACCCGGGTATCATCAAGGGTCTCTTCGAACAAGGCGTCAGTACATCCCATCTCACATCTGCACACCTTACACGGCTTCCCACAGCTCATGGGCATCGAGACCGGCGTAGAACACGGCGGAGCCGAATCGTCGTTCACGTCTGCCATAATCGCCATCGAGGAATTGGCTAAAGTAGACCCTTCCGTGTCCGTCATGTGTGACGTCCACAATACCCTCGTGAACACCATCCTGAGGAAGTACGGTACTAAAGAACAACAAGATAAATGGCTACCACAACTCTCAGAATCCAAGGTACGTATCATGTACTGGTACCGCGTAAAGTTTTCACGTGGTTGGGACTCTTAGCTGGGATCTTTCTGCTTGTCGGAACCTGCATCCGGGTCAGACGCGTTCTCGCTACAAACGCGTGCCGTCAAGGACGGTAACCACTGGGTCATCAACGGCTCCAAGATGTGGATCACTAACTCAAACGAAGCAGAGATCTTCTTGATATTCGCAAACGTACGTCACACCTCGTGCTGACAACGGTTTCTGGACTCCTATGTGGGCAGATTGATCCGAGCAAGGGATACAAGGGTATTACGTGCTTCATTGCAACCAAGGACATGGGTATTCAGATCGCAAAGAAAGAGGAGAAGCTTGGCATTAGAGCTTCGTCAACGTGTACCCTCAACTTCGACGACCTACGGATACCAGACGAGAATATCATCGGTGGCGAAGGCAAGGGGTACAAGGTTGGTCTTCCCTGGTTAACTTTCCGTCAATGCTGACACAGAATCATCACAGATCGCAATTGAAATTCTCAATGAAGGTACGTTCAACACCAGCAAACCCACCTTCCTAGCCTTGAAAAAACCGGGTTTCCATAGGGCGCATAGGCATCGCAGCACAAATGCTCGGTCTCGCTCAAGGGGCATTCGACAAAGCCGTGCCATATACCTACACGCGCCAACAGTTCGGCCAACCAGTCGGGACGTTCCAGGGGATGGCTTTCCAGATCGCACAGGCCGCTGTTGAAATCGAAAGTGCCCGCCTACTGACGTATAATGCTGCCAGACGGAAGGAGGAAGGGAAGACCTTCACCAAAGAAGCTGCAATGGCCAAGTATTGGGCAAGCGTAATTGCACAACGGGTGTCAGGTCAAGCAATCGAGTGGGCTGGAGGGGTGGGATTCACACGAGAGACCGGTATAGAGAAGTACTGGAGAGACTCTAAGATCGTAAGTCATCTATGACCTATCCCGTCGTCTGGCAAAGACTGAATGGAGCTCGACACAGGGAGCCATATACGAAGGGACATCCAATATTCAGCTACAGACTATTGCCAAGTTCATTCAGAAGGAATACTCGTAGATTATATTGATGTCAGTGGCATTTACTCACCTCATTGGTTGTCATTGTGAATGAGAAGAAGCACGCCCTCAAATACTGCCCATCCGATGACAGAACTAAGGATCTTACGAGACATGCGAAGAGAAGCGCCATCGAAGAATCCAAAGACACCTCGTTGCTGACCAAGTTGTTTCATGCAAGGACTTCTAGGTAGGTGTTGCACCTTACCTGCCAGATTCTACGCGTCGTGGATATGAACCCCCGATACCGCTCTTCGGGACGGACTTGCATCTTGGTCTAAAGCGACGTTATCGAGGTAAAGTGGATTACACGCAGTCACGTACTTTGATGACGTCGAATGGGTGAGTGACCATGGTAGCAATGGCCCCTGCCGATGCGGCGGAGAGACTGTGTATGGTAGTTGGATATACGTTGGGGGCTAGAAACGCTAAAATGCAGTTCATCAGCGTACTCGTCCAGTGCTGGATAAACATGCTACCAACTCACTGGCTTCGCGTTTGACGGCTTCATAAAGGACAACGAATAACCCCGCATAGGGGGCATCTCTCAGCGACGATGCTACAACACCACGCATCAACCCGGAAGGGCCCGAGCGTAACACCGAGATGAATGAGCCCGTCAGGCTTTTATATGAGTAGAGCTCGCTCTACATGAACGAGCGTTCGTCACCTGTTGCAACATGCTACTCCTAGTGAGACACACCTCAAAGCGCGCCTTCACCACTGAAAAAGGGTTGAGAAGGATGCCAACAGCGACGCGGGCAGTGGCCCCGGCTATTAGATTTCCCTTGTTTGAGACTTTAGGGAGCACTGTTTTGATGCCCTCTTTCGTTTCACGCATTTCCTGTACAGCGAAATAGGGTGACTTGGCCATAACGGCACGTAGGTGGGTCAAACTGGTCATGTACAGTGCCACCCCTGGAACGTTCCTGTCAAGAGAAAGACCAAGATTCGTCGGATTCGAGGGTAGCAGCAGAAGGAATACTCACCGCATGAGCGTGGCCGTCGTTCCCCTCCAAAGTCCCTTTACGCCATCTTGTTTGACGATGTCGCCAGCGGTATGCCATATGACCGAGGTGTTACTGAAAGACGTGTGTGCCACTTTAGCGAAACCTGAGACCATTCTTCCGTTCAGATCGTGCACCGAGCCGCTACTCACCGAGTACGCTGCTGTACGGTGTCTCCTTGTTGTATCCGTGTTTTTAACAAATCGACTGGTTCCGGTGGTCAGTTGCAAGCGCACCCCACCTCATTTCCCTGAGAAAAGCAGGCAAAGGAAGCACTCACGAGGCTGGAGTAACACTGCACTGGCAAATCCTGAAAGCGCACCTGCGGAGCATGGTGAGAGGCGGTCACGGAGGATGGAAAGTTGTGCGGGGTCACTACCAGAGAACAAATGCCGGCCGATCGCAGCATCTTTCATCAAGAACAGTGGTGCTGAGAACTAGTGCAGACGTCGGAAGACTAATGGTGAAACTGCACGGCGTCGTCCTGCCGCTACGGATATCCGTGTTGTAGGCAATATGGGGGTTCCACAAAGTCTCACTGCGAAGTCAGCATGGCCTCGTCACCCAACAAATCATAACCACCACCAAGTATATTGCCCGGAAGCCGTGGTATTGCCAGGTGTCCACTTACGAACACGCTGGATTCAATGGGTGGCCTATATATTCGCAAACGCGCCTAAACTGCAATACGAGCAAAGCTCGCAGACACCAACACATCATCTACACGCAGACCTAATTGCATTATAGGCTATGGGCACAGTCTGCCCTGCGCCCTCGTGCAAAAATGTAGATGTTGTCATACAACTGTGTGTCGGAAAGAGACACGCGAATATCTGTGACGGCAAAGGTGAAGTTACTCTCCGAACTCATCAAGCTAATCATCAGATCTGCGGTGGCGAGCAATGCAGGAAGACTATCATCATATCATGACAATCAAGTATTTGCCCCGGAGAGTGACGCTTCTCCATGTGAAAGTACCGAGGTCACCACGATTGTGGTAGACGGTCTAACTATTTCCGAACACACTTGATTCAACGGAAGGCCCATTCAAATACCTGAGCAGTACTGCTCGTAGACGCCAATGCATCTCTACATGGCCTAATGCAGTTAGACCATGGGCATAGCCCGACTGATAGACCACAGCTTTATCACGACTACTCTTTTCCCTCAGCTCCGTCAACAACTTCTCCCCATTGCAGTCTGCCTTACAGAGTTTGCAAGGCCCGGGTAGCCTCTAGGCAAGTATACAAATGACTTTGCTATATCCATTGACAACGTTCTAGTGTGTGTTAATCGCATTATCCGGCTCAGGATGCGTTTGATCGACGTCGACGTCTTCCTGGAAAGGGAGAGACAGATAAAGGAGGAGGGTACTGTCGACCGTGATATGAAGACTGTCTTGAGGATGCTCCACGACGTGGATACGGATTACGCCATACTGTCGCATCGCTGGGCCGATGAGGTGGATTATTTGGAGATCATGGAACTTGCAAAATTGGAGAATCGAGACGAGATCCGCGAGCGCAGCGGGTATCAGAAGATTGTGAAGAGCTGTCAGCAAGCTGAAAACGACGGACTAGAGTGGCTCTGGGTCGATACTTGTTGTATCGACAAACGGAACAGCACGGAGCTGTCAGAGGCCCTAAACTCCATGTTTCGGTGGTACGAGAACTCGAAGAGGTGCTACGCTTACCTCCATGACGTTGATATTTTTCCCACTACACCCGACCACGAGACGTTTGCAGCATTTAATGGCTGGCCAGAGTGGTTCTCGAGGGGCTGGACGTTGCAGGAGTTGATAGCTCCGACGGACCTCCAATTCTTTAACAAGGATTGGCTATATATCGGAGATAAAAGAAACCTTGCGCGCATGCTGGTGGAAATTACGCGTGTCCCACGTGGTGTCTTGGAGGATGGTCTGGCCGCATATGGTCCCAGCGTCGCCCAAGTGATGTCGTGGGCTGCTGACCGGAGAACAACACGAGTCGAGGATCGAGCTTATTCACTGATGGGTTTGCTGGATGTGAACATGCCTATGTTGTATGGGGAGGGGAAGAAAGCATTTCTTCGCCTTCAACAAGAAATCATCCGCAAGTCGAGCGACCAAACTATCTTTGCTTGGAACCCAACAGGTGAAACTCCGCAGGCCTGCTGTGTTCTGGCAGATGATCCCCGTCTTTTCCGAGATTGCCACGATATCGTCCAGATGGACGCCAAGGAATTCTACTCCAAATTAGTGGACCTGTGGGGTATTCCTAATACTACTTACACTGGACCTTCACAGAGACCGTCCATCTTTTCATTTCTCTCCGACGCCTCTCCCCAGAAGTGGACCATCGAAATGCAATCATTCCATGCATTCACCGTCACCAACATGGGAATACATGTGCAGCTTCCCATTAGGCGTTATCGTGGCTATCCACTTGTTTTGCAAGCGGCACTGGCTTGCAGGGAGGGGGGTAGTTCAAACCCGATCATCATTAATCTAGTCCCATGGAGAACGAAATGTTACAGGTATACTGGCAAGGTTGGGTGCGACCCGGTGCCGTTGTCTTACCAGCACTCGCAAGTCATTCTGGCTTATGAAGGCGCAGGCGCACCCTCTGGAATTGTCATCGAAAGGATGGATGGCGTGGCAGCGTTGCTTCTGGACCAGTGTACAGCCAGGACTGGCATCAAGGTGCAGGACAGCGGTGAAGACCGTTTTGGTGTCACTAGTGCCGAAATTCATGGCACCCCGGGCTTATGGTTACGAATCTTCACCTCTGTCATTGTACTTCTCCTGAAGGTCTCTGCCTATTCCCCCGGATGGCTCTGGATGATTGCCTTATTGGGAGCTGTTCCTTTTTTCGAAGCTGCCTCGGTCGTCGTCGGCCTTCTTTGGATATTGTCAGAAGTATCTGCCGTGACCCCGGCCATCCGCCGTTGCGCATCGGAATGTCCATCTCCCGGAGAGTACATCCTCGGCTCTGGAACGGAAATTGTCTTGTTGAGAGGGAAGGGACGTGCAGTTCCCTCAGTCACTCACGGCCAGACAGTGTTTCTGCCTCATATCCTGCAGGATGTGCGTAACCTGGTAGCGTTCCTGTGTGCAATCCTTCTTAGTTCAGAGGGCTTACTCCTGGAACTTTCTGCATCATCAGCCTTACTGATGTTTCTGCAATGGGGGCTACTCCTCTGCATGCTTTCGCTCTCCGTATCGTCGCTTATCAGGCCGAAAGCACTACATAGATGGAGCCTGATACAGGTTGTCTACAGACTGAAGCTCAGAAAGTACTTGTTTAGTACTCGCGTCACGGGGGTGGTGTTCGTACTTCTTCTCTTGCGGTCTGAGAAGGCAGCGGAAGTCATGAACGAGCTCTTGCCTATTCCAAGCACCAGGGCATGGAAGAAGTGGAAGACTATCGTCCTCGATCGTATCAGCCACGGGGGGAACTTGAACATTGACACCACCCTCTGGGATGATGGCACTTGGACGGATAGGGAGAGAGAAATGTTGGTCGGTCTGTTCCGAAATGCCCGCGATGCCTATGGAGTCTTTGAAAGGCACATCGCAGAGTCAGCCTTCGAACACCCACCGGTTTGACGACCTGCATGAATTCTACGCCCACAGACCCAGCTGTCAGACGCGTAAGTGTAACCCCCTGGTGTTACGGGCTTTACTGACTTCGTGGATTCCCTTGGTGCTAGTACGTGATATTACCTTAATGAAATCCACGAGAAACCATTTTCCCAGGGCTGCTCGGCGGATTCAGATCGCATGCTTTCCAATTATATTTCCATAAATATACCTCCTCGCCTTTCCTCTTTCGGTATGCAATGTATTGCTGTTTCCTTCGGATACCCCCCAATTTGTGCTGTATGATCGTCGGACTACATACTGCGTTGAGATTATCCCAAAAAAACAACCGTGATTCTAGTAGGCCTGGAAAGCGAGACATACGTAGCAAGTATATTAGGTCCTTTAGGATTTGGTAGCATGCTGTTAGGCTCACGGCACCTGCTTATTGGGTCTAGAACCTTGCTACATACGTTCTGCGGACTATTGGACATGGACACATTGCCGACATCATCGAAAAACCCAAAGACACCTCGTTGCTGAACGAGCGGTTTCATGCAAGCACTTCTAGGTAGGAGTTGAACCTTACCTGCCAGATTCTATGCGTCATGGATATGAATGCCCGATACCGCTCTTCGGGACGGACTTGCATCTTGGTCTAAAGCGACGTTATTGAGGGAAAGTGGATTACGCGCGGTCACGTACTTTGATGACGTTGAAAGGGTGAGTGGCCATCGTAGCAATCGCCTCTGCCTACGCGGCGGAGAGACTGTGTATGGTAGTTGGATATACGTTGAGAGCTAGAAACGCTAAAATGCAGTGCATCAGCATACTCGTCCAGTGCTGGATAAACATGCTACCAACTCACCGGCTTCACGCTTGACGGTTTCATAAAGGACGACGAATAACCCCGCATAAGGAGCGTCTCTCAGCTACGATGCTACAACACCACGCATCGATCCGGAAGGGCCCGAGCGTAACACCGAGATGAATGGGCCCGTCAGGCTTTTATATGAGTAGAGCTCGCTCTACATGAACGAGCGTTTGTCACCTGTTGCAACATGCTATTCCTAGTGAGACACCTCAAAGCGCGCCTTCACAACTGAGAAAGGGTTGAGAAGGAGGCCAATAGCGACGCGGGCAGTGGCCCCAGCTATTAGATTTCCATTGTTTGAGACTTTAGGGAGCACTGTTTTGATGCCCTCTTTCGTTTCACGCATTTCCTGTACAGTGAAATAGGGTGACTTGGCCAAAACAGCACGTAAGTGGGTCAAACTGGTCATGTACAGCGCCACCACTGGAACGTTCCTGTAAAGAGAATGACTGAAATTCGTTGGATTCGAGGATAGAAGCAGAAGGAATACTCACCGCATGAGCGTAGCTGTCGTTCCCCTCCAAAGTCCCTTTATGCCATCTTGTTTGACGATATCGCCAGCGGTGTGCCATATGACCGAGGTGTTACTGAGAGACGCGAGTGCCGCTTTAGCGAAACCTGAGACCATTCCTCCGTTGCAGATCGTGCACTGAACTGCTACTCACCGAGTACACTACTGTACCGCGTCTCCCTGTTGTATCCGTGTTTTCAACAAATCGACTGGTTCCGGTGGTCAGTTGCAAGCGCACCCCACTCCATTTTCACAGGCAAAGGAAGCACTCACGAGGCTGGAGTAATACTGCACCGGCGAATCCTGAAAGCGCACCTGCGGAGCATGGTGAGAGACGGTCACGGAGGATGGGAAGTTGCATGGAGTCACTACCAGAGAACAAATGCTGGCCGATCGCAGCATCTTTCATCAAGAACAGTGGTGCTGAGAACTAGTGCGGACGTTGGAAGACTGATGGTGAAATTGCACGTCGTCCTGCCGCTACGGATATCTGTGTCGTAGGTATGTAATATGGGGTTTCCACAAAGTCTCACTGCGAAGTCAGCATGGCCTCGTCACTCAAAACGAATTATCATCGGCCGGTATATCAGTAAGATGCAACAGGCTACTGAGAAGTCTAGTACGGCCATGGGTACTACAATAGACACTGATTTATGCTCCTTATGAATACTAATTTAACCTGCTCGTATGCACACCACGGCTGCTCAGACGAATGACTAGTACCCGTGGGTTGACCCGTGTACTGCTGAGGTTTCGCCTTCTAGTTGACTCTTAGTTTCGTGTACTTGACTTTTTACAGCGTGGACACCGTAGCTGTCACGTGACGATCGGACGCATAGATACTACGATAATACCTTTTTTTCTTTCCTCACTCCGTTATCCAACGACTGAGGTACGTTTACGGTACAACACGTGTTACGCTGGAACTGACGTGTCTTCGGTAGTCTGTTTCTAGGTTCTCGGTTCTCGATGTAGATTAGTTACTCCGTTATCCAACCACTGATTCTTTTCTCTGTTTCTAGTCAACAGGTACCCGGGTAAGTGCCCATGGGTTAACCCAAACCCACACTCCTGTACCCGGGTCGGGTGCGGGCGAATCTCTAGTGTGCTGTAAACCTGCGGGTATCACCACCCCGGTATGACCCGGGTTAATCCATGTTACTCCCTATTACTGTAAAAGCTACTCCCTCAGCCCCATTGACAACTTCTCCCCATTACGCTCTGCCCTACAGAGTTCGCAAAGCGCTGTTAGTCTCTAGGTAAGTACATAATTGATTTTGTTATAGCCATTGGTGACATTCTAGTGTGTGCTAATCGCTCGCCTAGCCCAAAATGCGGTTAATCGACGTTGGCGTCTTCCTGGAAAGAGAGAGACAGATAGAGGAGGAGGGAACCGTCGACCGTGATATGAAGACTGTCTTGAAGGTACTCCACGACCTGGACACTAATTACGCCATACTGTCGCATCGCTGGGCTGACGAGGTGGATTACTTGGACATCATGGAACTTGCAAAAATGGAGAATAGAGACGAGATCCGCGAGCGCAGCGGGTATCGGAAGATTGTGAAGGGCTGTCAGCAAGCTGAAAACGACGGATTAGAATGGCTCTGGGTCGATACTTGTTGTATCGACAAGCGGAACAGCACGGAACTGTCAGAGGCCCTAAACTCCATGTTTCGGTGGTACGAGAACTCGAAGAGGTGCTACGCTTACCTCCATGACGTTGATATTTTTCCCACTACACCCGACCACGAGACGTTTGCAGCATTTAACGGCTGGCCAGAGTGGTTCTCGAGGGGCTGGACCTTGCAGGAGCTGATAGGCCCGATGGACCTTCAATTCTTTAACAAGGATTGGCAATTTATCGGAGATAAAAGAAACCTTGCACGCATACTGGTTGAAATTACGCGTGTTCCACGCGGAGTCTTGGAGGACGGTCTGGCCGCGTACGGTCCCAGTGTCGCCCAAGTGATGTCGTGGGCTGCTGACCGGAGAACAACACGAGTCGAGGATCGAGCTTATTCACTGATGGGTTTACTGGATGTCAGCATGCCCATGTTGTATGGGGAAGGAAAGAAAGCCTTTCTGCGCCTTCAACAAGAAATCATCCGCAAGTCGAGCGACCAAACCATCTTTGCTTGGGTCCCAACAGATACAACTCCGCACACCTGCTCTGTTCTGGCAGATGATCCGAGTCTTTTCCGAGAGTGCCATGATATCGTCCAGATAGACTCGAAGGAATTCTCCTCGAAATTGTTGGATTTCTGGGGTGCTCCTGACAATAGTAGGGACATCGGACCTCTACAGAAACCGAACCATTTCTTTCGGCATTTCCTCTTTTACCAGAAGTGGACCATTCAAATGCAAGCACTCCATCCATTTACCGTCACCAATATGGGAATACAGGTTCAGCTTCCCGTTAGGCACTATCGTGGCTATCCACTTACTTTGCAAGTGGCACTGGCTTGCAGGAGGGAGGGTAGTCCACTCCCGATGGTCATTAAACTAGTCCCATGGAAAACGAGATGTTACAGGTATACTGGCGAGGTCAAATGCGACCTGGCGCCAACCCCTTACCGACACTCGCAGGTCATTCTGGCTTATGAGGGCTCGGGTTCATCCTCTGGAATTGTCATTGAAGAGGTGGATGGCGTGGTAGCGTCGCTTCTGGACCTGTGTGCAGCCAGGGCTGGCGCCAACGTGGGGAACAACGATGTCGATGAACACCGTTTCGGTGTCACTTGTGCCGAAGTTCATCGCATCCCCGGTCGATGGTTACGAATCTTCACCACGGTCGTCGTATCTCCCCTCACTATCTCCTATTTCTTCGCCTACACAGTCGCCTGCTGCATGGTAACTGCTGCATTGGGAGCTGCTCCTTTTTTCACAACAGCCACGGTCTCAATCACCATTATTTGGATATTGTCAGAAGCATATGCAGAGATTCCATTCATTCCCCTTTGCACATCGGATTGTTCGTCTCGTGGAGAGTACATCATCGACTCTGGCATGGAAATCATCGTGTTGAGAGGGAGCGGACATGCAGTTTCCTCAATCACCCATGGTGAGACAACGATGCCGTTTCATGTCCTGCAGGATGTGCGTATTCTGGTATCATTCGTGTGTGTAATCCTTGTAATATTTGAGGGCCTACTCATGGAATCCCCCATGGCAAGACTCCTCTTGTCCCCTCTGCCATGCCTGATATGGGGTCTCCTGCACATGCTTCCATTGACTATGGACATATCGAAAATACTGCGTCGCTGGAGTCTGTTACAGCTTATATATCGACTGAAGCTCAGAAAGTACATGTTTAGTACTCGCACTTCCGGGGTGGTGTTCGCACTTCTTCTCTCGCGGACTGAGAAAGCAGAGGAGGTCATGAACGAGCTCTTGCCTATTCCAAACACTAGAGCATGGAAGAAATGGAAGACTATCATCCTCGATCGTATCGGACACAGGGAAGACATTGACATTGGCGCCACCGACTGGGACGATGGCACTTGGACGGATAGGGAGAGAGAGTTTTTGGTCGGTCTGTTCCAAGATGCCCGCAATGCCTATGAAGTCTTTCAAAAATACCTCGGAGAGTCAGTCTTCGAACACCCACTGGTTTGACGACCTACATGAATTCTACACCTACAGACGCAGCTGTCAGACGCATAAGTTTAACCCCCTGGTGTTATGGGCTCTACTGACTTCGTGGATTCCCATGGTGCTAGTACTGAGATTACCTTGATGAAAACCACGAGAAACCATTTTCCTAGAGTTGCTCAGCAGATTCAGATGGCATGCTTTCCAATTATATTTCCATAAATATTCCTCCTTGCCTTTCCTCTTCTTGGTATGTAGTGTATCATTGTTTCCCTCGAATAACCCCCGTTTTGTGCTGTATTATCGTCGGACTACATACTGTACTGCGTTAAGATTGAATTCCCAATAAAACAACCGTGATTAAGTGATTCTAGTAGGCCTGGAAAGCGAGACATGTACGTAGCAAGTATATTAGGTCCTTTAAGATCTGTTAGGCTCACAGCACCTGCTTATTGGCAATTGGGTCTAGAACCTTGCTACATACGTTCTGCGGACTATTGGTCATGGACACATTGCCGACATTATCGAAAAACCCAAAGACACCTCGCTGCTGAACGAGCGGTTTCATGCAAGCACTTCCAGGCAAGTGTTGAACCTTACCTGCCAGATTCTACGCGTCATGGATATGAACCCCCGATACCGCTCTTCGGGGCGGACTTGCATCTTGGTCTAAAACGACGTTATTAAGGTAAAGTGGATTGCAAGCCTCCACATACTTTGATGACGTCGAAAGGGTGAGTGGCCATCGTAGCAATGGCCCCTGCCGATGCGGCGGAGAGACTGTGTATGGTAGTTGGATATACGTTGGGGGCTAGAAACGCTAAAGTGCAGTTCATCAGCATACTCGTCCAGTGCTGGATAAACATGCTACCGACTCACTGGCTTCGCGTTTGACAGCTTCATAAAGGACGACGAACAGCCCCGCATAAGGGGCATCTCTCAGCGATGATGCTACAACACCACGCATCGATCCGGAAGGGCCCGAGCGTAACACCGAGATGAATGAGCCAGTCAGGCTTTTATATGAGTAGAGCTCGCTCTACATGAACAAACGTTCGTCACCTGCTGCAACATGCTACTCCTAGTAAGACACACCTCAAAGCGCGCCTTCACCACTGAGAAAGGGTTGAGAAGGATGCCAACAGCGACGCGGGCAGTGGCCCCGGCTATTAGATTTCCCTTGTTTGAGACTTTAGGGAGCACTGTTTTGATGCCCTCTTTCGTTTCACGCATTTCCTGTACAGCGAAATAGGGTGACTTGGCCATAACGGCACGTAGGTGGGTCAAACTGGTCATGTACAGCGCCACCCCTGGAACGTTCCTGTCAAGAGAAAGACCGAAATTCATTGGATTCGAGAGTAGTAGCAGAAGGAATACTCACCGCATGAGCGTAGCCGTCGTTCCCCTCCAAAGACCCTTTACGCCATCTTGTTTGACGATATCGCCAGCGGTATGCCATATGACCGAGGTGTTACTGAGAGACGTGTGTGCCACTTTAGCGAAACCTGAGACCATTCTCCCGTTCAGATCGTACACCGAGCTGCTACTCACCGAGTACGCTGCTGTACCGCGTCTCCCTGTTGTATCCGTGTTTTCAACAAATCGACTGGTTCCGGTGGTCAGTTGCGAGCGCACCCCATCCCATTTCCCCGAGAAAAGCAGGCAAAGGAAGCACTCACGAGGCTGGAGTAACACTGCACTGGCGAATCCTGAAAGCGCACCTGCGGAGCATGGTGAGAGGCGGTCACGGAGGATGGAAAGTTGTGCGGGGTCACTACCGGAGAACAAATGCCGACCGATCGCAGCATCTTTCATCAAGAACAGTGGTGCTGAGAACTAGTGCAGACGTTGGAAGACTAATGGTGAAACTGCACGGCGTCGTCCTGCCGCTACGGATATCCGTGTTGTAGGCAATATGGGGGTTCCACAAAGTCTCGCTGCGAAGTCAGCATGGCCTCGTTACCCAACAAATCATAACCACCACGAAGTACATTGCCCAGAAGCCGTGGTATTGCTAGATGTCAATTTACGAACACGCTGGATTCAATGGGTGGCCTATATATTCGCAAATGCGCCTAAACTGCAATACAAGCAAAGCTCGCAGACGCCAACACATCATCTACACGCAGGCCTAATTGCATTGTAGGCTATGGGCACAGTCTGCCCTGCGCCCTCGTGCAAAAATGTAGGTGCTTGTCATACAACTGTGTCGCGCGAATATCTGCGACGGCAAAGGTGAAGTTACTCTCCGAACTCATCAAACTAATCATCAGATCTGCGGTGGCGAGCAATGCAGGAAGACCATCATGACAATCCAGTATTTGCCCCGGAGAGAGACACTTATCCATGTGAAGGACACTTGCAGTACCGAGGTCACCACGATTGTGGTAGACGGTCTAACTATGTCCGAACACACTTGGTTCAACGGAAGGCCCACTTAAATATCTGAGCAGTACTGCTCGTAGACGCCAATGCATCTCTACAGGACCTAGTGCAGTTAGACCATGGGCATAGCCCAGCTGATAGACCACAGCCTTATCACAGCTACCCTTTCCCTCAGCCCCGTCAACAACTTCTCCCCATCACGATCTGCCTACAGAGTTCGCAAGGCCCGGGTAGCTTCTAGGCAAGTATATAAAAGACTTTGTTATAGCTATTGACAACGTTCCAGTATGTGCTAATCGCATTGTCCAGCCCAGGATGCGTTTGATCGATGTTGATGTCTTCCTGGGAAGGGAGAGACAGATAAAGGAGGAGGGTACTGTCGACCGTGACATGAACACTGTCTTGAGGGTGCTCCACGACGTGGATACGGATTACGCCATACTGTCGCATCGCTGGGCCGACGAGGTGGATTACTTGGAGATCATGGAACTTGCAAAATTGGAGAATCGAGACGAGATCCGCGAGCGCAGCGGGTATCAGAAGATTGTGAAGAGCTGTCAGCAAGCTGAAAACGACGGATTGGAATGGCTCTGGGTCGATACTTGCTGTATCGACAAGCGGAACAGCACGGAGCTGTCAGAGGCTCTAAACTCCATGTTTCGGTGGTACGAGAACTCGAAGAGGTGCTACGCTTACCTCCATGACGTTGATGTTTTTCCCACTACACCCGACCACGAGACGTTTGCAGCATTCAACGGCTGGTCAGAGTGGTTCTCGAGGGGCTGGACGCTGCAGGAGTTGATAGCTCCGACGGACCTCCAATTCTTTAACAAGGATTGGCTATATATCGGAGACAAAAGAAACCTTGCACGCACGCTGGTTGAAATTACGCGTGTCCCGCGTGGAGTCTTGGAGGATGGTCTGGCCGCGTACGGTCCCAGCGTCGCACAAGTGGTGTCGTGGGCTGCTGACCGGAGGACAACACGAGACGAGGATCGAGCATATTCACTGATGGGTTTACTGGATGTCCACATGCCCATGTTGTACGGGGAGGGGAAGAAAGCCTTTCTGCGCCTTCAACAAGAAATCATCCGCAAGTCGACCGACCAAACAATCTTTGCTTGGGTCCCAACGGATGAAACTTCGCAGCCCAGTTGTCCTGTTCTGGCAGATGATCCGAGTCTTTTTCGAGAGTGCCACGATGTCGTCCAGATAGACTCGAAGGAATTTTACTCGAAATTATCGGATTTGTGGGGTGCTCCTGACAATAGTGAGGGCACCGGATATTTACGCTTTTTTCGGCATTTCGTCTCTTACCAGAAGTGGATCAAACGAAGTCAAACATTCCGCCCATTCACCGTCACCAATATGGGGATACAGGTGCAGCTTCCCGTTAGGCGTTACTGTGGTTATCCACTTATTTTACGAGTGGCACTGGCTTGCAAAAGGGAGGGTAGTCCAAAACCGATCATCATCAATCTAGTCTCATGGAGAACGAGATGTTACAGGTATACTGGCGAGGTCAAATGCCGCCTGGCGCCAACTCCTTATCGACACTCGCAAGTCATTCTGGCTTATGAAGGCTCGGGCTCATCCTCTGGAATTGTCATTGAAGAGGTGGATGGCGTGGTAGCGTCGCTTCTGGACCTGTGTGCAGCCAGGGCTGGCTCCAAGGTGGGGAACAACGATGTCGATGAACACCGTTTCGGGGTTACTTATACCGAAATTCATCACATCCCCGGCCAATGGTTACGAATCTTCACCTCGGTCATCCTATCTGGCAGGAGTGTCTCCCTTTACTTCTCCGGCACAGCCGTCTCCTGCATGGTGGCTGCTATATATGGGGCTGTTCCTTTGTTCACAACAGCAATGATCTCTATCTCCATTGTTTGGGTGTTGTCAGAAGCATATGCAGCGATTCCATGCGTCCGCCTTTGCACATCGGAATGTTCGTCTTGTGGAGAGTACATCATCAGCTCTGGCATGGAAATCGTCGTGTTGAGAGGGAGCATACCTGCGGTTTCCTCAATCACTCATAGTGAGACGACGATGCCGTTTGATGTCCTGCAGGATGTGCGTATTCTGGTATCATTCGTGTGTGTAATCCTTGCAATTTTTGAAGGCCTACTCGTGGAATCCTCCATCGCAAGAACCCTCTTGGTCGATCTGTCATCCCTGTTATGGAGTGCCCTGTTCAGCCTTGCAGTGGTTGCAGACAAATGGAAAGTACTGCGTCGCTGGAGTCTGTTACGGCTTCTATATCGACTGAAGCTCAGAAAGTACATGTTTAGTACTCGCACTTCCGCGGCGGTGTTCGCACTTCTTCTCTCGCGGACTGAGAAGGCAGAGGAGGTGATGAACGAGCTCTTGCCTACTCCAAACACCAGGGCGTGGAAGAAGTGGAAAGATATCATCCTCTGTCGTATCAGAGACAGGGAAGACCTTGTCATTGGCACCACCGACTGGGACGATGGCACTTGGACAGATAGGGAGAGAGAAATTTTGGTCGGTCTGTTCCAAGATGCCCGCAATGCCTATGAAGTCTTTCAAAAATACCTCGGAGAGTCAGTCTTCAAACACCCACTGGTTTGACGACCTGCATGAACTCTACGCCCACGGACCCAGCTGTCAGACGCGTAAGTTTAACCCCCTGGTGTTATGGGCTTCACTGACTTCGTGGGTTCTCGGATCCTGCTGCCAGTGGGTGAGGTTACCCTTGATGGAATCTACGAGAAGCCATTTGCCCAGAGCTACTAAGCACTGAGATACCTCTTTGCCTTTCCTCTCTTTGGTTTGCATCGCATAGTTGTTTCCCTCGAATGCTTCCGTTTTGTGTTGTATAATGAGTCGTCGGTCTTGTGACATTACTGCGTTGGGATCGGACTCCCAATAAAAGTGATTCATGATTCTAATTGGCCTCGGGCAAGCGAGACATAGTACGTAGCAAGTATAGCTAGGTACGTTCTGCGGACTATCGCGCATGGACACCTCGCCGACATCAAGGGAGTGACCATGATCAGCCGCAGGGTTCTCCGAGAGCTTTTACAGCAACCACTGGGACCTTACCACGATAAAGATGTCCTCAACGAAGAGTGTCGGCCGCCGGGACAACCCAAGCTATTCCTTTACTCGTTCGTTCTTGAGCACGATGGCCTTGTTATAGGGTATGATGCTCTCTACGAGACTTTTGGCCCTTCCCGGTTTTTCTCATGGATCATTCAGACTTGACCAATCAGAAACCCCCCTAGAGGGACGGGTCGAAGATCATCGCAAGTTTCGTTTCCGTGGCACCCTCAAGATTGGTGATCCCGATTGGCTCTCTGATTGGGGTGTCAAGTTGGTGGAGGCAGAACTCGACTTACGTTGGTCTGAATGGACTTTGCGGGAAGGGGTAAGACGGGGACCACCACTAACGCTGAAGGGACTCTATGACAACGGACAACTCAAGTATTCCGGTTCAGAGCGTGGAGATAGTGGTGACGACTGCGAACTCTTACTGAGAATTCAAGGCGAGAGGGGTCAGCCTGCCGTCTTTATGAGAGGTGAGTGCCTCCTCATATGAGTTCTTACTACCCAAGTTCACCGCTGTCCCTTCCCAGCTGACCCAGCCAAGGACGGGCTCCTCTGGACATCGAAAGACCGGTAAGTGTTCGAGCAAGTTTTCAAGCTCTCTACTTCACAGTTGCCGAGGTTTCGTCAGTACGAAGTACTCACCATGGACGTGGCCACCTATTCATTTTCCGAAAACTTCTTCTGGCGCTACCGCCTTTTGGCTCTCATGAAAGAAATCGTGGACCGATATCGTTACGTTTCCATCGAATCACGAGATCCGGAATGGTTCGTGGACAAGTACATCCAGGATTTTGCTTACCCGGAGGGGGACAAACATCCGCGTGTCATCTACGACTCTGCTGACTCGGACATGGACGAAGAGCACGTTCCTCGCACACCACGCCACCCACTTCGCGTGCATAAGAGCGAGATCCTTGGCTTGTTCGCCGCACATGCCGAATGGTTGGTCACCAACGAGGTCGCTCGACGAAACAAAATATTCGACGTTAAAGTATGGGACAAATTTCGGAAACGAATGAAGAAGGAGAGGAGAGAAGCTGCCAGAAATGGCGTGGTATGGGGTTGGCCAATCGGGCAGGAGTCCCGTGTGGAGGACCCCATATCATCTGCCTCAAGCGAGGAGGATGAAGATAACATCGTGAAACGTAACCCTGTCATCGGAAAGCCGACGCCACTTGTCCAGCGTAAGCTGGAGATTGCTAGGAAGAAGCGATTGAACACTAGGAGGAGGATAGAAAGTAGCGTGTCTGAGTCAGAGTCAGATTTGCAGGGGCATGCATATGCATCTGACTTCTCAGGAGACTCGGACTCTCCTTGGGAACCAGAGGAATTCCCCACAGCTGATAAAGAGGTTCTCCGTTTAGTACCCTGGCAATTCACGGTTCCTCCGGATCCGCCGGATGCAACTGGACGTTGGCAGTGTCCGTTGCCGAGTTGCCAGTACAAGATCGACTTGCGCCATCTGACAGAAGAGAATAAGAGGGACGTGGATGACAGAATCATCCGTCACCTCATGCGGAAAGAATGGCAGAACGTCTACATGGATAATGTGGTTGTTCGTGGATTTCTGCAGATGGTGAGGAATCACTATGATGGTCATCTTGTAGAATTTGGCGTGAAAATTGTTAGGGAAGGGAGTCGGGTAGGTTTTCTACTTGCTATTGACCATGTCACTAATACAAGAATAGGAACGACTCGAACGGATCAATCCACTCCAGCAAGGTGTGGAATCACATTCTTTGAGGGGCCGCCTTCCTCCCAAGGGTTCTCTGCGGGGTGAATCCACAGCAACTAGGTTTCATGTTATCGAATAGATGGTTCATCTTGCAAGTGTACCGATACCTTCCGGAGGCGGGCGTGCACCACATTCCATATTCCTTGCGAATCGAATACAATGTAGTAAGTTACATGATGCAAATCAAGATATAACAAGCAAATTTGCTACATTGATACATGGTATTCTGAGCTTTCTACCATGCAAGTTTACTACAATGCACCCTCAAATAACAGCTTCCGTGGCTTACTTATGGTGGGCGGAGGCAGATATAGTGCTGGCCTACGAACAAGGTAAATACGAGACCAGGGAATGAAATGCCAGACACGGAGCAACGTACATCGACGTACCGCAATTTGCGGCAGGATTACCCATGATAATACTCTCAGAAACCCCAGAAATGCTGTCGGTCTTCCCGAACGCTGCAGCGTCGAAGAGGTGATCCGTCGTCTTCTCGAAAGACGCAAGCATCATCACACTATCCTTCATTTTCGCGACACCGAACCGTGTGATGCCCAGAACTTCGCCCTATGACGCGTGCATATATGAGCGGACAAGCGATAAGAGGCCTTGTAAGTGTCGTACCTTGTAAGTCATGACATCTCCTAAGAGCATGACATGCCGAGGATCGATACTCATGCCGTGACTAGACATTGTGAACTGAATTTCATTGATGATCGTTCTCCTGGCGGCTTCGATACCCAGGACTTTTGCGGTCTCGATGATATGATTGGACGTCGTGTGTTCCCCAACGATCCCTGACTTTACAGTGACGACTCGGCAATTGTTGATCAACGTGAGCACATACCTTCTGTGATCATGACTTTCTGCAAACCATAGCCTTCCACAAGTAGCTCTTTGTCACCTTTCTTGCCCTTCGCGTCATCTTTCTCTTTAATATTAATGATGGCACGTTCGATGGACGGCACACCCTTTACGACAACGTCGGGTAGTAAACGCTTGAGTTCGCGCAGCCTGTAGTATTTGTCCGAGCCGTCAACATATATACGCAGTCGATTCCTCCGGGGTATGATAGTGATAGACTGAGAGCGGAATGGTAAGTTGTAGCTATCTACGATGTTAAGTTATACACACATCCTGCTTGACCTTGAGTTTTTTTGCGTTTACGATGGCCCATTTGATATCGTCCAAAGTAAGCTCGAGCTGTACAATGTCACGGCTGAGTGCATGCGCATCCACTCGTAGAACCAATGACCGACCTGTAATTTAGAGACGGCGTCCATATCGACGATGACACCAATATAAGTATACTCGGGTGCCCACGCCTCCTCCAAAACTGCGGCGACCTGTACGAAAGTGGTGATTAGGCAATCGGTAAGGGTTTGATAATCAAGTAATTTATTCGTACGTCGCCAAGGTGGGTCTTTTCCAATCGACCTTTCACTATCCGAGCCGAAGGCTCACTGTCCGCAGTGACAAGCTTACAACTGATGATAGGGGTGCTGATGGCCTTAGCAGCGTTGATGATCTCTTTGATGCGAGGAACACCCAAGGTGACGTTCATGGAAGCAACTCCAGCAAAATGGAAAGTTTTAAGCGTCATCTGCGTGCCCGGTTCACCAATCGATTGGGCTCCGACGGCGCCCACGGTGGAACCTGGAACAGAAGAGTTAAATGCGAACACGCAGCAAGCAACTACAGTAGAATACCCGGTTCTATCCTCGCCTTCACATATTTCACCCAACAGAGGTGCAAGAAGCACAAGAGCTGCGCTTCCGTGACCCTTCCCACGTTGTCCACGAGTTTCTTCCCAGCCACTGCGGATATAGGTGAGTGAATCATCCGTACAGCAGGCACAAACATACCGGTTGCACCCATAGATAGGTCAGTGTCGGAGTCCCACTCTTCGAAACGTTCGAGGGCTTCAAACATCCCATGGGCTTTGCGCATCTTTGCCAACCGATGTACAACGTTGTCCGTGATGAATCCGCGGATAGTCGCAATGTACGCAGCCGTACATTCGTTGGTGAACCTTTTGGTGTTCAACTCACGATCAACCACCTCAAGAATTTCGAACGGTAAGAGCGGACGGCCGCCTCTGCCACTAACAGACTACCAATGACTCTTGCGTCAGATTCTCGAGATGAGTTGTGAGAAAAAAGATATACCAAAGCGTGTTTCCATGACCTCTCAAACTCGACAGGTTGCGCATCACCTTCTAGGCAAGCGGGATCGAGCCCGTCGTCCCCGTACCTGAATTGCACGATTCCACCTGCAGAGTTACGAACAGAGAGGTCGTACTGCGTCGTCAGGTCTTCTAATGCCTTCATCAGTCGGCGCTGCATGTAGCCCGTTTCCGCGGTCTTCACTGCCGTGTCGACCAAACCCTCACGTCCAGAGATAGCGTGGAACAGAAATTCAGTGGGAAGAAGTCCTGTGTAAAAACTGTTCCGGACGAAACCCTTCGAAGGTGGCTCCTTGGATTTCTTTGGGAAGTGCGGAAGCGACCGGTCTTGAAATCCATCTGGTACACGTTTTCCAGCTATAATTTGCTGACCAACACAGGCAACCATCTGACAGACGTTAATGACGGAACCTCGAAGATTTTGTGTCAGCTTCACATGATCAATTGCTACTGTGATGTTAACATACCTTTCGAACCACAAGTTGCCATGATGAGCGGTGCGTTGTGGTGACTAAGTTCTATCATGCAGATCTTTCCGACCTCGTCCCGGACCTTTGAGAGTACAGAAGAAATGAGGGCTTCCAACGTTTGTTCTTGATTGCATCCAGGTTTGTTTTCGAGGAGTCCCTTTTTGGCTTGTGCGATGAGATTATCACATTCCGCGTAGGCCTTTTCGACCATGACATCCTTTTTCGAGACCAGTATGGGTCCAGGGATAACGTCATTTATACCTAGCGAGAAGCCAAAATTGGCTGGGAAGGAGCATCAGCATTCAGTCGTATCTTCGATTGGCCAACTGAGCTCACCCAACCATCGAGCACAGAGCTTCGCGACACGATTCATCGCAGCAGCCGCCTCATGTGGACCATAGTCACGCATGATGACACCAAATATTGACTTTTTCTTGCCGCCACCGACAGTGGCCTTGTCCATAACGCCACACATGATTTCACTGTTGACGACGACTAGCCAACCATCGTTTGGCGAAAGGTCAGGGAGGGGTTTCATAGCATAGTGCTTCGGGTCTGGCTCGTCGACTCGATTGCACTTTGACTCGACATTTACAAGGACTTTGGACTGTTTGTTCGGACGCATGAGCACATTGAAAATTTGTTTTCCTGTCCATAGTCGCACAGGTTTCCATATCGTCGGTGGCGGCAAGTCAATTTGTAAGTCTGCATCCGCGAAGTAACAACATATTTGTGTGAATTGACGTCGGTCGAAGAATGTGTCCCTCTTGGAGAGTAGATATGACGCGGTGATGAAATCCTGGATGGCCGCGATGACAGGCTCACCGTTTCGAGGTGTCACAAGGTTGTTTTTGACACTCATAAGCTCTAGTGCTTCAGTGCGAGCTTCCTCTGTCTGTGGAACATCTACACAAGAATGGTTGAGGACACAAAGCGATGTTCTGTAGTAGGACTCACGAAGATTCATTTCGTCTCCATCGAAGTCTGCATTATAAGGGCCACAAACGCATTCATTCAATCGGAAAGTGCGCCAAGGCCGCACCCGCGCGCGGTGACACATGATGGAAAGCTACAGCTCGATGAGTCCACTGAATAACGTCTTAAGGGTGCACCAACCTTGTGCAAACTGGGTTGGCGGTTGAACAGGACAATATCGCCGTTGATAACATGACGCTCCACAGTGTCCCCGATGCGCAGGCCGTCAGCGATTGCGTTGCGATTACCGAACCTCAGAAACTTCTTGAACCCACTACTTCCAGCAGTGACGTAGTTGGCACCAGGATGAACGCCACAACCATTGCGGATGGCTTGGCGTAAGCGCTCAATATTGTGAGGTGTTACACGTTCTGGGTACGTTAGGATTTTGGCCACCCGTTCCGGGACAGCAACTTCATCGATCCGAAGATTCGGGTCGGGAGAGATGACAGTACGTCCGGAGAAGTCGACTCGTTTTCCGGAAAGATTACCACGAAAACGGCCCTGCTTTCCTTTTAGACGCTGAACGAAACCCCTTATTGGTTTCTGGCCGGCTTGCGAGGGTACACCCGGAAGTTCCGAGTTGATATACATTGCGACGGAGAGTTGCAGGAACTCCCAATGTTCCATGAATTGCGCTGTAGGAGCCCCTTTCGAAAGACCCTGCTTTATCAGAGCGTTCGTAAAGACTATTTCCGTCAACTTCACAGTGAGGTCATCCTCGTTCGAAGCTCCGTCCTGAGCTACTGAAGGTCTAATGCAAACCGGAGGGACGGAGATATACTGATAAATATATTCTTCTGGTCTCCCGAATTCCGGTCGCAACCCTAGCAATTCGCAGTCCTGATATTTAAGTGAGATTGAGTAGGAAGGCGATCATGCGAAGCGGGAAACGCACTTCGTCTGATATCCTTCGGAAGAGATCAAGCACCTTCAACGGGTTAAGTTCCTCGTGGACCGCCCTCTTGAGGTACATTCCAAGCTCCTTCTGTGCATCGATAGCGGGGGCAAAACTCCGCTTCCACTTTTCCATTTCGTCTGCCGTTTTCTTCGCACGAAACTTGTCATGAACGATTTTCAATGCGCCTACTTTCTTAACAGCTCCATTTGTTGCTGAGCAGTAAGGGCAATATACGACCTTTCTGGCCGCGGTATTCACTGCCTTGCAAAGTGCTTGACGCTGAATGTTTTCCAGGCCGGGTCGGCGAAATCGTTTGAGAAAAGCCCGCCGTTCTGGCCCATCCAATAGGACGCACGCGCAAGTCTAGAATAGACCTATGTCGGCGATATTTGTCGGACCGTCGGGGTGAAGAGAGAAAGCGTACCTTGCATATGGCTTGCAGGATGGCGATCGTGTGCTTGAAATATCCTATATGAAAAACGGGGACGACTAACTTGATGTAGGCGTAGTGTCCGACGCAGTCCACAGATGACATGCCGCATGTTTCGCAGAAAGCATTCTTCTCTGATGTTCCCTGCGAGGACCACGTCTCTCAACATGACAAGCAGAAATAAGAAGACCGAGAGTACGTACGAGTCGCCTATCCAAAACGCCATCCTTAACCGGAAGTCTGTCTACAGGAGTATATAAATCGCGATGGGTGACCTGGAACTCTGATAATTGTACTGTGTCCTGAGCATTTAAGAGGCTGAACTGCAGCCGCTTGCTACAGGTCCGTGTCACTAAGTGTATGAATCGCAGTAGCTGCCCACTTACATGACCTTTGGTGCCTGTGTAGATACAGATTCCTTCATCGAATGCCTTGGCTCAATGTCATGGACGGTGACGGAAAGTCTGCCAGTGGGTATGTGGTCAGTCTAGCAATCTATGTGGCTGAGACCACGTGACGATTTCCCAATCTAGACACGATCGATCCTAAACCAAGTCAGGGGTGAATCCATATCCGGGTTGCTACCGTAACACGTGAAAGTCCCGCCTGCAAGCCCTGAAGCGACCGGGAAAGTCGATGAAGCCACTACTCCCTCATCTACGCGGCCATCGTAACACTACCCGATAACATGTCGCCAACTCACTTGAAAGAATTGACTCTCGAGGAGGTCGCAGAGGTAAGCGGTGGGACAACTCGTCGATCTGCACAAACTGTTCAGTGACCTGTGGCCCTGTATACAGCACAACAGGGAAGGAGACTTGGTTCGTTACCGGTCGGTATTCTTTTTTTCGAGCTTACATCTAAGGTAGTGGGTCGTCATCGACGCCAAAGTTTATGATCTGTCTCGCTTTGCCCACCTTCACCCTGGAGGACCGGACGTGTTACTTGCAGGAGGTGTGGGTACGTCGTAGCTGCATACACTCTCCTCCCATTGCTGGATGATTTTGCACGTCAGCCGGTAAAGACGCGACCGTCGCCTTTTTTGGCTTGCATCGTCATGAAGTTCTTCTCCGTCCCCAATACGCCCGCTTGCAAATTGGTACCATCCGCGGCCAAGAGGAACACATCAAGCCGCCGGAACCGGGAGCCATCTCTCGTGTTCCTTACGCCGAACCTACGTGGCTTTGCTCCGGCTTCCATAGCCCTTACTACAGTAACAATCACAGACGCTTTCATCGTGCGGTGCGTGCCTTCTTCATGAAGGAGCTTTACCCGGAAGCCCTGCGCTGTGAAGAAAGCGGGAGACGTATATCCCAGGAAATGGTGGATAAGCTGAGGTGAATTTGATCGCCATCTGCTCCGTGACATCTCAGTCATTAGCACGAATTCTGATAGTAACTTGAACTTCTTGGCGATGCGACTGGGTCCAGGGAAGCATCTCAAGGGTCTTACGCTCATGGGCGGCATCGTCAAACCTGAAGAATTTGACTATTTCCATGAGGTTGGTCTCATATTCATGTGAATCCGCGACTGTCACCGCCATTTTGACGAGGTTTCCATAGCTCATACTAAATACCGAACTTGCACATTTCGGAACTCGAGGATTTGTTGATGGTCTGCTCAATGGTGGGGTCATTGCTCTTCCGCCAATCCTCAACTACGGTACACCGGAACTTCAAACACAGTACGTTTCCGACATACTTGCGGGCAAGAAATATATCGCTCTGGCAATCACGGAGGCATTTGCAGGCAGTGATGTAGCTGGCGTGCAGACTACAGCTGCACGTGAGGGGAATGAATGGGTGATAACCGGAACCAAGAAGTTCGTGCAGTTTAGCATAGACTTCGGAGACCACGGGATGCTAACAAGTCATAGGTGGATCACGAACGGGACGTTCGCAGATTATTTCACGACGCTCTGTCAAACAGACGTACGTGATTGATTCACATCGCCGTGTTACTGCATGCTGATGACATTCTCCCTTTGATGCAGTCTGGTCCTACGGTTATTCTGGTTCCCCGCTCCTCCACAGTGTCCACGAAGCCGGTCAAGACATCCTACTCTGCGACAGCTGGAACTGCCTACGTCACCTTCTCTGCCACACGCGTACCCGTGTCTCACACACTGGGCGAGGTTGGACAAGGTCTGCGTGTCATTCTGTCCAACTTCAACCACGAACGGTGGATGGTCGTTGGGACGAGCCTCGGCGCACAGCGACTTGTTGTTGAGGAATGTCTGAAGTAGGCGCACGCAATGACTATCCTCCTATTACTACTAATCCTCGATCACTGAATCCATCAGATGGACAAACCAACGTATGGCGTTCGGAAAACCGCTCAGTGCGCAGCCAGTTATACGGGCGAGACTTGCGCTCATGATTGAACGAGTCGAGGCATGCCAATCCTGGGTTGAAAATGTAACGCACCAAATGAACCATGTGCGTCTCTGAGTCTTGCATTATGAGTCATACTGAAAGCAACATGTGTGAACCAGATGACGTACGCGGAGCAGTCTGACAAACTTGCCGGTCCAATTGCCCTCTTGAAACAGTGAGTTGCGGTCAACACGTCGATATATCGCGTTCAGCATATGTGATTAGGTTCGTATCTCGTTCGGGTCGCGAAACTGCAGAAGATGCAGCCCAAATTTTTGGCGGGCGAGGTATCACGGTAGGAGGGATGGGCAAAGTCATCGAAAACGTGCGTTGTACATGCCCCGTGATCCCACCTTCGCTAATGTTCCCCCCCTTTTTTTTTATCTTTCGTCGTACTGTGGGTCGATTTGCCAGTTCCACCGGACTTCCCCATTCGATGCTATTCTTGCGGGTGCGGAAGACGTGCTGGGTGATCTTGGCGTCCGCCAGGCCATCCGCAAGATGCCTAAGAATGCAAGATTGTAGTCGAGTCAAGCGTCATTACATCTTCCTTATGAGAAGATAGCACCCATTGTGAAATCATACCTTCGATACATCAGGAAAAAAATACTTACCTATTGTTAGGCCGCGACGAAAGTCCGTGCCAGACAACGAGACTTGAGTCGAGGTCTATAGGAAAACCCTCAAAATGAGAGTTAGAGAGACCTGGCCAGCGATAGTACTTTGAGCTGGGCTTGGCGAATCCTCACTCGAGTCGGTCAACAAGAGTGGGTCACAGAAGAGTGAAAAGGAGATTCGTTGCAAGGTAGCTAAAAGCTGGGGATCACAACGATCCACCAGCCTCTAAATACTCCTACGATACATGAGGGCGGGCAAGCGAAAGCAATACCTAGGAAGGCAAACGACTCGGTCAAGAGTCATTTACACAGGTATGCGCAGCTCCGCAGTAAGTAGCTGTACCGTAGTAACGAAGACCGACCTGTAGCAAAACCCCGAAGGGCGCTGCCAAGCGGAAGTCGAGTCGGGAGGAGTCATAGGGGTAAGAACAGAACCAGGGACATGACCCAAGCCGAGAGGCTGCGGAAAGCGACGTCCATGGCAACAGGAACGAGGTCGTCCCTGAAGAGGAAAAGGGGGACGACCAATACAATAAGTAAGCATACGGGAAAGGGGGAAAGGCAGGGAACGCGTCAGTCACGTGATCAACGCGACGCGTCTCACACGTGACTAGGTGCACTGCCACCACGCGTACTATGATACAGATACAACGGTAAAGCAAGGAGAAGAGAAAGGAAACATGCCAGGACTAAGTAGAACATTGAACGGGTATAGGCGGAGTCGCCTATGTACGGTGAGGCCCAGCACGGCCACACGGTTAAGCGTCTGGGGCGTAACATCACCCCCCCCTCAGGCTCGTCGAACACCTGATCGACCAGGGTTGACAGACGGCCCGGGAGCCGGGGAGCGGCGGCGAGGGGAGCGAACCGGACGGGTTGTCGAACGGCGCGAGCCCTCGTTCTCGTCCTCGGTGGATACGTTGGCGGCAGTCCACCGTGAGCCACGGCCGTTACGACAGGACCAATGTCCGAGGTGACGGCAGTCGTAGCAGGTGTACTGATAGAGTGGATGGGCGAGGGGAACGGGGGCACGGCCGGCGAGGTAGAGTCGGAGCATGGGATCGACGACGACGGGATGGAAGGTAGCGGGCGGAAGGATCGTGGTAGTGTTGATTGCATTGTAAAGGGCAAAATCGGCTTTGTTCCAGGCGGCTGCGTCTAGAAAAGACCTCCAATGAAAGGCAGAGGCTGCAGATGGAACGGTTTCCGAGAGAAACTTAGCCGTTTCGCCAAATGAGGCTTCTCGCTTCTTGCTATATCCGTCGTCGGCTACGAACTCTAAAGGCTCCGTGGCCCAGGGGTCCGGGGTAGCTTCCTCAACCTTAACAGTTACGTCAGCACACTTCTCACCCACTGACGATCCTGCTGTTGCTGGAGTATCTTCGCCAGAACCTGCTCGCTCTTTGGCCCTCTGAACGTAGCGATCGACTTCTCGGTTACGAAAGGATCGACACTCCTCAGGGGTGACAACAGAGGCCAACTCGAGTACAAGTCGGTACTGGATGGCGGAGATATTAATGGTAAGATCGGCAAGGGTCCGATCGATGGATTCAGCGAAAGAGTCGTCAGGGGATAGGCGGGTTTTGTTCAACAAGTCGGGGACCCGATCCATGGCTACGTCTGTTCCTCGGTAGACCTCAGACAACACCCGAATGCGGTCGTTCTGTTCTTCTGTTTTCCCGTCGAATGGGTTCCCTCTGTCGTAGATAGCAAGCGTCCAAACGTAGTTGAAGTAGTCTGGCGACGCGGGTACCAGGTGCCCACTGGGGGGAGGGAAGAGGCGGTCTGGGTCGCAGGGGGGGACGACTCTGACCTGTGGGACCTCGGGAGTAGTGCTGGCGGATGGGAGAGAAAATCCACCTGCATGGGTGGAGTGGGCAGAGGCTGCCGACACACCACCAGGGCGGGAACCGTCGGAGAACAGAACGGATTGGTGAAGTGGGGGACCTCGCTGGGTCTCCTTTCCTTTGCCGAGTCGTCCATGCGTAACAGGGATGCGGCGGATGGAGAACGACTGGCCAGGGAAGGACCTCGGCGGGGGGACTCCGTCAAGGGAATCGAAGGAGGATAAGTCGACTTGGGACGACAGGCTGGAGAGCTGAGGTGACGGGGCGGAGTCGTCGGTCGACGCGTCGAATAATGCGTAGGGGTGTGTGTTGAGCGGGGCATCGTAACCGTCACATCGCTGGAAGTCGGGTACATCGTCGCACATAGTGGGAGGGCGGAAGGGTGCTTTGTCGATTTAAGTGAGAGGCAAGCGGCGGGAAAGTTTGTACTGGTCGAGAAGCTCTGTTGCGTGGTCTTTTAACGAGCTTTCGGGTTCCCAAGAACTGTCCGCATGCGTAAAGCCTTTCCATTTTACGAGGTACGTGCGGTGCGCCTGACGACCGCGACCTGTGTTCTTATGATTTAGAATCGACTCAACTTCCCATTCTACCTCGTCATCCACTACTTCGGGAGGCGGCGGAGGGTCGGGGATTCCATATTCGGCCGTCTCGTGATAGGGGAGCAACCGACCAGTGTGGAACACTGGGTGCACACGCCACGTATCAGGGAGGCGCAGTCGAACAGCCACAGGGGAGATGACTCGTTCTATTTCAAACGGTCCGAAACGTCTGGGAGTGACCTTAGGGGACTGCCCCTGAACACGGAGGTTTCCCAAATCGAGCCAAACTCGATCGCCTTCTCTGAACGGGACATAGGTTCCCCGTGATCGGCTTTTCATAACTTCCTGCGCAGCCTTGTGAGCGAGTATAGCATTGTCACGGCAGCTGGCAAGACGTTCCAGGTGTTCGTCGACGCTGGGCGCTGATGTGAGCCGAACCTCAGGATAAGGGGAAGGGTCATAGCCATAGAGGAGGCTATACGGCGTTTGTTGATGAACGGAGTGGATACGGGAGTTATGCGCAAACTCAGCATCCGGGAGTTTGGATGACCAGCTGTTGGGATGCTCGGCGCAATAACAACGGAGGTAGGTCTCCAGCTCCTGGTTGACACGTTCGCTCTCGCCATTGGTCTGCGGGTGGTAGGCGGTGGACAACTTCGATTGGACTCCTAGTGACTTGTAGAGTTCGCGGGTGAACGCCGACGCGAACTGCGGTCCTCGGTCGGAGATGACAGCCTCGGGGAGACCAAAGCGGGCGTACACGTGCTTGTGGAAAAGTCGAGCGATACCGAGAGAGTCGACGTCCTTCCTACAAGGGATGAACATGGCCGCCTTAGTTAGGCCTTGGTCGACGATAGTGAGGACGGTATCGAAAGTGTTGGAAACGGGGAGATCGGTGATCAGATCCATAGAGATCTGCTGGAAGGGGAAAGGATTTTTCGGGACGTCGTTCGGGACCACCGGGGGCGTTACGGGATGAGTGATGACCTTAGCAGACTGGCAGATTGCACAGCCCTTGACGTAGTCGCGGATATACTTCCACATGCCAGGCCACCATACGTCCTTGACCATTTTGCGGGTCATTGCCTTGATTCCGGGATGTCCGGCGGACGGGTGATCGTGATAGGACAGAAGGCACTCTTTTCGAGCACCAGGGGGAATGTAGACGCGGTTCCTTCGACGTTTGGTTCCATCGGGGTGTGAGGTGACTTCGGGATTATCGCCAGAAAGTGTAGAGTCCTTTTGCGTTTCGCTCTTGGCGCGCTCGTACACTTCAGCGGATAGGGCGTAAACACCGCACTTTCGCTCTCTGACTTTGTCCTCAGTGGGCGGCGAAGCGGGTTTTGTCGAAATCGGGGTAGACTTTGGTAAGGAAACGGTCGGAACAGTGGGTTTCACCCCCCCCTCAAGCCACGCGCTCGGCGGGAGCAAAGTGGCGACTACGGGTTCTGGGGGAGAGTGGTCACTACGTCGAGATAAGGCGTCAGGGGCCGTCATAAGACGACCCGGAGTATAAGAAAACTTTAGGGGGAACCCCTGTACATACGAAAACCAGCGGGTCTGCCGCTGTGAGAACTTCTGAGGTTCCTTGTAATACTCGAGGTTCTTGTGATCGGTGAAGACGATAGTGGGTGCGACGGGGGATATGAGGTAGTGTCGGAAGGCTTTAATGGCGCGTATGACCGCGAGGAACTCGAGGTCGTACACGGGGTAGTTCTTCTCGGCGCCTTTGAGACTTTCCGATAGATAGGAGCATGGGTGCCACTCGTCGTCTTCGCCTTTCTGAGCTAACACCGCGCCTGTTGCGGACTGGGAGGCGTCGGTGAACAAAGCGAAGGGCTTTGTCGGATCGGGAATACTCAGAACCGGGGAGGATCCTAAAGCGACCTTAAGCCTGTCGAAAGCCTTCTGTTGATCCGGTCCCCAAGTCCAGGAAACATCCTTCTTCGAGAGGTGATGAAGCGGGGCTGATATGGCGGAGTAACCGGCTATGAACTTCCGGTAGAAGTTAGTGAACCCTAAAAATGATCGGAGTTGCGTCAGATTTTCGGGTTCCTTCCATTCCTGGATGGCGTCGGTCTTGACCGCGTGTGTCTTGATCCGTCCATCGCCAATGACGTATCCTAGGAACTCCACCTCCTCGGCTTCGAAGATGCATTTTGAGATCTTGAGTCGGAGTTTCTCTCGACGACATACACTAAGGAACTCGCGGACGCGGTGACGAAGTTCTTCACGGGTCTTGGCGTGGACTACGACGTCGTCCATGTACCCGACCTGTTGGCGCTTCATCAACTGCTCGCGGAACGTTACGTCCATGTATCGCTGGAACGTGGGCGGTGAATTCTTCTGTCCAAAGAACATTACGAGCGGTTCGAATAGTCCGAGGGGCGTTACGAAGGCTCCTTTCCATATGTCGGAGTCCCTGACTCGGATATTGGTGAAGCCCCATCGGATATCGAACTTCGCGTAGTAGCGAGACTCGCACAGCTCGTCCATGAGTTGCTGGACGTTAGGGAGAGGGTAGGAATCGTCGACGGTACGTTCGTTTAAGCGACGGTAGTCTTGTATGAGTCGACGTTTTCCATCCTTCTTTCCTACGAAGAACACGGGGGCGGCCTGATCAGATTTAGACTCACGGATCTTTCCGCATTTTAAGTTTTCATCAATGAATTCGCGGAGCGATTTCATTTCGTCCTGGGACATCAGGTAGATGTGTCCCTTCTGTCGGGGAAAATCCGGTTTAGTCTTGATTTCGTGATCGAGGCCGGGTCGGTGAGGGGGTAAAGGTATATCCTTCTCGGAAAATACTTCTTCGAACTCCCGATACAGATCGGGGAGTTTAACCTCCTCCTTACCGGCGGAAGCCTTCACCTCGAGTTCGGTGGAGATGGTCGTCTTCCTTACTGCACCCTCCTTACGGGGTGCTCTGGGGATAGACTCCGCATCATTCCATCCTCGGATCTTTCGGGTCTTCCAGTCGATATCGGGTTGGAACTTCTTCAGCCACGGCATTCCCAAAAGGATCGATTCGCGTCGAAGCGGTAAGACGTAAGCTTTGATGCGCATCACTCGATCCCAGACTTTGGCGTGAAGAGTGACCTTTCGTTTAATTTGAAAACCTTCTCCTCCATTATAAGCGGTAACCCCAAGAGGGTACTCGATCGGATAGGTTTTGAGTTTGTACCTCTCGACTACTCGGGGGTCGATCGAATTGATCTCTGCGCCGGAGTCAAGAGTCGTTTGGATCGCCACATTTTCTCTGTCAACCAAATAAAGAGAGCCGGCTGGTGAATCGGCACACATATCATCTTCATTTGCGATACTAGTACAAGATCTTAGTGACAGAATCTTAGCGCTAGGGCGTACCACAGTGGCGGTGGTTTGCCCGATTAAAAATCCTTCAAGGTCTTCTCCGAAACCTCAAACACCCCTTCTCCGGACTGTTCTCCGGATTGTTTGTGGAGGATTTCTTCGGCTACCTTGGGGTCGAGTTCGTAAGTACCGCGTTCGGTACGTTTGACACTGAACTTGGGGACGTGCGGCTTTTCCTGACATTCCCTTTTCATGTGACCTTCCTTGCCACAGTTGTAGCAGGTGACAGCCCGGACATTAGGGCGACGGCGCGAAGTACGCCTAGCCTGATCGATGTCCATAGCGTTAGGGTCGCGGGCAGGGTTTGATCGGGGAAAAGTGAACGGGTTTGGACGGTGGTGAGCGTTAGGACCCTTGTTGTAGATATCCTTCGAGATCTGTGACGTGTAAACCTCTCCAGCTGCCTTCACCCATTCTCCGACGTTCGTAGGCGGGTGTTGGCGGTCGAGGATGCGATCTCGGAGATTCTGCGACAATCCTTGAGCAAATAGGACACCTCCTTCTATAGAAGTAGGTAGAAGTCCGGCCTGATTAAAAAGACCCAGGAACTCGGCGGTGTTACGGCATCGCGTTTCGTCGGAATGGAAGGGATGCGCCAATCAGCAAACTCTTTGCTGTGTGTTGTAATAATGTATCACGTCTATCTTCCGATGTAGATAACACCCTGTGGGATCCCAGTATACATATCGAGTAGCACGGAAGCGTTTATCGCACGCCGCCGTTCTCTCTGACGCCTGATAATACATGGAGCGGAAGGGGATAAGTCACGACGACGATTTGATCTGTCTGACAAGCAATGATGTGAGAAGTTGACTAATCAACAAGGCGGCCGCCCGACGCTTACGGCATGGGAGAGAGAATAAATAATAATGGAGAAAACTTATCCGATATATTATAAATAAATAAATCAAGGTTCCTGTCCCTTCTAATAGCTCTGTCCCCGCCTGCCCTGCGAGAGAGTGGATATCCTGTTTCTTTCCTTCTTCTGTCCCTTTTGCCGTCTTTTTACTTGTTTTGCTTTCTTCTTGTCACAGCCTATTCCCCTCCCTTTCAGCGATGTCAACAGAACAGTCTGACCAGCAGTCTTCCCAATCGTGTTCATCCCACATGATGAAGACCACCAAGCGCGGGAGGCCCTACCTCAAGGTTGGCCCTGCGATTCCATCCTCCGATCCCCCTAACCCACTCCCCACACCTCCAGGACACCCTTGATCTCTTCGCAACCCTCATCGTATCCCTTCAATTGACTACTCACAAGCAATACTTTCGCACTTTCAACAATTCATTTACCACGTTCGTCTTATCCTAACCACGCTCCATTCGCATTCTGAACTCGCATTTCTCCAGCGATGAAGCAGCCCATAATCTGGCATCCCTGAAATTCTCGCAATCGAACCGCGGGCCGGATCCAAGAGACAAATCACGAATAGTGACGACCACCACCACGACTACCTTCTCCATGACCCGCGACATGGCCAAGGCGATGTGTCAACACTTCATGGATGCCCGTCTGATTGAAAACGCCGCAGATCAAGGCTCAAACCTCTTCAAGGATCGTGGTACTTACGTCCTCACTCCCAAGGGCCTCCACGTTTTAGAGCGGTTCATCTCGAAAAATGGCATCAACTCCGATCATCTGCAACAGGTCTTTGCTTCCCAGCCCATTTGCATCAAGCTCTTACACTTGGAGCGTCGGGCAGCAGATGATGAGATTATCGTCACCCAATCTGTCATCACCGCTCTTTTCCGTCGATTCGTTGGTCGCCAGGCAAACTATTCTCCCTCTCATTCCGCCCCCTTAGATGCCTTCCAGGAATACCAGGAACGTTCGAAAGGCATCCAGTTGAGCAATGTTCAGGACAGATCGAACATACCCGGCAAGCCAATGGTCACCCACAAGTACTGTTTCCTCGCTGTCAGTGCGTTGGAATGGCTCTGCGACTTTACTTCAGTCGTGGGAAGGGAGGAGGCCGCAGAAATGGCAGCGCAATTTGTTCGCTTCGGTCTCATCACCCTCGTCAGTGACAAGAGGAAGAACAACGACTCCGCAATCATCTTCACCGTCCGTGGATCGGCACCGGGAGGTAATTCGCCAGTCAGCGTGAGTATCCCTTCTCTCTTGTTCAAGGCCATTCGTCCTCATGGACATCGCTTTAGCCCCACGGCGAGTTCCGATGCACCGCAAAAGCCATCTACAAAATTACGGAAGAAGGGAAACGCATCGCTCGGTGGGACGAGTCGACTCCGTCACCCGTCAGCTCGACAACGAATCTTCATGGTGACCGTGCTTCGCTCGACAGTGCCGCGGTCGATACGGGGTCAAAGAGTGGGGTGGAAGCTGCCGTTAGCGCTGCAGATGCCAAGATCCATCGCCGTATTTCCATGGCGGAGAAGCTCCACGCATCTTATGAGGCAGGAGAGAAGAAGGGTAACGTTAAGAGCAACATGGATCGCTTAAACTACATCCTCGAAGAGCCTTCTTATCGTGGACTCTTCCGAGATTTCCTCAAGGCCAATTTCTGCGAGGAGAACCTGGCCTTCTGGTTGGACGTCGAAGATTTGAAGCGCAAGTTCAACACCACCTCAACTGCGCAAGCCACCGCCCCTGCCCGAGGCGGAAAGTCTACGCCAGGCCAAGTTGCTATGGAACGCCACCACGAAGCTCTCATTCAGACTGCCCTTCAGATCTACCACAAATATCTTGAGCCGTCAAGTCCACATGAACTCAACATCGATCACGGGTTGCGGTTGGATCTTGTGGGCTATCTTAACGAAGTCATAGCCAACTTGAACGGAAAATCGTTCGATGGCTCATCCAATCCAAATCACTTCAATGCGACGCAACTGCAAATGCTTATCAAGCTGTACTCGCGCATTCAAACCCACGTACTTCGATTGATGGCGACGGATTCGCTGCCCAAGGTAAGCACTTGCATGCTCCTTCACCGTATCGCTGACATGCCGTATCCAGTTCCTCAAGACCCCGCGTTTTGTGGAGGCACGCCAATGGCTTGGGGAAGGTGGCGGAGCTAGCGACGACGTTCTTTTCCTGACGAGTCCTCATGCGCCGCCTGGTCTTGGTGACGAAGAGGCTGGAGGCGCGTACATGACCGTTTCCGCGAAGGCGAGCGAGCAGCGTGAACACAGAAGTCCGATACCTGATGCTAATCCATCCTCGTGAACCGCAGTCATCCGTTCATCCCTCCACTCCGTGAAATGGCACCCACGTCATGAGCCTATCGCTCTGACGCGATCCTTGGTCCGTTACTCTGCCATAATTCCATTCCCACTCTGCTCTGCTCTCGATTTGTTCTCGTCTTTTAACAGTGATTGCGGTCCTTACCTGGGGAGGAACGGACTTCTTGTTTATTCACTCATATTTTGTTCATGATAATTTTCCTTACGATCGGCAGCATTAGTAGTTCACTTTACTTCCACGAGCTCGTTCTGCGTGCTCTTATATCCCCATCACAACTTGGTATATCTTTTTTTTCTCCTTTCCCTTCACCGTACACGATGACCTCCCTCCGACATTTACATTCATTTGTGATGTACCATTTACCAATACTTTACACATACCATTACCTCCCCGCATCGGTACTCGACTAATGGCCCTCCGTAGTCCATAGCATGGTATTATGTATCTATTTTGTCGGTGATGTCGCCCACGAGAGTGCCTTGGAAGCACCCGTGGGAGTATTTCTTGCATTATGTAATCATCTACCTTGCGCATGTGTATCCTCGAGGTGATTGCACTTAGTTCTTCCCTGAACTCGTTGCTCTCGACGGTCCGACTCCGTGTTGCACTATAGACCATGTCGTGGATTTGGAACCCCAGTGGAGACGTTCCGCAGCTTCCGGGCCCGACGGAAGAGCTCGTGGAAGACCCCACTGATCCCTCACGCAAAGTGAGACGAAAGGCTGCGAACCAACCTTTCCTCGCGTAAGTGGAGCTTGTCACTATGCAGCCTTCGGTGATTTCTATATGCCATTCACTCACCGCGTGACATCTCTGCAGTTACAAGGAGTACCGGCAGAAACAGGAACAGGAGCATCAGGCCTGGCTTCTTCGGAAGAAAGAACGTGAGGAGAAGCTCTCGCGGGGTGAACCAGTCGGACCGGAAGAGCGCGATCCAACCGCGGAGGAAGAAGTTGGATTTCTTGGCTTGCTGAAGTTCATCGTTTACCTACTCCTGATCATCGTCCTCGCGGGCAAGTTCTTCACGGGAAGCTTTTTGTGGGAGTATGATGGGAAGTGGGTCAGGCTGAAGACCTATTTGCCTGTGAGTGGTGCAGGTTGTGGTTTCGTATCGTTTTGATTCGGGTTCTGATGCGCTCGTTACACTTGCAATGGGGAAAACGTGTAGGAAAATAACGGCCGCCTGTTCTCTGAATCCTACCTCGCAACTTTCAATGGAAGAGATGAGAATAAGCCTTTGTATATTGCGGTACGTCGTTCTTGTTGCCCAGGTCTCGAACTGGAGTCAACGTGAAAACCAACCATGGGATATCGCCGGCGCACGTTTGAAAAGATCGACGGCGATGTATACGACGTTTCCAGCAACAGGAGGACGTACGGTCCTGGAGGACCCTATCGCCACATGTAGGTCCTGTTCCATTTTGACTAAGTACTAATCAAGTATTTCTCTCATGGGACATCGTTCACGCGATCTGCACAGGGCAGGAGTGGATGCCGCAAGGTCTTTTGCTACGGGATGTTTCGCAACACACCGTACCCACGACTTACGGGGACTCTCCGAGGAGCAGCTTCAGGTGGGCAGGGTTTTCCTTGATCATGAGCTAGGTATGCTATATCTCATACATATCTGGATTTACAGAGCGTCCGTCATTGGAAGCGTTTCTTCGCCGATCACAAGACATACTTCAAGGTAGGAAGGGTGCTTCATCCACCTATTGATCCAGAGAGCGCGATCCCGGAGCCATGCGAGCCATCCAAGGCACACGCGCAACCCACGGAGAATGACCTGAAAAGGGGGAAGAAACTACCGGAACCCAAGCTTTTGGAACCTAGCCACAACAGGGAACATGCGGAACTCTAGATTAAGCGGAGATGTGTACATATCTAACTATCATAGATCGAGTACCACGCTTTTTAATGCTGATAGAACCAGTCAGGTGAGAAAGACGAGAAAACATATGCTGTCTTACGCTACTGGATTAGAACATGAAAGCCTTAAGTTAGGGGGGTATCTATCGTGAGCATGGAATGTGGCTTGGTGAGTCTAGTGGGATGCAGAGTGGATGACATTAACATGGCCCTGATTCACGGGCTGTGGTGTCTGCACGCAAGGTGCTCCGTGGGTTAAAAAGTAATTTCTCAGAATCGGGAAATCCGCGATGGACCCGTTTACCATTGACGTGAATGGGCTTTCACGGTATTTTGCTACGATGATATTGCCTCGCCACGCAGTTGCCTCTCGGAAAGATTTCCCCTGGATCTGAATTTCGCGGATAAACTTGTTGACTGGAAAGGGCATTCCGTCACGGGAAACGACCGGGTAAAATATAACATAAGGATGGGTAAACTTCTTGTTCATGCAATCCAACGCTTCCACAAGCTGATCCGGCATTCCACCAATGTGAGTGCCATGGAGTTCTGTTCGTAAGTTACTTACGTGATAGGACCAAGCGCGAGGTCCAAGGCCCTCGGCGATGTAGTCCATATAGACTTCGGGATGAGGCATACGAACGGGCAATCCGTTGTAGGGTGCTAGTGGGTCCTGTACCGTCGTAGGACTGGTCATGAGGGGGACCATATGAGGATTACGACCGTCAGACGGGAAGAGGATGGCCTCAAAGGACACAAGCTGATCCATCAGAAGAAACGAGAGAGAAAAAGGTGGCAAGGGAAGAGTCTGGGAGTGCTTGACGATCGAAAGGCGGTGGAAGTTGTCTGGGGGGGAAACTGTCGACTCATCTTCGAGTGTTTTATAAGTCAAGAGACGATGAGATTGTCTGCAAGTCACAATTCTGTGACTAACATGTGGGCCAGTCGAGCTGTGTGGTGATCACAAACCTAAGCGGAAACTCATCGAGCGGGTTTTTCCAAATGGGTGTGCATGAATGTGCATACACCGAAAACTAGGGGGGGAGCGAAATAAAATATAAAATAAAAAGAAGGGGGAACAGACCGGGAGACACGAGGCTGCTCATCGATCGCTAATTTCTACCGCATACATGTCGTCGAGTGAAGGGTTTCGTTTTTCGAGGCAGGATGGTATGGGTACCTGCGCACTGGAATCATTCACGCCATTGAAGACGAGGATTCTACTCTTTGACCAACTCACTGACTTTGCAAGACGCAGTCCACAGGGTATGCGTAGCAGAGTGACAACGTAATGGTGAGGCGAGACCCTGGCGAGGGTATCTTGCAATTAACCATCGGTTAAGTTGAACAGATGGTACAGAACGTGCAGTATGTCAGCCGCCATCAGAACGCATTGCTGCACTCACCGAACGGACTCGGCTGCGTTGATCGCAAAGGGCCCCCTCGGCGATTTCATCTACAGGCGTAGGTCGATCAGCTGGTAGTGGTACTACCGTCAACTCGTTTCTATCCCCGTATAACTCCTCGGGACATGCAACAGCACCAACCAAATGTTCGTTGAAAGTTCCACCTCACCACGGCTGTGCAGCTGTCGGTCCGACTCCTGATTGAGCCCGCCAGGGACACACTAAACCACTGAGGACCCTAAACGTTGTTCGGTGCCAGAAAGTCTCCTTCGAGACCGACGACACATGGCGTATAAAATAGGTGGCAAGGCTTTACTCTAAACATTCAAATATTGACGAAGACCTGTCACGGCGCTCGTGCTGGTGGGTCCAAACGTCTACTCCGCGAACGTTTACAAGGTGCATGTGTGGTCGACAAATCATGACCGGTGCTGCCTTCCATCACTGAAATTACCCGTGCTTGAGGTCCAGAACGATTCACGGACACGACAGCTCGTTTCCATTTTACCGATTCTCTGGTCCACGCCCGATCACATTGACGGCACACCTTTTCTTTCCCTCTTTCTAATAAACGGTGCGTTTTCATTTTGCAAGCCGCCAACGCGACGCCCACACCGGGGGCCAGTGATTTCTGCCTGCTGCACCGTCTCTATTCTCCGTCGAGTGAATGTACCCGAGGATATTATGTGTTCATGACCCGAACTCGCCAGTATTTGGGAGTTCGGTGGATCACGGTGATGTCGCTCTTTCATGTATGAAAGCCTAGGCTCTCCGCTCGCATCCACACCCGAGTACCTGTGATGGCTCTGGAGCCCCACTAGACTTGCGGTGCCAACCTCCGGTCGTAGGACAAGCGGGAATGTATCGCGACTCGCTGGTAAGGACTACACTGCAAAGGCTGATCCGCAGATCCCTCCTCGCCGAACCCACCCATTCCACCCAACTCGGAATCGTCGTCAAATCGTGCATGAACGGCGCCAAGTACGTCGACTCTCTCGCAGTGGTACTGTAGTCTAGTAGTGATACCGGTTTATCGATGCACCGCCGGACGAGCCAAATTACTGAGCGAGATTTCGCGATTGTCTCATCACTGCAGTTCCAGAAAAACACGACCAGATTTCTAGGGTGATCTGCTCATAAAGTGTGGTGAGACGTTATCGAGCCCACCGACACTAGCGTTCGACTACGTAGAGCACCCATGATATATACCATAACAGGCAATCGCCCGCGGACGTGTTGTTGTGCTCTTCGGTGTGGCACGGTTTCATTGAGGTAGTAGTCCCGACTGAAGCCTACGGCAGGACAGGCAACGACATTGTCAGCGTCAGCCTCGAGTTTCAATCTCAAAGATGAGCTCTGGAGGAGTATTGGTGGCGGCCCATCTCTCGTCTCTTTTCCCGTCCTCGAACGCGCCATCGGTCGTCCTTCAGTCTTCGCGACAAAGCCTACAAACAGTTTCGCAGCCTGACACGGATGTCTACTCGGAACACGCCATTTCTTCAGCCATATACCACACACTGCACACCGGGACCATCCTTCTGCGCGTTATTCATGGAGGCTTGATCGTGGAGCTCATATCCCTCTCAACGCCTGTTCCTCCCATACGTTTCGTCTTCCCGGCGCCGGTCCTTTCAGCACCCGCTGTCTGCGCTTGGGGAGAACAGGAGTTACATCTGTTGGCCGTAACTACCACTGGTTCTCTTTATCGCTTGGTTTTACCAACTACCAACCCAAGTCGGCTGTGGCATGACGAGGCAGCGAGAAATTGGTGCAGGGAGTACATCATCAAGAATGTCTCGGATTTGTCTGGCAGTATCGCTCACGTCCAGGGCCCTCATGGTATAGCTATAGGGCTTGGAAATGGATCTCTTCTCAGAGTAGAAGTGGAACGCCTTGGTGATACTACCAGCGACGGTGCGTACTTGCGAGTAACCGAACAGCCTTCCGCTCAAGGGTATCTTCAGATCTATGGACAGAGACCGTCAGTCAACCGACGTCATTTCTGGGCACGTTCACGTCCTACATCCCAGGTTTTCACTCTAGCACAAATGCGGCACCAGAACTACTTTGTGTGGTTGGTCTACCTGAACCAACTGAGTTTGGTTACATATGGACCCTTTCTCGTGATCGCACTCTACGTCTATGGTCCGCTAGCCGCGGGTGTGTAGCTTCAAAATCCCTTTCATCTCATGCGCTTTCCCAGGCAAATGTGGCGAGTAGCAACAAACCCGTTTTACTCAATGGAGACGTCAGCAACCTTCTACGTGTATATTCTCTTTCACCTAACGGTGAAAAGCCATTTGCTGTGGCGTTCACTCCAACACCAGACGACCCACATTGCGGTGGGTATTTCCAGATCATGGATTCGTCATCAGACCAACTGCACGAACTCCGAACCATCGAGTGTTCCCCTGTGAGCGCGAATTGCCATTTGCAAGACTTCTTCCTCAAAAATGGTGTGCTATTCACATTGTGGGAGCGTCATGGCACGTCAATGGTTCAGTCAATCAAGTTGGACGCAGGTAGCCTGACGGCCGTGAACGACTCGGAATGGGAGACGTCCAACTATGGTGAAGAGGTCGACTTGACGCCCGCTTATCTCGATGAAGTTCTCCTTGCTCCAGGCTCGTTGACGGAGAAGTTCATGGAAGTCATACTCAGGCCAGGAATCTTTTCACCATTAACGATCCGTACAGCATTGGAGCAATACATCGACGCGTGCCTTTCTCTACCAGGCCCTGCTCCCCCCGAGCTAACGTCTTCCTACGCCTCGGTAGCGGAGAATATCGCTGCCGTGGTCGGTTGTACCGTAACGCTCGTTCAAGATCCTCATACAGGAGCTATTCAGTACGACCGCTACTGGAGTGCCCTGAAACGTGATTGGGAAGGATTTATCGCTCGTTGTCGCGAAGTAGAACGCAGCGCGCGGTGGCCGCTTGCTCTGAATAAGGGCCAACATAATGATGAAGTGATCGTCGTTGAACGCGAACGAGTCGGTATACTTGCGAGGGAAGACTTGCCTATTACGGTCCATCGGCACCTCAGCGATTCTCTCCCGGTCGAGTCTCACTTTTCGGCCTTAGACATCGCGTGGACGCTCTGCTGCAAGATCGAAACAGAAGTCCTCAGAAACCTGGAAAATAGCATTGTCGATGTTCTGCACCAGGAGATCGCCTTTTCCATTGTTGACATCATGATAGACCAAGTGCGACGGTCTGATTTCAGAGAGACGCTGGATGAAACCACGCAAAACTGGGTGGTGGCGAAGCTACAGGAAGTCGAGGATTTGGAGAGGAGTATCAAGCTTATTCTCGACCTTGCTGCTGGTTTTGACTTAGAGATCAAGCGGGAAGAGGACGAAGTTGAGCTACTGTTGCCTCCGGCTCGGTCAGAGTGGAAGACCGCAATTGCTGCCGGTTACATCTCCACTTCGTTGAACGCTCGTTATGACATCTGTCTTGCATTGACAATTTTGCTGTTTTTCATGACGGATGACCTCGGTGAATGGGACCCATGCCTGCTGGAGGAAGTTTTTGCAGTCTTCCGGGGACTTTCCATGCTGCGCTACGTTGCGCGGCAACCAACCGTGGATCAAAGTCGGTCAACACAATCTGCGTCCACAGATGACGTGATCGCTCGTATGGGTAGTATGCAAGTTTCCGGGAATCAGCCAAACTTTGCCCCCACACTTTCCCTTGTTCACCGCTTGATTTCACAGTCAAGCGAACACATCGAGCTACCAAGTTCTGCCCACCGATTCCTTGATAACACCGGGCTACTCCAATCCACTTCTCCAGCACATGTCACTCACTACGAGGCCTCATTCTGCGAGCGTTTGCGAGAGACTGGTTATTACCAAGTTGCGAGAGAAATGCTTGCGTGGCTTCCGAGGACACCTGGTGTCACTTTCGTGACAGCTCGACTTCTCATCAACCTTGGTCGTGGCGACGACGCTGCCTATTTGATGGAGAAAGTCGCTGGAAGTTTCGGTACGTTTCCAACTCCTTTGATATTCCGACCGCTTTATCATGTGTGACAGGGCCCGATAGCGGCTTGTCGTTTGAGGATGCAGAAACTCTATCTGCAGTTCTTCCTGGAAAGGCGCTACACCAATCCGGGTTCACGTTTTACTTGGAAGCTTCCTCGATTTTTAGGGAGAAAGGTCTCACGCCACACGAAGTTGGGTTCCTCCAGCTTGCCTTATCCGTAGCATCGCCGGAGACCAATATTCCCGACTTGTGGTATGGACTCATCCGTGGTTACATCGACCTAGGCTTGTGGGAAGAAGCGTATTCGGCGATGATTGCAACGCCCTTTGATAGCGTGTAAGTCTGGCCTGGTACACATTTCAAGGCACCCATTGCTCAGCCTTTCACTTCATAGGCGGAGGGAATGCATATCGCAGCTGGTATACCGGATGTGCGAAGAGAATGCTGTTGAAGAGTTGATTTCCCTCAACTTTGCAGGCTTCAGTTGCGAAGTAGATGACGCCCTTGCATTCAAGGCACGCAACACGGACCCTCGTGTGCGTCCCTTCTACTCAAGGATATTATACACTTGGTACACGCGGCGTGGAGACCATCGAAGTGGTAACTTTCTTGCTTTGCATATCACCAAAGCAGTTCTGTCTGAACCATACGTTATTCAGCCGCACGGACCATGTACATGCGGGCACGTAAGCTGCAGGAGATTTCCGGAAGCCCTGCTGAAACGAGTTCCTTAATGGACGACCAAGCGGAGTCGTACTTACTTGCTATTAATTCTCTCTCGCTTCTCGAAGAGAAGAAGGCCTGGTTCGTCGTACAGACACTTGCAAACAATGTCCACGAGCTAGAGGTGAGTTGTCGACCCGTGTTGGGGAAATCCCTCAATACCAACCTGTGCAAAAGTCTAGAAAACGGCGCAAACTTATCCAGAATCTCCCTTCATGCAGCGCAGGTGGTGGCTCGGAAATAATAGACCTCCACGCCCTTCGTTTCGACTACGCACTCCTATCTGCAAAGAAGCATTTGGTACGCCGTGACCCAACGTTGCTGGCTGCACCAGGTACCTTCCGTCAGTCGCGTTCGCATCTCAAGAAGTTCATTTTTGTGACAGAAGCTCTGTTATCGCCACCTCTCGTCATCCAGAGGCTTGGACAAGCAAATCAATTTGACTTTGCAATATCAACAGCCCGTGCTCTGGATCTTGACATGAGTGAATTGTTCGTCATGCTTGTGGTGCAATGCATGCGGCTATCACGAAATCCAGACACTATTTTGTAAGTGTTGGTTCTAATCAATGCTGTGTCTCAATCAAAGACTACCTCTAACAACGTGTTCGGATCATCTTCCAATTCCCCCAGTAGTCTAGAAGATGCCTCCGACTGGCTCCTGACAGATAACGCGGCATCGTGGCCCGGATCGCCTGCGGATCGAGGGTGGCGGTACCTCAAGCTGGCGTTGGAACGTCATGACGGACCAGAAACCGACTATAGATATAGCAAGGCGACATTAGAAGCGATATTCGCGCACGACAGGAGTTTTTCGCCCCCTCCTTGGCTGGTGCACGTCTTAGAGGTTTGTCCTTTCCCAACGTGTTGTTCTTCGGTTTTGCAGTTTATCCGTACTTTGGGGGGCTTTATATATATTCAAATGGGCATAAGACCTTCACGTTGCTTCCTTTTGATCATCGGTCCCTGTTGGCGCGCTGATGGGCATTAGGACGGGGTGGTTATCGATTTCCTTTGACGCTGACGCACATTTTCCAGGATTACCATCACGAATATCTCGTTCGGACAAGTCTCAAGTTCGACGCATTAGAAAGTGCACTCGAACACACACTCTCACTCATCCGACAGGTGAGTTTCCTTGTCAAAAACCTTCTCATTACCTCGTTGCACGTGAATTACTCACACGCTACTGCAGGCCGACTCTAAACTGTCCCGTTCTCCTGCAAAAATCCCGGGCCAAACATGGTTGCCCTACACGTTGATTGACCAAGTGCTTGTCGCTTCAGCTGCCCAGGACGATTTGAGCGCACGTGGGCAGGCACTGCGGAAGGAGCTCCAGATGGAAGTGAGTAATCGCGTGAAGAGAATGCAAAAAGTCAGATTGTCTGCAAGGTGACGCACATTCTACTTGTACGACGTCCCTGGCGCCCTCGAGAGCACAGGCATCACTATTGCCTGACGTATAGTCGTACCTGTGGACGATGCTGGGGAAGACGGCTTCCTTCTCTTTTTTTTTTCTTTCTTTCTTTTCCCCCCCTTGCCACCTTTTCATAGCCGTCCTACCGCCTTTCCCGTGAGATTACGTGGCACCTCACATCTCGTCGGGGAATCGCCTACATACTTTGTCATCTCAAAAATCCAAAGATAAACTTTATCCGGTCCGTCGGGGACCCAATTCTTAAGTCTTTACCCATGGCGTGGCACGCTTAAGCCACTCCCAAAACCCTGGAGAGAAATCGCTCCCTTATCTTATCAAGTTGTGATCCGAGCGAGGGAGGAGCAGTCTTGTGAAAGGACAGGGTTTGAGAAGCTAGCACGGATTAATTGGAATTGCGGCAAGCATTGTCAGGTGAGGTGCAACCCAACAACTCGCCGTCGTAATATTTTAGTGTGTCAATCTCACTTTTTAAACGCCAAAATACCGACATCACTGCAGGCGTGCGTTCTGCTCAGTGCTGTCAGTACACGCTTGATCAAAGGGTAACGGTGGCCCGGCGGAATCGAACACACCGATCGATCGTCACAACCCAGTGTTCGCGGCGGCCAGTACAATGGAAGAGTTGAGTCGCTCTTTCCACCCATAATTACTAAAGTTGGTCAACTCCCATCGAACCCAGTTGCAGGGCACGATCTCCCTCTCGTTGTAAACGCGTACTCACAACAGACCCCTTGAAATGAGGGTACCGTTTTTAGTGGTCATTCCGCATGCCCTCCTGCTAGAATGCGTAAGGGGAATGCGCTGGAGGGCTCAAATAAGTGAACGAACATACCGCGGTCGTCCATGGATTGGATAATTCACCGTGGTCGCGGGGACTTGCAAAGTGATTTGAAAAATAGGTGGCATTTGTCGAAAGCATGCAGTGCAAGAGTCTCGGAGACGACAGCCTATCTCCAGTATAAACCCTGCGGACTGCGTCGGACCGTCTATGTGTGTAACACCATGGTGATGACAGACATACAACGGTTGGGGAGGTGCTGTGCTACCTATGAATTTTGATCGCTAGTCTTGCTGCAGCCAAGTTTGCGATGACATTGTTTTAATTCACGGGGGCGGCTGCCAGTGAGATCCAGGTTAACAATCAATCAGCGGAGTAGGCGTGTACAGATGCGCAGGCTGCTCTAAACATAGCTTGTAAACAGCGCCACGGGCGCCGCGTCGCAGTTTGAGTTGGACCATGTTGTGATCGGAGAGATGCCGAAGACCTCAGAGTTGTCTAGATAGGCTGTGACACTGGCTCTCAGGGAACTGTCCCTAATTTGAAAACAGGCTCAGGCTGAAATATGGCTTGCCAACAGCCTGCATGACCGTGAGCATTATTGGGATACATTGAGAGAAGTGTCGACCGAAGCTTGAGGGTACTACCATAGTACTTTCTATGGTGTCTCGACTCTCAATCCCCCCTTACAACGGCAGCTCGCATTTAAATGCAACCTTGGCGACTGGCGAACCAGTGACCTTTGACGGGCGAGGCATTTGGGAAGTTCCATGTGATGTCATAGGCGACAACTGCATCGAGTAGCGGGTCAGTCCGCAGATGGAAGTAGCGTGTGTATGTACATACGGGGTAACGCGGAGTACGTCACCGGTGACCATACTATTAATTTTTTCAGTGGCATCCCAGCTGCAGCCTAGCAGGTTATCTACGTACCTCATCCTGCTCTCCGACTCGGAGGGGCCACAGCGTCTATGCTTTGGGCCAGCCGGTGAAGGACTTCCAGCTGCGGCAGACTCGTTTTCCAATTTTTGTTCAAAGGCTCTGTTCAGATGGCCTATCAGAGTGTACCATCCGCCGTAAGACCGCGAAATACACTACCTTCGCTGTTTTCTTGGGTGCGGCACGGCGCCTCAGTGAACGAGCTCAAATTTAAGCTTGAAACTCCACAGGAGAATTCATACCTGTCGTTTGTTTTAGCTAAACCTGGGTAGAAGGGTTGAGGTAACTAAAAAGAGCTGATACTTAACCTTGTGTTATTCGCTTCCAAGCCGCTCCCACTCCCACGATGCTTATCATTCTTCGATGTTAGGCTTTCACGATTTACAGCGGTTTTTTTTTCAGAAGTTCGAGGGGAAATGAGAAAAACCCACCAGTAACTTGTGTGAATTGTGGGAATGACCGGGAAGGAACCCGGAAGTAGCTGTAGTAATATAAGCACCATTGCATCAGTGTTGCGAGATCCAAACACCATGTCTCCACATCTCATAGCTACACAGCCCACACCACTAAATGGTATAAGAAAACTAAATAGACAGGTGGAGAAGCACATATACATGAACTTCTGATAGGAATATGTGTAAAAGAAAGGTGACTTGTGGAGCCTGCCAGAGTGATGCCAGTTTACCGTAAACGGCTCTCATGCACTGGTATCACATCCTACATTGCAATATTGAGACGGCATGGATCCTACAGACAGCGGAACACGACAACATGGCGTATGTACAGTGGCATATATATATAACATGTAAAAATGTGGAGTCCCGTTTGGAGGGCAGCTCGTATACATAACGGACATGCCGGAGGTGAGGTATCGCTATGTCGCCCTGGTGTGTACGCTTGCCGATAAACATTTTGTACGATGTCTGCGACGAGTTCAAGAAAACGAAAGAGGGACACAGACCATGAAATACATATACCACCTATCCAGCCCATAAACCAAAAGAAACGGTCATCGTGTGTGCAGTGTCCATATCCCGATTCGAGGTCTGCGAGCGTGAATCGTCACCAGTACCTTCGCACCACATGTAATAGATAGCGGTCGCTTCGTCTCTACGTGCGTCCGCACAGGTCTATCATTCCCTCCCGCCGGTGGGCCGCTGCATGACATTCAAGAAATTCACCCATTCTGCCTGGCTCACAGAAGCCCCCCACATCATCTCACTCCCCACGGGTTGTTGGTATCCCCCCCCTCCTCCTGTGCTTCCACCATACCCACCACTAGTATACCTTCCGCTGGCACCGTGCGTAGGGTGGTGGTGTCCTGGATCTCCCCCAGCGACGTAAGGCTGCCGCGACGAATCAGCATACGGTTGGCGTGCGGAAACCGAATAATGCCGCGACGGCGTAGGATCGTACGGAGGCGGAGGGTGTGTCGAAGCGCGTGAACCGTATGCATCCACATACGGTGTGTTGGTCACGGCCCCACCCCTCGAATCGCCGGCACCGGAATTACTTGTGGTGCGCGCATCGGAGTATCCTGTAACAGGTACTGGTGGCACTCCACTCGTATCGGGCGTAGTTCCTGGATGGATAGACCGTGTGGTTGGATCTCCATACATCTGAGACTGGGAATGTAGCGTGTATGGGACAGGGGGTGACACGGACGGTACCATGGACTGTATTGGCGTCTGTGTAGATGGAGGACTAGTAGTATAACCCACGAGCGACGTCGATGACGACGACCCAATAGGCGGGAGTCCTCTTGTCAAACTGCTCATGCCCACACCCAAGCCAACTCCGATACTGTAATCCGTAGAACCTCGGTGATATCCTTGCGGGCTACCGGAATGTCCTGTTCCAGGCGAACTCCCATTCCCACTTCCCATTGCATTTGGCGAGTCGACAGAATTCGTACGAGGGTATTTTGGAGAGTCGTGATAGGGGAATGCAAGTGTCTTGACGAGACTCAACACCCGTGACTTTTTCTGTTCCCTATCTCCCTCGTCCTCATTTACAAATTCTGGCGAGTACAGTGGTGCGAGAGCGTGCAAGATATCGAGTGCCTTGTCCGCAACGGGTGCACCCCGGCTCAATTCCAGTGTTGTAAGCGCCTTTTGGATGTTTGCCCTGAATAACGATGCACCAGGCTGCTCCGGATTTGCGACGAGCTGGAAGGAGAAGAACATGGCTGCGCTAAATACGTGGAACGGACCCCAGTTCATGTGACCGGGCACTGCGAGAGAAGCGTTGGCTAGGAAGTCAGGACGCGCTTGACCCACCAGGGTGATTAACTTGTCGGCAGATCCGACGGCGATGTCGAGCGAGTTTGCGGCTTTGAGGTCTTTGCCATCTTTCGACACAGCATTGGAGGAACTGCCGGCAGCCGACGGCGAGTCCTTGTCACCATCCTTAGGGGTCTTGGGACCCCCGAGGGGTGCAGCGGCATAGGGTCGATGCAGGGTGAAACGAATATGGTAATAGCTAGTGCGGATAATAACGCTTTGTACGCCGATCCGACGCGTAGTCACATCGGAGCTTGCTAGGCTTCGTGCGACCTTGAACTCGTCAAGGTCGAGTTCTGATGGTAACGAGTCCATCCATTGCGTCAGGGAGCGGTCGTTGGCCTGTACGACTTCATACGGAACGGGCCGAAGCGACACGGCACTGTCCATGATGTCACCTAGGATATAGGCAAGGCGGAAAAGTGCGAGGTTGGGAAGATATATGCGTGGTTCGGCGGGATATTGGACGGGATCGCTTGCAGAGGGTAATTGTGTGTCAAAATGGTGGGATGCGATCGCAAGGGGGCGACCGAACATGAACGCTTGCCATCTGCACGGGTGTAAGTCTCGACGACTAGTGGCCATGTCGGCTACTAACCTTTCTAGTAAGATGATATGCCACCAGGCCCAGCGACGTCTCTCTGCGACCTCCTTGGACATGCGCCATTTGAGGGGATCGCGGTGGAGTCCCATGGCGGTCCCGATACTGATAAGCTCACCGCGGACAGTCCATATCTCTTCACTGTCTGTCTTGCTGAGCGTGAGATAGTGACAACGGACAAGCAAGCACTCGACGAGTTCTAGACTGTACGTTTTGCACTCTGCACGATGTCGATTGAGCGCTGTGCACATGACATCGTAGAATTTTCTACCCAACTCCTCGTGTGCCTCTGCGAGATCGGACACGAGGCGGTGGCCAGGAGGCAAGTAATGGACTGCGACGGCCATGATGTTGCATACGGTGGCCAGTGTGACGCGGTCCGCGGATGCGCCGGTCTTGAATCGTTCCCATGCGGTGATGAATGCGGGACGATTGACATGTCTGTATATCCAATTGCAATATTCAAAGTAATAGGTTATGAGGCCGTCCATGATTTCGATACCGGGCAAGTGTGCGATGAGGTCCTTGTCATACTCGCTAGAGGTCGTGAAATCATCTGTGATGTCCTGACTTAGACGTCGATCTCCTTCATCTGACTGCCTGTTTGTGTCGCTCTAGAATGGGGATGTGAGTCCACCTAAACGGGAATGGCGCAGAAAGGGGACAGGTAATACCAGAGCAAGATGGGTAACCGCAGCTGTTGGGCCGGCGTAAAAGCCCTGGTGGCCATGGCTTCCCAGCATACCTGGAGGGTTTTCCTTGTCTGAAGTGTCGCCATCTGTTGGTTCTTTCTTGGGTGATATCAAGTTGGATGGGTTGTCGAATGTGCGTTTGAGATGTGGGGGGAGGGATGCGTTGCCTGGTCGGTGGTTTGCGATGATGTATGTCTCTAGGAGGGAGACGGAGTGTTTTAGTCGTACGATTTCTTGCATTGGGTCTACTCTACTGGCGTTCCTACACGAGAGCGCTTGAGCGATGGAGAGTAACCGGAGAGAGCATGCACACGCACTGGTCATCATTTCGTGACTGGATTCCGCTTTCGTGAGCGCGAGCGTCTTGGTAGCAAAGTGCGATGGTGCCTTTCAGATTCCTGGTGAGCTAGGAGTGGGAGAAGGACAAATAATGACATGACATACCTCTGAGGACACAGCTAGAGCAAGGTCGATTTCTGTGGGTAACACCTTAGAGAGTGGGCCGCGACCAAGGATGGGGCCTACCTGTCGCACTTGAGTTTGCTATTTCTGCAGGGTTCACAGTTGATGGCCTTCCTCGCCCGCTTGGTTGGAGGTCGGGCGCCGTCTTGTTCACCTGGTGGTGGGGATGTTCTGGAGCGTACGTTTGGCTTGTGCTGTTGTTTCTGACGAGGATTTGTGGATGCTGAGGAGGGATCGTTGGCGTCGTCTGGCATGACGTCGAGACTTGGGATGAGGAGAAAGAGACAAATCACATATCCCAGTCGTTATTACCGAGGGGGGGAACAACGTTGCATGACAAGCCAGAATAGGAAATACTCTTTCTGCTGCTAACAACCTCAGGAACACGGAACTTTTTTTTCTCCCTATGTTTGTATTATGTAATTGTGAATATAAATATTTTCTTGCTCGCTCGGCGATCAGCGATCGACGAATTTCGTCCGAATTTGAATTTCATTGAATTAAATTCTGGCCGCACCAGCCCCGCGTGCAACGAACTCGTCCTTGACATTACGTCATCAATGCCTTTTTCGTGGGGTGCATTAGTGCCAGTAGTGCTACGCATGTCATCGCAGGAGAGCAGGGACAGAGTACGGTGCCGAAATCAGATCGAGAGAGAGAAAATGACAGATGCTGCACTGGTCACCCTGATGCATGGCATCGTCCACTTCACCCCTAAAAACGGGTGACAGTTCCTAATGCCGACGCAAACTTTGACCAGCCACAGTTCCATCAAGAAGAATCTCGATTTCTGATGCAGCCCCAGCTGGCAAACCCAACATCTGACCATGTCATGTTAGACTTAGTCTTCGACCCCAGCGACTTACCATCACACTCGATGCTGTCGCGTGACGGTCCTCCCTTCCGTATTGATCCAACGCTCAACTCCACCAGCAAGCTCTGGCAAGGGCACCGTCCCCGTCCTGTTCCGTTGCCCCCGAGGACGAACTTGCCAGCGATTCCATCGCCCTTCTTCAAGATCGTCAAGTCAGCCCAATTCAGCACACAGGAGACTAGAAGAAAGGCGGTGTGGTGGCTCAGCCAAAAACTCCGCCTACTGGCCACTACATAAACACCACCGGGGTCGACGCTTCCTGCGATTAGGTCGGAGAAACTGTTCAAGTGGTTGCTTCTAACTGCTCCTGTTTCGCGACCCTTCACGGCAACTCGGCATGTACTCGAAATTGACATGTTAGGGTCGCAACCCCACGTTGGCTATGTCGTCGTGATCACACATTGGGGGTATGTCTCTGGAAGGGGTATTCGCCACACTAGTCGTGGTTATGGACATGTCTAGACGGACTTGACGGACTTGTTTCTCCTTCTTGCCTTCCTTTCTTTGATAGACTGGCCAGTCTTCCACTTACTCCGATTGTTCGCAGCAGGACCAATTCCAGCATCAGGAAGCCTTCCTCCGTACTCGGCACTAATACCAACGATACGTCTGGGTAACTCGCCGTGCATATCAGGCCCAACAGAGCTCTCTTCGGCCGCGCACAGGGGATACATAAGCCCAAGTTCCAACGAGTACGTACGCCGCATAGATGTTTTCGTAGATACTTTCTTTCGGGTCAACGCCATTATCAGCGCAAGCCGCACCAATGTGGAGAACAGGGGTTCAGGAGCACCACATCAATCATTCTCACGTGCAAGTCGATCCCCCACGAGACCACCACGTTCGATCGAATGGGCGACAATGACATGTCCGCGACAATTGGAGACGACGCTGCGTCGACGGACGCCCAGGCCGCGAGCGCAGGGTGGAGGACTCGTTGGTCGGACACGAAGCATTCGATGTGTCGTACCGTCCTTCGTCCGATCGGCCTTCCTGCTGGGTAAATGAGACTCGCGCGCCCTTCTTTGCCAGCTTTTTTTGCTATACGTTCACTCGAAACGCTCACAAACTCCTCGGAGGTTCGGAGATACCAGCCAGGGTCAGCCTGAACCAACACCAACTCACGTCCTTGCAAGTATTCGCTTAATGCAGCCTGTCGTCGCTGGAGACACTTGACAAACCAACGTACATATAGGATCTGATGGACTACTTGAGACACGCCGGTCCAAGATGGATACAGTAGGTGCCAATGTCATACTCGACCACGCGATTTCAAACTCCTCGGAGATGTCGATATCTCCGAGTCGACGGATTTCGGCGTTGCAAGGTTGAGCCATTTGCACAGGCTTCCTCGAATGGTGGGTTGCCATGTCGTACTCGTCATTCACATGTAACGAAGGAGGCTGCAAGATACGGGCATGCGATGTCCGGACTTGCGGTCGACGTTGGACGCTGAATTCTCGATCGAGAAGACTCGGTCGCCGTAACGCATACACACCGAAGTTCATCGGGCGCAGTAATACATCTATGTATGTTAGCCACATACAGCGGCTTTCGTGGGCGCTGTGACTCTGCGACGGACAGAGTCCGAACAAATCGTTTTTCTTTTCAACGTGACCCAGAAGGCAACGCCTTTCACGTGTCTAGTACACATTCTGACGCCGCCACGCAGCGTCCATGCACATGGTGACCACACCACGCAGGTAACTAATCAATGGTTACCTCATGTTCGACACTTGATGGGGCGTACGTGCGCTAGAAGTACGGGTGGATTCATAGGCTGGTGGAGAACCCGCGATCTGTATGGGCGAATGACCCCTAGCATCAGTGAATCGTGTCAGATTACGACATGCGCTTCCTACAGTTTTTGAATGCTTTGAGTGCTCGGCAAGTGCTGTTACTAAATGTTAAGTGTCCAAAGAGCTGCTCTTTGTGCGCTTAGGTTTGACAGATGCCTATACTGCCTTTGTACACCTGACACATTGTAGATACCAATGTTTGGACGCGAGCGGAAGATAATTCTAAAGGTAAGTGCAAAATATTAGAATCCATATGGTAGCCTTGGGTAACTCGTAGGCTATGTTATTTTGCTTTCTTTGTACTTATTAGCTTGTAATCAGCAAAAACAAGTTTTATGAGAATACAAGCAGTGTTCACTTGTTATTTTGGACAACATGCTTGAAACACAATATCTGTGTACTCAATGCTATTTTTAATGTTATTCATCATTAGTGATAACATCCATCATTGCCCCCCCATAGTGTCCAATTTTTTGACTACCAATAAAATGTAGTGTTGTATAGACTACATCAGCAAAACAGCACTTCTCCTCCAAAATGTCTTTACACACCACACAACCACATTTGCATCTATCATCATAAGAATTGGCCTGGAAGGTGTCACCTACATACTGATTGCCCCATAAAAAATTTAGCCTACACTTAGATGCAAATTGTTGAGATCCTGTTCCCCTATTTCTCTGTACAGATCTGTATATTACTGTCAAGACAAGTGCTGTTTTGCTGATGTAGTATGTATCCTCTTTTTTGGCTATATGTATCTATATGTCACTATATTTAAGGGGGGATGGTTGAGGTGCCATAAATCCTATATTTACCTTTGTTGCATGTTTAGTGATAAATAGTGATACACAGCAATATATAGTGATAAAGAGTCAAAAATAGCACTGTCAGTTTTTCCTGATATACCTCATCAGCAAACTAGACATCACCTGGCCAGACTCCCCACTCCCCCAGAAAGGTCCCCCTCTGGCCAGGACTGGGCAGACAGGGTTCCAGAGTTCCCAGAATCCCAGCCAACCCCCTCTGTCCATACTCTTACTATGCTTTTTTGCTAATCCCACTACACTTTCAAGCTAATAGTGTTAGGCCAAGATGGAGTCCATGCAGAAGACAGCGAGACTAAGTTGAAGGCCTATGGGAACAACCCTCAAGATGAGAGTTGGGGACCTGGCTAGTGATAGTACTTTGAGCTAGGCTTGGCAAACCCTTACTCAAGTCAGTTGATGAGAGTAGCACACATGGGGAGTGAGTGAAGGAGAAGGCTCATTGCAAGGTAGATAAAAGCTGAGGAATCACAACGATTCCTAGCTTGCCTAAATACTCCTAAGGTACTCAAGGGCAGGCTCAGGAAAGTCACACTTGCTATAGTAAATGACTCCTTCAGAGTTGGAGGGACAGGTATGCGCAGTGTGCAGTAAGTAGACGGCACTGTAGAGATGAAAGCCTACCTATGGCATAAACCTGAAGGGTGCTGCCAAGGTGGGATTGAGTCACTAAGGGTCAGGGGATAAGAATAACATCAAGATCATGAGCTGAGCTGGTGTGGGCAACTCTTCTTGGGAGAGTGTGATAGGGGAAAGGGGAAAGCTGTAGGGTAGACCTAGGCTCATCCCAAGGGGTCATGAGTCAGAAGGAGACTGAGGGGAGGCGACTGGTGGGTCAGGGAAACTTTCCCTGAGGTCTGGGAAGTGTAGGCGGCAAAGAACTCGGAATTCTGCCACAAAATGGGCAAAGAGGGATTTTTCTAGTTGATAAGGCAGTGTTGGGAAGCTAGGAACTTGGTCAGCAGTGAAAGTAGACCCTTGTAGACTGTAGTAAAAATCGGTAGATGTGAAGGGGATGACTCAGAAGGCTGGCAGAATTTTTAAGATGCAGAGAGACTCAGAATCGTCAGTAGAACTTGATGGGTAACTCTGGGGCTTGAAGTGGGCTCAGAAGACTCAAAGAAAACTCTGAAAATGACTCTGGGGACTCAGGATGACTCTCAGACACACAGATTGTGATGCCAGAAAAGTGGGTATATTTTTCCTAAGTACAGTGGTGTTTTGTAGCATAGAGGGACCTGTCACTAAGGTACATTTCAGCAGACTTCGGAACTGCCATATGTCAAGAAAAACTTGAAGGAAAAGTGCTGAAGTAAGGCACTACAGGTCAAAGGCATGAAAGGGAGGGAAAAGGAACCAAGAAAAACTGAAAGAAAGGAGAGGCAGTGATGTACTACATGCCTAAGGTCTATGGGGCACTGACCAACACTGCAGGAGTTCCTGGAGTCAATCTGAGGCGGCATGGCAGCACTATTGGTGGCAGTGGGTGTTGGAGGCTCGAGTGGGGCCTATAGAGGCCAAGTTGCCAATGTCACAATGATCACTGGAGGCTGCTGATGGTCAGTAGACATGTGATACTCATCTGAATGCCAAAAGCCGATGAAGACAGGGCAGATAGGGGCTAGATCCCTCATGGAGTGGTGGATAGGGGTCGGTGGTGATATTTAGAGGCAGTGAGTGTTGGCAACAGGGGCTTCACCTTAACAGGGACACAGCAGTATTAGTAAGTGATGGAAGCTGTTGAATTAGCCAAGTTTGCCAAGAGTGGAGCAGTGGCGATGATTTCAGAGGGACAACATGCTGTGGGAAGTGGCTTAGGGCAGTGAGGATGATGCTAATAACTGAGATATTCAGCCCTAGGGAGTATGGACTCCCTACACTGGGAGGCTGCAGAAACCGATGACCATGACAACAGGAATGCAGGGTAGCCAGAACATGAAGAGAGCTACCCTGTGTTGAAATATCAGACGGATACACCACGGCTATATGGATAGATTGATACCCGGTCACATGATGATGTAGTTCCACATCATTCTACGGTGTTCTCTTGTACCGGATTACCGGTCTTTGTTGTTCTAGCAGAAAGACAGAGGTGACCTAGAAAGGAAGGTCCTCTTACTTACAAATATAGTAGTAGTTTGTACGGTGACAGACACACCTGGTCTGTGCGCACCTACAATGTATATAAGGGCCATACCTTAGCCCAGAGTACGGTAGAGCTCCCAATCTCTAACTCACACACAAACTACTCGTCCCTTCAATCAAGTCCAAAGACTCAACTGATTAGCTTAAGGCAAGTGTTCGCCTTAGCTCTCACCCCGTAAACCCTCTGTGCAATAGGTTATGAGCCCCGAGCTCATTGTCTAATGGACGATTGCTTCTGAGAGAGATGTCTGTCATAGCAATGCCGTTAAACGGACCTGAGGTGCTAGGTTGGGCTTTGGCCATTCTAGTCGTTTCGTTGGTTCTAGGCCATGCTCAGGCTACGTTTCTGTTTTCATTTTATGGCGGTTCTTTTTCACTTGTGTTGGTTATGTCCTGCATCATGTGGGGAACATTCCTAGGCATTCCATCATGGCATGGCATTTTTGCCGCTTACCAAGAGTACCATATCTGGCTCGGTCGCTTTCGCGAGCTCCGAGTTCGAGCTGCTGTGACTATTGAAGCGAGGGAAGTACCGGCACTGCTGGGAAACGAACGTTTGGCTTTGCCACGTTGGAACCCTCCTTCATATCAAGCTCTCGAGATCCGTGACTTGGACCTTGAAGCCGATTTGGATCCGGTTCCTCCCTATCCGATGTCTCCACAGGGGTATCCTATGGTTCTTTCGGAACCTTTCGACTTGTTGGTCGAAGAAACCCAGGAGCTCCATCGTAGATGGGTTGAGATGCAGCCTCAGCACAGGGCTTCGCATATTGGCATTATCGTAAGCGATAGTATTTGCATTATGCAAAGGTGGCGTAATATCCAGTTTGGCTCTGTTCCTGATCCTTCAACGACTTCTTTACCCCATTTGGTTGAGGAGTTACCTCCCACACCGACTCCCGAAGGAGATGATGAAGGATCGGACTTGAGTCATCTCGAGTTTGATCTTTTGTAGTCGCTTCTCTCTTCGTCTCCTCTCGAGTTCATAGGCTTACGTCGCTCCTGCCTTGCAGATGTCGACTGTCGTTGCGAACAGGAACACCCTTACAGAACCACCAGCATGGGCATCCTGACCCTTTCCTGTTGCCATAGAGAAGGAAACCGCTCTGGCAATGGAAAAGGTGAGTACGACGGATGACCCTACGCAAAAACGATATGTCCAACACGTAATCGGATTCATCGAGGAGATTTATCTCCCTAAATGCCTGAATTGGAAACACGCTATTTCCCAAAATTGGACTCAGTACACCTGCACTCCGTTCCCATGGCATGTGATTCCTGCCGACTGCTGTCCCGAGGATGAACCTCTCGTAAACCAGAAGGTTCATTTGACCTTTCATGGATTTCTCGTCAACTGTTTACCCAAAATTTCCGCTGCTTCGACACTGCATGCTCGCACTAACTTCAATGGTGTAGATATTCCGTCACTCGCTTATGAAGATCCTGCCCTCGAAACCGTTCCAGCCCTTGCACTCACTAATGACACCTTCTTTTATTTCCGGGGAAGGGTTCACCCATACTACGATTACTGAAAGTTCCACAGGATCATCCCGGCTCTTCGGATTTGGAACCAACATCTTGAACGTGATTTCAGAAGAGTTTGGACTTCCAACTCAATCAACCCAAGACACGTTCCAAGGGTCCTTCAAACAAGACACCGTGACGGTAGAGTCTCGTTTGATCCCAAAATCGTATTACTCCTCATGGAAAGATGGGATGTCATCACATGGGGTATGGAGCAGGACGCTAACAGAGCAGGATATAACGTTGAGGAGGAGCATCTCTGGTGGAGATCTCCTAGCGGAAGTACGAACTGGGTCAACTGGCCCTCTTCAGCATCGATTTATGCGGATTTGGAGAGAGAATGCGAGAAAGGTTCTGGAGAGGATATCCCTCCTGCACGTCCCAGAGGAATATACCGATGCAGTCGTCGAACAACATATGCGGCAGCAAGTATCAAACTGATTTCCACTTCCAGGCAACCTGCCTGAACTGTATGTCGGTTATGGAACAACTCCTTTCTATTCAATAAATAGAGATAACCATATGCCTCTCAACTTGTTCTATGTAATGTGTTCCGAAAACTTGAGATATTCTCAGTTTATTCTGCAATTCATTTGTGGTATCCACGAAGGATTGACAGTAGACGGAAATCCGTCGGAAACACTACTAGACTTGTATCATCCTGAGGCTATGGCATATCACTACTTCCCTGATCTTGGTTTAACCGATCTGGAAGAACTTCGAATTGGAAAGTGGAGAATTATGGCTAAAGGGAATAGTACACCGATTAGGGAAAAGCAAAAGGGGAACAAGGAACTTAAATGCACCCGCAGAGCGCAGAGACAGCGAAATAACCGGCAATACCGAAAAATGAACAAGGCTTTTGTGTCTCACTCAGATCAGGTCGATGACTTGATACTGATGCTAGAACACTTCTAGATGGCAGATCAAAAGGAAACCTCCACATCCAAGAACATCCCGCGCCTTAACAGCTCAAACTATGCATCATGGAAGGCTATGATAAAAGGATACTTTATGACACTTGACGTCTGGGGAGTTGTCGATGGGACGATCGCACTACCCAGAGGCCCTGACGCTGCTATTGCGGCATGGCACATGAAGAATCAAAGAGGAATGGGAACCATTCTCTTATACTGCAACCCTGTTATCTCTGTGTCCTTGGATTCCAAGAGCACAGCTAAAGATATGTGGGACCATCTGGCCACCACATATGGCGCACCAACGGCCGTATCGGCCTACACAGACTTCCTTCGTCTGATGAAACTAAGGATCAATCCCTCTGACGACTTGGGATCCAAGCTCGCAGAGTTCAACATGGTACTAGGGGCGCTGGCTACCCAGCAGTTGGCTATTGCCGAACCCCTTCAATGTATGATCCTATGTGGCGCCTTCTCGGATAAATGGGGACAGGGTCCTGTCAATATTCTTTCGTTGGTCCAGGCCAAGGACCTCAAAATCAATGACGTCATAGCTCGTCTAAAGGAATTATCATCTCACCGTACAGGACAATCAAATTTGCCGAAACTGGAGAATAGAATTCAGGCAACATCTTCGGAACCACTTTTAAACCGACTCTCGAAACCTCCTCGTTGCCGTAGATGCCGAGGAAAACATAGTACTGAACAGCACATCGACCAGGGACAGTCTTCCCAAGGTCGAGGATCATTTAGAGGAAGAGGTCAGAATCGTGGGGGAGCGCCTTATCAGCGCCAGCAGCCCCAACAACAACAACAATATCAACAATCTTCTCGTGGAAAGGCAAAGGCATGTCGTGGTCGTGGTCGTGGTTGAGGACGTGGTGGTTTCCACACCGTTGACTTCTCTGACATCCCTGAGGAATCCCAGGATTGTGATCAGGAAAATGACCAACAGTACAATGACCAGGAAGAGACTGGTCAATACAGTGACCAGTACGACGAGGGCTATGAATCGTACAATGTCAAGGTTACAGCCCTTGACATAAACACTGCCAACCGCTTCGAGTCTATCGAAGAAGAAGAATGTACTCCTGTTCCTGTGCACAGTCCGGAACCAGTTGAGTACGTTGTTAATCTACCTCAACCTCAGTCAATTGATCCTTGCACATGTTCAATCTGCTTATGCAACCCAGCCAACCGAGCTCGTCTTCGGTTACTACAGAGTATTCCCATTCACGGTGGAATTCAAACTCTGGAGGGGACCAACGAGCGATGGACATCTGTTGAATCAGATGACCAGTGCCATAATGGAACCTCCAACTCCAATCTTGGACATAATTGATCTGAGAGTTCCAAGGCACAGGTTCAGTTGTGGGTGGATAGTGACATTTCGAGAGAGGAATTGTTATCACACAATCATACAAGCTCTAAGGCTTCTAGGTGTAGACGCCATGGAGTAAAGGTTACCTTACAGGAGTTTCATGCTTCAGTATCCGAGCATAGATATCCAGAGCCAGTATGATTGATTAACATTCCTGATGATTATCATCTTGATGTCTTAGGAGCCTCTGGCTTCTCTTACGGTTGTAATGATGACGAATTTTCTTTGTATCCTTGTGAACTTGAGGATAACCCAAGCACAAACATAGTCTCCAAGAATTGCATGTGGATGTTGGACTCTGGTTGCACACATCGTGTGACACCATACCGGACAGATTTCATAACTTATTCAGCCATAACAGAGGCACAATTTGCTGGTACTGCTGGTGATAAACCAGTACGCCTAAAAGGACGAGGAACTGTTATCCTACGTCTAGAAAACGGAAAATACCTGACACTCTGTGAAGTCATACATGGAGGTTTTTCAAAATGCCTATGTTCCCAAAACATGCTGTTAAAGAGTGGTTACACCTCTACAGCTATGAAACGACATGAAGTGATCCGTACACCCGATGGTTGTGTTGTCCTCAAGGCGGAATGCTTGTCTACATTGCGGTTACACTGGTTCTATGGAGTACCTGTCCATTCCTCCAGCGTCTTACAGACCGTAGACCTAGGGATTGTTACGAAGGATGATTATACACTTTGGCATAATCGCCTTGGACATCCAGGCGTATCAGTAATGAAGAATTGCAAGCGTCATATAAAGGGTATTCCTGCTGAGCTAATCGTGAAACCCTTAAATTCCTGTTGAGGTTGTGCCCAAGGCAAACTAGCATCTGATCCATTCCACCCTTCTGACAAACGGGCTTCTGCACCCCTTGCATTAGTCCATGGTGATTTACTGGAGTTACCCAATGAGTCGTATTACTGCAGTCATTACGTTCTTACACTGCTGGATGACTACTCCTCTTTTGGTTTTTGCCTGTATCTGTGACAAAAGTCCGACACCCTGGCCAGGTTCACTGATTGGTTAGCCAATGTTGAACGGCAATGTGGTTGCATGTTGAAGACTTTTCATTCGGATCGAGGGGGAGAGTTTATGGGGAATGAGTTTAGATCTCTCCTCAACTCCAAGGGTATCATCCATGAGCTTTCTATTGCTCATCAACCACAACAGAATGGGAGAGCCGAGTGGTTCAACCGCACTATACTTGAAAAGGCTGGATCGATTCGTCATCATGCTTGTGTTCCTAAACGGTTTTGGAACTTTGCATTTGATTCTGCCCTACACGTTTACAACAGGACTCCATTGCGTCGTTGCAATTGGAAAACTCCTTGTGAACTATTTCTTGGCAAAGTACCCGACATATCTTACCTTCGAGTCTTTGGTTGTCTAGCTTATGTCTGGATACCAAAAGATTTACGAAAGGATAAGTTAGAACCTCATGCAGAGGAAATGGTTTTCCTTGGTTACGAGGTGGCTACAAAAGGATATCGCTTTCTGCATGGACAGAAAGTAATAATCGCTCGCACTGCAAAATTTGTCGAAGATGTTTTTCCTTATTGTACAGATGATAAGAAAGGAAACAAATCCGATAACCATGACCAACCTGTAACAGACCAACCACCAGAAGATGAAAATATTCCTACTGATGAACAGATGGATAATGGGCCTGATCAGCCAATGGACGGGAGACCCCAATCCCGATCACAAAGTCCAGAAGATTTTAACCCACCGAGGAATGGTGATGAAGACCAGTATCCAGGACCTCTGGATATTCCACCACAGAGAGCAATTCCTCGTTCCAATCAATCACCCTCACAAAATGTTCCTCAAAAGAGACCTATGCCTAGAGAATTTAATCGTCGCATAACTCGACCACCACTCAGACCTGGAAATGTCTATGGAGAAAGATGAAATCCAACTGAGATAGAGCGAGAAATTCGAGATAAGCAGGATGCTTTGCACGATATTCTTAGGAGAACAGAAGAAGGAGCAGAACGAATCAAAACAGCAATCCGCGAAAAGAGATTTGAGGATCTTCAATCTCATCAGGATGCTGAGAGAATTCGTCAGGCTAAGGAAGCAGAACAGCCTCCACCTTCTACTGAGGATCAGCCTTCGGCTGGACCTTCGCATTTTCCTGGAGCTCTCGAGGAAACTTCGAAAGAAGAAATGAGCTTTGCTCAGATCTTGTCTGTGCGCATAAAACAAGCTCCGGAACAGTATAGGGATGTCTTGCGACTACCCAAACCTGAACAAACCAAATGGTTTGACGCGATGAGGGATGAATTAAAATCGATTGAAGAAAGAAAAGTATGGACACTTGTGAAACCTCCTTCAGGAAGAAAACTGGTGAAATCAAGATGGGTTTTCGCTGTTAAAGGCGATGGTCGTTACAAAGCCAGGCTCGTCGCCAAGGGCTTTACTCAAGAGTATGGAATTGACTTTGAAGATACTTTTTCTCCGGTCGCACGTTTCGAAACAGTGCGGATTCTCCTAGCTCATGCTGCACAGAACAACTGGGAAATGGAAGCTGTAGACGTTAAAACAGCATTCCTCTATGGCAAGCTAGATGAAGAAATTTATATGGAACAACTGGAAGGATTTAAAGTCAAAGGTCAAGAACATATGGTCTATCGGTTGCTGCGCTCCCTATATGGTTTAAAGCAAGCAGCACTCTCCTGGAACAAAGAGTTACACCAATTGTTATTACGAATGGGTTTTCTCCGATCTAAAGTTGATGCCGGTGTTTATTTTTACAACTCAAAAGCTGGACAAGTTATCTTCTTGGTTTATGTGGACGATGGACTTTTCCTCGGATCACACAAGAACCTCCTAAAGAAGAAGAAAGATGAGTTTATGAAAACATGGGAATCTAGAGATCTTGGTGAAGTTAAGGAGTATCTTGGAATCCAAATATGCCGAAAACGCCAAACCAGGGAACTTTGGTTAGATCAAATTCCATATGTTGAAAAAGTTGTAAAAAGATTCAGCATGGAAAATGCGACTTCCATTCGCACACCTTTACCTTCTGGATACATTCCAGAAAAACCACCGACTTCTTATCAGTCGACTTCTCAACTCCGTTCCAGATATCAATTGGTTATAGGGTCATTACTCTATATGGCTCTGGGAACACGTCCAGACATTGCATATTCGGTTATCCGAATGTCGCAGTATATGTCTAATCCCACCGATTTACATCTTAAACAGGCACTTCATATAGTTCGATATGTGGCATCCACACCGAATCTATGCCTTCATTATCATGGAAACGAGAAGAGGATTTATGGTTTTGCTGATTCTGATTGGGCTTCAAACAAAGATACTCATCATTCAACTACTGGCTTTGCCATGTATTATGGCAACTCCCTAATTTCGTGGAGATCCCGAAAACAGAAAACAATCGCTCTGTCTTCAACTGAAGCAGAATATATGGCGATGTGCGATGCTGCCAGACAAGTTAAATGGCTTGATATGCTCTTCAAGGAATTGTCGTTTAAAATGGACAAGACCATCGTTTACTGTGACAATATGGGTGCTCGCTTTATAGTGGAAAATCCTGTGTCAGACGGTCGATCCAAGCACATAGACATCCAATGGCACTTTGTTCGCGAATGTGTCGAGGAAGGGTTATTCGCCATCGAATATGTTAATACCACTCGTCAGCAAGCTGATGGTTTAACAAAGTCTCTAACATGGCAGAAGTTTGAACAAAATCGCTCGTCATTAGGCCTGGTATCCAGGACGAATTAGAGCGAGGGGGAGTGTTGAAATATTAGACGGATACACCACGGCTATACGGATAGATTGATACCCAGTCACATGATGATGTAGTTCCACATCATTCTACAGTGTTCTCTTGTACCGGATTACCAGTCTTTGTTGTTCTAGCAGAAAGACAGAGGTGACCTAGAAAGGAAGGTCCTCTTACTTACAAATATAGTAGTAGTTTGTATGGTGACAGACACACCTGGTCTGTGCGCACCTACAATGTATATAAGGGCCATACCTTAGCCCAGAGTACGGTAGAGCTCCCAATCTCTAACTCACACACAAACTACTCGTCCCTTCAATCAAGTCCAAAGACTCAACTGATTAGCTTAAGGCAAGTGTTCGCCTTAGCTCTCACCCCGTAAACCCTCTGCGCAATACCCTGATACATATGTACAGTGCAAACCGGGGACTTGGAAAGGCAGGGGACACATCAGTCACATGAGTGATGTGTCGTGTCTTACATGTGACTCAGGGCACTGCCACCATGAATGCTATGATACAAGTAGAAAGGTAAAGCGAAGAAAAGAGAAAGGAAACATGCCACTACTAGGTAGAAACAGGATACAGTGTAGACCAAGTCACCACGGAAAGGTGACCACCAGATGGGCCACATGGTTAAGTGGGAATGGCATAACATCACCCCCCCCTCAGGCTCATCAAGCACCTGATCGACCAGGGCAGACTGACAGCCTGGGAGTCAGGGAATGGGTATGGGTGGAGCGAAGTGGACAGGAGGTCGTGGGGCATGATCCCTGGTTCTCATCCTCAGCAGATAGGTTGGCAGGGGTCCACCTGGAGCCATGTCCATTATGGCATGACCAATGGTCAAGGTGATGGCAGTCATAGCAGGTGTACTGATAGAGGGGATGTTCGAGGGGAACTGGGGTGTGACTGGTGAGATAGAGTCATAACATCCCATTGATGACGATGGGATGGAAGGTAGTGGATGGAAGGGGTGTGGTCGTGTTGGTTGCATTATGAAGTGAATGATCAGCTTTGTTCCAAGTGGCTGCATCTAAGAACGAATGCCAGGTGAAGGTGGAAGCAGCATAAGTGGTAGTTTTGGAAAGGAACTTAGTGGTTTTGCTATAAGAGGCATCTCTTCTTTTAGTATATCCATCATTGGCTACAAACTCAAATGGTTCCTGGGACCATGGGTCCAGAGTCATTTCTTTGACCTTTACGTCAGGATGCTTCTCAGCCACTGACAATCCTGCTGTTGCTGCAGTATCTTTGCTAGGATCTTTTCGAACTTTGGCCTTGACATAATGTTTTGCCTCTTGGTTACGAAAGGAACAGCAATCGTCGGGTGAAATGATGGAGGCAAGTTCAAGGACGATCTTGTACTGGAGGGCAGAGATATTGATTGTCATATTGGCGAGGAGGTGGTTGATAGACTCAGCTACTACCTTGGGGGTGAGGGAGCAAGAATGGTTAAGGATCTCCAGGATATGATTGAGGGTCACATCTGTTCCTTGGTAGATTTCAGACAGCACCCTAAAGTGATCGTTCTGTTCTTCTGTCTTCCTGTCGAGTGAGCTCCCTCTGTCGAAGAGGATAAGCATCCAAATGTAGTTGAGGTAGTCTGGCGACGCGGGTACCAACTCCCCATGGGCTGAGGGGTAAGGTTGGTCAGGTAGACAGGCAGGGGTGACTTGGACTTGGGGGACCTCGAGAGTAGAACCGGAGGACATGCCTTCCAGTTCATGCTCATGGGTGGAATGGGCAGAGGCTGATGTGACACCACCAGGGTGGGAACTGTTGGTGAAGAGAATGGATTGGTGCAGAGGGGGTCCACATTCGGAGCTCTTTCCCCTGGCTTTGGCCCAGAGGCCTTGGATGGCAGGCATTCTTCATATGGTGAATGACTGGCCTGGGAAAGAGCCCGGTGAGGGGACTTCGGATAAGGAGTCGAAGGGGGACAGGTTGACTTGGGAAGATAGACTGGAGAGCTCAGTCAGCGTGATGGTGTTGTAGGCCGATGAGTTGAATAGTGTGTTGGGTTGTGTGTTGGGCAGGGCATCATATCCATCAGATTGCTGGAAGTAGGGTACATCCTCACACATGATATGAGAGTTCATCTAGGTGAGTGGGAGGCAGCAGGAAAGCTTGTACTGCTTGAGTAGCTCGTCAGCATGGTCTTTTAACGAGGACTCAGGTTCCCAAGAATTATCCATGTGGGTGAAACCCTTCCACTTTATGAGGTGAGTGCGTTGTTCCTGACAACCATGACCTGTGTTTTTATGATTTAGTATCAACTCAACTTCCCATTCCACTTCATCGTCCACTACTTTGGGAGGCGGTGGTGGATCAGGGCTTCCATACTTGGCAGTCTTGTGATAGGGGAGCAACCGACCAGTGTGGAACACTGGGTGCACATGCCACGTATTGGGGAGGCATAGTCGTACTGCCATGGGTGAGATGACTTGTTCTATCTCAAATGGTCCAAAACGTTGGGGTGTGACTTTAGGGGACTGGCCTTGGACTCTGAGGTTGCTGGAATCAAGCCACACTTGATCACCTTCCTTAAATGGAACATAATTTCCTTTTGATCGGCTTTTCATAACCTCCTGTGCAGCCTTGTGAGCGAGTATAGTGTTGTCACGGCAGGTGGCAAGGCATTCTAGATGTTCATCAATGCTGGGTGCTGATGTGAGCCAAACCTCAGGATAAGGGGATGGGTCATAGCCATAGAGTAGGCTGTATGGTGTTTGCTGATGGATGGAATGGATATGGGAGTTATGTGTGAACTTGGCATCTGGGAGCTTGGATGACCAGCTGTTGGGATGTTCAGCACAATAACACTGGAGGTATGTTTCCAATTCCTGATTGACACGTTTGCTTTCTCCATTCATCTGCAGGTGGTAGGTGGTCAAAAGCTTGGACTGGACTCCAAGGGACTTGTAAAGTTTGTGGGTAAAAGCGGAGGCGAACTGTGGTCCTCAATTGGAGATAACTGCTTTGGGGAGGCCGAACCTAGAGTAGATGTGTTTATGGAAGAGGCAGGTGATACCGAGGGAGTTGATGTCCTTTTGACAGGGGATGAACATAGTGGCCTTGGTGAGGCCTTGGTCGACGATAGTGAGGATGGTATTGAATGTGTTAGATACAGGGAGGTTGGTGATGAGATCCATAGAGATCTGCTGGAAAGGGAAAGGATTTTTCAGAATGTCATTGGGGACAATGGGCAGTGTAATGGGATGCGTGATGACCTTGGCTGATTGACAAATGGGGCAACCCTTGATGTAGTCTCGGATGTGTTTCCACATACTGGGCCACCATACATCTTTCACCATCTTTCATGACATAGCCTTGACACCAGGGTGACTGGTGGAAGGATGATCATGATACGAGAGGAGACACTCCTTTCATGCTTTGGGTGGGATGTAGATGCGATTCTTGTGATGTTTCATTCCATCAGTAGCAGTGGATATTTCAGGATTTTTGGCAGAAAGTGTTGAGTCCTTTGGTGTTTCACTCTTGGCGCGCTCATACACTTCTGCGGATAGGGCATAGATACTGCGCTTTTGCACTTTAGAGGGATCCTCAGTGGGTGGCAAAGGTGATTTAGGGGCCGAAATGGCAGGAATGGTGGGTTTCACCCCCCCTCGAGCCACATGCTCAGTGGGAGCATACACAGCAAGCATTTCACAATTCTTCTCCAGAAAAAATACTGAAAAAATGGAGGGAAGAGATACTCTTTTATTTTTGATGTTTGGACAGAAAAAATGCAAAAATAATGTTTCATTTTCTTCCAGACGACATGAATTGATGCTAACACCAATTGGAGTAGAAGCTAATGGACATTACCACCAATGCATGTTTTTTGGACAAACATAAAATATAATTTTTGCATTTTTCCCCTCCAAACATGCAAAATAAAAGAGTATCTCTTTTCTCCATTTTTTCAGCATGATTTCTGCAGAGACATTGTGAAATGCTTGCAGTGATAGTGGTGGTGACAGGCTCTGGAGGGGTATGATCACTGCGTCGAGACAAGGTGTCAGGGGCTGTCATCAGATGGCCAGGAGTATAAGAGAACTTGAGGGGGAACCCCTGTACATACACAAACCAGTGGGTTTGGTGCTGGGAGAACTTCTGAGGTTCTTTGTAGTATTTGAGGTTCTTGTGGTCAGTGAAGATGATGGTGGGTGCAATGGGGGATATGAGGTAGTGTCAGAAAGCCTTGATGGCATGTATGACAGTGAGGAATTTGAGGTCATAGACTGGGTAGTTCTTCTCAGTGCCCTTGAGGCTTTCGGAGAGGTAGGAGCATGGGTGCCACTTGTCATCTTCTCCCTTTTGAGTGAGTACTGTGCCAGTTGTGGACTGTGAGGTGTTGGTGAAGAGTGCAAATGGTTTCGTGGAGTTGGGAATGAGTAGGACGGGTGAGTTACCCAATGTGCTCTTCAGCTTGTCGAAAGCGAGCTGCTGCAGGGTATCCCACTTCCATGGGACATCTTTCTTCAAGAGGTGATGGAGTGGGGTGGCAACTGCGGAGTACCCAGAGATGAACTTCTGGTAGAAGTTCGTGAAGCCTAAAAATGATCAGAGCTGTGTTAGACTTTCCAGCTCCTTCCATTCTTGGATAGCATCTGTCTTTACTCCGTGGGTTTTGATCCAGCCTTCTCCTATGACATAGCCTAGGAATTCTGCTTCTTTGGCTTTGAAAACACACTTGGAGATCTTGAGGTGAAGTTGTTCCCTTTGACATATCTGGAGAAACTCACAGACATAGAGATGGAGTTCTTTGCGTGTTTTGGCATGAACTACGATGTTGTCCATATATCCTACCTGCTTCTGCTTCATCAGCTGTTCTTGGAACACGGTGTCCATGTATTGTTGGAAAGTTGGCAGGGAATTCTTCTGCCCAAAGAACATTATGAGGGGTTCAAATAGGCCGAGTGGGGTTACAAAAGCTCCTTTCCATATGTTGGAGTCTTTGACATGTATATTAGTGAAACCCCATCAGATATCAAACTTAGTGTAATATTGGGATTCACAGAGCTCATTGAGGAGCTGCTGGATGTTTGGTAAGGGGTAGGAATCGTCAATGGTGTGTTCGTTTAGGTGTTGATAGTCTTGGATAAGACGCTTCTTTCCATCCTTTTTCCCTATGAAGAAGACTGGGGCAGCCTGATCAGATTTAGACTCATGGATCTTCCCACACTTTAGGTTTTCATTGACAAATTCACGGAGTGATTTCATCTCATCCTGGGACATTGGGTAGATGTGTCCCTTTTGTTGGGGGAAGTCCAGCTTGGTCTTTATCTCATGATCGAGCCCCAGTCGATGAGGTGGGAGCAGGATGTCCTTCTTGGAGAACACTTTGGTGAATTCCTTGTACTGGTCCAGTAAGAGGACCTCTTCTTTTCCAGCTGAGGCCTTCACTTCAAGCTTGGTAGAGATTGTAGTCTTCCTTACTGCCCCCTCCGTATGGGGAGCTCTGGGGATAGGGGCTACATCTCCCCATCCACAAATACTTCTTGTGGCCCAGTTGATATCAGGTTGGTACTTCTTCAGCCATGGCATCCCTAGGAGGATGGATTCTTGGTGGAGTGGGATCACATAGGCTTTGATCCACATTACACGATCCTTGATTTTGGTGTGAAGAGTAACCTTCTTCTTGATTTGATAACCTTCTCCTCCATTATAGGCAGTAACCCCGAGGGGATACTTGATCGGGTAGGTTTTCAACTTGTACTTCTTGACTATGCAGGGGTCAATTGAGTTTAACTCAGCACTGGAGTCAATGACAGTCATGATTGCCACGTTTTCTCTGTCAACCAAATAAAGAGAGCCGGTTGGGGAATTGGCAGACATATCATCTTCATTTGCGATACTATTACAGGTAGATCTTAGTGACAGAATTTGGGCATGAGGGCACACCACAGTGGCAGTGGATTGCCCAATTAAAAATCCTTCAAAGATTTCTCTGAAACCTCAAACACCTCTTCTCTGGACCTTTCTCCAGCTTGTTTGTGGAGGATTTCTTCAGCTACTTTGGGATCAATTTCGTAGGTTCCATGTTCAGTATGCTTGATTTGGAACTTCAGTACATGGGGCTTCTCCTGGCATTCCCTCTTCATATGGCCTTCCTTTCTGCAGTTGTAGCATGTGAGACCCTGGGCAGATCAGGCACGCTTAGGTGCTCAGCATGTTCGATCGATGTCCATGGTGTTGGGGTCACGGGTCAGTCCATGGTTTGTGAAGGTGAACAGATTAGGTTGGTGAGGGACACTTGAAGGTTTGTTGTAGATGTCCTTCAAGATCTGTGAAGCGTGGACCTCTCCAGCTGCCTGTACCCACTTGGTTACATTAGCAGGGGGTATGGTGCAGTCGAGGATCTTGTCATGGATATTCTGGGACAGGCCTTGAGTGTAGAGGATGCCTCCTTCAATGGAGGATGGGAGAAGGCCAGCTTGGTTGAAAAGTCCGAGGAACTTGGTGGTGTAGTTCTTGAGAGGGCAGTTACCCTGGACGACGGACTTCAGTTTGATTACTGCCTGGGCTTTCTGATCTCCAGCTTCGAAGGTGGTGAGCAGGGTTTCCTTGAAGCTTCCCCATGTGTCGGGATAGCTGTCGTACCATCCCTCAATGTACTTGGTGATATAATTGGATGCGAAGGCTCCAGCTACTCCACTGGTCATATATGAAAGTGCAAGGCCAATTTTGACATGATTGGTCTTGTATACATGAGAGTTAATCACCAGATAGGTGGAGACCTGAGTTAGCCATGGCCAGAGCCCTCCATACTTTCCTGAGAACGTCACAGGCTTGTTTACATTAAACTCGTGGCCACCATTTACCATATCTGAGTTACTGCATGCACCAGCAGCATGCTCTGGCTCAGGATGGTAAAAGCAGTACCAGAGGTTGGCGTCTTCATGTGAGAGGCATGGCTGAAGCCCAAGCACAGGGGCAGGGGCAGGTGGAGGCATGGGAGGAGCACTCGGCAGCTGCAACTGCCCAGCCTCAGGATTGGCAGAACTGTGTCCTTCCTGGAGTGATGTCATAGTGGCAAAGCCTTCAGCAAAAGCTGCTACTTCTTCCTTGTGTGGGGTACTGGGGATAGGGACATCCTGATCAGCTAAAGCTGATCCAAGTTCAGAAGGTAAATCATCTCCTTCTATATCAGTTTCTGAAATGTCACCTTCGATAGGCTTTCTTGTTTGCAGAAAGGCAGGATTAGATAGCACAGCAAACATTTCATGATGTTTCTTCAGAAAACATGCTGACAAAATGAAGGGAAGAGATACTCTTTAATTTTGGATGTTTGGGAAGAGAAAATGCAAAAATAATGTTTTATTTTCTTCCAGAGAACATGACTTGATGCTAATGCCAATCAGTGTAGAAGCTAATGGGCATTACCATCAATCCATGTTTATTGGACAAACATAAAATATTATATTTGCATTTTTCCCTTCTAAACATCCAAAATAAAAGAGTATCTCTTCCCTCCATTTTTTTGGCATGTTTTCTGAAGACAAACAGTGAAATGCTTGCAGTGTAGTGGGGTCAGAACGTAGTATGGTGGAAGGGCAGAATGATATCCAGTCTTCTGTTTGGTCACATGTCTTCACTTGTGGCTAGCAGAGAAGGGAGCGAGAGGCAGGGGTGGTGCTGTGCGCTCCTTTCCTTGTTGAGGAGGAATGGGAGGAGGTTCCTGAAGGTGGTCCTGCAAAGACATCTTGACTAAAGGTGATGCACCTTGACCTTGGCCAGGCTAGAGGCTCAACAGATGGAGTGTAGTGGGGTAAAGTCTCAATGCAGGGAAAAGGACAATACTTGGGTAGGGTACCTAGATGGTGGCTGCCTTACTTTGTCCAAGTAGGGTGTCAGTAGGGGTGCTTTGCTTTTGCTACTTGTGCCAGACAGCAAGCGGGCAGAAGCTAGGCAGAAGAGGGGTAAAAGGCGAGCTTTTATCTTTTGTTAGGCCGAGATGGAGTCCATGCAGAAGACAGTGAGACTAATTCAAAGGCCTATGGGAACAACCCTCAAGATGAGAGTTGGGGACCTGGCTAGTGATAGTACTTTGAGCTAGGCTTGGCAAACCCTTACTCAAGTCAGTCAACAACAGTAGCACACATGGGGAGTGAGTGAAGGAGGAGGCTCATTGCAAGGTAGATCAAAGCTGAGGAATCACAACAATTCCTAGCTTGCCTAAATACTCCCAAGGTACTTGAGGGCAGGCTTGGGAAAGTCACACTCGCTATAGTAAATGACTCCTTCAGAGTTGGAGGCACAGGTATGCGCAGTGTGCAGTAAGTAGATGGCACTGTAGGGATGAAAGCCTACCTATGGCATAAACCTGAAGGGTGCTGCCAAGGTGGGATTGAGTCACTAAGGGTCAGGGGATAAGAATAACATCAAGATCATGAGCTGAGCCAGGAGGCTGCGGAAACTGATGACCATGACAACAGGAATGCAGGGTAGCCAGAACATGAAGAGAGCTACCCCAATACATACGTACAGTGCAAACCGGGGACTTGGAAAGGCAGGGGATGCATCAGTCACGTGAGTGATGTGTCATGTCTTACATGTGACTCGGGGCACTGCCACCATGAATGCTATGATACAAGTAGAAAGGCAAAGCGAAGAAAAGAGAAAGGAAACATGCCACTACTAGGTAGAAACAGGATATGGTGTAGACCAAGTCACCATGGAAAGGCGACCACCAGACAGGCCACACAGTTAAGTGGGAATGGCATAACAAATAGGACTATCACTCTGTCGCACAGAAATCAAATCAAAGTAGTAATATATTCAAATCCAAGTACTACCACATGATAACCCAATAATACTATGCTTTTTTGCTAATACAGTGACTCAAAAAACCCTTTCAATGTTTTGCTGTTTTGTATTGATGGGGATGTCAAAAATCAGGGAAATTCTATAAAATCCTACAAGTATTCATATAGATAGTGCTATGTCTTGGCTTCAGAAGGGTACCTTATTCAAGTTGTTTTGTTTTGTTTTGGTGGAGATATTGCATGTTTAGTCAGGACAACTCATTGAAAGGGTTTGTTTGCTGATGAAATGGCAGCATATTCATGGCAACTGAACAGCAAATTTTATGCTGTGGAGCCTGAATCTTGGTCAGCAATGCATGTTAGTGCTTATGTAATATATCACATGATTTGTCAGCATGCAAACATAGCCAACCACTGAATTTGAGTCACTGGTCCTCAATCCTGATGATCACTCTATTAGGATTGCTCTCTCATGGGAAATGTCAGTAAAATATGGTGCAAATGGCATTACCATGAGTAGGATGTATGCCCAGTGCCATTGGTTCCTTAAAAAAGTTGCTGAATGTTGTGCCTGTACCATGTCCCCCACCAGCACCTGGGGGGTCCTGACAGTAATCAGTATTAGGAAGGCTGAGAATGTCATGGAGGTCAGTCTGGCAGTTCAGGACATGAAGAATGAACTAATCCCCTCTCAACTGGCTCATTTCTGTAAAAGAAAAGCAGGTATCAAAGTTGGGGGAAGTAAAACCCTTCTTTACATTCCAGGAGTTTGGGGCAGAATGACCTACTGGGCTGCCAGGGTGCAAGATTTTCCCCTTTCACCTGTTCTTATGTGTTCCCAGTGGTTACCTATGACAAATTAATCCTTTCCCAGTCACCCATAGTTCAGCACAGGTCATAGTCTGGCTTACCCTCCTCAACACCTGGTGTGCAAGGGAGGGTACATCAGCAAAATGTCACTCTCTGTAGGCTCTGTAGTTCTCACTACCTTTCTGTACAGAGTGCTGTGCAGAGGCTACAGAATTCCACAGACAAAGGTTGTTTTGCTGATGTATTGCTTTACCCCAACCTTGCTGCCAGCTTTTCTTATGCAGAAATGAGCCAGTTGAGAGGGGATTAGTTCATTCTTCATGTCCTGAACTGCCAGACTGACCTCCATGACATTCTCAGCCTTCCTAATACTGATTACTGTCAGGACCCCCCAGGTGCTGGTGGGGGAAATGGTACAGGCACAACATTCAGCAACTTTTTTAAGGAACCAATGGCACTGGGCATACAGTGGCTCAAACAATTGTCCCAATGTTTGTGGTTTTGTCACTAATTGCAGTGTAGCCAGTGCAATATGATGATCTAGTTCAGGGGGTTGGTGGATGAAATGAAGTACTTGGTCATGGCTTTCTAAGGAGTGCCATTACATAATATTTGGATAAAAATAGGTGACAGAATAACTGAATGAAAATGCCATCTCATTGGGACAATTGTTTGACTTTCAGCTTGGAAGGTGGGATCTAAGCCAAATGAGAGAGTATTTGTAGTTGTTTGGTTCTACAAACAAACCAAAGCATATCACATGATATAACAGATGATTTGTCAGTGCATAAACAAAGCCAAACACTGAATTTGTACCATCAACCCTCCCTTTGTTAGCACAACTCAAGAAGTCACTACTCTGGCTCACCAGGGTTGTTCTTTCAGGGAACTCTCAGCAGATATTGGTGTCTACTACAGTACCAATAGTATGATGCACTATCATGGCCATCAGTCATATAAAAAAGCTGCAGAAAGTCATCCCTGTGTTACTCACCTCACCAATCCTGCTGAGCTTTGTAACCAATCAGGACTGGAATGGCTGAAAATGTCATCAACATTGAATTAGCACTTCATGATATGATGAACCAACCATTACCCTCATGACTGGAGCATTTTCACCAATGGAAAACTTTGGTGAAGGCTGGAATGAACCAAACTCCTGCTGCACATTCCAGGAGTCATGGGATAGATAGCCAACTAGGCTGGTAGAGTGTGGATAACTTCAATCTATCTGCCCCAATATATTTCCTGTTGTCCAATGTGACTAAATAACCACTTCCCATTCATCAATGGTTTGGTTTAGAGCACAATCTAGCCAACCCTGTCATGGCCCTCAACCTGCAAAGGAAGGTTTTGCTTCACTCCAGCATTCAGGTAAGCTTCCCATTGGTGAAAATACCCTAGTTGTGAGAAAATTGGTTGTTCTTCACATCCTGAAATGTTATTTCAATGTTGATGACATCTTCGGCTGTCCCAGTACTGATTAGTTGAAAGGCTCATCAGGCATTGTGGAGGAAAACAACACAGGGATGACTTTCTGCAGCTTTTTTATATGACTGATGGCCATGATAGTGCATCATACTATTGGTACTGTAGTAGACACCAATATCTGCTGAGAGTTCCCTGAAAGAACAACCCTGGTGAGCCAGAGTAGTGACTTCTTGAGTTGTGCTAACAAAGGGAGGGTTGATGGTACAAATTCAGTGTTTGGCTTTGTTTATGCACTGACAAATCATCTGTTATATCATGTGATATGCTTTGGTTTGTTTGTAGAACCAAACAACTACAAATACTCTCTCATTTGGCTTAGATCCCACCTTCCAAGCTGAAAGTCAAACAATTGTCCCAATGAGGTGGCATTTTCATTCAGTTATTCTGTCACCTATTTTTATCCAAATATTATGTAATGGCACTCCTTAGAAAGCCATGACCAAGTACTTCATTTCATCCACCAACCCCCTGAACTAGATCATCATATTGCACTGGCTACACTGCAATTAGTGACAAACCCACAAACATTGGGACAATTGTTTGAGCCACTGTACATCCTACTCATGGTACAGTAATGGACCGGCACTTGCACCACCCACCATCACTTGCACCAACATAAAAATACTAACCACCTGTGTATGAAAGTGTCCATGTAATGCATGTAGCAGTAAGATATTATAGTAAAGAGCAATATTACATGAAGAACTAGAATATTGCATTGTTGGATGTTTCACAGTGCTTGAATTAGTATGCAAAATCTGCAATTTTTCAGGTATATTGCTAATAGGTTTGCTGGCACTTGTCATACCACTCTGGGATTGCCATATGTTGTTCTTTATGGTATAACCTGCAGGCATGTGCTACAACTATATATGACTGCAAAAATGAGACTTGCCAGAGGGATGCCGGTGAAGCATGTCTTTGCACTCATATCACTCATCCTTATCATGATACTAAGCTTAAAATGGCAATGGGCAGACTAGTGGTTAAGTGAAGTCCACCACAAGAGCCATGCAATAGTATGAAAATTTTTCAATCCATTGGCATGCCAGGCTGTCCATTGTCTCAGACAAAGAAGAAGCAAGTCCAATCTAAGCTTCAGGAGGAAGCCATTGCTCAGGCTGTCCAACTATGCAAAGAAGAGGAGAAGAAACCGGATACTGAAAGGACAAGTATGTGTGCAATCTGCTCTAAAGTGGAAGAAGAATGGAGGCAGAAGAAGAAATATGTAAGGGTTAGCAGGGACACAGTACGTCAGAGGCTGCAGGGTGGAAGGAGTTCCCATCAGTTCAACATGGAAACAAATGCCTGGCTCACGGAAGGAGAGGAGGAGAACTTGGTTGCATTCTGTCTTGACTATGCAGCACATGGCTTCCCACTCAATCACAACTCACTGCGACTTCATGTCAACACAATTTTGCATACTCACCTTGGAGAGAACTTCCCAGAGTCAGGGGTTGGCTTGAACTGGACAGATCGCTTTGTGGAACGGCATTCTGCCCAGTTGGGATGCTACTGGAGCTCATCACTTGACTCCAATCATGGTCGTGCTGTCAATGAAAACACACACCAGGAATGGTTCAAACTTCTTGGAGAGACAATAGAGACATACCAAATCAAGCAAGATTGCCTGTAGGCAGCAGATGAGACAGGCTTCCAACCGGGTGGAGGGATCAAAGAGTGGGTGTTGGGTCCTGCAGGGGCCAAAATACAGCATCAGCAACGTGATGGCAATCATGAGAATGTTACTGTCATGGTGACAATCTGTGCCGATGGGGAAGAATTACCACCCACTGTAATTTATAAGGGTCAGCACTTCTTGACAGAATGGCACCAGAATAATACATTAAATGCAAGGTTAGCTGGTCCAAAGCTATTTGAATGGTATCATACTGACTTCTGGTTAGCATTGCTCACTCCCCAAAAGGCTGGACAGACGGAGTGATTGGGCAGCTCTGGATTGAGGATTTCAATCAAAAAACCCATGCCAAAGCAAATGGTCATGCCTGGCTTCTCCTTGTTGATGGTCACAATTCACACTACACAAAAGACTTCTTAGACTATGCAAGGGAAAACAATATTCATGTACTCTGCTATCTGGCCCACACCACACACATCTATCAAGGGCTAGACATGTGCATCTTTGGAGTGCTGAAGCATTACTGGACTCTCGAACATGATCAGTACATGAAGGACACTTGTCAAGAGGTTGGAAAAGGGAACTTCTTGGCCATCTATTCCAGGGCACACCAGAAAGCCCTGACACCCAAAACAATCCATGCAGCATTCCAGAAGACTGGTGTTTGGCCACTGAACCCAAATGTTGTGCCAACAGAAATGATGGCACACAGCTATGAAACATCATCAGTGGGTCACATGCCACTCCCACAGGCCAGCCCTGTCTGTGCAGTATCAAAGGCTATCTATGAGTATCAACTGGGTCGGCACACAGAATCACCAGATACATGGTGGCATCTTGCAGCTCATGAAGCTGCAGAGGCACTTGCATCGACATCAGCATCATATCTTGTGAATACAACACCCCTTACCTCTGAAAATTGGCTGCCTGCATACCAGCCTTCCCCATTAACCCCTACCCAAAAACAAAAACATACACTATTGGATCAAGAACCAGCAAGTGAACTTGAGCAGACATACCAAGAAGCATTGTGTCAATCACTTGCACATGAAGACCAGTACAAAGCATCCACTGTTGAGATGCAATCTGTACTTGTACTACAGACTATGCACTGCAACAGAATTATGAGTCAACTAGCAGCTCAGGAAGACAAGGAAAAAAAAGGAAAAAAAGGAAAGGGAAACTTATGGGTGATGGGTTGCCTAGGCTACTGACTGGGGAAGCCTTCTACAACCGGGTTGTCGAGTTTGAAAATGCAGCTGCAGAGGAAGAAGTTCAAAGAGAAAACCAGAGAAAACAGAAGGAAAGCCAGGCTGAGGCACTGGGGGCATGGAAAGTGGCAGATAAGGAGTGGCAGCAGTGTAACAAGGCCTGCAATGAGACATACAAGACAGAACTTGGAAACTGGAAAGCAGAGAGGGAGTTAGCATGAGTGGAGAAGTGATGGCCTCACTGGAGTCAGCCAAAGTGTGGAAAACTCGAGGCTCCATCACCTAGACCTATGTTTGAGAGTGCTGGTGGTGGTGAGGGAAGGGATGAGAGTGAAGTGGATGATGACGAAGACACTGATGGTGATAGTGAGGATGAATAATGATAATCACTTACAGCTGCATATTATGTAATACAGATTTACTTTTTTTGGTGTGGCACAAGTGGTGGTGTGGGCGTGATAAGGCACAAAAACTTGACAATCTTCTACACCACTGAGAATGTTCATGATGCACTTCAAAATTCATATGGGGCTTGCTGAAGTATGTACTAATGTGGATCTCATGCACAATTTAAGTATTTTTTGTGTTGCAATGAAATGTGAGGCAATTAAATTTTACTGGTGCAAGTGCTGGTCCATTACTGTAATGCCATTTGCACCATATTTTACTGACATTTCCCATGAGAGAGCAATCCTAATAGAGTGATCATCAGGATTGAGGACCAGTGACTCAAATTCAGTGGTTGGCTATGTTTGCATGCTGACAAATCATGTGATATATTACATAAGCACTAACATGCATTGCTGACCAAGATTCAGGCTCCACAGCATAAAATTTGCTGTTCAGTTGCCATGAATATGCTGCCATTTCATCAGCAAACAAACCCTTTCAATGAGTTGTCCTGACTAAACATGCAATATCTCCACCAAAACAAAACAAAACAACTTGAATAAGGTACCCTTCTGAAGCCAAGACATAGCACTATCTATATGAATACTTGTAGGATTTTATAGAATTTCCCTGATTTTTGACATCCCCATCAATACAAAACAGCAAAACATTGAAAGGGTTTTTTGAGTCACTGTATGATTTTTCAAGCCTAATAACAGACCTGAGACAACCATAGAAAGTCCTCCTTGATGTCAGACTGATGAGGAGAACATGCTGTCCCAAAGTGATAGGATGGGAAGGCATGGACAAGGAAGGGATGAACCAGGAGGCTTCAGGGCAGAAACTAGTGGGGATTCCTGGCAGATTCCTGGCAAATACTCATAGTTATTCTCCCTGGCATAGGGCACAAGTGAAGAGACAGTCAAAGAGGTGGCCATTATGAAAAAGATTGATGAAATGGGTGTTCATTGGCAGAAATGATGCAGAACATCATGGAGGGTGAGGATTGTCACCATATTTGGAAGGCTGAATGGTGCAGTTGAGAGCTCTCTGTGAGCATGGGAATGATGTCAATATCTTCAGAAATGACTGAGATATTGGAAAATCAGAATGCTGTAAACTGGCACTCAAAATTTTTATTTGGTGCTTGAGCAGTTTCTTCTCTAATGTTAAGGGTGGTTCTTGTGTGAAGGATGACTGCTAGACATTCCAGTATTTCTGTGCATTAGGGCTAGGCTTCTCCATTCTTCATCATTCAGCTTTTGGGTCCATGCTCACATTGCCAAACACCTTGGGTGCATGACACCACCCATCTTCCTTAGGTCAGCATCACTTAGCATTCTGGCATTGCTCAGCACCCATTGGTCTCCCCATGTGACCACTACCAATAGTACTCAGCATCATGCCTTGGTCAGGTGACCTCCCTACAGGGGCTGGTTTTCCTTTTGGGTGCTACAGGCTGACCTGGGCATGGCACAGCAACTGTACTGCATGGCACACCACAGGGTCATTGCCTCTTTAGGCTTTTGGCCCATTCTATGATTGGCTATTGGTTGAGTGCCCTGAAGCCATACTGCCCATAACTTTCCTCTTATACTCCATTCCTTTATCCTGACCCTCACCTCCATTGTCTGACCCACATTCTATGTGAAGTTTTCCAACATCTGTCCCCCTTGAAAATTTATAGTACTCCTTATGTCAGTTCCATCCCTCTGATACTGTACCACCTCAATGGCACATGTACTGTATATAAACCCACCACACTCAGTGGTGAGTCTTCAGTATGAATATCACCTTAGTTCACCCCTCTGTGGTCTCCAACCAGCCTCCCTCTAAGTTCATCAGCTTCATGCTGGGCTTGTACAAGGGGGCAGTGCACAAGCTGAACCTGACACCCTCTCCTGTACCTCTGTTGCAACCATTGGCCACCCTTCAGCCACTGTTGCTCTCTGTTGGCCCATGTCAGTCCACCCTCAGCCAATGTTGGCCTATCTTCATCTGCATCCCCCAGCCTCTGTGAGCATCAGAGATTGTTGGAGAAGGCCCAAACTTAACAAATGGTATGTTCAACTGACTTAGCATTAATATATTCTTTATTTGTTCCCAGCACCCTCAGGTGTGCTCACTGCTGCCAGTATAAGCAAGTCCAGTCAAGTGGATTGACAGTGGAGTTTCAGACTCAGGTACTACAATGGCTTGATTGCTGTACAGCAGAAGGTAAGTCTGTAAGTTCCTTGATATATTTGGTAGCTCATTTAGTGCAGGCATATGACAGCAAGGCTGCAGCTCTGATAAGCTTTCATTCAGGGGTAGCACAACTCTAATCATTTTCTTGCCCAGGTCACAAGTGGCGAGATATGAGAATTCTCTCACATGGTCACCCAATGACTCCAAATGCCACATTTCTTGTTCATACTTGCATAATCATTTGTGCAGCCACCTGGTCACTTCAAATGCCACATTCATTGGCAAACTAGCCATCACCTGGCCAGACTCCCCACTCTCCCAGAAAGGTCCCCCTCTGGCTAGGACTGGCCAGACAGGGTTCCAGAGTTCCCAGAATCCCAGCCCACCACCTCTGTCCATACTTTTACTACACTTTTTTTGCTAATGCCACTACCATTTTTTGCTAATACAATTACTACACTTTTTTACTAATCCCACTACACTTTCAAGCTAATAGGACTATCACTCCATCACACAGAAATCAAATCAAAGTAGTAACATATTCAAATCCAAGTATTACCACATGATAACCTAATAGTACTACGCTTTTTTGCTAATAACACTACCTACTACACTTTCCTAATACTACTATCTACTACCCTTTCTTCTAATACTACTACCTACTACACTTTTTCCTAATACCACTACACTTTTTTGCTAGTACTACTACCTACTACACTTTTTCCTAATACTACTACCCACTACTACACTTTCTCACTAATGAAATAGTTGGTAGTAGTGGACTAATAGCATACCCCCCCCCCCCCATAGTAGGAATTGGGATTTGTTTGGTCAGCTTTGGCCACTTGTGCAAAAGGTGTGAGTTTTGGTGTCCACTATATTGCATTTTGGGGTATTTTTGTGACTCTACAAAATTTCAAGCTATTAGTGGCTGTGCCAACTACACAACAAAGCTAATCATGACTACGCTTTTTTGCTAATCAGCACTACACTACAATGCCTAGTCCCACCACAAATATTTGGTAGTCAAAAAAGCAGCACAACACTACACTTTTGGTAGTACAAATGCACACTACACTTTGCTAATCAAACATTACAAAACACAACACTTTTGGTAATACAAATGTACACTACACTTTACTGATCAAACACTACACTTAATTGGTAATCAAAAAAGCACCACATCACTACACATTTGGTAATACAACTGTACACTACACTTTGCTAATCAAACACTACACTTTTGGTAATACAACTGTACAGTACACTTTGCTAATCAAACACTACAAAACACTACACTTTTGGTAATACAAATGTATGCTACACTTTGCTAATCAAACATTACAAAACACTACACTTAATTGGTAGTCAAAAATGCACCACAACACTACACTTTTGCTAATCAATAGTCTACACTACACTTATTTGGTAGTCAAAAATGCACCACAACACTACACTTTGCTAGTCAGTTACTAATCAACACTACACTTTTTTGGTAGTCAAAAAAGCAGACTTTACTACACTTTTGCTAATCAATAGTCTACACTACACTTTGCTAATCAATTACTAATCAACACTACACTTATTTGGTAGTCAAAGAAGCAGAGTTTACTACACTCATTAGGTAATCAAAAATGCACCACAACACTACACTTTTGGTAATAAAATGTACACTACACTACACTAATTGTATTTTGCCTGTATCTCAACCATTTTTGCAGGTATGGATGAGATAAGCATACCTCTGGGGTCCTCTAGTCAGGCACTACAACTTTTGTTATGACATCTTTGAAATTTAATTTTTGAGATGTCCAATTTTTTTGGTATTTTGCATTTTTCTCACCCATTTTTGGGCATGTCAATGAGATAAGCATATTCCCATGATCCTGTGATCCAGCCCTACAACCTTTGTTATGACACCATCACTGTACAGCCACTTTTTGTTTTTGACAAACTGTGACTCCAACTGAACTTTGCAAATATCTCACCCAAAAAAGGAGATATTGCTGAGGTAATCATGTTCCCATGGTCCTGTAATCATAGGCTACAACTTTGTTCTCACTGTGGCTGTGCATCTGGAGTGTTGGAGGGTCTGGGATGGTCTGGGAGGTCTGGAATCATCTGTCAAAAGTAGGAGCACTGGAAAGCTGGGGGGAAATGAACAGTTTGCTGATGTTTCTCATTGTTTGGACCCTTTCATTCACCTGGACCACTTTGAATCATGTATTTCTTGCTTCATACCCCCTCCCAGCACTCATTTAGGCATGCTGCCCACTTCCATTCACAATATTTGCTCACTGGCCAACTGATTAGAGTATGCAAGCAGTGAGTGAGCCTGCTATTAGCTGCACAGTATATCACCATTTTTGGAATGCTTAGAATGCAATGATATTTCATCACATATTGTCACAACTGAGAATATTGTACAATAAATGTTTCTAATAGAAGTATATCACTGGATATGATATTTTATGTTCAGTGCAAAATTTTAACATAGCATCACACAGGACTCTGCCCCAAAATGTCACAAATATGGTATTTGGCAAGGTTTGATAGTGGAATATGTCAATATGTCTGATGTTCACAGCCACACTCAAACTCATATTCTGTCACTTTGGGTCACACCTGGTGATGTCCAGTTTTCACTGGGCATGACTTTTGGTGTCTGCTATATTGTGTTTTGGGGTATTTTTGTGACTTTGCAGAATTTCAAGCCATTAGTGGCTGTGCCCACTAGAAAACAAAGCTAATCATGACTACACTTTTTTTGCTAATCACCTCTACTCTACAGTTGCTAGTTACACTACGAATATTTGGTAGTCAAAAAAGTGGAGTTCACTACACTTTTGGTAGTAAACATGTACACTATGCTTTGCTATTCAAACATACCACTAATTAGGTAGTCAAAAATGCACCACAACACAACACTTTACTAGTCAAAGACTACACTCATTAGGTAATCAAAAATGTGCCACTACACTACACTTTACTAATCAAACACAGCACTTTTGGTAATACAAATGTACATCACACTTTGCTAATAAAAGACTACACTCATTAGGTAGTCAAAAATGCCCCACAACACTACACTTTTGGTAGTAAATATGCTACACTTTACTAATCAAACACTACACTTATTAGGTAGTCAAAAATGCACCACAACATTACACTTTAGGTAATACAGTCAACTTCCTTATAAGGCATACCCCCTTGGGATAGGTGAAAAGGTATGTGTTAAGAGAGAGTATGTGGTGTTAGAGGGGTCAGTCATTGATGTCTCAAACTTCATTGATTAGCTATGGACATGTAAATTTAGTAATTTTCTATAGTAGGAACACTAGTTAGGCTGAAAAAATGGGCTATTTTGCCATTGATCCTCCCCTGTGTATTGAGAACTCATGTCCTCTGCCCAAATGAACCCAGCATCTTGCAGACAAATGGATCATCAATGTCCTTAACATACTCCCTCAAAAGCAGAGAGGCCTGGAGTGTGTTGTAGGGAGTGTGGACTCCCTAGGGCCAAAACCCACCACTTTGCAGTGTTCTTCCACTGCTACAACTTCCATTATCATCTCTGTTGTTGTCTATGAAATTCCACCACTGATGCGGCCAGAATGACCACCTCTACCATCTAAAAATAATTCTGCCCACCCTTGTGCCTTCCCATCACATCATATACCCCTATCTCCACCACAAAAATCCTGCCTCACTTCCAGGTCCCATGCAGAGAGCCTAGCCTCCATCTACCTCAACCTCTGTAGTCCCTTGATATGTGAAACTCATCCATTGGCTGTTGGAAGCCCCTTCTGAAGTGCCAGGTGTCAAGTAGCTGGTTCCTGTGACCCACTATCAATTCTGATGCATATTCCACCTGCAATTCCACTTCCAGCCCCCTGTTTCATCTCTCAAAAATTCTGCAGCTTTCCCTGTGCATCCTAGCTGTCCAGGCATGTCATCTATACCCTCTCTCTCTACTTACATATTTTTCTGGACAGTTTTACTCTGCTTCCCCTTCTCCTAGTGTGATGCATGTGATTTACCATATATCAGACTGGGTTGAGAATCTCTGCAAGATCCATATGGTTTGACCTTTGGAGGGCTCCAGTGGCCTCCAAATCATCCAGTGCACTGCTAACAAGTGCTTCTGCTTGCAGGGTGGGGTTGGTGTGAGTTTCTGAAGCATGGATGAGAGATGAACTAGGAAGAGATGGGCTAACAGGTGATAAGGGTGAGCTGGAGGTAGGTAGGATGTTGGCTTTTTGCCAGTAGTTTTGGTCCTTGGATTGATGCCATATCAACTCCATTCCATGCTGAGCTGGCCAGCTGCATGGCTTTGAGTTAATTGATATTGTAGATTTGTGAAGGGGTAATGCCAACTTCATACAGATCAATGGCATGGTGAATGAACTTTGCATGGTAATTTGCCTTGAAGCAACAGATAATCCCTTGGTCATTGGGCTGAACATGTATGGTATGATTAGGTTCAAAATTGGCAATGCAGATGTTTGTCAGTGACTTGGGGACAATGTGGCCTGAAAAGTTATCCTGCAGAAGCAAAATTCTTTGGCCCACATTCCAGAGTCCACTGTCCCAGTCCAGCAGCCACTCCAGATAGCTGATGTCATCCAAGCTTTTGCATTGCTCTTGTACAGGAAACCAAACCATGGTGCTGTAGGGAAGGGAACCTTCCCAGTAGGATGTTGATGGTGCAGTAGAGTGGGAGAGGATGTTGTTTCTGTTTTTTATTTCTAAGGGGCTTGATCCCCATTTTGTAAATTGGGTGGGGACTTAGGTGCAAGGCAAGTAGCTGATTAGTAAGCAATGCTTGGACTTGGACTTGAGTCATAGTAGATACATAACAATAACCACTATAGAGACTGGGGAGCACAGACTGGTGAGACCAGTCTGTGGCAGTCTTTTCTGTTACAGACCTTGAGAGTGGGGCCTGGAAAGCCCTAGGGGAGTCCTAGGGTTGTAGAGATTGAGGAGTTCTGTTAGGTTTTCTGGCTGAGTGTTTTAGTCTCTTTTCTGTTTCTTTTCTCTACCAATTCTCTTCCCTGAAACCAGTAAGTGTCTAACTACTGTCATTATCATCATCTTACATCACTTCTAGGCTCACAGGAGCCTACCATCTTTGCTTTCTAAGTCTTCCCCCACTCTCCCTTCATTGGGAACACCAACCCCCTCTGCCCTAGCCTCCTAGGTGCACAGAACTCCTCCCCTTTTTGTTTTTAACAGATCCCTCAAGCCAAAGTCTGTGGAGGTAAACCACCACTTGCCTACTTTGTCTTTGTGTTGGATTTTTTGGTCTTTTTGCCATTGATCCACACATTGACTCACAGTAGGGGTAGCTTTTTTGAACTGTCTTCATTTGTAGTGAACGGATAAGCAAGCCAAACTTTTTTCCATTTGATGCTGGAGGTTTGCTTGTTGGACAATCCATGATCAGGAGGCATGCTGTCAATGCATTTAGGGTTGATAAGCATCTGGAAATAAGAGGAAGCTCATGCATAGAACAAGGAGGACTCATCAGTATTGAAAATGTCACATGGTTTGTAGCCATGCTCCCTGATAAGCTCCTGGACACAAAGCCACTCCTTTTCAACAGTTGCAGAGGCCATGGAAGTGGCCTCACCATGTCATTTCATCTCCCTCAAATTATTCCATGCTTTGAACCAGGTTAACCATCCCTTGATCAGGTTGAGATGTTTATCATCAGGGACACTGACAAGGTCAGCAAAATTCTTCCATTTTCAGTGGAGAATCTTGCCAGTGAGAAGCACATTGTCTGCCATTGCCTTGGAAACCCATAGGTCCAACATTTCCATAACCCCAGGATGTTGGATCTGACAGACTTTTTGGCTGAGTGGGAAAAACTTGAACCACTATCATATTCAGCTTGCCATTTGGCTTCATCTTTGAGCCATGTGGGTATTCTGTGCTGCCTCAGATGGAGGTTGGGATAGATTTTACCAAAGTGGGCAGCTATTTGCTTCTGGGTTTTGCCATTGGCATGATACCAATCCAGAATTTCAATTCACTGAACAAGAGTCACATTTTCCTTTTTGTGAAATTTTGCAGGTGGATTGTGAGGGGGAGCCAAACTGCATGCAGACTCTGCTATATTAGGGCCTATGTATTGAAGGATTCAGTATTCTGAAATGTCCAAACCATGAAAATTTTCAAAAGCCTTAGGCACTGTTTGGACACCAGAATAAAATCAAATTTTAAAACCCAGAATTCAGAATTCAGCTGTCACATGACCTGCATGTGACATGTTGATGACAAACCTGAGTCCACTGTCTCTACCACTATGGAGCTCGACATTGACGTTGATATTGATATTGACATGGAAGCACAACTCAAACCTGACCAGGTCCACTACTCCCTCATACACTGGTACCTCTGCCATCACTGCTTAGTGTTCTTCATATCCATCATTATCACACAGCTCATCCAGATCTCCAATGAAGTCTTCAACTTCACACCTCCATGCATTCCATATCATACATCTATCCTCATGGGACAAGCCTGGGTTCTTGAACTCATGAACAGGCATCCTGATCATATCAGAATGAATTTCAGCATCTCCCTTCCAGCATTCTCCACACTCGTAAACATCCTCCATCAGAATGGCATTGTACAATCACAGAACAGCATATCAGTAGAGGAGCAACTAGGTATCTTTCTCTATACATGTGTCTCTGGGTTGTCTTTGCGCTGTCATGCACCAAAGGTGTTTGGCAACGTGAGCATGGACCCAAAAGCTGAATGATGAAGAATGGAGAAGCCTAGCCCTAATGCGCAGAATGACTGGAGTGTCTAGCAGTCATCCATCACACAAGAACCACCCTTAACATTAGGGAAGAAACCACTCAAGCACCAAATAAAAGTTTTTGAGCACTGTCATGCGCCAAAGGTGTTTGGTGATGTGAGCATGGACCCAAAAGCTGAATGATGAAGAACAGAGAAGCCTAGCCCTAATGTGCAGAATGACTGGAGTGTCTAGCAGTCATCCATTGCACAAGAACCACCCTTAACATTAGGGAAGAAACCACTCAAGCACCAAATAAAAGTTTTTGAGTACCAGTTTATGGCATTCCTGTTTTTCGAATATCTTGGTCATTTCTAAAGATATCAACATCATTCCCACACTCACTGAAAGCTCTTGACCACGCCATTCTGCCTACCAAATTTGGTGACGATCCTCGCCCTCCACGATTTTCTGCATCATTTCTGCCAACGAATGCCCATTTCACCACTTTTTATCGTAATGGCCACCTCTTCAATGATCTCTTCACTTGTCCCCTTTTCCAGGGAGAATAACTACAAGTACCTGCCAGGAATCTCCACTAGCATTTGCCCTGAAGCCTCCTGGTTCATCCCTCCCTCGTCCATGACCTCCCATCCTATTGCTTTGGGGCAGCAAGTTCTCCTTGTCAGTCTGACATCGAGGAGGACTTTCTTTGGTCATCTCAGGTCTGTTATCAGGCTTGAAAAATCATATGTGGTTGTTTCAGTCTCTCCAGTTGAAGAAGCATATGGATCCTTCGTCCCTGTGCCCTGCAACATCTATATCTTGATATTGTCCTTCATTCTTCCAAAATTGCAACAGGTCCAATACCAATTACTGTCATCCAGTCTATCTGATTGCATTCATGATGAATTTGAGACACTTCTCCCTGCTCTTATGGGAGAAGACAGCCCTTCCTCCTCCTCAAACCCTCCAGAACACTAGCTGCAGCTAATGCAGGTTGCTTTACAGAGAGGAGGAGAGGGGGAAAGTTGCAAAATCCTATGCCCTGACTACCCTGGAGACCCCCAAAATTGGCCCCTGGCAGAAATCCCCACCATTCTTCATTTGGATGTGCAGCAAATCGCCCTAATCCATCTAGATCTCAGATCTAGGAGTCAACTTGACTCATTTGCAGTCATATCCCTTAATCAGCAGTGACCAGTGTGCTTACTCATTCCCCTTTTGCATTATTCATCCATTCCTTTGATGATTCATCCCATTTCAAATAGATTAGTGATAATCTTCATCATGCTTACTGATTTTGTTTACCAATCACTTACTGTCCTTACTCATTCTTACCAAGCCTTACTATGCCTTACCAATCCTTCACCAATCCCTTTACCAATTGCTTATGAACCCATGACAAAGTATTGCTCTATGTTTACCACAGGCTATGCTACTCTTTTGTATGTAAAGTACCAATACGTCAACAGCAATCAAGAAGCTACTAGCCTAGCTCACTTGCCTACTTATCACTCATCATCTGCCTCATCATTAAGCCTATTCATTGTCACATTTAAGCTCTCATCTTTCATCATCATTCCTGCAGTATTTGAGGCTCCATCAAGGGTCTACTTACTGTCATTATCATCATCTTACATTGCATCTAGGCTCACAGGAGCCAAATATCTTTGCTTTTTCAGTCTTCCCCTGCTCCCCCTTCATCAGGAGCACCATTCCCCTCTGCCCTAGCCCCTCTAGGTGCATGGAACCCCTCCCCATTTTTATTTTAACAGATCCCTCAAGCCAAAGCCTGTGTAGGAAAACCACCAACTCAGCATTTGTCTTTGTGTTGGGTTTTTTTTGGTGTTTTTGCCATTGATCCACATGTCAACTTGCACTGGGCAGTGGCACAGAGGATGAAGAGGGCATGGCCATAGATGGCATGGCACTGGGGGCTGACCTGGAGTGTTTGCCACTGGGACAGAATATGTGCATGCCTTTGGAGCGAGACAGCATCATCTCAGCCATGAGCAATGTGAGTCAATGGGTGGATCAATGGCAAAAACACCAAAAAACCCAACACAAAGACAAATGCTGAGTTGGTGGTTTTCCTATGCAGGCTTTGGCTTGAGGGATCTGTTAAAATAAAAATGGGGAGGGGTTCTGTGCACCTAGAGGGGCTAGGGCAGAGGGGATTGGTGCTCCTGATGAAGGGGGAGCAGGGGAAGACTGAAAAAGCAAAGATAGTAGGCTGCTCTGAGCCTAGAAGCAATGTAAGATGATGATGATGACAGTAAGTAGACCCTTGATGGAGCCTCAAATACTGCAGGAATGATGATGAAGGATGAGAGCTTAAAAGTGATGATGAATAGGCTTGATGATGAGGCAGATGATGAGTGAGCAGTTGGGTCTCTACACAGGGGACTGCTTCCTATGCAGGGGACTGTAGCTTCTTGATTGCTGCAATGCATTGGTACTTATATACAAAAGGTAGCATAGCCTGCAGTAAACATGGAGCAACACTTTGTCATGGGTTCATAAGCAATTGGTAAGGGGATTGGTAAGGGATTGGTAAGGCTTTGTAAGGATGAGTAAGGACAGTAAGCGATTGGTAAGTAAAATCAGTAAGCATGATGAAGATTATCACTAATCTATTTGAAATGGGATGAATCATCAAAGGAATGGATGAATAATGCAAAAGGGGAATGAGTAAGCACACTGGTCACTGCTGATTAAGGGATATGACTGCAAATGAGTCAAGTTGACTCCTAGATCTGAGATCTAGATGGATTAGGGCGATTTGCTGTGTGTCCAAACAAAGAATGGTGGGGATTTCTGCCAGGGGCCAATTTTGGGGGTCTCCAGGGTAGTCAGGGCATAGGATTTTGCAACTTTCCCCCTTTCCTCCTCTCTGTAAAGCAACCTGCATTAGCTGCAGCTAGTGTTCTGGAGGGTTTGAGGAGGATGAGGGGCTGTCTTCTCCAATGAGAGCAGGGGGAAGTGTCTCAAATTCATCATGAATGTGATCAGATAGTGTAGATGATAGTAATTGGTATTGGACCTGTTGCAATTTTGGAAGAATGAAGGACAATATTGAAATATAGATGTTGCAGGGCACAGGGATGAAGGATCCATATGCTTCTTTGACTGGAGAGACTGAAACAACCACATATGATTTTTCAAGCCTGATAACAGACCTGAGACGACCAAAGAAAGTCCTCCTCGATATCAGACTGACAAGGAGAACTTGCTGTCCCAAAGTGATAGGATGGGAGGTCATGGACGAGGGAGGGATGAACCAGGAGGCTTCAGGGCAAATGCTAGTGGGGATTCCTGGCAAGTGCTCATAGTTATTCTCCCTGGCAAAGGGGACAAGCAAAGAGATCATTGAAGAGGTGGCCATTATGATGAGGATTGGCGAAATGGGCATTTGTTGGCAGAAATGGTGCAGAAAATTGTGGAGGGCAAGGATCATCACCATATTTGGAAGGCAGAATGGCATGGTCGAGAGCTTTCTGTGAGTGTGGGAATGATGTCAATATCTTGATAATGACCAAGATATTTGAAAAATCAGAATGCTGTAAACTGGCACTCGAAAACTTTTATTCAGTGCTTGAGCAGTTTCTTCCCTAATGTTAAGGGTGGCTCTTGTGTGACAGATGACTGCTAGACATTCCAGTCATTCTGTGCATTAGGGCTAGGCTTCTCCATTCTTCATCATTCAGCTTTTGGGTCCATGCTCATGTCACCAAACACCTTTGGTGCATGACAGCGAGAATAGGTGAAAGCCCTTGTTTCTGAAATGAGCAGCACATCTATGCAACTGCAGCCTGAATGAGAATTTGGATTTTTCAAGTAGATGACACCAACATTACCTTGAGATAATCCCTCCAGACAGGGTCACGGCTTTCCATCCCAGCTCCATGTTCATCACTCCATGTAAACCCAGATGCATTTTTGAGGTCTATGACTGTGAAGTACTCTTCCTTTAGCTGTAGTACATGATCAGTACCCAGGGTGGCACATAGATAAGATACATGAATGGCAGTCCACTTTGATGTGCAAGTAGTTGTTGGAGATAGAATCCCCCCTGTTTGATATTGACTTAGGTGCGAGGATTACATGATTACATAAGTGCTTAGAGCGCACATTTAGAGTACATTTTTGGTACTTGTTCCCTCAGTAGTCAAGTCACTACTGAGGGTAAGTCTAGGTATTCCTACCAGTACACTACTTACTGATCTCCTGTAGCTGCCTACAGGTACATCTAATATGATAGTAGCCGAGTCACTACTGAGGCTGCCTACAGCCCTTTCCAACAGTAGTACCAATCTTCTTGCCACCATGCTGGTTTGGAAATTGGGTCTTCAAGTGCTGAGCAGCATTGTTGAAGTGCTTTTTCGAAAAGTTCAATCCATCTCCAGCTGCAGGCACATGTTCCTGAAGATAAAGGATAAGTGTGCATTCTTCCTCTTCTGACCACCTTGCCAGAAGCTTTCTTGTTGTATTGGACTTCTCTGCATTGGAGTGTTCAACAGGTCCATGTGAGCACAGTGAGTGGATAGAATGTTCAGATGAGGAGTGAGACATGACTGTGCTCATCAAGATGGTGATGGCAAGATGGCAACAGGTTTGTCATCAACATGTCACATGCAGGTCATGTGACAGCTGAATTCTGAATTCTGAATTCTGGATTTTAAATTTTGATTTTATTCTGGTGTCCAAACAGCACCTTATGCTTACACTTTGTTGAAGGAGCATCATCTTTACTGCCACCCCCTGCAAGCCTTCATAGCTTCTTCACAATTTCTTTACCCTGGGAGCTCAACCTTTCAAAACCTCACTCATAATCAGATACATTATCCAGTCCCTCTACCACCAATTCTTCATCAACCAAATTGCCATCACCATCCAGCCACTCCTGGTCAACCTCAGAAATGGGGTGGTCAGCATTTAACTTGGTGGTAAGCTTGGCCTTCCTGTCTTGAATCTGATCCTGAAGCTTTGTTAAGCCCTTTTTCAGGATGTCAAATGGTTTCATAGTGACCAAAGTTGCAAAGTTGAGGTGCTGTTGCCATCCCCAGATGGTTGGATTATGTATGAAAATTTCCTAATTAAGTATTGAATTCACACAGTGTATGGGTTTTGACAATGTAGAAATAGTATGTGTTATGGATTACAAGGCAGGTATGGGATTTTATGGTGTGGAGCATGAATCTGGGTCAGTAATGCATGCTAATGCTTACATAATATATCCCATGATCAATCCAATGGTTTGTCAGCGTGTAAACAAAGTCAACCATTGAACTTGAGTCATTGATCCTCTATTGTGTATGACCACTCAATCAGAATTACTCACTCAGTGGAATGTCAGCAGATTATGGTGTGAATGGCATTACCATGAGTAGGATGTATGCCTGACACCATCAGTGCCTTAAAAATGTTGTAAAATTCATCCTGGTACCATTTCCCCTACCAATGCCTGAGGGGTCCTGACAGTAATTAGTATTGGGAGAGCTGAATGTCATGGAGGTCAGTCTGACACTCCACAGTGTGAGCAATGAACTAATCCTCTCTCAACTAGTGCATTTCTCCACAAGAAAAGCTGGCATCAAGGTTGGGGTGTGTCAGATTCAAGTTCCAGACTAATTCCAGTGTGGGCAACTCTTCTTGTGAGAGTGCAAAGGGGGAAAAGGGGAAAGCTGTAGCAAAGCCTAGGCTTGTCCCAAGGGGTCATGAGTCAGAGGGAGATGGAAGGGAAGTGCTTAGTTGGCTAGAGAAATTTTCCCTGAGGTCTGGGAGGTATGGGTGATGAAGAACTTGAAATGCTGCCACTGAATGGATGAAGAGGGATTTTTCTAGATGGATGGGCAGCTTCTGGAGGCTTGGGACTTGTTTGGTGGTGATTCTGGACTCTTGTAGGCAGTAGGAAAAATAGGTAGACTTGAGGGGATGACTCCATATGCTGGCAGAATTTTTATGACACAGGTAGACTTGAAGAAATCAAAAGAGCTTGACTGGGGAACTCTGGGGACTCAGAGAAAGTTCAAAAGACTTGAAGATACTCTGGAAGATGACTCTTGGGACTCTCAGACACCAGAAAAGTGGGTGGTATTTTTCTAAGTATGGTGGCACTTCATAGCATACAGGTAGCTGCCACTAAGGTAAAGATCAGAAAATTCCAGAACTATCAGATGTCAAGAAAATTTGAAAAAAAAAACTGAAGGTACCACAAGTTGCATGTAGTGAAAGGAAGAAAAAGTAGTCCAGGAAAAACTGGAAGTAAGGAGAGGTGGTGAGAATTGACACTGCAAGCATTTCACTGTTTTTCTTCAGAAAACATGCTGAAAAAAAGGAGGGAAGAGATACTCTTTTATTTTCCATGTTTGGAAAGAAAAAATGCAAAAATAATGTATCATTTTCTTCCAGAGAATATGAATTGATGCTAATGCCAATTAGAATAGAAGCTAATGGACACTACCATCAATCCATACTTTTTGGACAAACATAAAATATTATTTTTGCATTTTTTCTTTCCAAACATGGAAAATAAAAGAGTATCTCTTCCCTCCTTTTTTTCAGCATGTTTTCTGAAGAAAAACAGTGAAATGCTTGCAGTGTGACATGCCTAGAGCCTATGGTGCACTACATGATGCTGCAGGATTTCTCTGAGGTGATCTGGGGTGCAGGAGTGGGATTGGTGGTGGTGGTGGATGTTGGAGACTTGAGTGGGGCCTACAGAGACTGAGTTGCTGATGTCAGAGCCTTCAGTAGAGGTCACTGGTAGTCAGAAGTCAGGTGATACTTGTCTGAGATGCCAAAAGCCAATGTAGATAGGGGCTTTGACCTAATCAGGACACAGTGGTATAGTTAGCTGAGGGTGGAGCAGTGGTGATGCTTTCTGAAGGACAGTAACAGATTAGGAGCAGGCTGGGGCAGCAGAAATGATGCTAGTAGTTGGTATATTCAGCTCTAGGGAGTACAGACTCCCTACAGCAGGATCCAATACTATGTAGGCTGAGTGGCTGCCAGAGATTACTGTTGCATCTAGTTCACAGAGCAACCTCCACTTCACTGCCACTGCTGCAACCCCATTGCCAGCCAGTATCCTGCAGGCATTTTTCTCAAATGTCTCCTGCAGACCCTTTGAAGTGAGACAAGGTACTGAGACCAGATTCATATCTGGGTCTGGTACCTAGTAGGCATCCCTGAGCATGGTTTGTCTACCTCCACTGCAGGTTGTTACGCCCTGACCGTCTTACCGCGTGGCCCGTGTGGTTCTCCCCGTTCACCGGTGACTCGGTCTACACCAAGTCTCTGTTCTATCTAGTCCTGGCATGTTTCCTTTCTATTCTCTTTCTCTTACCGTTATACTTGTATCATAGTACACGTGGTGGCACTGCCCCCAGTCACATGTGAGATGCGATGCGTTCGTCACGTGACTGACGCGTCTCTGCCTTTCCCCTGTCCTGGTATGTGATTACTGTACTATGTATTGGTCGTCCCCTCTTTCTTTCTGGGACGACCTTGTTTCTGTTGCCACGGACATTGGTTTCCGCAGCCTTCGCAGCTCGGCTCATGTCCTTGGTTCTATTCTTACCACTCATGACTCCGCCCGACTCGACACACTTGGCAGCGCTGATCGGGCCTCTACCGTTGGTCAGTTGTGTTTCTACGGTACAGCCTACTTACTGCAGAGCTGCACATACCAGTGCTGGTGACTCGTATCCGAGTCGTTTCCCTTGCATGGTATTGCTTTCGCTTGCCCGCCCTCATGTATCGTAGAAGTATTTAGAGGCTGGTGGATCGTTGTGATCCCCAGCTTTTAGCTACCTTGCAACGAGCCTCTTCCTTTCACTTTCTGTGATCGCTACTCTGGTCGACCGACTCGAGTAAGGGTTCACCAAGTCCAGCTCAAAGTACCATCGCTGGCTAGGTCTCACTAACTCTCGTCTTGAGGGTTTTCCTATAGGCCTTGACTCAAGTCTCGCTGTCTGCTGCATGGACTTTCGTCGTGGCCTAACAAAAGCTAAAAGCTCCCCTTATCCAATTACCACCTAGCTTCCGCCCGCACACTGTCTGGCACGTGTAGCGAAAGCAAAGCACCCCTATCGACTCTACCCTACGTGATCATTGTCTTTGCACGTCACTAGGTCAAGTCAACCAACACCCTACTTGGATCCAACTAGGCAGCCATCCGGTACCTAGTCCGAGTATTGTCCTTATCACTGCGTCTCGATCTCACCTTGCTATACTCTGTCTTTGCAAGTCCCTAGCCAGACCCGAGGTCTAGGTGTCCCCACCTAAAGTCGACAAGACGTCGTCCCCGCGAGGAACCCCACCAGTTCCACCTCGAAAAGGAAAGGAGCATGCAGATCGGCCGCCACCGCCGTTGCCCCCTTCCCCTTTCTCCGTTACTCGCAAGCAACAATACGCGTCGGAACAGCGAACCGGATCTCGTTCCGTTCTACCCCCGTACTACGTTCCGACCCCACTGTCAAACCCCACGTTTCTGCAAACTAGGAACCCACATCTGGGAGATGTTTCAGATACCGATCAGGAACCGGATTTACCTTCGGAATTAGGATCAGCCCTTGGTGATCAGGATCTCGAGATCCCAGAACCCCGGTACGAAGAAGAAGTTGAACGTTTCACTTCAGGCTTCACCGTTATGGCATCAATCGAAGGTCAAAGTAGCGCAGTTCCTGCCGCAGAACCGAATCCCAATCCCGGGCAGTCCGAGCAGCCGAACGCTCCTGCCCCTCAACCAACCGTAGGACTCCAGCCGTGGCTCACTCGAGAGCAGGCCGACTACTGGCACCGATTCTACCACCCCCAGGTAGATGAGTCTCGCCGTAGTAACGTTAATGGAGGCCGAGAGTTCAATGTGAACAAACCCGCGACGTTTTCCGGCAAGCATGGAGAACTCCGCCCCTGGTTAAATCAGGTCACTGCCTACTTGGCCCTGAACGCTCATGTCTACATGAGCGACCATGTCAAGATCGGTTTAGCGCTGTCCTATATGACCTCAGGAGTAGTAGGGGCTTTCGCCTCCAACTATATTGCCAAATACATTGATGGATGGGAAGAAACTTACCCCGACACATGGAATAGCTTTAAAGAAACCTTATACACAACTTTCGAAGCTGGAGATCAAAAGGCCCAAGCGGTTATCAAACTCAAAGCCCTTACCCAGGGGGATCGACCGCTCGAAAACTATACTGCTGAGTTCCTAGGCCTTTTCAATCAAGCCAGACTTTTGCCAACCTCTATCGAGGGAGGCGTTTTATTCGCACAAGGGTTGTCCCGCAACCTCAGAGATCGTGTCCTTGATCGGCAACATCCACCAACAAATGTCGGTGAATGGGTGAAAGCCGCCGGTGAGGTTTACACGTCGCAGATCTCCAAGGACATCTACAACAAGGGACCTAATGCCGCCCACCGTCCTAACCCGTTCACTTTTCCATGAGCACACCCTGTCCGCGACCCCAACGCCATGGATGTTGATCAGGCTCGACGCACGCCACACCGCCAATCCAATGTCCGCGCCGTTACCTGCTACAACTGTGGCAAGGAAGGTCACATGAAGAGGGAGTGTCAGGAAAAGCTGCACGTTCCCAAGTTCAATGTTAAACATACTGAACGCGGTACTTATGAAATCGACCCAAAGATAGCCGAAGAAATCCTCCACAAACAATCCGGAGAACAGTCTGGAGAAAGGGTGTTTGAGGTTTCGGAGAAAGTCCTGAAGGATTTTTAATCGGGCAAACCACCGCCACTGTGGTACGCCCTAGTGCTGAAATTCTGTCACTAAGATCTACTTGTACTAGTATTGCAAATGAAGATGATATGTGTGCCGATTCCCCAACCGGCTCTCTTTATTTGGTTGACAGAGAAAACATGGCAATCCCAACAACGATTGACTCTGGTGTGGAGATCAATTCGATTGACCCCCATGTGGTCAAGAAGTATAAACTCAAAACCTACCCAATCGAGTACCCGCTCAGGGTTACCGCCTATAACGGAGGAGAAGGTTTTCAAATTAAAGAGAAGGTTACGTTGCATGCCAGGATTCAAGATCGAGTAATGCGCGTCAAGGCATATGTTCTGCCACTTCGACGCGAATCGATTCTTTTGGGTATGCCGTGGCTGAAGAAGTTCCAACCTGACATCGACTGGAAGACCCGTAAAATCCGAGGATGGAAGGATGAGGAGTCTATCCCCAGAGCACCTCGAAAGGAAGGCGCAGTAAGGAAGACTACCATCTCCACCGACCTCGAGGTTAAGGCTTCCGCCGGGAAGGAGGAGGTTAAACTCCCTGGTCTGTACCGGGAGTTCGAGGAAGTGTTTTCCGAAAAGGACATACCACTGCCGCCCCACCGCCCCGGCCTTGATCATGAAATTAAAACAAAGCCGGACTTCCCATGCCAAAAGGGACACATTTACCCGATGTCCCAAGACGAGATGAAATCGCTTTGCGAATTCATTGACAAAAACTTAAAGTGTGGAAAGATCCATGAGTCCAAGTCTGATCAGGCCGCTCCGGTGTTCTTCGTAGGGAAGAAGGATGGAAAGCGTCGGCTCATACAGGATTACCGACATCTAAACGAACATACAGTTGACAATTCCTACCCCCTTCCCAACGTACAACAACTCATCAACGAACTATGCAAGTCCCGCTTCTATGCGAAGTTTGATATCTGATGGGGGTTTACCAATATCCGGGTAAAGGACTCCGACATCTGGAAAGGAGCCTTCGTCACGCCCCTCGGACTTTTCGAACCACTCGTAATGTTCTTCGGACAGAAAAACTCCCTGCCTACATTCCAGCGGTATATGGATGTAACGTTCCGTGAACAGCTGATGAAGTGCCAGCAGGTTGGGTATATGGACGACGTCATGGTCCATGCCAAAACCAGAGAGGAGCTTCGACGCCAGGTTCACAAATTCCTCAGTGTATGCCATCGAGAACAGCTCCGGCTTAAAATCTCAAAGTGTATCTTCGAGGCCAAGGAAGTGGAATTCTTGGGATACATCATTGGCAAAGGATGGATCAAAACCCATGCGGTCAAAACAGATGCCGTCCAGGAATGGAAGGAACCCGAAAATCTGACACAGCTCCGATCATTTTTAGGGTTCACTAACTTCTACCGGAAGTTCATAGTTGGTTATTCCGCCATATCCGCCCTGCTTCATCACCTCTCGAAGAAGGATGTCCCCTGGAAGTGGGATAGAGATCAACAAAGCGCTTTCAATAAACTGAAAGCTGCCTTGGGCTGCTCTCCCGTCCTGAACATCCCCGATCCAACGAAACCCTTCGCACTGTTTACCGACGCCTCGCAGTCAGCAACAGGAGCGGTACTCGCTCAAAAAGGAGAAGACAACGAGTGGCACCCGTGCTCCTACTTGTCCGAAAGTCTCAAAGGCGCGGAAAAGAACTACCCCATATACGACCTCGAGTTCCTCATGGTCATACGTGCCGTTAAGGCTTTCTGACACTACCTCATATCCCCCATCGCACCCACCATCGTCTTCACTGACCATAAAAACCTCAAATATTACAAAGAACCCCAGAAGTTCTCACAGCGGCAAACCCGCTGGTTTTTTTATGTACAGGGGTTTCCCCTCAAGTTCTCTTATACTCCGGGTCGTCTCATGACGGCCCCTGACACACTATCTCGATGCAGTGACCATACCCCTCCTGAACCCGTAGTCACCACTTTGCTCCCTCCGAGCACATGGCTTGAAGGGGGGGTGAAACCCACTAAACCCACCATTCCCCTTGCAAAAGCAAACCCGATTTCAGCAAAAACCGCTTCGCTGCCCACTGAGGATCCCGCCAAAGAGCGAAAGTGCGGAATTTACGCCCTGTCGGCAGAGGTCTATGAGCGTGCCAAGAGCGAAATGCCAAAGGACTCTACCCTCTCTGCCGACAACCCTGAAATCACTTCTCACTCCGATGGAACCAAGTGTCGCAAGAACCGCATATACATCCCTCCTGGTGCTCGTAAAGAGTGCCTTCTGTCCTATCACGATCATCCATCTGCCAGACATCCCAGAATCAAGGCAATGACCCGCAAAATGGTCAAGGACGTATGGTGGCCTGGCATGTGGAAGTACATCCACGATTACGTCAAGGGCTGTGCTGTCTGTCAGTCCACCAAGGTCATCACCCATCCCGTCACGCCTCCGGTAGTACCCAACGACGTTCTGAAAAACCCCTTTCCCTTCCAACAGATCTCCATGGATCTGATCACCGACCTACCCGTATCCAACACGTTCGATACCGTCCTTACCATTGTCGACCAAGGCCTAACAAAAGCGGCCATGTTCATCCCATGTTGAAAGGACGTCGACTCGCTCGGTATCACCCGCTTGTTTCACAAACACATCTATTCCCGCTTTGGTCTCCCCAAGGCAGTCATCTCTGACTGAGGACTGCAGTTCGCTTCGGCATTTACCCAAGAACTCTACAAGTCCCTCGGGGTCCAGTCAAAGTTGTCCACCGCCTACCACCCGCAGACCAATGGAGAAAGCGAACGTGTCAATCAGGAATTGGAAACGTACCTTCGATGCTATTGCGCCGAACATCCTAACAGTTGGTCATCCAAGTTACTGGATGCCAAGTTCGCACATAACAGCCGTATCCATTCCATTCATCAACAAACGCCATATAGCCTCCTCTATGGCTATGACCCTTCCCCCTATCCCGAGGTTCGGCTTGTTACACCCAAACCGTCTAACCATGTGGCCGTGCTGGTTCTCACCGCACGTCGGTGACTCGGTCCGCACCATCCTTTGCTTCTACTTAGTCATGGCATGTTTCCTTTTCCTTTTACTCCTCTTACCGTTATACTTGTATCATAGTGCGCATGGTGGCACTGCCCCAAGTCACGTGTGAGACGCGACGCGTTGATCACGTGACTACGCGTCCCTGCTCTTCCCCTATCCCGGTATGTCTCCGATTACTGTACTATGTATTGGTCGTCCCCCTCTTCCCTTCTGGGGCGACCTCGTTCCCGTTGCCTTGGACATCGCTTTCCGCAGCCTCTCGGCTCGGGTCATGTCCTTGGTTCTATTCTTACTTTATGACTCGTAGCGACTCCCTCGCGCTTGGCAGCGCCCGTCGGGATTTCGCTACAGGTCGGTCTCGTTTCTACGGTACTGCTTACTTACTGCGGAGCTGCGCGTACCTGTGCAGATGACTCTTGACCGAGTCATTTGCCTTCGATGGTATTGCTTTCGCTTGCCCGCCCTCATGTACAGTAGGAGTATTTAGAGGCTGGTGGATCGTTGTGATCCCCAGCTTTTAGCTACCTTGCAACAAACCTCCTTCTACTCTCACTCTCTGTGATTGTCTACTCTTGTCGACCGACTCGAGTAAGGGTTCGCCAAGTCCGACTCAAAGTACTATTGTCGGATAGGTCTCACTCAAACTCTCGTCTTGAGGGTTTGTCATTAGGCTCTCGACTTCGGTCTCATTGTCTGGCACGGACCTTCGTCTCGGCCTAACATGGCTCACATCAGCGCCCAGTGTCGACGAACGCCTGGAACGACTTGCCAGTTGCCATGACAATGCCATACTCGCCCACAAGGCTGCGCAGGAAGTTATGAAATGCCGATCAAAGGGAACCTATGTCCCGTTCAAAGAAGGTGATCGAGTCTGGCTCGATTCAGGTAACCTCCATGTTCAAGGGCAGTCCCCTAAAGTCACGCCCCAACGTTTTGGACTGTTTGAAATAGAACGAGTCATATCCCCCATGGCAGTACGACTGTGCCTCCCTGATATGTGGCGTGTGCACCCAGTGTTTCACACTGGTCGGTTGCTCCCCTATCACGAGACAGCTGAATATGGAATTCCCAATCCTCCGCCGCCTCCCGAGGTAGTGGATGACGAGGTAGAATGGGAAGTTGAGTCAATACTGAATCATAAAAACACAGGTTGCGGTCGTCAGGTGCATCGCACATACCTCGTAAAATGGAAAGGCTTTACGCATGCGGACGATTCTTGGGAACCCGAGAGCTCGTTAAAAGACCACGCAACTGAGCTACTCAATCAGTATAAACTCTCCCGCCGCCTCCCACTCACGTAAAGCCGCTTTATCCTCACTATGTGCGACGATGTACCCGACTTCCAGCGATGTGACGGTTACGATGCCATGCTCAACACGCGCCCCTACGTGTTATTCGACCCATCGACCGACGACCCCGCCCCGTCACCTCAACTCTCCAGTATATCTTCCCAAGTCGACCTATCCTCCTTCAGTTCCTTTGATGAAATCCCCCCGCCCCGGTCCTTCCCCGGCCAGTCGTTTTCCATCCGCCGCGTCCCTGTCACGCGCTGTCACGCACCAAAGGTGTTTGGTGACGTGAGCATGGACCCAAAAGCTGAATGATGAAGAATGGAGAAGCCTAGCCCTAATGCGCAGAATGACTGGAGTGTCTAGCAGTCATCCGTCGCACAAGAACCACCCTTAACATTAGGGAAGAAACCGCTCAAGCGCCAAATAAAAGTTTTCAAGCACCAGTTTACGGCATTCCGATTTTTCGAATATCTCAGCCATTTCTAAAGATATCGACATCATTCCCACGCTCACAGAAAGCTCTCGACCACACCATCCTGCCTACCAAATTTGGTGACGATCCTCGCCCTCCACGATTTTCTGCATCATTTCTGCCAACAAATGCCCATTTCGCCACTTTTTGTTGTAATGGCCACCTCTTCGACGATCTCTTCGCTCATCCCCTTTGCCAGGGAGAATAACTACAAGTACCTGCCAGGAATCTCCACTAGCATTTGCCCTGAAGCCTCCTGGTTCATCCCTCCCTCGTCCATGACCTCCCATCCTATCGCTTTGGGACAGCGAGTTCTCCTTGTCAGTCTGACATCGAGGAGGACTTTCTTTGGTCGTCTCAGGTCTGTTATCAGGCTTGAAAAATCATATGTGGTTGTTTCAGTTTCTCCAGTCGAAGAAGCATATGGATCCTTTGTCCCTGTGTCCTGCAACATCTACCTCTCAATCTCATCCTTCATTCTTCCAAAATTGCGACAGGTTCAATACCAATTACTGTCATCCAGTCTATCTGATCACATTCATGATGAACTTGAGACACTTCTCCCTGCTCTCATTGGAGAAGATGGCCCTTCCTCCTCCTCAAACCCTCCAGAACACTAGCTGCAGCTAATGCAGGTCACTTTACAGAGAGGAGGAAAGGGGGAAAGTTGCGAAATCCTATGCCCTGACTACCCTGGAGACCCCCAAAATTGGCCCCTGGCAGAAACCCCCACCGTTCTTTGTTTGGACGCGCAGCAAGTTACCATAATGCATCTAGATCTCAGATCTAGGAGTCACTATGACTCATTTGCAGTCATATCCCTTAATCAGCAGTGACCAGTGCGCTTACTCATTCCCCTTTTCGCATTATTCATCCGTTCCTTGATGACTCATTCCGTTTTCAAATTGATTAGTGATAATCTTCGTCATGCTTACTGGTTTTACTTACCAATTGCTTACTGTCCTTACTCATCCTTACAAAGCCTTACCAATCCTTTACCAATCCCCTTACCAATTGCTTACAGATCACTTACAAAGTGTTGCTCCATGTTTACTGCAGGCTATGCTACCTTTTGTATATAAGTACCAATACGTCGACAGCAATCAAAAAAGCTACTAGCCAAGCTACCTGCTCACTCATCCTCATCATTAGGCTCATTCATCGTCGCTTTTAAGCCCCTCATCATTATCTCTATTCCTGCAGTATTTGAGGCTCCATTAAGGGTCTACTTACTGTTATCTTCATCATCTTACATCGCTTCTAGGCTCAGAGCAGCCTATTCTCTTCGCATTTTCAGTCTTCCCCTGCTCCCCCTTTTTCAGGAGCACCCATACCCTCTGCCCTAGCCCCCTCTAGGTGCACGGAACCCCTCCCCCATTTTATTTTAAACAGATCCCTCGAGCCAAAGCCCGTGTAGGAAAACCACCAACTTGGCAATTGTCTTTGTGTTGGGTTTTTTTTTGTTGTTTTTGCCATTGATCCACACGTCGACTCACAGTGCGGACGACTCGGTAAGGGAAAGGAAACCGAGCGAGGCCCCCCTCTTCACGAATCCGTTCTCTTCGCCGATGGTTCCCGCCCCGGTGGTGTGTCGACAGCCTCTACCCGTTCCACCCATGGACATGAATTGGCAGTCCCATCCCCCAGCACTACTCCAGAGGTCCCCCAGATCCGAGTCATCCCCCCCTGCGACCTGGACCGACTCTACCCCCATGCCCGTGGGGACCTGGTACCCGCGTCGCCAGACTACTTCAACTACGTTTGGACACTTGCTATCCACGATGGAGGGTACCCATTCGACGGGAAAACAGAAGAACAGAACGACCACATTTGGATGCTGTCTGAGGTCTACCGAGGAACAGACCTAGCTTTAGATCGGGTGCCGGATCTTCTCAGCAAAACCCGCGTCTGCCCTGCCGACTCTATTGCCGAGTCTATCGATCGGCTCCTCGCCGATCTCACCGTCAACATCTCGGCCGTCCAGTACAAGCTGGTTCTTGAATTGGCCTCTATCGTCTCCCCCGAGGAATGTCGGTCCTTTCATAACCGAAAGGTCGACTGCCACATACAGAGGGCCAAAGAGCAGTTTAGTTCTGGCCAGGATACTCCAGCAACAGCAGGATCGACAGTGGGTGAGAAGCATCCTGACATAAAGGAAGAAGAGAAGACCCCGGACCCGGACCCGTGGTCCTTGGAGCCGATAGAGTTTGCTGCCGACGACGGATATAGCAAGAAGCGGGATGCCTCTTTTAGCGAAATGGCTAAGTTTCTCTCCGAAACTGTCCCCTCTGCCGCATCCCCCTTCTTCTGGAGGTCTTTCTTAGACACAGCAGCCTGGAACAAAGCCGACCATTCGCTTCATAATGCCATCAACACTACCACGCCCCTACCGCCCGCTACCTTCCATCCCGTCGTCATTGACTCAATGCTCTGACTCTACCTCACCGGCTGCGCCCCCATTCCCCTCGCCCATCCCCTGTACGAGTACGCCTGCTACGACTGCCGTCACTTCGGACATTGGTCCTGTCGTAATGGCCGTGGCTCAAGGTGGACCCCCACTACCAATGTACCTGCCGAGGACGAGAACGAGGGGTTGCGCCGCTCGACCACCCGTCCGGTTCGCCCCCGTCGCTACCGCTCCCCGACTCCCGGGCCGTCTGTCAACCCTGGTCGATCAGGTGTTCGACGAGCCTGAGGGGGGGGTGATGTTACGCCCTGACCGTCTTACCGCGTGGCCCGTGTGGTTCTCCCCATTCACCGGTGACTCGGTCTACACCAAGTCTCTGTTCTATCTAGTCCTGGCATGTTTCCTTTCTATTCTCTTTCTCTTACCGTTATACTTGTATCATAGTACGCGTGGTGGCACTGCCCCCAGTCACGTGTGAGATGCGATGCGTTCGTCACGTGACCGACGTGTCTCTGCCTTTCCCCTGTCCTGGTATGTGATTACTGTACTATGTATTGGTCGTCCCCTCTTTCTTTCTGGGACGACCTTGTTTCTGTTGCCACGGACATTGGTTTCCGCAGCCTTCGCAGCTCGGCTCATGTCCTTGGTTCTATTCTTACCACTCATGACTCCGCCCGACTCGACGCACTTGGCAGCACCGATCGGGCCTCTACTGTTGGTCAGTTGTGTTTCTACGGTACAGCCTACTTACTGCGGAGCTGCGCATACCAGTGCTGGTGACTCGTATCCGAGTCGTTTCCCTTGCATGGTATTGCTTTCGCTTGCCCGCCCTCATGTATCGTAGAAGTATTTAGAGGCTGGTGGATCGTTGTGATCCCCAGCTTTTAGCTACCTTGCAACGAGCCTCTTCCTTTCACTTTCTGTGATCGCTACTCTGGTCGACCGACTCGAGTAAGGGTTCACCAAGTCCAGCTCAAAGTACCATTGCTGGCTAGGTCTCACTAACTCTCATCTTGAGGGTTTTCCTATAGGCCTTGACTCAAGTCTTGCTGTCTGCTGCACGGACTTTCGTCGCGGCCTAACACAGGTCCCCTGCATGTTGAGTTCCACCTGGCTCTTCCCCACTGCCATTATGGATCTCCCTTCACCAATGACTACCAGTTCCAATGGTTCCAAGACCCTAAATGAGGTGAACCACCTCTGCTGACAGCACATGTGTGCCAATGTAGGGAAGGCAACCTCCCTAGTAGGATATGGAGTGGTGGTAGAGTGGTTGAGGTGGTTTTATTTTATTTATTTTTTAAGGGGCTTGATCCCCATTTTGTACTTGGGTTGGGACTTAGGTGCAAGGCAAGAAGTGGATTAGTAAGCAATTCTTGGACTTAGACTTGAGTTGTAGTAGCTACAGGGGAATAACCACTATAGAGGCTGGAGAGCACAGGCTGGTGAGACCAGCCTGTGGCAGCTTCTTCTGTTACTGTCCTTGAGAGTGAGGCCAGGATAGCCCTAGGGGAGTCCCAGGGTGGTGGTATTGAGGAGTTCTATCAGGTTTTCTAGCTAAGTGTTCAGTTTCTTTTTCTCTACTATCTCTCTTCCCCAGACAGGGTCCCCAGGACTGATACAGCCTATCTGGACCAATACCCTAGCCCATCTACTCATCTATTGCCTTCACTGAGGCACCCAAGTCCACCACCCATTTGGTTGGACTTGTTGTGGGACCTTTCTGAGCCAAGAACAGTTGTAATGACTGTTCCCCAACTTCCTACACCTGTGAAAACTTAGCTGTGAGGTTGCCTTTGTCTCTGGATTTCTCCTTGTCCTCCTTACCATCTGATGAGGCTTTTCCCTCATCAAATGCCTGTTGAAATATATCTGTAGGCTACCTCAGTAGACTGTGAGCTACTGAGTAGAGTACTGTACCTGTAGGCTACTACAGGATGTCAGTAAGTAAAGTACTGTGAAAAGTATAGGTACTCACCCTCAGTAGACTGTGAGCTACTGAGGGAACTCTATGAACTGTACTGCTAAGTCCACTCTAAGGTGATTATGTAAGCACCCAAACATCACACCTAGGACCTGCAATACAGGGGGGATTTATATGCTCCAACAATGCCTGCTGTGGACACTTGTCCTTCATATGCCTGACTTCTTTGCACTTGTAACACCTGATTTTTGACTTGTCCTTCCCTTTCCATTTCCATTTTGACTTCAACTTCACACTAGAAATCATTGCCACAAGTTCACTATGCACTTGTGACCCCTCATGAGTTCTCTCCTCAATGAGGACCTGAGAAATCACCCCATCAATTGTCAACTTGTCATTTGTTGACATGAGAATGGTCCAAAGGGTTGAGTATGACAATGGTAGAGAGATGACCATGGCAATTGCAACAAGGCTCTCATCAAGAGGCTGTCCTAGTGAGCTCAGAATGAGTGACTTCCACCACATCACACTCAGCTGCATCTCCATCAGGGTATCTTCTACCAGAGTGCCACAAAACAGTTCTCCTATGAGATATGCAATTGTCTACTTCCCCTTGCCTTCATAGCATTTGCTGAGCTTCCTCCAAGTCTCAGCTGCTGATGTAGCATATATAACTCCACTCAATGGCTCATCCTTGAGTGTCAGGGTAATTTGGGCACATGCTTCATTGTCTTTCATCAACCACTCAGCATATTTATCTGGGTGGTTGGTTGCATTCAGAGGTGTGGTATTACTTCCACCAACAACCTCCCATAGTCCTTGAATCCCCAGTACTTTTGTGACTCAGAACTTCCACATCTTGTAGTTCAAACCACTGTTCACAGATGAGATAATTGAAGAGGTGGCTGCTGAGGGACCAGCTGGTCTCAGATGCAGACAGAGGAGTGTTTGACATATCAAATAAAACTGGTTAAACTCACTGAGTGGGTTATGGAATATCAATTAGAAGTTAGAGCTTGACAGGGCTCATAACCTGTTAATGTGAAAGGAAGCTTCTAATTGGTAGAAGGTGATAGTAGGAACAAGTGTGGTGTAAGGTACAGTGAGTGAAAAAAAGTGTGCAATGTTTGGCTGTTTTGTGCTAAGTCCAGTGTAGCACCATGAGGTGTGGGAATCCTGCTTAGCCTTGGTGAGATGGGTGGTAGTATTCGCTCTTGGCTACAAAATGGTCCCAGGGTCATGTGATTTGGTGCAGTAGTCATTGAGATATGTCAATTATAAAACAGCTACATCATTGCACAGGTTTATTCACTTTTGAAAAGTGAGGGGTATTTGGGGAATATCAGTACTTGGTATAGCCTCCTTTTGCTTTAAGCACTGGCTCAACCCTCCTAGGCATGCTTTCAATCAACTTCTGACACTCTTCAGCTGGTATATTGTTCCACTCCACCTGAGTCCTCTCCCACAACTTCAGTATTCCCTTGGGGGGATGCTCATACTCTGCAAGCCTCCTCTTGAGGTAACCCCAGGCATGTTCTATGGGGTTGAGGTCAGGGGACTGTGCAGGCCATACCATAGTCCTAAAATCCTGCTCCTCTAGCCACTCCTTGACCTGCTTGCAGGTGTGCTTGGGGTCATTGTCCTGCTGGAAGATGATGTCAGGAGGATGAAGACCATAATACTGAAGGGAATCTTGTAGTTCATCCTTCAAAATTTGGAGGTAGAGGTCTCCATCCATCCTACCATCAATCTTGGTGACATACCCAACACCCTCCCAGGTCATACAGCCCCACATCATGAGAGACCCCCCTCCAAACTTCAGTGTCCCCTCTACTAGCCTATCATTCAGCTTCTCCCCTGGCTGTTTCCACACCCATTTGTGCCCATCTGACCCCAGGTGATTAATTTTAGTCTCATCAGACCATACCACCCTCTTCCAGTCCTCCAAAGTCCAATCTTTGTGAGCATAGGCAAAGTCTGTTAGGCCAAGATGGAGTCCATGCTAGGCAACAAGACTGAGTCAAGAGCCTATGAAGAGAACAACCCTCTAGACAAGAGTTGGGGGACCTGGTCCACAATGGTACTCTGAGCAGAACTTGGTGAACCCTTACCCGAGTTGGTCAACAGGAGTAGCAATCATGAGAAGTGAGAGAAGAAGGAGGTTTGTTGCAAGGTAGCTAAAAGCTGAGGATCACAAACGATCCCAGCCTACACTATATACTCCTATGGTACCTAAGGGTGGGCTTGGGAAGACCGCACTTACTATGGGCAAGACTCCAAAGCAGGATGCAGTGAGTCACCTCCATCGCAGGGCGCAGCATGTGCAGTAAGTACCTGTACCATAGCAACGATGACCAACCTGTAGCAGAAACCCGCTGGGCATTGCCAAGGTGGGATGACTCAACAGGAGTCACCACTGTAAGAATAGTGTCAACAAGTTAAATAAAGGTGCCAAGATCATGGCCTGCCTGAAGGCCATCAGCAAAACTGTCTTTTTGGCACAGAGGCCACAGTGCCACAGTGATGTCACAGCATCCTACAGTGCCACAGTGTCACAGTGTCACAGTGCACAGTCAGGTACAGTGTGACAATTGTGTGACAATACCATGTCACACAGCCCACAGTTCCCCACAGGCTCCCACAGAGTGACAGGCCTACAGGCACACAGTGCTACAGAGATAGGGGCTTCCCACAGATGTCACTGTACAGCCACGATGTCATAACGAAAGTTGTGGGGCTGGATCACAGGATTGTGGGAATATGCTTATCTCATCAATATGCCCAAAAATGGGTGAGAAAAATGCAAAATACCGAAAAAATTGGACGTCTCAAAAATTGAATTTCAAAGATGTCATAATGAAAGTTGTAGTGCCTGACTAGAGGACCCCAGAGGTATGCTTATCTCATCCATCCATGCAAAAATGGTTGAGATATAGGCAAAATACAATTAGTGTAGTGTAGTGTACATTTTATTACCAAAAGTGTAGTGTTGTGGCGCATTTTTGATTACCTAATGAGTGTAGTGGTAATTGTTTTGATTAGCAAAAGTGTAGTAAAGTCCGCTTTTTTGACTACCAAATAAGTAAAATGTTGATTAGTAATTGATTAGCAAAGTGTAGTGTAGATGTGTATTACCAAAAGTGTAGTAAAAGTCCGCTTTTGCAGTGTTTTGTAGTGTTTGATTAGCAAAGTGTAGTGTAGATGTGTATTACCAAAAGTGTAGTAAAGTTCGCTTTTTTGACTACCAAATAAGTGTAGTGTTTTGTAGTGTTTTGATTAGCAAAGTGTAGTGTAGATGAGTATTACCAAAAGTGTAGTAAAGTTCGCTTTTTTGACTACCAAATAAGTGTAGTGTTTTGTAGTGTTTGATTAGCAAAGTGTAGTGTAGATGTGTATTACCAAAAGTGTAGTAAAAGTTCGCTTTTTTGACTACCAAATAAGTGTAGTGTTTTGTAGTGTTTTGATTAGCAAAGTGTAGTGTAGATGAGTATTACCAAAAGTGTAGTAAAGTCCGCTTTTTTGACTACCAAATAAGTGTAGTGTTTTGTGGTGTTTGATTAGCAAAGTGTAGTGTAGATGTGTATTACCAAAAGTGTAGTAAAAGTCCGCTTTTTTGACTACCAAATAAGTGTAGTGTTTTGTAGTGTTTTGATTAGCAAAGTGTAGTGTAGATGTGTATTATCAAAAGTGTAGTGAAGTCCGCTTTTGTGACTACCAATTAAGTGTAGTGTTGATTAGTGTTTGAGTAGTGAAATGTTGTGTACACTTTTGATTACCAAAAGTGTAGTAAAAGTTCGCTTTTTTGACTACCAAAAAAGCGTAGTGTTGATTAGTGTTTGACTAGTGAAATGTTGTGTACACTGTTGATTACCAAAAGTGTAGTAAAAGTTCGCTTTTTTGACTACCAAAAAAGCGTAGTGTTGATTAGTGTTTGAGTAGTTAAATGTTGTGTACACTTTTGATTACCAAAAGTGTAGTAAAAGTTCGCTTTTTTGACTACCAAAAAAGCGTAGTGTTGATTAGTGTTTGAGTAGTTAAATGTTGTTTACACTTTTGATTACCAAAAGTGTAGTAAAAGTTCGCTTTTTTGACTACCAAAAAAAGCGTAGTGTTGATTAGTGTTTGAGTAGTTATATGTTGTGTACACTTTTGATTACCAAAAGTGTAGTAGAGTCCGCTTTTTTGACTACCAAATATTTGTAGTGTGACTAGGAAATGTACAGTAGTATTGATTAGCAAAAAAGCGTAGTCATCATTAGGATTGTTGTGTAGTGGGCACAGCCACTAATGCCTCGAAATTTTGCAAAGTCACAAAAATACCCCAAAATGCGATATAGTGGACACTAAAACTCACGCCTTTCGCGCAAGCGGCCAAAGCTGACCAAACAAAGGCCAATTCCTACTATGGGGTAGTGTATGCCATTAGCCCACTACTACCACGCATTTGATTACCAAAAAGTGTAGTGGTATTAGAAAAAAGTGTAGTAGTAGTACCAAAAAGCGTAGTAGTATTAGCAAACAGGGTAGTAGTATTAGCACAAAGTGTAGTAGTATTAGCAAAAAGTGTAGTACTATTAGTAAAAAGTGTAGTAGGTAGTGTTAATAGCAAAAAAGCGTAGTTGTATTAGGCTATTATGTGGTAGTACTTGAATTTGAATATATTACTACTTTTGATTTGATTTCTGTGTGACTGAGTTCCTATTAGCTTGAAAGTGTAGTGGGATTAGGAAAAAAGCGTAGTAGTGTTATTAGCAAAAAATGGTAGTGGGATTAGGAAAAAAGCGTAGTAGTGGTATTAGGAAAAAACAGTAGTGGGATTAGGAAAAAAGCGTAGTAGTGGTATTAGGAAAAAACAGTAGTGGGATTAGGAAAAAATGGTAGTAGTTGGATTAGGAAAAAAGCGTAGTGTGGTATTAGGAAAAAACAGTAGTGGGATTAGGAAAAAATGGTAGTAGTTGGATTAGGAAAAAAGCGTAGTAGTGGTATTAGGAAAAAACAGTAGTGGGATTAGGAAAAAATGGTAGTGGGATTAGGAAAAAAGCGTAGTAGTGGTATTAGGAAAAAATGGTAGTGGGATTACAAAAAAAGCGTAGTAGTTGTACAGGACTGTACAGTGCTGTGACAGTACTGTACAGGGGGGGACCTTTCTGTGGCACTGTGGGCACTGTAGCAGGCTGTTGCAAGCTGTACAGTGCCGTACAGTGACTAACGGTTTTGCTGATGGCTGTGGAAAGCGATGATCAAGGTAACAGGAACAGGGGTAGCCCAGAAGATGAAAAGGGGAGCTACCCCAGTTACAAACATACTGTACTGGGAAAAGGGGGGGAAAGGCAGAGACGCGTCCATCACATGATCCATGCATCGTGGTCTCACACGTGACTAGGGGCACCGCCCCTACGCATACTATAATACAAGTAAAGTGGCAAGAGAACAATAAGGGAAACGAAACATGCCAGAACTAAGTGGAACATAAAGACGGTGTAGCCCAAGTTGCCATGGAATGGTGACCACCAGCATGGCCACACAGTTAGACAGGAACAGTGTAACATCACCCCCCCCTCAGGCTCATCGAGCACCTGATCAACCAGGGCAGACAGACAGCCCGGGAGTTGGGGAGCAGTTGCGAGCAGGGCGAAGCAAACGGGGGCCCGAGGGGCACGATCCATGGTTCTCGTCCTCGGGGGGTAGAGTGGCGGGAGTCCACCTTGAGCCACATCCATTGTGGCATGACCAATGGCCGAGGCAGCAGCAGTCATAGCAGGCATACTCATAGAGGGGATGATCGAGGGGAACAGGGGTGCACCCTGTGAGGTAGATGCAGAGCATGCTGTTGACAACGATGGGATGGAAGGTAGTGGCTGGAATGGGTGTGGTCGTGTTGATTGCATTATGTAGATGATGATCAGCCTTGTTCCAGGTGGCTGCATCTAAGAAGGATCGCCAAGCGAAAGCAGAGGCAGTGAATGCTGTAGTTTCAGAGAGGAACTTAGCGGTCTCGCTATAAGAGGTGTCTCTTCTTTTGGTATACCCATCATCAGCCATAAACTCGATCGGTTCCTGAGTCCATGGATCTGGATTGATGGCCTCGACCTTTATGTCAGGATGCTTCTCAGCCACTGACGATCCTGCTGTTGCTGCAGTATCTTCACTAGCACAGTCTCGAACTTTGGCCTCCGTATAGTGCTCAACTTCTTGGTTATGAAAGGAGTGGCATTCCTCTGGGGAAACGATCAGGGCAAGTTCGAGGACCAGCTTATACTGAAGGGTGGAGATGTTGATCATCAGGTCGGCGAGGACCCTATCGATTGACTCAGCTACGACCTCAGGGGTGAGGGAGTGTGATCGGTTGAGGATCTCAGGGACTCAGTTGAGGGTCACATCTGTTCCTCGGTAGATCTCAGACAGCACCCAAATGCAGTCGTTCTGTTCTTCTGTTTTCCTGTCGAATGGGTTCCCTCTGTCGTAGATAACAAGCATCCAAACATAGTTGAGGTAGTTTGGCAACATGTGTACCAAGTGCCCATGGGCTGAGGGCTCGGGTGTGTCTGGAAAGGAGGGTAACTCGGCAGGGGTGACATGGACCTGGGGGACCTCAAGAGTAGAACCAGAGGTCAGGCCTTCCAGTCCATGTTCATGGGAGGAACGGGCAGAGGCTGCCAAGATACCACCAGGGTGGGAGCCATCGGCGAAGAGAACAGATTGGTAGGGGTGGTGACTGTGTGAGGAGTCTCTGCCCTTACTAACCTTTCCTTGAAGGTTTCTGGTGGTGGACACCCTGCAGATCATGAAGGACTGACTGGGGAAAGAACCCAGCGGGGGGATTTGGGAAGAGGTGTTGACATCAGAAGAGTCGACTTGGGAGCATATATTGGAGAACTGAGACGTTGAGGGGGAGTCGTAGGACAACGAGTCAAACAGTTCATCTGGGCATGTGTTAAGCAGGGCGTTGTATCTGTCACATTGCTGGAAGTCGGGTACATCGTCACACATGGTGGGGAAACGACTTCAAGTGAGCAGGAGGTGGCAGGAAAGTTTGTACTGCTTGAGTGTCTTGTGGGCATGGTCTTTTAATGAGGACTCGGGCTCCCAAGAGTTGTCCACATGGGTAAAACCCTTCCACTTGACTAGGTAAGTGCATTGTGCCTGTGAGTCGACGTGTGGATCAATGGCAAAAAACACCAAAAAAACCCAACACAAAGACAATTGCCGAGTTGGTGGTTTTCCTACGTGGGCTTTGGCTCGAGGGATCTGTTAAAATAAAATGGGGGAGGGGTTCCGTGCACCTAGAGGGGGCTAGGGCAGAGGGTATGGGTGCTCCTGACGAAGGGGGAGCAGGGGAAGACTGAAAAAGCGAAGATAGTAGGCTGCTCTGAGCCTAGAAGTGATGTAAGATGATGATAATGATGACAGTAAGTAGACCCTTAATGGAGCCTCAAATACTGCAGGAATAGAGATAATGATGAGGGGCTCAAAAGCGACGATGATTGGGCCTAATAGGTAGGCAATTGAGTGGGCAAGTAGCTTGGCTAGTAGCTTCCTTGCTTTGCAGGGGACTTGGTAGCTTTTTTTTTTGATTGCTGTCGACGTATTGGTACTTTATATACAAAAGGTAGCATAGCCTGCAGTAAATATGGAGCAACACTTTGTAAGTGATCTGTAAGCAATTGGTAAGGGGATTGGTAAAGGATTGGTAAGGCTTTGTAAGGATGAGTAAGGACAGTAAGCAATTGGTAAGTAAAACCAGTAAGCATGACGAAGATTATCACTAATCAATTTGAAAACAGAATGAGTCATCAAGGAACGGATGAATAATGCAAAAAGGGGAATGAGTAAGCGCACTGGTCACTGCTGATTAAGGGATATGACTGCAAATGAGTCATAGTGACTCCTAGATCTGAGATCTAGATGCATTATGGTAACTTGCTGTGCGTCCAAATGAAGAATGGTGGGGGTTTCTGCCAGGGGCCAATTTTGGGGGTCTCCAGGGTAGTCAGGGCATAGGATTTCGCAACTTTCCCCCTTTCCTCCTCTCTGTAAAGCACCCTGCATTAGCTGCAGCTAGTGTTCTGGAGGGTTTGAGGAGGAGGAAGGGCCATCTTCTCCCATAAGAGCAGGGAGAAGTGTCTCAAATTCATCATGAATGCAATCAGATAGACTGGATGACAGTAATTGGTATTGAACCTGTCGCAATTTTGGAAGAATGAAGGATGAGATTGAGAGGTAGACGTTGCAGGGCACAGGGATGAAGGATCCATATGCTTCTTTGACTGGAGAAACTGAAACAACCACATATGATTTTTCAAGCAAGGAGAACTCACTGTCCCAAAGCAATAGGATGGGAGGTCATGGATGAGGGAGGGATGAACCAGGAGGCTTCAGGGCAAATGCTAGTGGGGATTCCTGGCAAGTACTCGTAGTTATTCTCCCTGGCAAAGGGGATGAGCGAAGAGATCGTCAAAGAGGTGGCCATTACAATAAAAAGTGGCGAAATGGGCGTTTGTTGGCAGAAATGATGCAGAAAACCGTGGAGGGCGAGGATCGTCACCAAATTTGGTAGGCAGGATGGCGTGGTCGAGAGCTTTCTGTGAGTGTGGGAATGATGTCGATATCTTTAGAAATGGCTGAGATATTCGAAAAATCGGAATGCCATAAACTGGCGCTCGAAAACTTTTATTTGGCACTTGAGCGGTTTCTTCCCTAATGTTAAGGGTGGTTCTTGTGCAACGGATGACTGCTAGACACTCCAGTCATTCTGCACATTAGGGCTAGGCTTCTCCATTCTTCATCATTCAGCTTTTGGGTCCATGCTCATGTCACCAAACACCTTTGGTGCATGACAGCGCTCATACACTTCCGTGGACAGGGCGTAGATGCCGCGTTTTTGCTCTTTTGGGACTTCCTCAGAGGGCGGCATAACAGGCTTTCCTGAAAACGAGGCCTTTTTAGGGGCTGGGACGGTGGGAACGGTAGGTTTCACCCCCCCCTCAAGCCACAAACTTGGTGGGAGTAGAGTGGCAACTACAGGGTCAGGGGGAGTATGATCACTGTGTCGAGATAATGCATCAGGGGCCATCATAAGATGACCCAGAGTATAAGAAAACTTCAGGGGGAACCCCTGTACATACGAAAACCAGCGGGTCTGCCGCTGAGAGAACTTCTGGGGCTCCTTATAATACTTGAGATTCTTGTGATCAGTGAAGACAATGGTGGGTGTGACAGGGGATATGAGGTAGTGCCAGAAAGCTTTGATAGCATGGATGACGGCGAGGAACTTGAGGTCATAGACCAGGTAGTTCTTCTCAGCACCTTTGAGACTTTTGGATAGATAGGAGCACAGGTGCCACTCGTCATCTTCTCCCTTTTGAGCTAAAACCATGCCAGTCACAGACTGCGAGGCATCAGTAAACAGTGCGAATGGCTTTGTTGGATCCAGGATGTTGAGCATGGGAGAGCTCACCAATGTCGCCTTCAACTTATCGAAAGCCAGTTGTTGTTCTCAATCCCATTTCCACAGAACATCCTTCTTCGAGAGGTGATGGAGCGGAGTGGATATGGCAGAGTAACCGGCTATGAACTTCCAGTAGAAGTTGGTGAAGCCTAGGAACAATCGAAGTTGCATGAGATTTTCGGGTTCCTTCCATTCCTGGACGGCATCAGTTTTGACCACATGAGTCTTGATCTGTCCACCACCAATGACGTATCCTAAAAACTCCACTTCCTCGGCTTCAAAGATGCACTTTGATATCTTGAGCCAGAGTTGTTCTCGACAGCACACAGAGAGAAATTCACGGACTCAGCAACGAAGCTCTTCTTGGGTCTTGGCATGGACCACGATGTTGTCCATGTACCCTACTTGTTGGCGCTTCATCAGCTGCTCACAGAACATTACGTCCATGTATTATTGGAAAGTCGGAGGAGAGTTCTTCTGTCCGAAAAACATAATGAGGGGTTCGAACAGTCCCAGGGGCATGACGAAAGCTCCTTTCCAGATGTCAGAGTCCTTAACACAGATATTGGTGAACCCCCATCAGATGTCAAACTTCGTGTAGAAACGCGACTCGCATAGTTCGTCCATGAGTTGCTGGACATTAGGGAGAGGGTAGGAATCATCGATGGTATGTTCATTTAGATGATGGTAGTCCTGTATCAGCCGACGTTTTCCATCCTTCTTTCCTACAAAGAAGACCGGGGCAGCCTGATCAGATTTGGACTCACAGATCTTTCTGCACTTGAGATTCTCGTCAATGAACTCTCGGAGTGATCTCATTTCATCCTGGGACATTGGATAGATATGTCCCTTTTGATGTGGGAAGTCCGGCTTAGTTCTGATTTCATGATCGAGGCCTGGTCGATGCAGAGGTAAGGGGATGTCTTTCTCAGAGAATACCTCAGCAAACTCCTTGTACTGGTCTGGCAGGACCACTTCCTCTTTTCCAGCAGAGGCCTTAACCTCAAGTTTGGTAGAGATCGTGGTCTTCCTTACTGCACCCTCCTTGTGGGGTGCTCTGGGGATAGGTTCCATGTCTCCCCATCCTCGGATGTGTTGAGTCTTCCAGTCAATATCAGGCTGGAACTTCCTCAACCACGGCATTCCTAGGAGGACAGATTCTCAGTGAAGAGGGATGACATAGGCCTTGATCCACATCATGCGCTCTTTGATTCTTGCATGTAACGTAACCTTGTGCTTGATCTGGAAACCTTCTCCACTGTTATAAGCGGTAACCCCGAGAGGATACTCGATCAGGTAGGTTTTCAGTTTGTACTTTTCGACCATGCAGGGGTTGATCGAGTTTAACTCAGCACTGGAATCAATGACAGTCATAACAGCCACATTTTCTCTGTCAACCAAATAAAGAGAGCCAGTTGGGGAATCGGCACACATATCATCTTCATTTGCGATACTAGTACAAGTAGATCTTAGTGACAGAATTTGCACATGAGGGCGTACCACAGTGGTGGTGGCTTGCCCAATTAAAAATCCTTCAAGGCTTTCTCCAAAACCTCACACACCCTCTCCAACTTTTCTTCGGCCTGCTTGTGGAGGATTTCTTCGGCAACCTTGGGGTCGATTTTGTAGGTACCACATTCAGTTTGTTTGATATTAAACTTGGGGATGTGGGGCTTCTCCTTGCATTCACATCTAATGTGGCCTTCCTTTCTGCATCTGTAACAGGTTACAGCTCATACGGGTCAATCATGACGATGCAGTGTGCATTGAGCTTGGTCGACGTCCATGGCATAAGGGTCATGGGTAGGGGCCTTTGGGAACATAAAAGGATTAGGACAGTGGGGGCATTGGGGCCTTTGTTGTAGATGTCCTTTGAGATCTGTGACGTGTAAACCTCTCTGGCAGCTCTTACCCATTCGTTGACATTAGTGGGCAGGTGCTGTCGATCTAAAATTCGATCTCAGAGATTGTGGGACAACCCCTGTGCAAAGAGTACACCTCCCTCGACTGAAGTTGGGAGAAGTCTGGCTTGATTGAAAAGGCCAAGGAACTCAGTGGCATAGCTTTCAAGAGGGCAATTGCCCCGGGTAATGGACTTGAGTTTGATAACTGCTTGTGCCTTTTGATCACTGGCTTCGAAGGTGGCATAAAGAGTCTCCTTGAAGCTTCCCCAGGTATCAGGGTAAACGTCTTCCCATCCATCGACATACTTGGCAATATAGTTGGAAGTGAATGCTCCAGCTACTCCTGTGGTCATGTATGACAGTGCTAGCCCAATCTTCACGTGGTCAGTCATGTAGACATGCGCATTGAGCGCAAGGTAGGCGGCAATCTGATTCAGCCAGGGGTGGAGCTCTCCATACTTGCCAGAGAATGATGAGGGTTTGTTTGCATTGAATTCCCGGCCACCGTTTATCTCACTAGAGCTACTGCATCCACGGCTAGGGTGCTCTGACTCTGGATGATAGACATCAGCAAAACCATCTTTTTGGCACAGAGGCCACAGTGCCACAGTGATGTCACAGCATCCTACAGTGCCACAGTGTCACAGTGTCACAGTGCACAGTCAGGTACAGTGTGACAATTGTGTGAAAATACCATGTCACACAGCCCACAGTTCCCCACAGGCTCCCACAGAGTGACAGGCCTACAGACACACAGTGCTACAGAGATAGGGGCTTCCCACAGATGTCACTGTACAGCCATGATGTCATAATGAAAGTTGTGGGGCTGGATCACAGGATCATGGGAATATGCTTATCTCATTGATATGCCCAAAAATGGGTGAGAAAAAAGCAAAATACCGAAAAAATTGGACGTCTCAAAAATTAAATTTCAAAGATGTCATAATGAAAGTTGTAGTGCCTGACTAGAGGACCCCAGAGGTATGCTTATCTCATCCATCCATGTAAAAATGGTTGAGATATAGGCAGAATACAATTAGTGTAGTGTAGTGTACATTTTATTACCAAAAGTGTAGTGTTGTGGCGCATTTTTGATTACCTAATCAGTGTAGTGGTAATTGTTTTGATTAGCAAAAGTGTAGTAAAGTCCGCTTTTTTGACTACCAAATAAGTAAAGTGTTGATTAGTAATTGATTAGCAAAGTGTAGTGTAGATGTGTATTACCAAAAGTGTAGTGAAAGTCCGCTTTTTTGACTACCAAATAAGTGCAGTGTTTTGTAGTGTTTGATTAGCAAAGTGTAGTGTAGATGAGTATTACCAAAAGTGTAGCAAAGTTCGCTTTTTTGACGACCAAATAAGTGTAGTGTTTTGTAGTGTTTTGATTAGCAAAGTGTAGTGCAGATGAGTAATACCAAAAGTGTAGTGAAGTCCGCTTTTTTGACTACCAAATAAGTGCAGTGTTTTGTAGTGTTTTGATTAGCAAAGTGTAGTGTAGATGAGTATTACCAAAAGTGTAGTGAAGTCCGCTTTTTTGACTACCAAATAAGTGTAGTGTTTTGTAGTGTTTGATTAGCAAAGTGTAGGGTAGATGTATTACCAAAAGTGTAGTGTTTTGTAGTGTTTGATTAGCAAAGTGTAGTGTAGATGAGTATTACCAAAAGTGTAGTGAAGTCCGCATTTTTGACTACCAAATAAGTGTAGTGTTTTGTAGTGTTTGATTAGCAAAGTGTAGTGTAGATGTGTATTACCAAAAGTGTAGTGAAGTCCGCTTTTTTGACTACCAACTAAGTGTAGTGTTGATTAGTGTTTGACTAGTGAAATGTTGTGTACACTGTTGATTACCAAAAGTGTAGTAAAAGTTCGCTTTTTTGACTACCAAAAAAGCGTAGTGTTGATTAGTGTTTGAGTAGTTAAATGTTGTTTACACTTTTGATTACCAAAAGTGTAGTAAAAGTTCGCTTTTTTGACTACCAAAAAAAGCGTAGTGTTGATTAGTGTTTGAGTAGTTAAATGTTGTGTACACTTTTGATTACCAAAAGTGTAGTAGAGTCCGCTTTTTTGACTACCAAATATTTGTAGTGTGACTAGGAAATGTACAGTAGTATTGATTAGCAAAAAAGCGTAGTCATCATTAGGATTGTTGTGTAGTGGGCACAGCCACTAATGCCTCGAAATTTTGCAAAGTCACAAAAATACCCCAAAACGCGATATAGTGGACACTAAAACTCACGCCTTTCGCGCAAGCGGCCAAAGCCGACCAAACAAAGGCCAATTCCTACTATGGGGTAGTGTATGCCATTAGCCCACTACTACCACGCATTTGATTACCAAAAAGTGTAGTGGTATTAGAAAAAAGCGTAGTAGTAGTACCAAAAAGCGTAGTAGTATTAGCAAACAGGGTAGTAGTATTAGCAAAAAGCGTAGTAGTATTAGCAAAAAGCGTAGTAGTATTAGTAAAAAGTGTAGTCGGTAGTGTTATTAGCAAAAAAGCGTAGTTGTATTAGGCTATTATGTGGTAGTACTTGAATTTGAATATATTACTACTTTTGATTTGATTTCTGTCTGACTGAGTGATAGTCCTATTAGCTTGAAAGTGTAGTGGGATTAGGAAAAAAGTGTAGTAGTGTTATTAGGAAAAAATGGTAGTGGGATTAGGAAAAAAGCGTAGTAGTGGTATTAGGAAAAAATGGTAGTGGGATTAGGAAAAAAGCGTAGTAGTGGTATTAGGAAAAAATGGTAGTGGGATTAGGAAAAAAGCGTAGTAGTGGGATTAGGAAAAAATGGTAGTGGGATTACAAAAAAAGCGTAGTAGTTGTACAGGACTGTACAGTGCTGTGACAGTACTGTACAGGGGGGGACCTTTCTGTGGCACTGTGGGCGCTGTAGCGGGCTGTCGCAAGCTGTACAGTGCCGTACAGCGACTAACGGTTTTGCTGATGCGAATCAGTGCCAGTACTCGGCTTCCTCACACATGAGGTGCAGCTGCAAGCCTACAGCAGGTTGAGAGGCAGGAGTGCTTGGCTGCTTGGACTGCCCAGGAATGGGATTGGGAACTACGCTACTTTGTCCCTCTTGAACTGACGTCATCATTGCAAAGTTCTTGGCGAAGGCCACTACTTCTTCTTCATGTGGGGTAGTGGGGATATTGACATCCTGATCACCTAAAGCAGATCCTAGTTCAGAAGGCAAATCCGGTTCTTGATCAGTTTCTGAAACGTCACCCTTGGTGGGGTTCCTAGTTTGCAGGAAGGTGGGATTGGATAAAGGGGTCGGAATGTAGTACGGTGGTAACGCAGATCTAGATCTGGTTCATTGTTCCGAAGCGTGTCGTTGTTTTCGTGAGGCTACAAAGGGGGTCAGCAGTGGTGGTGGCGCTGCTCATTCCTTCCCTGAGTGAGGTGGGACTGGAGGCGTTCCACGTGGTGACAACGTCTTGACTAACAGAGGAGTGCCTCAACCTCAGCCAGGCTAGAGGCTTGCCAGACAGAGTATAATGAGGTAAGATCGAGACACAGTGGGAGGACAATACTCGGACTAGGTACCATAAGGCTGCCTAGTTGGATCCAAGTAGGGTGTCTGTTGACTTGACCTAGTGACATGCAAAGACAGCGATCACATAGGGTAGAGTCAGTTGGGGTACTTTGCTTTCACTACTGCCACCTATACTGAAGTCATGGACATGTTTGCAGCTGCAACAGAATTTCATTGGGAAATACGAACTTGATTAGTTGGTTGGTGTTGGAGACTTTGTGAAATAGATCTGTCAGGACATAGGGACCCTCCCCATCACCTATGATGTCAACAAAGTTCATGAGCATGGGATCCTCCACATTGCAGATGGCTCTGGTCAGGAGAAACTCTGCCAACCAAAAAAACTCAAAAACAAGCAACCCAACCACAAATACAGGTGATATGGATAATATAGTGGTGATAGTGGTGATGATTGGCTTGTCTAGTGTATATATGATAGCTTACAGTACACCATGCATACTGCCAATAATACCAGACCCTAAATGCATTGCATGTCCGACAAGATAACAGATCCCCCGTTCCCAACGATGTCAGCCCTCTCTTCCCCCCTCCTGAAGTAACCGTGCGTGTTATAGAATTAATGCAGGCGCAGTGACGGGGTGATGCCAAAAGTTGAACGTCGAACACTTATCGAATCGTGGCTTGCTTTGTCGCAAACAAGCAGGTATGCTGAGACTCTCCTCCCTCTGGCATGCATTTATGCATACCACTGGTTTATCATCACCTCCTTGAGCGGACGGCTATCAGTTCCTAGTAAAGAGTATCAGCACATAGCCATATTTATTAGGTACTCGATAACGCATTCCTCCCGAAGAATGAAGGGACACGAGAGAACGTCCCGAGATAGTGACATAAATGGCGGCACACTCACCAGCATGGTGGTACGGAAGACCGCTAATCTTGTGTCCCCACCACATCACAGGTGACCAGTCATCAATCAGATTCGCTAATGTTTGTATGTGCCCGTAGGCCGCCGGCTGGGGCCCCGACCGCCCGACGATCGAGACGATCGTAAAAATAAGAGCAACGAGGAAGAGAGCTCCTGTCAGGTTGAAAATCTATGGTACATTGGGGACAGAGGCAGACGGGAATGATGTCAGCCACATAGAGAAATGATGTCGAGAGTACATGCCTGTATCGGGAACATGCTCACTGCAACGGCCGTCAGAAGTTCTGATGTGGAAGTACCTGCTAAATTGATCGCTAGGCCTAACATCCAATCTAAGAGTACCTGTCAGCCATGTTTGCTCAGATTCTCGCCAAACCACCTCATGAGCACTGGTCTACCCCATCAACAGCGAGTGACGAGAATGGATGCATGCTTAAAACACTCACGTAGCAATGGCTTCGCACACAGCAGCGCCACATTCAATGGACTCCCGAGTACTACCACTAGTGGATTCGTCGAAAGCCTGGCACCACTCTTCCCAGTTGCACGTCGCCATACGTTTTCGTCCCTGATCACGTTGGATACGAGTTCCGAACAGTGCAGCGCCAGCGTCAAAGGACCTTGTACAAGCGCCGTGTTCAGGTAATAGAGCACCCAGTAAAACCATGCGAATCCAGAATAGAGAGGAATGTTGTATGCTTTCACATACGACTGCGAACCGGGGAAGAAGGACCATGAGGAAATCGCACGGGACATATCCCCGCCGGTCAAGTGAACCACGACGAGCCCCCACCCCAAACAAGTGACTACAAGTACCCATAGCATGACCACAACTTTGCGCACGCTGGGGCGAGCAGTCCATGCTGAGGGCTGCTTTCTGCGCGCTGGGGCTGGGGCTGGTCCATCCTGTTCTTGAGCATCAACGCCACACATGCACCGCATTGGGACATGCTCGACTTGAGCATGGTGCACGAGTGCAGCTGTGATATCGAACGGCGACGAGCTCCATGTCAGGACGTCTGCAGACCACATGCCCATGACGGCGATGATCGCTTGCAGCAGGAGCGACGTCCCAAGTACAATTAGTGGTACGTCGCTCACGCAGATCTCTAGGTCCGATGGGGCGGGGTTTCCTGATCCATCATCGGGAGACTCCATATTGACAGCAAGAGTGGCCAGGATGCTTGAGCTGTACGATATGATGAGCAGGATTGCCATCACGATGTTACATATTGTTCCATTTGGATTGAAGAACCCACTGGCAGCAGAAATCAGCCTTAGGTTAGTGTTGAACTTTAGCCGCCTCTCGGATGCAAGTGCGGCCCGAAGTGTGATGTTGTGGACGAATCCCGTCGCTTCCGTACACAGTGCCACGAGTAGATTGAGACTTAGGGAGATTCCTTCGCGCTGCCACTGGTGTTTGAACGAGAGGACGATGACCCCTGACGATATTGCATTTTTTGAGAGAAAGATTTGGGCGCCTCCAGCAATACAGGCGGCACCGAACACTACGGTAACGACGATACCGAGCAGAGCGATTCGACGGGATATGAGCGAGCGGTCAAAGAACTCGGGACCTGCGATAGGTTTCTGCTCCCATGTGATGGCTTCGAAATCGGTAGGAGCATATTTGGTCTTGCCTGAGAACATCGAGGTCGTGTATGAGGCTCCATCAGAGAAGTTCTGGAACGATGGCATCGAAGCTAGCATGTCTAGTGCAAGGGGGGGGGGGGAGATCAAGATGGAAGGAGTATGTGGAGGAGACGAGTGGGAGAATCACCTGGCATGAAGTCGAAAAGCCGGCAGCCTGCAGAGACACGCTTGGCGCACAAGGTTTAATTGCCATGCACACCGCCCCTTGGATGCTATCCGAAGGCCTTCCCTTGATTGACAGGATTGGCGCTCTGGGCCTCAGCAAGTGCCAATGGAGGTGCGCTGAGCGTTGAAAGTCGAGATATACTTTGCGAGCACGCTTCAAGGACTTGGCTGTCGCTGCCCGGTGTAGTCCATTTCAATATTCTTTCTGTTTTCTCTATGTATATGTCGTTGGCAGTCAGGGGATTCGGTTTACCTAACAGGGACTGATCATTTTCTGACCCACGTTAACCCTTTACGGCCGATGGGTGGTCTGACGGGCAGTTCCTCCACTGGCAACCGTTGGGCCAGTGTGGTCGTCCCAATCGATGGCAATGCATGTGTGTGCCAAAAGCACTGCAGCAGGTTGCTTGGCTAGTGATCATTACTAGGAATCGTGTACTTGGTAGTGCTGTCTAGGACTTTCCAACGTTGTTCCTTGGAAAATTCGAGAAGGTTCCTCAGCCAATGTCCAACTTAGGGTGGAGGTATATTAGCTGGAGATACGACCGTTTGACAGCGACGGACTAAATAACTCTGCGGTAGCGTATATCATGGCCGACGTGAGTACCCCCACTATCATTCACGATGGCACGCTGATATACTGTGGTGGAGGCAGGCAAACACGCTAAAAGATCTGGGCAACAAGGCCTTTGCAGCCAAGGATTACGACAAGGCCATCCAACTGTTCTCACAGGCAATCACCCTTGATCCTTCCAATCACGTCCTCTACTCCAACCGCAGCGCCGCAAAAGCTGGTAAGAAGCTCTACAACGATGCACTCGAAGACGCAGACAAGGTTTCGTTATTTCATGCTGTTTCATCCAGTACTCGTGTTGTTCTGATATGAAGGTGACCTACAGTGCGTGAGCATCAACCCTACTTGGGGAAAGGGTTACGCGAGGAAGGGCGCTGCACTTCACGGGTTGCGGAGATATCCCGACGCCATCGCCGCATACATGGACGGCCTCAAATACGAGGACAGCCCTGCACTGCGCAAAGGTCTCCAGGAGGTCCAAGATGCCCAGGGTACCGTCTCATCTTTCTCTGTCCACACCCATCGCTCACTTCGCTCCCCAGCCAGGGATGATCGTGCAGACTCTGGTCTGGCCAAGATGTTTCAAGACCCTAATCTCATTAGCAAATTGGCGGCCAATCCTAGGACGCAGAAGCACCTCGCGGACCCTACCTTCGTCCAAAAGGTAATCATATCATGCAGGTTCCCTGCTCACTCATACTACCTTGCTAATATTTTCCGTCGCGCGCAGTTGAACATGATGCAGCAATACCCTAGACTTGCGGAGTCGTGAGTGTACATTCTTATTTGCCCCTGAGACCGACGCCGACGTCATTGCCGATCACAGCGCACTCTCTTCGGATCCCCGAATGATTGACGTCCTCGGAGTAGCAATGGGCGTCGACCTTCAAGGTTTCTCGCGTGAGGAAGGTTCAAATGACCTTCCACCGGGCTTCCAGCCTCAACATCCAGAACCTTCCTCATTTACGTCGAGCCCACCACAACCATCGTCACCTCCCCGGGCGTCGCCCTCAACTTCGAGGCCCGCACCTCAACCCGCTCCCGAACCACCAGCGGAGGATGTTGAAATGACAGAGGAAGACCACGAAGAAGCCAAAGCTAAGGCTGAGGCATTGCAGCTCAAGGCAAAGGGTTCCGCTCTCTATAAGGAAAAGAAGTTCGACGAAGCCGCAGAGTGCTTCTCCAAAGCTTGGGAGTTATGGCCGAAGGATGTTACCTTCCTTACCAACCTTGCTGCAGTTTACTTCGAGCAAGGAGACTATGACAAGTGCATCGAGACATGCGAGAAGGCCGTTGAGGAGGGCAGATCGGTGAGCGTTTTTTGTGGTGGCTTACAAAGTGGATGTGTTTCCTGAATCAAGTTTGCGGACTAGCTCCGTGCAGACTTTAAGCTCCTTGCCAAAGCCCTTGGGCGCATCGGTTCTGCATACTCGCAGAAAGGTGACTTGCAATCCGCTGTAAAGTACTTCCAGAAGTCTCTTTCTGAGCACCGAGATGCTTCCGTCTTGGCGAAACTCCATTCGACGGAGAAGGCCATTGCGGAAGCAGATCGCAAAGCCTACATCGATCCCGCGAAATCTGCTATAGCCCGCGAAGAGGGTAATGCTGCATTCAAGAACGGAGACTTTGCTAATGCTGTGAAGTTGTACACTGAGAGCATCAAGCGCGACCCGTCGGATGCCAGGGGTTACAACAACAGATCAGCGGCGTACATGAAGCTGATGGCCCTTCCTGAGGCGTTGAAGGACGCTGAAGAAGCTATCAAGGTCGATCCCAACTTCGGTAAGTTGACAAACCATCTTTGACTCTGGATCGGACATTTTTGCTGACGTAGAGACACAGTCAAGGCATACATTCGCAAAGCTAATGTCCTTCATTCCATGCGCGAGTATACCAGAGCCTTGGAAGCGCTCCAGGCTGCGGAGACCGTTGACACCGCTAACGCCCATGCGTCTGAAATCCACGCTCAGGAGCTCAAAACTCAACAAGCACTCTTTTCCCAGCGTGCTGGGGAGACAGAGGAACAAACACTGGAGCGTGCAATGAGAGATCCAGAAGTTGCTGTGCGGACTTCTCTATTAACATACTCGTTATACTCGAGACTGATGATTTGGGCAGAAAATTATGACGGATCCTGTGATGCAGCAAATCCTCCAGCAGGCACAGGGCAATCCTGCGGCACTGCAAGAGCACATGAAGAGCCCCATCATTCGCGAGAAGATCATGAAGCTTATCAATGCGGGTGTCATCAAAACAAGGTGATTTGGACGGAACCCAAGGTCCATGGTTGCACTTTCTCGTGTATGTATCATTACAATACATTCGCGTCTGTAGGATAATCTGTGCATCCCAATTCTACATGATCACAGCACTCAAAAGAAAGATGGGTTTTCCCAACATTTGTCGAGTACGTTTTCAGCTTCGAAGCAGTGGGTTATAGCTTCGATGTGTGTCTGCCATTCTACTGGTAAGTTCCCCGACTCGACGTGTTGCCAAACGCGAACGCAGGTATGAACATCCTCGATGCGGCCGAGTCCGACCACTGTTGGAGTGTGTGCTTTCAAAGCCCGTCCGAAAGCATACCCCAACGCAAGTTCGCTGAATGTCGGACCCGTGCTTTCCCTACCAATTCGTTCGTTGTGCATAGCAATAGCCTTGGCAACGGCCACTTTGATTTCATCCGATGCAGGGTGCCATGTAGGCGGTTTCGGAGTCAGCAAGCCCATGCTAAACGGTGAGGCAGATACGCCTTGCTTCACTGCAGCACGTTCCAGAAGGGCGGGCTTGAATGCTTCGAACGTCCGGTTTTGAAGGTTGAGATGACTGTATGACATCACGATGTCAAGTGGTCTACCTGTCGTATGGAGGACGAGGATGGCAATGCGAAGGAGTGTCGGGAGGGGGTATCCTAATAAGTCACCCATCCACGGCATTCAGATATTGTCCAACAACCGTCGAAGGACGTACCGCTTATTCCCACTTTCCTTACGATCCCTTCTTCTTGCAGTTCCCTCAGCGCTTCAATTGCACCCAACACCTCCTGATCGCCCTTTCCGAGCACTTGGCCCGCCTGGTACTCTTCGAGACCATACGCTTCCCTCTCACTTCCAAGGGCAGAAAGGTGGTTCCCTGCTGTGCGCGGTGCGCGAACGTCGGCGATGAATTCGATGTCGTGTACATAAACCACGTCGACGTAGTCCGTGTGCAGTCGTGAGAGGCTGCGTGCCACGCTGGCGCGGACGCCCGCCCGGGTGAGGTCAAAATCATCCCGCGCATTTCCGTAGCGCCCGCATTTCGTGATCTACGAGTGGACGATACATCTACGCGTGTGCGTGTGTAGTCAGGGTCTGGGACGTACAAGCTGGTAAGAGGACCGAGGGAATTCGTTTTCCAGCGCTTTCAGCGCATTGCCCAAGATGATTTCGGAGGGTCCATAGTACGGGGAGGTATCGAAAGCGTTGATACCATACCTACAATGACAGGTGGTGATAGTTCAAGAGAGCCCGAGCAGCGACGGTCGTTGCTCACCTCAATGCGAGCCTCGTCACCCGGAGCGGGTTCGTACCGCTAATGTGATCATCCGTGTTGTAGAGTGCAGAGAACGAGGCTGCGCCCAATACAACTGCAGGGAGTTCACCGATGAGGGTCGCCTATCACACAGAGGAGAGTACTCTCGTTAGCATCGAGTTACTGGACAAAGCCCCTGACAAGTCTCACTGACAATCTGCTTGCCTGCCTCGGGTCTATCGATCTCTTCGTCCGGAATCTGCTCGATAGGGGGAAGTGGATACACGGGTTGCGGTGCATCCAGACGCTCGACCATGGTAAGTTACGAAAGGGTCAGAGGGGACCGCGAGGACTCAGACCGTATAAGTACTATCGCTACCCCGGGCAAGAAAGGATCACACGGAAGCGGTTCACGAAAGGAGATGTATCGATGTTATTGGACAGTAAAGAAAAACAAGAGCATAAGAAACGAGCTATCAACTCCTTCCCGTAGCATGGAGTGTCTACAGCTTCTCTCGCGACCAACTACACCAATTTCGTTCATTAGTTTCTCGACGATGGAAAACCCACAAAGATGACGAACCTCTTGGCAAACCGCTTGTTCACGTCTAGCATCTTCACGTTTTCGTCTGGTTTGACATCGTTCCAGGGAGTGGGGTTGCTCTTCGTCCACACGACTGTGCAACGAGATTTCATTAACAAGGCTACACGATAGAAGCCCAAATCTCACCAGTTGGTCCGCGGGCGAGACGCGTTAAATACCACGTCGCGCCAGCTACGGTCATACCGATAACAGCATAGCTAAAAAGCATCGCTGTCATCAACCGTGGACTGCGAAGCAGCAGGAAACAGACCTACAGTGGAATGGCCTGTTCATAACCAAAAGATGAGACCGAACGACACAATTGACGATAGACATATTGACAGACAGACCTCGATGGCAAACCAGTTGCGCACGAACTTGCTTCTTGCACCGGAAACCATGATGTGACTACGTTGCGGTTGTCTTGGGTCGAGTTGAGTACTTCAAAGACGCAACACCACCGGAAACTACCGAAAGGGATTTTCGGCTGTATCCGGAACCCTTCAGGGGCCACCGCGTCTGGTCAGTCGACGCCAACTCTTCGATTTACTTCGGCAGACTAGCTCGCACAGATAACACATCTGTCTTGACTACACCACGGCATTCTCAGTCTTTGGTTCACAGTTTGATTCTACAGTGACGGATTAATACCATGTTGGCAGCGACTGGCGAGGCGTCAGGCTATCGATGGGCGGACAACTTTTTGCCTAGTCACACGTTCGTAAATCTCGACACCCGCCACGATTTCAAGTCACCGCGCGGCGGAGGATCGCAAGCTCGCGGAATCATCGTGGAAAGCTGAAAACCTATATGAGCTCACCTTACCACAGCATTCTCATCGTCGACGGCCGATCGTATCAACCCAGCGCTATCGTGTCCATTATATCCAGACTGCACACAGCCGCGATGCTGTTATTTCAATCCCAAAAGCCGTAGTGTTCAGGCGGTTTTCGGCCCACTGCAGTGGTAACGCTCCAAGCCTGGCTGCCCCCGTGACCTCGACCTAACCACCTGATACGCCCTAATCTCCATTTTTTCCAGAAAGAATGATGAACCGCATCAGATGGCGCAACCCGTGTCATTCTGCAAGGATCCGCGCATCGAGTTTTTTGGACAGAGTTCGGATGCAGTCATCAATACGAGGACGATGCTCATACAGTTCTGACATAATTCTCTTGTTCTTCGGAAGCCTGATATATACTCGGTCATTCCTCATACGTGAGTCACTCCAAACTTCGTCGACGTTAAGCCTTCTACCTACTGGCTTGGCCGCACGGATGTATGGTGTTTACCCTGCTACTTGGAGTCCGCAAGTCCTCGACGACGACGACGATATCGCGGATTGACGACTGAGTTACGCACTCGTAGATTTCAAACCCTTGACGTAATTTCTGGTCACACCACTGCGAAAGGCACCACAAGCTCATGGAACCATAATCGAATTCCGTTCGAACTTACCGTTTGCACAACCAACGCAAAATTTGCAGGTGAATATGGTTTCAGCCACCCTCTGACGACCCCTAATCTCCATTTTCCCCGGATAGAATAGGCCCGTCTGATGGCGAAACGTTTCTGACTCCTATCATTCTACAAGGATCCGCGCACCGACGTTTTTGGAGCGAGTCTGGATGCACATCCGTAATGGCGAGGACAGCAGCCATGGACTTCTGACTTGATTCACCCTTTACTAAGGATATTCAGTCATCCCTACGTCAGCGAAACCCATTCCATCCTTGGTACCGTGCTGAATTGCCGCCCAAGCCCGCACTTAATACGCTCAGTTTGTGCTCCCTCTTCCACCTCACTTCGACATCCAATCCGCATCCATACCCTAACTAAGAGGATTGTGGTACAACAGTGCGTCTCCATATCTATTGGAGAGGCTATAGATGAACGATTTCGCAGAGACAAAGCATTGAAACTCACGGTAGTAATGCCTGAAGCTCTTCGTACCCGTAGATGCCTTGTGACTGGAGGCTGCGGGTTTATTGTATGTGATGCCCTGCCTTCTTGTGGGACATTGACAAACATTTAATCCGGTTTACTAGGGTTCTCATGTAGCGAAGGCCCTCTTGGAGCGTGGTCATTTCGTGCGCATCGCCAGCGATACCCCTTCATCCGCCTTCACAGAAAGTATATGCACCGAAGTCCTTGTAGGGAACGTGTGTGACCTAGCGTTTTGCGAGCGTGCTGTAAGAGGAATCGACACTGTTCTGCACTTCGCGGCCAACATGGGTGGCATGGGGGTCATCCATGGAGAAAACGAGCTGACAATCTATCGGGACAATCTGACTATGACGCACAACATGCTCTCCGCGTCCCGTCTTGCAGGCGTGCGCGTTTTCTTCTATGCGTCTTCTGCTTGCGTATACCCTGTATCTCTACAAGGGGATTCTCAAGTCGACGTCTTCCTGAAGGAAAGCGACGCTTGGCGAGGGGGACTACCACCTAATCCCCAGGGCCTCTACGGTTTGGAGAAACTCTCCTCAGAATTACTGTTGTTCAATGGCGGGGGGGACATGGACATTCGCGTTGCACGTTTCCACAATGTGTATGGTCCCCATGGCGCGTGGATGGACGGGCGCGAGAAAGTTCCTGCTGCGTTGGTCCGAAAGGCGCTCGCAGCCGCTGCGCTGCAGGAGGCCACCCCAACACTAGAGATTTGGGGAGATGGAAAACAGCGCCGCAGCTTCCTCTACATCGACGACTGTGTCGATGCAGTCCTACTACTTCTCGATTCCTCGTGCGGGGAACCTGTCAACATCGGCTCAGACCGTTCTGTGACCATCGATTATCTGGCAGAAGTTGCGTGCTCGTGTGCGGGACTACAAATAAAGGATGTCAGACTTAGTTACGTCCTAGCATCTGGACTGGTCGGTGTATCGTCACGGAATTCGGACAACACGTTCATCCGGCGAACGTTGGGATGGTCTCCACAGGTATCGCTAGAGGAGGGAATTAAAAGGACCGCTGTATGGATCAACAATGAAATGCAAAAGGTGGTTGCGGACATGACTGACGGGGAACGCGTGCTTGCGCTGCGAAACCTCCAACGCAGTCGAGTACTTGATTTATCAAGCGGATATATCACCTTTGCGGTCCTCCTTCCGATCACCTCTCGTGGTTCGGAACCTCCGACTAGGTGCTTGTCCGCTCTCAGTACCTTCGCTAACTCACTTCAAAATACTACGTGGCGGGACGCACATCGAATAGGTGGTTCGCGGTTCAGGGTCAAGGTCTATCTTGCCATCGACGAAGACGACACATTTCTCAGGAAATGTGACAACGCCGGGGTCAATGTTGCTGAAGCCGTCCTTTTGTCGAACAATATCAACGACGTTGTTATCGAGATGTGCAACCATCCTCGCGGTCACATATGTGCAATTTGGCGCCAATGCGCACAGCGTGCGATGAAGGATGGGTGTGATTATTTTGCTCTAATGGGAGATGATGTTGTACTGCAGGACGAAGGCTGGATGCGACAGGTGCATGCCGAATTCCTAGAAATATCCAAACGTCAGCATGTTCCCAATGGTTTTGGGTGTGTCGCTTTCACGGATATCACGTTCCCTGGGTTTCCTACCTTCCCGATCATCCATCGCACCCACATGGATATTTTTTCCGGGCGTGTCGTTCCAGACGACTTCATCAACCAAGACGGAGACCCCTTCCTCTACCAGCTCTACCGTCGCTGGAACTGTTCTGTCATGGTTCCCTTGCGGATTTCGAATACAGTCGGTGGCCCCCGCTCTGCACGGTATGATAAACAGCACGCTGATGGCTGGAAGTTTGGGCCACTGGACAGGGCCACAGACGCCGTTGAGAAATGGCTTCTACAGCATTGCCCAGTTGCCCAAAGGTTGTTGACACTCGACGTGGTCATCCCCAGCTATCGCGTACAACTCCCTTATCTGGATCGCATACTCAACCTTCAGTCGTCCTCGACTTGCACTGTGATGTTCATCATTATCGTCGACGACCCGCGTGCCTCGGCGATATGTGAATTGGAAAAGAAGTATGGCTATCGGCCGGACGTTTGTATCCGCGTCAACCCTGAGAACTTGGGTGCCTCTGCCTCGCGCAACAGAGGGATAAAGGAGTCAACTGCTGATTGGATTGTATTTCTCGACGACGACGTACATCCAGATCCAAGCCTTCTTCAAGAAGCCGAAAAGCTTATTCGCAAATATCCCAAGGCGGCTGGTTTTGTAGGGTGTACACGCTTCCCCCCTGCAGAAACAATCTTCGAAACTGCCGTTCATCTGGCAGGGGTCACCTATTTCTGGGATATTGCAGAGAAGATGGCCGGCGAAGGTGACATGCCCTGGGGCGTATCCGCAAATATAATCGCACGCCGTATCGAAGATGGGGTAGAGTTCGGGATGCAGTTTCCGAAGACGGGTGGAGGTGAAGACATCGATTTCATTCGCCAGAAAAGGGAGTATTCGATTGCCCATGGAGGAGAGGGCTTCCGTGCTGCTCCGAGCGTTTTAGCTACTCACCGTTGGTGGAACGGCGGGAAGAGGTCGTACTGGCGCTTTTACTGGTGGTCCAAAGGCGATGGTCAGCTCATCAAGCTGTACCCGGACCTGACCTACATGGATCATGCTCCCAACAGTGCGGAGCTCCTGTTGCTGAGCTTGGTACTGACGATGGCCGGTTCTGCGTCGTATCCTTTTGCTGGTGTCACTATGCTGCTTATCCTCGGAATCCACCTCGCAGCAGCAACGTTCATAGGAAATATCGCACACGACATGTTCCGCCATCTTTGGAGAGACGCTAGTCGCGCAGCTGGCATCAACTCCACTCTCGGTGGACTAAGATGGTTTTTGGCGGTGGTGGAAAGTGCCCTGATCAGGATGATGAGCGAGATGGGTCGCCAAGTCGGCCAGCTGGAGAGGAAGGAGTTCTTCCCAGGGAGACGCTTCGAATGGTTCACACACAGAGCAGGACCTGGGCCGAGAAATGAAGAGAGGATGAATTCTAAGCAGAGATTTATCATCGTAGTTAGTGTTCTGGTGGTCACTCTTGCAGTAGCTTACCAGTAAGTTCTCTTCTTTCGTGTATCAAGTATGTATCCCCATTTTTTACGTTTACTCTGTACGCTTGTCTATGTCGGTGCACTTCATCGTGCGCCAGATCTCACAATACCTCTTGATCTACGTTCTGAGTGGTTGTTGATTCCGGATCTCATTCCCTTCACCCAGGGAACTCTGTGCCATGTTTCTCGAAAGTCGGGCCATCGATCACACCTTCATACGTATCTACTCGATTTTCTACTCCGTCAGTACTTCTTGGGTTCATGCATCACGACTCGTCCCGCAATATCATCGTAAGATCCGATTTGAAGCTTCTCGCAATTATGACACAAATCCACTGGTTAAGCGCTGGACTTCAGTGAAAGTTGTGGGTAGCTAATCGAGAGCATCTCGAAACCATGATGATATATATAAAATATGCATGTCCTTGGAACGCATAACGATAACATGAATACAGCGACAACAACGTTGACACATCATAACAAAACTTGCCCCCACTGCGCGACCACCAAGGGGCAGCGAACGAAGGAGAAAGTTAGGGGGAAAGCGTGAACTATGTGACAGGCCGATCGAAGTCAAATCACGGACTAAACGTAGGAGCGGTTTGGAGAAGCATAAGAGTCATAGGGGCCTGGGACACAAACAGCGCTGCATAGGCTAACAGTCGAGCTTGAGCAGTCGACAATCAAGTAAATTAAAAAAATGCACGTACGGTCACAAAGAAACTTCACCTGCCCTGCAACCCTTGCAAGCACTGACCATGAAACAGGAACCAGTCCCCATGAGTGTTTCCCGACTCAATCTGCGTCTCAGTTTCTCCAGCTGCTTGTCCTTGCAGACAAATCTCCGTTCAGCGGTGCGTTGTGCATGGTCGTCAGCACCGGATATCAAAGGAACCGACTCCGAGGCATCCGGATTTTGGTTAGTTGAGCTGCTGGAGATGATGCACGACGCACCCGGCGTCCACGAAAAAGGGATGAAGTTTGAAAGTTTTTGTAATTTTTGCAATGAAAACCGTGCCGAGAGCGGAGAAGGCGTAACAAAAGGTGGTAATACTGAAGGAGTTTGTTGATGATGGCGGTCACGATCACTGGACTCGTAACTGGTCACCTCCGGCGTGGCGCCGCCACTTTCCGGGGGGCATCTGAAGGTGGATACGACATCGTTGGCTGTAGAACACGAGAGAGGAAATGGGTTAGGCGTACTCATGGATAATTTAGGCTGAGGCTTAGTCGAACCGTTTGAATTTCGAGAGGGATCTTTTGCGGTACGGACTATGGGTACCCTTGATTTTGTTGGCGTGGACTGCGCGATTGTCGACGGTAAGGGTCTGGGCTGCGGGATAAAGGTGGAGATGTTGCCCCCCTTCTTGGACGGAGGAGTGATGAAAGAACACCTTGGAAGGTTCACTAACGTTGAACGACCCGTCGTCGGCTTTGATGGTGTGAGCGGCACGGGTGGTGACTGCGTGAATGAACGAAGCGCAGTTGCACGCGGGATCGAGGACGGTGACATGTTAGCCTTGCTAGAAGGCCGGGGACTATCACAATTGGCTTCAGGCGGAACAGTAGATGGAGTAGCAGGTGCCTCAGGCTCAACCCGAGTATCGGCTCGAGGGGGTTGGGAAACGAGCTCGTCGTAAATGGGTACGGGCTTTCTTGGCACTGTGCAAGAAGGCGAGGGGTCCGACTCAACTGGAACTATGGCTGTGGTGGAAGGTGGAGAAACGCAAATTTGCGGGGGAGTGATGCAAATAGTAGGAGGTGGGTTGAAGGTGAACCGGATACCACCTTCTACTTCCTCGCCAACAAACTCATCGTCTGTCTCTTCCTCGTCGTCCTCAAGTACCGTATCAAGGCCCTTCCCCAGGACCGGTTCAGCCACGATGCCAATATCAGCAGGTAAAACGAAGGGTGGGAGTTCATCCTCGTCATCCGCAGGACAGAAGGCAGTGGCAAATAAGCCCTTCGTCCTCTCCTCCGCATCAAGAGGAGGGGACATATCAATGTCGTCAAGACAACCAAAGAAGCGGTCAACATCATCCTTCTGCTCGGCGGGAACAACGGTATGACCTCTTGGAAAAGTCCACGTCTTCGAAAGAGACGCATGGCGGCCATGAGTAGGGCTGACAGACACGGGTGTGACGGGATATATGGTGGCCTGATCTCCACTCGCAACGTTATCAAGCTTGAGTGCCATCTCCTCCGCCGAGCCTGCGGAAGAACCACCCGGACTCTGGAAACTGAGATCCGAGTCATCATCTTCGTATCCAGCCAAGGCATCCACCTCTTCTTCGGAGAGATCTTCTTCAGCGACCACATCCAAGGTCAACCCAGCCTTCGTAAAACTGTCATCGAGTGACTCAACCTCGGTGGAACTCTCCGAATCAACAGAATTGAACCCGAATCTACGAGAACCGTCAAATCGTGAAGGTAAGATGGACCTCCTTCTGAAGCCATTTGCAGGACGAGGGACCGTAGGTGCGTTGAAGAGCCCAGCGTCGTCAATCAGCATTTCTAGTTCTTGCCTGCGTTCGCGTTCTTGTTCGAGAGAAGCACGAAGGCGATTACACTGGTCGACTGTCGCATCAGCATCCTGTAGGCGTGCTTTGAGCTTATCGACTTCGTCCTTGAGCTCGTCTCGTTGCCGGACCAGCTCTGCCTTTTCAAGTAAAGACAAGTCTAGGGCAGCAGTTTTCTCCTCCATCGCCTTCTCAAGTTGAGATTTTTCGACCTCAAGCAGACCAAGGCGGGAACGCGCAACCCAAGCGTCTCGCCTTTCAACCTCAATGCGCTTAGCAAGCACGCCGGCTCGCTCGTCGGCATCAAAAACGCGCTTTCGCCAACCGTCTACGTCCCGCTTGAGTTCGTCACGTTCAGCCTTCAAGTCAGAGATTAACTGAAGCATCTCGTCAGTAGGCTCAGAAGACCCCACAGAAACCTCCGAAGAACATGACACAGGGCGAGGATAATATAATGACGATCTTTTGCGGAGGGTGCGCTCCAGTTCGGTGATGCGGGATAGCAGCACGGTGTGAGACCTAAATAAAAAATGTTGCTCTGCTACTGTAAGAGGCTGTTCGACGGCATGAGCCTGGTCACTCGAAGCAGGAGAGTGATGGTCAGTTGTGGGGGTCGCTTCAGGTGTCGGCAAAGCTACCAGATGCCGGGTGGTGGAATCGACCGAACGCTTGTAGGCAATGCTGCTACGCCGCTTCATGCCAGAGGAGCTGTTGGTTAGGGTATGTGTCTGAGAGAATGAGCGGGGTACGGCCTCGTTCGTCATAACATCAGAGGATAGCGTAAGGGTTCTCAATCCGGCGCGAGGGCTGGGCGTGGCTGAAGGGGTAGGCAGGCTACTAGAAGTAACCACAGTTATGCCATCGACAAGGGAGAGGGGCCGTAGATTGAGGCTAGCGGGACGCGGCCGTGGGGGTTTAGCATGATCTGCCGAGTGAACAACTAGAGGTGTCTCCTTAGGTTCTTCCGGAAACGTGTCGTTTTGCTTCTCCAGTTCCTCTTCTTCCTCCTCTTCCTCGATAAGGGTGTGGAGCTGGTCCTTAGGAACTGAGGACGCGTACATCTTACCAGAGTCACGCTTTCCCATGAGACCACTGACGCCAAGATTGTTGATGGCAGATGGAGGAAAGGTAGATTTGGGAGCTATGGTTTGTATTAGTTCCTGGCGCACTGCAATAGTGACAGTCGTCGACTCACGGAACTCAAATGTCTTGGTTGCATCTGGGGAAGATATGTCTGGGATTTCCACTTTGGAGAACGCGAGATCAGGCTTTCCCTCGAGTGCAAGGAGGGCGCGGCGACGAACGGAATCCCTGTCACCCAAATTGATGTTATCGTCAGAGTGCACTACCGGGAGGTCCGGAACAGAGACGCCCATCAGCTCTGCCGACTCGCGGCGTGTAGAGACTGAGGAGCGACGTTTGTGGTGAGAGCCACGCTTAGAGGGGGGCACGTTAGATGGTACAGGGGTATTCGAAGAGAAGTCAAATGTTGAAACAGGGAGAGTAGACGTCGAAACAGGCGGAGAAGAGATGGAAGAAATAGAGTTGTTTCGAGAATGAGATCGTCCGTGCGAATGCATTGAGAGTTTACTGAGGGTGTGGGCGGGGGCACTGCCGCCCATCTTGAATGTTTCAAACTATGAAGGGCTCAGGGAGGGCAGAGGTGATCGAAGGACATTACAAACCCTCAGTTTGGCTGTCGTGTCCGAATCTTGAGCCGGCTTAGAAGAGACGTTGAAAGATGGGTCCATAATAGCGTTGTATGTTTATTTGTTTAGCAGAAGAAAGAACGTGGTGTCAGTGAGAGAACGTGGGTTGGGTGATAAAAAGAAAGGAATGAGGGGGACCGTCTCGACTAGTGTTGGCCAGCGGGTGTCGACGAAAGATTCAGCAGCGAAGAGAAATTCCAACCACCTGCAAACAAGTCCTATCACCATATTCAAACTCCGCTCCCCCGCAGTCCCTCGAATCGAAGCTTCCTTACTCGGATAAACGTGAGATTGGCGCGTATCATGGGGGTGGGGAGATCATTCTCACCACACAGCGACCATGTCCAAGATCGCCAGACTGGACCCAGCCGAGACGGTGTTCTTTCTCTGTGACATGCAAACACGCTTCAGTAAGTCGAGTGTTTCCTGTAACGAGACCATAGCTGAATCTCCTGTTCAGAACCAGCGATATATGGTTTTGATGAAGTCGTCTTGACCGTCAACAAAATGCTCAAAGTTGCAAAGGTGAGCATGCATCGCTGGAACGTCCTGGTGGCCACCTCACAGTAACCATGCCATCAGCTCTTGAACATACCAGTAGTCGTGACAGAACAGAACTCCAAAGGTCTATCACTTTGTAATCATCGACGATCGTCCGCTCACCCTTATCTTCAGGCCTCGGGCCAACCGTCCCAGAAATAGATCTGGACTCACTTGGTGACCTGCGCATCTTGACCGTCGACAAAAACCTTTTCTCGATGGTGGTTCCCGATGTCAAAACCCACCTCCAGCAACGACCTCATATTAGATCAGTTGTCTTGTTCGGCATCGAGGTTAGTGAGATTCCGCGCGCCAGAAATTACTCAAGCGTAAAACTCCGAGGATGTGCTTTAGTCTCACGTTTGCGTCTTGCAAACTGCCTTGGACCTTCTCGATGAAGGTTACCATGTGCATGTCCTCGCCGACGGTGTATCGAGCTGCAACCGCGAAGAAGTCCCAATCGCACTGTCTCGAATGCAACAGGCAGGGACATACACCACTACGAGTGAAAGCGCGGCTTTTCAGTTGCAACGTGTGTCCAGAGATGGCTTATCTGCAGCCCGTCATCTTCTGACGAAACTTTTCCAGGGTCAGCCGGAACGGCTCAATTCAAAGAGTTTTCAAAGATTATAAAGGATGAAAAGAACAGCACTACACGGGCCATACAGAAACTGCTTCAGTTCCGCAGTTCATTGTAAATTATACGTACCGAGAGAATGAAGCGTTTCGCGAGTACTGTAAACTTGCGGAGCGTGAGAAAACCGGGAATGAGTGTAGAGCACGTTCCTTGTCTAGTCAAGCGCCAGGTTCTTGCAGTCTCCCATCTCCATACACAACGCAGAATGTTTGGAAAGCTCGTCCATCTCGGCATCGATGCCATTCTAGTCAGCGCTCTCCTAGCTGGTGTTCGCCGGTCCACTGGTCTCACGTACGTCAGGACCCCAACCCCACTCTGATGTGCTGAGACGGATCTGTGCCATGGTCTCGTTTTAGGCCTGCACTTTCCCAAGTTCCTAACAAGGACGTTCGTCGTAAGTAGCTACGACGATTTCTGCGTCATCCGTTAACTCTGGCTAAGAGTTCCTGCGCACATATCTTGAGTTCGGTGAGCTGTCATAATTTCCCCTATTCTCCGTTGTCCTCATGTCTCCCGTTGTTTAGGCGAGTATGCTTTCGACTTTGCAGTCGTCGTCTTTGGGGTACATCTCGGTCGCCATACGCCTCCCAATCGTTACTGACGTGATGTCCTGCAGCGGTCAAAGTCCTTTGAGCGCAAGTGACGAGTCATGTGTACGACACAGATCGCCTCAGTGTGCCTTCCTTTTGACTTCTGTTGAACCATCGTCTCATTCCCTATCTTACGCATTCATATGGAGACCTTTTTACGTGGATTCACTGTTATGCACGCTATGTACTTACGGTAGGTTTCTTGTGAATTCGGCGACCATTGACACGTGATGTGACCTGGGTGTAACCTGCAGCAATCAAGGATTTTTGGGAGAAATTAGCAGACGGGATTAATATTTTGGCAGTAGGATGGATGGTATGGTAACACGCACTGTAAACAGTGAAAGTACCATATATCAGCGTCACAGACATCGAAGTCGTAGATAAATAGCAGCCCTGGCAGGGTTCCTGGAATTTTCTCGCCCGGTGCAAAGCGGGGGGCCTGCGCTTCGCACTTAGTGCGAGCCATGTCGGCTTCTCGGGCTGTCCATATTTCCGAATACCGAGTGTGCTTAGTCTCTATGTTGTTGACTCGATGATTTGGTTTGCCTTGGTAGTTCGTTGTTAACAGCGAGATACAACAGGAAAGCATTATCGTGAGTTGAATCTCTGCGAGGGGGTTGGGGATCGTGAGGATTCCATCACATAATTATACCTCCAGCTGCGAGCACGGAGATAGGTCCTCCCGAATTCTGGACATGGAGTCGGCCAGCATCGCTGACTTCCGTTCTTGACAAACCTCAAGCATTGCGGCAACGACAAGTCGGCGGGCGGGAGTTCTCATGGTACGCTAACGCAGACTTGTTCACATAAAACAAGGAACCTACCAGATGTCGCGCGATGCAAGGGCGAGATGAACACGGCGAGTCCGGTTACACGCGAGACTCGCTCTAATGATAATCTAGTGTTCACCGTCGAAGCCGAAGTCGGATAGAACGACACTTACCTGGAAAGACGCAATACCAAGACAGGAAACATGCAACGAACACGATACAAAGGTTTCCTTCACGTTTTCCACCTCGAGATGATAGCGTTTTGGAGATCATGAACAATGGGCCTTGACAAAAAAAAAGGAGGTCGCTAGGGATCGGTACTCGTGTTACAAATTTCGGACAGAAGGCTGAGGGAGTTGAGCTTAAGATTACCTATGAAGTATGAGTCGTTTGTGAACCCTGGGACCACACACCACTATTTACACGGAAGGATCAGGGCGGTCTACTGACCATTGTTAATGGCGTGCCTGATAGCGGAAGTGTCGAGATGAGTGCTAGCCCAGGTTTTGAACGATCCCTGATACATATTAGTGCTGAATCACCAAGGAATCGGAGGGCACAGGGTCGTGCTTGGGGCTCCCATCGTAACCCCATCATCCCCAGTTCTTTCATGAGGTGTTTTGATGCGGCAAACCGAATACCAGGGCCGAGTGAAGTCTGCAAGGCGCTCGGTTGGGGTTTCTTAGGCCCTGCACCAGCACATATCAGTATAAATCTCAGATCTCACACCCCAGATTTAGCAGAAAGCGTGGCATCATGAACCCTCGTTCGGAGTAGGTAGTACCTTCGAGATCCAGTGCTCTACGACACCTGCGATCTCCGAAGAATTCATCTCCATAAACATCATGTGTCCATTACCATGAATCCCGAGGGCTTCAAGGCGGGTGTGCGTAACGTCTACCCCAGCGTCCCGCAGAAACTGCACTGTACAGTGGTCGTACATGGCATGATATCCAGACTCGGATGTCACCACGAGTACGGGTACACATGCCAGGCGTGGCAGTCGTCGTGCCGGAGGTGCCTGCTGGATGTTGGAGTAGAATGCTGTCTTCTCCAGGACGACTCGTACGAGGTCTGATGGAGACAACACGGGCGGATCAAAGGTAAGCGGGATATCGGCGATGCCATATGCACGGGACGGAGTCGATGCGAAGACCGCCTGTTGAAATGGTGGTCCGACTGGCTCAAGCGCGACTATGGCGCTGACTAGATGCGGGCGAGAATCTCCCAGTATCCAGCCTAGGGAGCCAGATTGTGAATGAGTGACCAGGATGACCGGCTACGCATCACAACCAAAAGGCGATAGTAGTGAGAGATGATGCAACAACCGAAGACGGCATTGATTAGGCTCGACCTACCCCGATTCTATCCAGGAGCTGTGTCCCTGCAGCCTTCATGAGCTGTGAAACTTCTACAGGAGACGTCAAGCTCGGCACGATCGATTTGTAGAACGTATCGAATACTGGACCGCCCTTGGTTCCAGCTCCGGGCCACTGGGTGTGCAGAGAGGCTTGTGGCCAGAGCTTATATTTGGCCGTTGCCGTGAAGCGGGACTCGACCTTGTAGACACTCATTGTGTTCTTACTCCCGTCGACACCTTGATGCCATGGGGATCGACCGCGACAAGGCTGGTCGACGAGGTAGACCTGGCAGAACGCGCCTGAGTGAGCAAACGGATTGCGTACACAGGGATCAGATGCAAGATGACTTTACCTCATACCCCTGAGCTAAGAAGTAGTCCGCCCACCCTAGTCGTCCGTCAGGCGTGTTCAGGAAATTCGCAGCCGTCATTCCATTGCCATGGATGAAAAGGATTGGGATGCTACGAGTCTTTTCAATTGGCGCAAGGTGCTCGACGTATAGTTGCCCGTGAGCAATCTCTGATCCTCCTGACACGGTCGTGTAGGAGCCACCAACGTAGAAATAGTCTCGCGTGTGGGGAGTTGAACGTGCTCGCTCTGAGCTCATCGTAATTACGGTCAGATCTATCTAAACAAAGGCCCTCGACGCTTGCAACAACCTATCTCCATCAGTCGGCACCACATCAGTTGACGTCATGCAGGCCATGCAGATAGTACGACGTTAATTCTGAGGCTACTTCGCTGCAATATATCAGAGTATTCGAGTCTCGTAGAGTAGTTCCCGCACACCTGCCCGCGATCACTGGATTAATCCCTCCAGGACCTGCATGACCTTCTTCTGTTTCTGGATGAAGCAGTGTCACCCATAGCAAGCATCGGCAATTGTGGGCATGTCGCAGATCCGGTCCAGAATTCGACAAATCCCCACTCACCTCTAGAGTTTCTGTTGAGCCTGTCCGAAACATGGTTGGGACACCAAGCGTTTCCAATGCGATCTGCTGCTTCTCGATTAATGCATCCCACGCGATCAGAACACGTTCGGCGTCGAATTTTTGCACGTCCCGTCGGAATGCGTCGTTGAGCATCTGTCCAGAGAGTAAATTCTACGCATCACGACTAGGAGCCCGAAAGCGAAACCAACGTTCACTTCATGTTTGGACAACTCCGTGCCGGTCATATTCGCCCTACAGAGACACGGTTAGAGAACAAAAACAAGGCGCAAGAGTGATATCCCATGCACGACCAAGTGTTAGAAGATGGAGAACCGGATCAGGCTTAGGCAGAAGAGACTTGATGGTACACGATACGTACTTCGTACGGGCGACTTTGACTTTCTCTTCATGTTTTCGGCGTATCGCACATCGCTCTTCCGATAATTTTTGTTCAAGCTCTTTCTGTTCACCCCTGAGCTATGTTCGCGGAAGAACGATATAACACAACGTCAAACGGAACGAATTGTGCGATCAACGAGTGGAAAACCGAGAGATTAAAGACGCGTACACGGCCCACTGCAGCAATGAACTTGGAGTTCGAAGCTAGCTGGGACAAATGCGGCAATGCCTGTTGGAAGGATATAAACCGAACATCCTCTTCCGGTGTTGTCGTTATTGGCGGTTGAGGTGGATTTGGCGACCGCAATGGTTGACTCTGCTGTTGCTTCGGCTCCGGGGGAAACGATTGGTGATCCAAAGACGAGGATCGCGGATGTGACAGACGCGATGGTCCCGCATTCCCAGCTGAGGAGAGAGAAAGTACATCCTCTGAGGCAGCAGTCGATGTTGGTCGTGTCCACCCGGACGCATTCAACTGGGAGAGTAGCGACGCGACCGACGGAGCCGTCGAAGAGGTTTTCGTACCGAGACCTGTAGCCGCGGGTCTACTTCCTGGCTGTGGAGGGGTGGGCTGAGACTGAGGTGACGACAGTTCAACCCTGGTGCTCTCAACACTTGCCGCTACCTCTGGTGTCAGTGCCCCAATGCTGGAGCTGGCTGGAGGCACGGCGGCATTCACAGTCGTTTGCCACACTTGCGATGCTCCGAGCTGTTCGAGGAGAGCCTTAATTCCGTCTGGATCCTGGGGGTAGGAAAGAAACCGATGAAACAGCTTGTTGTCAACCTATTCTGTCGACTGCATGCAACGTCGTAGAATTGTCTTACATTGATATTCGTGAAACTCATGCTGGCGTTTGATCTTGCGAGCTGAGATTCCGGGACCGAAGGACAGTTGAATTCACGATGACTTGTCTCTGTTTCTGTGTCGCGTGATGAGATGTGGTTGAGACTCTGGAGGCGAAAACTTGGAAAGTGGTCGACGTCCAGTCGGGGAATCCTCCCAGTGAATCAACAGGTAGCAAGTACGACACTCGGTGGGTAGGGATCGTGCTCTAGGCAGCTGCCAACGCCCTCGACCACCTTTGCGCTGTCAACAGGCTTCTCTGCAGGCCAACATACGAGTTCCTCTTGTCTCAAACAAAGATGCCCTACATATCCTCCAGACCAAGTCGTCCCTTTGAAACTGGCCTGACTCTCTGGATGTCGGAAGACAAGTAGGTACCCCGAGCCGGTCCTCAAGCTCTATTTGTATAAAAGTCACTCGTTTCAGCGTTGCCATCTGACTTCTTGAGTTGACGCGTCGTTTCCCGGATTATAGAACCCCTAGTGAACGTCCAACCATTATCCACAGCCTCTCGCAGGTGTCAACGCTACGATGGCGAGCTCACGCTTTCGACGTCGTCAAAGTACGTGAAGCTCCTGTCTGCGAGCAAAGCTTATTCCAGAGGCTCAACTCTACTCGCCCCTAACGTACATTGGCATATATCCAACCGCCACACGCAGCCTCTGCACTGCGTCTTCAAGCTTCAAGCTTCGAGTTCCATTACTACGATAGCCACTCACTTTTCCATTGAACGTCATCGAGATGCGCGAATGCTGTAATCGACTTTACCTCCCAACGTCTCGTTTAGATCAAGGCGCAGGTCTGTTCCGAAGGACAGCGCCGAGGGGGGTTCTTAGACGGTAGCTCCGTCCGCATGTCTCAGCACAATCGTCAGCTGTGTCATTGGATGGGCGGTATCCGAGGGCCTTTTTCTCGTTCACGTTTGTAACCAGTCAGTATAACTGAGATCTCATTCTCAATGGAGGCGTGGGTGTATCGGGCCGCGGCTTTTTCTTCCATCACAGCCAAGTCGACAGCATTAGAAGAAGTTTCGATAATTGGTGCTCTCCGATATACTCACTTGCTTTTTCTGTAGTTTAGCTACTGGTCTCTGTCGCCGATGATCAACCAGTGAGCATCACGCGTCCGCGAGCCGTCCCCCCACTGGCACTGATGTGGATACGACGCAGGGGCTGCCTTCACACCGTTGCTATTATAGATGGATGATGTCAAGAGCACGCTATATCCAGTGCTGGGTTTGCTTCGCACTATGCTCCTGGCTCTCCTCTTCATTCAAAGGATCACAAGCCGACTCACAGATAAGTTATAAGTACAGAGCTCACGTGGCAACCGTCATGATCATCTAATCCTTTGGAGCGCTAGCTAGACGAGTGCGGTTTTTTACGAGATGCAAGTGCAGATATCCAGTCCACAAGGAAAGAAACCTGGCGAGGTGTCCATATCTCGGCAGGAAGAGGAGGTGCGGATCTTACTTGTGTACATATGTACATGCATGGATGTCGATATGATCATCATAAATCACTTCCCGGACAGCGTGAACTCGGCCATATCCAACGTGTACACAGGTAAATTACTGAACTCGCGAAGAAGCGAAAACCGGCGGACCATAGCCTGAACAGTGTGGGACACAACGGAGAGAAAAGAGAAGAAAGGTGGCGAGAGGTGGGAGTGTGGTGGGGCACCAGGGGGGAAGAGGACAGGTGTCCAAATATGAGGATCACGAGGGATAGCAGCATCAGAATTGCAGGACAAACGGGAAACCTTGATACAGAGGACTTCCAAAACGTAAGACAAAAAGACCAGATGCAAGCACATATATATATAAGGTAGAGCGAAGGCACTCACAAAGCCCGTCGTTGCGAGTAGCGGTGTAGAAACAGATGCCAACGGAAAACGTAATCGACAGGAGGACGGGGCGACACAGTTATTGGCCGTTGACGTAGGGGTTAAAGACATCGTAATCCCCGTTGCCAGTCACGTCCGGTCCAATCGGACTCATGTTTTGTGTAGTGGACGGAGGTGCAGTCCCACTACTAGCCTGAGGCGTGGGTGTACCACCACCCATCCGTGAACGCATCTGATCTGGGGGACGCTGTCCGCCGCCCATCGTCGACTGCCCGTGCCCATAACCATACCCTCCAACACCCGGCATACCACCACCACCACCGTGCTGCCAACTCTGATTCGACGGTGAAGGGCTTCCACCGAAGAAGCTTCCTCCAATGCCATTTGGCGAATTCATAGAACCGCTCATAGCGTAGCCGTTCACCTGGCCCATTTGCGTCTGTGCACCCTGTGGCCAAGCCGCACCCTGATTGAACGCAGACTGGGCATGCTGCTGTTGTTGCAGCATGGCTTGATAGTCATTTGGTGTTTGCTGGTGGGAAAGCCTCGACGGTGCCCTCGGCGTCATAGGCGAATGAACCCCATCCGATGGAGATCTCGTGCTTCTTGCTATACCAGGAATTGTCGAATTCGACCTCAGGGCAGGGAATGTGTCGTTGGTTGGCACCATTGGCGAGCCTCCGCCTGCGGTTCCAGGTGGCTGTGGCGGTTGCGGTTGCTGCTGCTGCGATGACGCAGCAAGCTGACCCATCATCCTCGCATTCATCCCGTACGTCCCGTGCTGCTGTGAGCTCATCATACCCGCTGCGCTCACACCATCACTGATGTTGAGATTGCCATTCATATTCCGCATTTGCTGCTGCTGCTGCTGTTGCATCAACATCAGTTGCCGCTGCTGGTTCATGCTGACGTTGCCCATATTCCCCGGCATTTGTTGCGAGAAATTGGATCCTCCAACCGTGCTAGCCATACGTGGATCCATCCCCGAGCCTCCGCCATGGTGCTGACCAAATGGAAACATGCCATTCTGCGACGGTTGTTGTGAGGAGATCTGTTGTGGTTGTGACATCGCTGGAGGTTGTTGACCTAGGGGTGACACAGGACTTGGCCCACCACTATTTCCGCTTCCTCCAGTCATTGTGCCATTGGGGAGTCCACTTGCCATGCCTGCATTCGAGTGCATTCCACCCAATTGGGAATTGCGTTGCGCTGCAGCTTGCTGACTTCTGTGAGCCAACACTTGCTGCACGAAAGAAGGTAATTGTGAGGATAAACATTTGCGTTGAGTAATGGAAACTAACATACCTGAAAGAGCTGCAGCTTCTGTAGTTGCTGCTGCATAGGCAAAGCGGAGAAGTTGGGTACATTCTGCGTTATGTATTGCATGTGTGGATGATTGGGGTTCTGTAAAACTTGAATCAACTGTTGGAGCTGGGCCTGTTGCGAGGAACCAGGCTGTTGGGGTTGGTTCGATGGCACACCGGCTCCTCCTCCCCCTATACCACCCACGCCTTGCATTACCTGTGCAGACGTTGGAGGAGACATGTGTCGCGGAACTGCCGCTCCCCCTTGCGACTGCTGCATTTGCTGCATCTGTGCAACTTGCTGCTGCTGCCTGATCTGTTGCTCCCGCGCCTGGTATTGCTGCATCTGTAATCTTCGCATATTGGCAACCGCAGCATCTCCAGTGCCAAAGGAAACGTGTGACGGTGTTCCAGGAGCTGAGGTCGGTATTGCTATTGTCCCTGGGCCACCCTGCATGCCTGACATCCCTCCGATACCTATCCCAGGCATGCCAGACGAAGGCGATGTAGCTGGCGGTGGATGCGACATTCCCATGTTCGATGACGCTGATACGGTCGGACTCTGCGGTATGTGAGGCGTCCCAGGTGCCGTCATTCCACCGACGCCTGTTGGACCGGAGAAAGTATCTGGGCTTGCCCGCAACCCCCCCGAACCAATACCACCCATACCTGAAGCGAGAAACACACCGGAGTTCACACCGGAACCGGGAGGTCCGGGAAGACCTGAACCGGGACCCGGGCCATGACCGGGACCAGAAACAGGTATGGACGGCATACCGGTAGAACCTGGCATCGTTGGATTTGGCGAGACCGAGGAAGGGGACAAAGATGATGCATGCATTTTACCATCGCCTACGTCTCTCCTTTTGCTTGTGGAGAGGTCTGGGACATCATCTGGCCTATTGCGCTTGGGGTGCATTGGCCCGTTCGAGGTTGACAGGACGTGTGGAGTTTGGTTGGGGTGCGGATGTGAGGAGACGACATTGACGTTAGGATTGTGCATTTTCCGGCGTGTAATTTCTTTTGAAAAGACCTCTGGCATATCAGAGTATAGACGTTGTAGTCGAGCGGGCGAGAACTCGACTGCTGTTGGAGGAGTCATGATGGGCAGAGCGACGCTTGGATGCTGTGGATGGAGTAGGCGAGAAGGAATCAGGGGGAAGGGTTCGAGACAAACAAGGATATCCACCTACGTGATGCCGTTGGTCCGCAGCCGCAGCTAACCAAGTGAGATTCGACTGCAGACGTTGGGCGTACCTGAAGAAGGGGTTGCTTGTGTGAGGAAAAAGATGAGCTGGATTAAGGGATAACGCACTGTTGAAAACGATGATCTGCTATTGGCACGCTACGCGCCTGGAATTCCAGGCAAACGCTGCAAGACGGGCAACGTTAACCAAAGTACAAAGAAAAAGAAATCGAGTAGCAGTAAGAGGGGACGTACTGGAAAAGCTCGGCATTGAGTTCCAAGATCCTGATGACCTTTGCATTGTTAGACGCATGAGCCATATTTGGAGGTGGCATGTTGTGGGGTGCGTGTATTATAGGGGGAGTCATGAAATCGCTTGATGGTGCGGGGGAGTGAGAGGGGACGGCAAACTTGTCAGCCAACCGCATATCTGACGCATTTTGAAACACAGAAGGGGCCGATGACTTGTGTCGCGCTGGGGAGCCATCTATGGACCGAGAAGATGAGGAGGACGAGATGCCGTTCACGTGTGAGCCTAGTGGTGCGTCGCCCTTGCCCTTAGTATCACGCTTGACGTCGTCTCTCAGCGAGGAACTAGAATTGAACTGCGGAGAGTGCCCCGGGTTGTTTTCCTCGTCATCCTTCTTTTCGGCGTCGTCGTCGAGTTCCGGTGCGGGAGAGAGGTCTGTGAGGGGAGTGAGGGTGCCTTCCCTGGGTACGTCGAGCTCGCCCTTGTCCAACGGGAGAGGCTCTACTTTAGGCTGGGCTGGTTGCTGAGGGAGGTCCTTTGCTTCATGGTTGGGAGAGGCCGAGTCGGGGGCGGGGGAGAGAGGCGAGCTCTTGTCTTCGTGGACGACGTCGTGGGTGGTGGGGGGTCTGTCCTTGGCGACGGCGAAGTCGAGAAGGGTGTCGGAGGAGCGAATGCTGTCCACGTAGTCTATGGGTGCGACATCGCGGTCGTGGATGGTCTCCCAGTGGAAATGGGTGGTGGGCGTCGTCGTCGTCGTCGAGTGCTGATCGCCGGAGGAGATTAGATTTGAGTTTTGGTTTTGGTTTTGGTCGGCTGGATTCCGATCGAGGTGGATCATGTGAGCGCGGAGTAGCAGCTGCTATTATTTGGACCGTGTAAGGGCGGGGAAAGACGTCGGAACGCTGGGCGTGCGTCGTCGTCGCAGAGTGGAAGCTTAGCCGAGTAAGCAGCACCACCAGATGGCACGTAAGCGGTGACCGTCCGCTGCGATGAAAGTGACTGCTTTGCACGGGTGCTGGGCTGGGATGCTGTCAGTTTGGTGGCAGGAGTAGCCTAGTAAATACGCTGTTATACAGTTGGGATATCAAAAACGTTTTGTCCGCGTCAACGACGACTCAAACGCACACAACCCGTGTGACTTTCTCGCGTCCCTTGCCATTTAGTGCGGAGTGCCAATTCACCCGGCGTCAACACCGTCGACGGCGAGGACAACGACATCAAGCGACCATCTTGCAGGGGAAGAAGCCCCGTCGCCGTACGATACTTTGGGACTAGAAGTAGACTGTGCGATCTTGCAGCCACCTCGCCAGTCAACTCCCGACTCGTTCGGCACCAGAACATCCCCCACCCACATCTGCAGGGTCAGGGATAACAGCAGACCCAACGTAGGTCGTAATGGAGATGAGGGGAAAGAGACAAGGGGAAAAAAGAAGGAGAAGAAAAGGGCGGAGCGGAAGACGCACATTCCGTGAGGTAGTTTTTTGTTCGTACGTCGTGCATGCTATTATATACCTGTTTCCGTGACGCTGTCCACCGATCCCGGAACGTGAACACCCGCTAATAGGGCAGGGCCAGATCTCGTTGTGAATATTATTTCGTATCTGCATGTGTTTCTTGTACCCATCCTCCCCCCTGATGCATATGTGATCGCGTGATACATATTTCCCCTGCACCTCCATAGATATACCCGTCCCTCTTCTCGTCTTACAGAAGGACCACTGGAACTCGATAGCCTTGGTTTCTCTACTCCCCCCATCGCTTTCGAATTCAGCAGCGTTTCACCCCCAAACCCTTCCTTCTCACGTACTTTATTGACGTAACTACGAACTTAGTCGGCATTTGCCGAGTATTGTGGCGCCGCTTCGATTCCTTGGGCAGACGGACGATACCACCGACCACGAAACGCCAGCCAACGACTCGTCAAGATACACAAGAACGTGAGTATGTCGCTCTGATCCTGATGCATTGGAGGACCAAGGCGTTGTCTCGGTCATCGTGGAGGGAAATCAGTCGCAAACTGGCCGGATTGGGCGACGGATGGATCGTACTTGGTCTAGATGCACATACACATAGGAATCCTTGGTCTCCACCTCCCTTCTGCGCTGTCCAGTTTGCCTCTCAACCATCCCACTCACATCTTCTCTTCAGATAAACAATGGGTCGGGTCATTAGGACACAGAGGCGTTCACATGCCATCGTGCGTTCATTCCACATTTGTTGACTTGCTTCGTCCTCAACTCGTCCTCTTCATGCGTCCAGTTCAAGGCACACACTCACCACAACAAGGCACCTGCTAAGATCCGCCCTCTGGACTACGCGGAGCGTAATGGCTACATTCGCGGCGTCGTGAAAGAAATCATCCATGACCCTGGACGGTATGTGTCTTCGTAAATGCCGTCCCCACTCGATATATTATCTCTTTCTGCATTGCAGTGGTGCACCCCTTGCCCGCGTCGTTTTCCGTGACCCCTATCGCTACAAGTTGCGCACGGAGACCTTCATCGCTACCGAGGGCCTCCACACCGGCGCCTTCGTCTACTGCGGCAAAAAAGCTACCTTGACGGTCGGAAACGTTCTTCCCGTCAACCAATGCCCCGAAGGTACCATCGTGTGCAACGTGGAAGAGAAACTCGGCGACCGTGGTGCCCTCGCTCGCACGTCCGGTAATTACGCAACTGTCATCGGCCACTCGCCAGAAGACAACAAGACCCGGATACGACTCCCTTCTGGTGCGAAGAAAACAATCTCGGGGAGCGCACGTGCAACGGTGGGAATTGTTGCGGGTGGTGGCAGAATCGACAAGCCATTGCTTAAGGCTGGCCGGGCCTACCACAAGTACAAGGCTAAGCGCAACAGGTATGCAGTTTTCCTTACCTGCAGCACCAATCCTGACTTGTCATTGCAGCTGGCCTCGTACTCGTGGTGTTGCTATGAACCCCGTCGACCATCCCCACGGTGGTGGTAACCACCAACACATTGGGAAAGCTTCCACCATCGCACGCTCCGCAGTCCCAGGACAAAAAGTCGGTCTCATCGCTGCCCGCCGTACAGGTCTCCTGCGCGGAACGGTCAAGGTCAAGGAGGTTTAGAACAACTGGGTCTCTTCCATATTTTACCTTCTATGCATGCACACGTGTGTTCCTTTCTATACTGCCGATGCCATCTTCTGCCAAAACGATGTATGCGCTATTGCATATGCAATTTTATGCCCCTTATGCAGGTATGCTATTTGAGGGACTCCATCAAGATGATCACAACCATGGATAATCAACGTGCTGTCCGTACTTGCCTTGGTGAGTTCGGAGCTTGTTTCTCCTTTACAAACTCCGTAGCCAGGAAAGATTTGTTGGTCATGCACTACCGCGGTGCTGGCACGCAGGGAGCAGCAGTTCCCCTCGACCACCTGTATTGGTACTCGAGCTTCTGAATTGAATTTTCATGTGTAGACCTGGCGTATCATCGTGGCTTCCTCAGATTGAGACCGGACGGCACTTGCTTTCCAACTGGGACTTTATATATTTTATTATTGGTAGGGAAGAAGTTACATGAATGAGACGATGCAAATGCGCAAGGCCGCGGATGGGCTACTGTTACCTGTATACCCTCGGAGGGATCAGTGAGGAACAACTATTAATCGAATCTCCAGGAGCCCTTGCTCCATGTTATCAAGGACTGACCGTAAAGGTGGGCGCTTTGAAGCCTCAGTGGTGACATCACGTGTCCCAAGTTGGCAAGTCTTCTTGGTATCTCCTGGAACTGGCAGTACACCGATTAGCACATCGAGGGAGGTTGGGCGCGTCGACGCTCCGTTACCGAAGATGGTGTGAGGATGGCGATATTGTCGCTACTTCATTCTGCACATCGGTACGCCATAACCTAATATACGGATCAGTCGACATTCCAAACTGGTTGACCCCCTTTTCCAGGCCGTTTCCCAACACTCACGACGGCTGCGATGACGACGCTGTGCCGATTGACAGATATAGTTGACAGGGCCTGACAGCGAGGGAACGACAGGGTGGTGGACTGTTGCCGGGAAGCTTCCTTGCATTTATGTACAGCAATGTTGCGCAGCGGATGCGGCAGGATGGCCGGCGGCATGCGGTGCGGTGAGACCGTATCCTCTGCTTTGATGCAAATTTACATACATGTACGCTCCTAGATGACACCCAAGGTAAGTTAGATACATCGCTACAACCACTCGGTGCTTGCACGTGGGCGCGGAGGCGCCGTTCCAAGATAGACAATGAATGGCGCACGGCGTACCTGCCCATGAGAATGGCAAGAATGGCTCGATACCACGTCAGACGAAGCCAAGCGGGAATATTAGGAATAGCGCGATGTACTTTGCACGTGCAACCTTGGCTGTCCCATATTTCCGCCCAAGTTTGTGCGGGGAGTAAACGTTTGATGTGAACAGGCCTCCCTAACAGATTAATTAAGCATGCAGACGAGTGTCTACTTCTTATTAAGACCCGGCCGGACTGTTGCGGAGGCGTTGGCGTCCTGTTGTATCTGATCAGGACTGCGCCCATTGGATCATAATCGTATGATGATCCATTTACTGTTATGACACGTACTGCCACATACAGGACGGTGCTCGAATAGATGAGGCGCGGCATAATCCGTAAGCATGGGCCATCGGTCGAGGAAACAAGGAGCGGGGTATTTGTCTAATGACATGTAGATCAAGCCTGCGTGGAGGTGAGAGACAGCCACCAAGGGGCCGCGTATGAAACTAATTCCGGCCTGCGACAATAAAAGACCGCGAACAACGGAAGAAGCCAGGTCAGACAAGGTTTGAGAATGACCAAGTCGAGCCATCACCATCGAGATCTAGAGCCTCGAGCGCGTATGTTCATGGCTTATATATGATAAGTAAGGAACCTGGAGCTATTCGGACGAGCCAATCCCGAGATGCACGCGTTTGGGCCTCGGATTCATGCGTTTTCATGATGCAAGTTGGCCCTGAGCGAACGTTGTCAAAGCGATGTCTTCCGTTGTCAGAATCCACCACCGGATTGCCACCTCACCTATATAACCCGAACTTGCCTCCTTGCAGTGGGCCCGATCATTCTTTCCTTCCATCCCCCCTTTTCTCTGGGGTTCGGCCGTGACACGTCACGTGGATACGGTTTCGCACGATCACGTTTTTTCCCTGTCCGATTGGCAAGATTGGTTGGCGTCTCTGCCGTGTGGGTCATATCGAAAACTATGCTCGCCCTCGTCCATCCCCTGCCGTCTCCAGCAGACCACAGAAACGTCGACAGATCATTAGAAATTAACATCTCGGGTCTGTCTTCAATCCCAATCCAACACCCCTCTGCCAGAACAACCAAAGTTGCCAGCCGAAAACCACCAATACAACAACGACATCGTCATTCTCACTATCACCGTCAACAAGAATCTTCATCCGCACACAGGAGTCCTGCGAGTTCTTCCATTGTGGCCGGTAACTTGCATTCAGCTCGGCCAAATGCCGTGCAGCCGCCATACTCGACTAATCAGCAGTCGACATATGTCGCCGCAAAGAAAGCCCCTTCCGATAAACAACCCGCTCGTGCGCCACACGCCCAGCAAGCGCCACCGCCTACCACCCAACAACCCGTCGACATCCATTCATACGCTCAGACTGACCTCCTCAAACTCCTTGCTTCCCTACTCACCCAGATCGCATCCACCAACGATGCACTGGCATCGACGGATCCGGTACATACGCTTTCCACCTTCCCACACCTCTCCCCACCCGATGATTCTACTCGCGCGTCAATATGGCGCTCACTCACTTCCGCATCGCATGCAGCTCTCGCTAACCCTGCCTCCGCACTCACCTTCCACGCCCGTAACATCCCCACTATCACCCTCGAGGCCTACCTTCTCCGCATCCTCCGATATTGTCCGACGACGAACGAGGTGTTCCTCGCTCTATTGGTATACTTCGATAGGATGTCTCGGTTGGCCCAGGAGACAAGTGGAAGAACCTTCGTTATCGACTCGTATAACGTGCATAGACTTGTTATCGCGGGGGTCACTGTCGCCAGTAAATTCTTCAGCGACGTATTTTACACTAATTCCAGATATGCCAAGGTCTGTCCCCATTCTGCTTGAACAAATCCTTTTTTTGCAGCCCTGATCGTGTGCTTACATTCCCCCCCTCTCCCTTTCCTTTCTGCGTGCAGGTTGGGGGTCTCCCTCAGGCGGAACTCAACCAACTCGAACTCCAATTTCTCCTCCTTAATGACTTCCGTCTCGTTATATCGCCGGAAGAGATGCAAAAATATGCGGAACAACTTATCCTTTTCTCCCAGTCCCAGCAACAACCCCTTTCACCCCCTGTTCCCTCATCGTCGTCACCATCGTCATCGACAAACCCCCACCCGTACCTACACCCCCACCTGCGCGTATCCCCTCACACCCATTCGCCGACGTATTCCTTCTCTGGACCGGCACGCGCAATGGGAGCCATAGATGCCTATGGTGGCACTGTAGCGCCCGACCGAACGCCCAGCTTGCGTCCCGCACATGCTCCATCCGCACTTGGTTACCCTTCTCATAATGCCTCCAGTTCCCATCACCACAATAATGATCCGGCCAATAACTCGAGGGACGATGATGCCAGCAGTATCGTAAGTACTGATACCGAGGCAACGGAGACAGAGGGCGGAGATACGACGGATGACGAACCGACAATCAGACCGCCGAGTTCGGGGAGTTCGTGCTGTAGTGATGTCCTCGAGGATGAGGGCGAGGGGAATTTTCAGCCAGAAGGTGTCCAGGAAGGGGAGTGTGATGGAAAACGGGATGGTGGGACAGATGGACTGGTTGAGAGATTGGTGGACAAGAGGGTAGGCCGTCGTGCGGAGATCGAGGGCGATGGAGACAGAGGGGACGCGACGCCGGAGCTAAGAGCGCAAAGAAGGGTTCACGAAATCAATGAGGATATTGGGATGGCAAGTCCCTAGATTGGGCTGAATGATTTCTCCCTATGGTTGCCATGTTGTCTGTGCGCACCGATTTCGCAAGCCTTACCTTTCTTTTCATCGTTTCAATGCAGGCTGCACGTCCCCTAATATCGGGTTTGCCCTTTTACCGGACTACTTATACCGCAAGCACAGCACGCGTATACACATCTACCCCAATCGCACCACGGCTTAAATAACTACATTAACAACTCATCGAGCGTATGATAGCGTTTTTCTGCTTCTTTTTGTAAATACCGGTACCTATTACAGCTTCCGCCCCTGTTTGTTCACGAATAGAGAGAAAGCAAAATGGACGTATGTGACGGCTTCCTTGTCTCGTTTGGGCGTGCGTGGATTAACCGCGAACGTGTGAATAGTACAGGGTAAAGGAAACAAGGTTTAGCTATACGCTTTTCGTGACGCGTATAGCAACTGGACGACAGTCGATTGGACCGATTCACCAGGCACGTACCCAGACTCTTGCCCTGGTCACACCAGTACACCCCTAACGATCTAGTCGTGACATGGTATGTATTCGAAAAGACGAACGATGGTAGCAGAGACTTATACTATACAATATTCCTGCTAGACCGCTTACAGCTCATCTCGCCTCTCCTCCTCCACAGGAAGACACAACGCAGGTGTCGTTCCCGTTATCTGATACTCACATTTCTCAGGTTCGGACACAGTAAGCAACACGTTCTCCGTGCCACAAGTGAGGATGAGCTGCCGTCGTTATCGTCAGCCATTGTGTACGCCTAACGCCAACGCTGGCTAGCGACGAAACAAAAACGAGCGAACGCACCTCAAGGCTTCGTTGTGGGCCATTCCAGCATTTGGCGCCTTGTGTATATCGCTGTCTGGTATAATACTCTGGCGTACCGGGTTCCGCGAGTTTGTTCCATGATGTAAATTTACTGTATGGATCGACAGTCGTCGGCATAGGGCACGAGACATGAGACATCCAAGCAAGAGGCTCACCCGAGGCTGAAGGACGAGCCACCCTTGTTTGGTTTCTGCCTTGCCTCGTCAAAAAGGCAGACCTCGTACGTGTACCTTTTATACGGTAAAGTCGTGTCAATTCTGCCTCCTAACCCGGGAAATGTAAAGGATGAAAGCAACGCACTCTCCCATGTCTTTCTCCAAACAAAGTCCGTCAAGCTTCTTCCACTCCCCTTCAGCACCAAAACCTTCGGCATTGAAGATATCAGAGAGATCCTCATGAGCAGTCTGAAGCTCATCTCGTGTGAGCTTGAGACTATGTTCTGCATCGGAAAGAGCTTGACGTGCCCGGTTGGCCTCTGTTAAGCGTCATGGAAAAAGCTGAGCGGACAGCGAAGCAGCAAAGGAGAGATCTTACCCGATGAAGTGTCTGAGCTGCCTGCTTTGATACCCAATAACTCTAGCCACGACAACAGGTTCTCCCGGAAAGCCAGGTAGGGCGGTATAAACGAGTCGGGAAGATACGCTGTCACGTCCAACACTACACCACCTGACTTCAACCACCACTCCTCGATATTGCATAAACATGCGACTTACGGATTGAATGAGAGGAAGGCTCGCCCACGACCTTCTCATGCTCCAGTAGCAGAGTGACATGATCAACGTTCAACAATTTATTCAGCTCTCTCTCGGTTCTTTCTGCGCTCCACAGCCCGTCTTCCTCGTCCTCTTTCTTATCTTCCTGAGGACTCTGAGGCGTTTCAGCAGCTGCAGAGTCTTCGTCCTCACCCTTCCGTACGTTATTAATGTGTGGCAGCCCTGCTAGGGTTTCCCACCCGCGTACGGCCTCAAGAACTGCCATGTCTTGGTAATTGGGGTTATACCCAGTTCGAAGTGCGTCAAGGATTTCTCCAAGTACCTTCTCGCGCTCGGTGTGCTTCTTGTAGTCATGCTGGAGGGACTTGAGTGCAGTATGATGAGTGAGGAGGGACTGATAGAGCGCTAAGGACAGAATAAGTTTAGTGTTTACACATGCGAAGGGAGTTATGGAGATGTACGTGACTGTTTTTTTCGCTCTAGTTCTTTTGCGGAAAGCGATTCAGTACGTTTCGCAATATCTGGGCAAGGAAGTTAGTGACTTTGAAGGCAGAATCTAGATCGGGAGGCAAGGACCCGCACCTCCCAATCTCTCGACTTCTTTTTCACGAGTTGCAATTTCCTGCTCGAGATCCACGAGTGCACCTTCCAACCTCTTCTTCTCTTTGTGTGCAAAGGCGATGTAGGACGCGCGAATTTTCGAGCCCTACAACATGGATCAATGCCAGGTACTGCAGGAGCGCACGATGCTGCAACGCACCGTCTTACGCAACTTCCTTTCGGCCTCGGCCTTTTTCCTGTACTCCTCCCCGACGACCTTGCACGTGTCTGGACACACGCCTGGTGCCTCGTCGGAGCCGTCACAACACTCGGGTTCACAAAGACCGTCGTTCACCCTCGAACTTGGTATCGTCGAGCCGATATGGCCCGCGTTCTTACAGAAAAACACGCCATTCGGACATGCACTCGTACCTGAAAAATATCACACCCATACCCTGCGTCAGTCACTTGTGCACTGGGCCGTAGTTTTGAAGCACAATGCTCGCTAATTACGTGGTAGAGACATGACACTCACCTGGTTCGTCGGTCCCGTCCGGGCAGTCACAATAATCGTCGTTCACAGCATTCCACGAGATCTGCTTCGAACCATCCAGACACGTCCACGTCTGCCCCGCTCCCGAAGCGGAGTTAGCAGGCGCGTATTTTGCGACGAGGCTGGGTGGGACACCGTGCGTCTTATCAAGTACTGAGAATGCAGGAAGTGGTAAGATAGCTAGGAAAAGCCAGGAATACATTTGGCGCAGTGTTCCCTGCTAAAATGTATCCTAGGAGCCTAATTTCACGAGTTGACAGTTATGCCTACGTGTCCCATTTAGCACCATTGCATTACATAAGCAATCGGAGACGAAAAGAGTCTCGGGCTTTGCCGCCGGATTGGGAGAGTAGGGGGACAAAGACAGACCTCCCCGACATCGACGACGACGAGGCCTCCAGACCATGGTAAGTCAACATATTTCTTGTTCTGTAGGACCTTCTGGCGAAGGGGCGAGCTGCTGGCGTAGACTTGAGTGAGCTCGCTTGTCGCACCACATGGATGTCTTGGACGTGTTTTAGATGACCCAAACCGGCCGCTAACGCACGGCTTCCCAGGCCAAAGCAAAAGCACCAGCACCGTCATCAGGTGGAAAAGCCGCCAAGAAGAAGAAGTGGTCCAAGGGTAAAGTCAAGGACAAGGCCCAGCACTCCGTCGTGCTCGACAAGCCGACATACGACCGCATCATGAAGGAAGTTCCCACCTTCCGCTTCATCAGCCAGAGCATCCTCATCGAGCGACTTAAAGTCAACGGTAGTTTGGCTCGCGTGGCCATCAGACATTTGGAGAAGGAGGGCATGATCAAGAGGATCGTGCACCACTCCAGTCAACTCGTTTACAGTGAGTGCTCATCATTATTGGTATGATATGTTAGCGGCTGACTGGTGTCGATAGCACGGGTGACGACCGCATCTGACTAGTGCACCAGCTCTCTTCTCCACTTCCACTATGCTCGCTCATAAGCCCTATGTAACCCATTATATTGCACGCAAAATTATGCTTGTGACTGGCATTCGTGCATCGTGCCCGTGAATTTCTGCCACATCCTAGCAACTCTGCAATTGTGCCGACTTAAAGGTCCCAGTGATAACGCAATCGACTCGTTGCCTGCTATTACATTGACTGATGCTACATTTCTCCACACTCTGGGTTAAGATTGTTTAGAAGGGCACCTAGTCAGCCGTCGGATGCAACGCTCACCTACAATCTTCACAGCCAGTTTGGGTCTATTGTTCGGTCCGGTGGGGACATTCTCGATTTTACGAAGAGTAAGCATTCCATCGACAACCCTGCCAAAGACAACATGTTTTCCGTCCAAAAAGTCACATTTGGCTGTCGTGATGAAGAACTAGGATGGGCCTCCAGTCATTATTTTGGGGGGTCTCACAAATGTAGGCGCGTACCTGGCAACCGTTAGAGTTCGGGCCCGAGTTTGCCTACAACAAGTGTCAGTCATGAAGAGATGAACGCGGTACTGCGTAGGCACCATCGATAACAATCCTGGCCCCGTGTGCTTCTCCTGGAAATTCTCGTCCTGAGGGTAACTAGTACGAAGTCGCCGACAGCGCCAAAGACACGCGACTCACCGGGAAATTCTTCCCGTATATTGAAAACGCGCCGGTTCCATCGCCATTTATGAAATCGCCACCTGTGGTGACATATATGCGCTTGCTGTATGATCAAGAAAGCTAGATATCACACCTTGGCACATGAAGTTGGGAACACTTTGCATAAAGTCAGCTGGTCAGCGAAATTCGCCCCCCAGTGGATTGCGGTCAACGTACACTCTGCTCGCGAAACCGGGTCAATTTACGTATGGAATATATTGGAAACGTCGAGACACCGACCTATGGAACGTGGCGCCCTTGTACCCCATTGGTCGAGCGTCCTTCCTATTGATTGCTTGATATTTCAGAGGTGTTGTTGGCAAGGAATTCAATGTGAATACAAGTCACCTGTACTCTCCGGTGCAGAGTTGCCTGAAATTTTCTGCTGTTCTGATGGACAGTGATGCACACGATGTACACGGCGGGGGCTGATTGGGACATACTTTGGAACGATGTCGCTGAAGAGCTCCATCTTAACGCGCCCTGCAGGCGTTTCTCCGATGTGGATATCCATGAATACGACGGGTCGCGCTGTCGATGACATTGGTGGTGGTGGTTGGGGGCAGAGACTAGAGATTAGATAACGAAAAAATCTATTTGCTGCCTTCGATGGGTATTGAGAGAGTTGTGGAGCGCCGATGTCGTACAGGCTCGACGATATGATGGCTCTATACCTGATCTGTCCTGTTGGTTCCAGGCTAACCACCACCACCACTACCACCACCACCACCCACCACCACCGATATCGCCGCCCATGAGCACAGAGACGGACTATTACATTGGCGTCGACGTCGGCACTGGGTCCGCACGTGCTTGCCTTGTCTCGTCCAAAGGCTCCATCAGAGCTTCCAACACCCAGGACACCACTACATGGCGGGATGCCCACGATCATCGCATCTTCGAGCAATCGACGACTGATATCTGGTTGAAAATTTGTATTGCTGTCAAGAAAGTCCTCGAGGACTCCAAGGTGGACCCCGCTGCTGTCAAAGGCATCGGCTTTGACGCGACATGCTCGTTGGCAGTCGCCGATTTTCAGGGAAACCCCGTCATCGTGACCAAGGGGGATGATGTCGGCAAGGTCGGGACCAGAAACATCATATTGTGGGCAGACCACCGTGCCGAGGAAGAGGCGGAACTCATCAACTCCACTAAGTCGATCGTCCTCAACTACGTCGGTGGAACCATGAGCGTATGTCGTCCATCCCTCTGTCACTGCCCTCACTTCATTCTACCTCACCTTATGCACTCGGCGAATACAGCTCGAAATGGAGATTCCAAAGATACTCTGGCTCAAAAAGCACATGGATCCTGCTCTTTTTTCTCGCTGCCAGTTCTTCGATCTTCCGGACTACTTCACGTACAAATGTACCGACGACAATACTCGTTCGTTCTGCTCGACAACGTGCAAGTGCTCCTTTGTACCCGATAAGGGATGGCAGGAGGATTTCTTCACTAGCATCGGTCTCGAGGAGTTGATCGACGGAGGCGAATGGAGGCAGCTCGGGGCGGCAAAGGGGCGAATTCAGGCTGCGGGGACACCAATTGGCAAGGGGCTCACGCGAAAGGCTGCTGAGGAGCTGGGTCTCAAAGAAGGCACCGCTGTTGGGAGCGGTCTCATCGATGCGTAAGTCTTGTTCGGTGACTTACGTATGTCTCTTGTTCATGGATAGTGTTAATAGTTACGCGGGCTGGATGGGTACTGTTGGCGCAAGATACCTAGAAAACGGCAGGTTGTCCGGTTTCCCCTCTCTCGACGAGTCCCGCCATCGACTCGCCGCCGTCGCTGGAACAAGCACGTGTCACCTCGTCCAGGTGGGTGCATCAGCCTGTTGTTCTCTTGTATATATTTCATGCCTCGTAGAGCAGAGAAGGGATATTCGTCAAGGGAGTTTGGGGTCCCTACAAGGCAAGCAAGTCCACTTACGGGATGTATGCGCTATTCTGATAACATTCACAAGGATGCGGCTTTCCCCAACTGGTGGATGAACGAAGGCGGCCAGTCTTCGACCGGACAGTTGATCGACTTTATCATCACCACTCACGCTGCATACCCCGAACTTAAAGAACGCGCGAAGCAGGAGGACAAGAACATTCATCAAGGTCTGTTGTAACCATTCACATGCAAGTCGCGCTTCATCTGTAGGCCTCTCTAGTGCTACTTGAAATTCTCAAGAAGCTTTGTGCGGACAACCAAGTCGATAGTTTCACCGCGTTGATGAAGGACGTACACTTCTATCCAGACTTCCATGGTGTGCCGGGCTATTTTCTCTCTGAAAGTGAAAGTCGTGTACATGAACTTGTGCAGGCAACAGGTCTCCAATTGCAGATCCTCGGATGCGCGGAGCGATTGTCGGCCTCGAACTTGTACGTTCTATTCAACGGATGTTCATTACCCACCTTGATTGGAGAGACGTTGTGTAGGATGCATCCATCAACGATCTTGCCCGTAAATATTATCTCACGCTGGAAGCTATCTCCCTTCAAACGAGACACATCGTTTCCTCTCTCAACGCCGCTGGGCACGACGTCACCTCTATCTACATGTCCGGCGGTCAGGCAAAGAATGCCACCATGATGCAGCTTTTTGCAGACACATGCGGGATTCCAGTTGTATTGCCGATGAACGGCGGGGAAGCCGTAGTTCTTGGCGCAGCAATGTTAGGGAAAGTGGCAAGTGAGGGTATCACACAGGCAGAAGACATGTGGCGGGTGATGGTGAGTCTGGAGGATTGCCATCATCACAGCCAAATGGTAACCTATTCTTGCAGGTCGAGATGACACCATCAGGGACCCTAGTCGCACCATCTGCTCCTCCCAACGTCAAGAAAATCCTTGACGCCAAGTATAAGATTTTCTTGGAGGTGATTGACACTCAAAAGAGGTGGAGGAAAGAGTTGGAAGAAGCCACTGCATGAGGGATGAAGACGCCATGGAGATAGAGGTGTCTGCTAGAACTAGCGATGTATGAAGTGTTAGATGAGAGAATACGTAAAGGTTCCATGCAAAGCAGCGCGCCATCTAGTAAACCTCCTCGCCTTCCACAGTAATGATCTTCATTCTCCAGTCCTTGCGATCCAACTCTCCCTCCTCGTCTGCCCACTCGAGGTCCACATCTCCAGGTGTAACATCATTCAATGGAACCGTAGAAGTGCTGTCCTCGATTCCTCCCACAATATCTACGTCTTCATCCTCTTGCAACTTCTTACGCAGCGCTAACTCAGCCTCGTCTTCCTACAAGCCTCGCTTAGCTATCGTCATTTTCGGCATTAACTACACCAGGTTACTCACTAAATCGAACTCACGCTCTCCCTCTTCGTACCAAGCATTCTCGTCTGCTTCCTCGAACCCACCAGCGAACGCGCCCCACCGCTCTGGTGAAGGACAGTGCCAGATTAGAATGTTTCCATCCTTCGTAGTTGAAGCGAGGCGTGGTGCGTGTGGGTGCCACTTTTGAGAGGCGAGTCAGCTTTCGTTGCCAATGTAACGAAATGAGGACAAAGCGGAAACATACATGTACGTCCAAGAGTGGTTCTCTGCCTCCGTCCAGAGCACTTGCGAATTGCCCGTCGTTCGAGATATCCCAAATATAGATTTTGTGTGCCGCAGGGTCTGCCGCACCTGCTCAGATGACAGTTAGCCACTACTCCAGCCGTGGGAGCCGCCTTGCAAGCTAGTGTGTATGTATCGACGTGCGAGAAGACTCACCTCCAGCCAGCCACTCCCCATCAGGACTATATGATATCGCATGCCACGCGACTTTCGAAATCGGGTCATTGAACCGGTGAGTGGGCTCCAACTCTGTCTCTACAATCTGGCATTTACTTGATTCGTACGTCGTATTCTGCTCTGGGGGTGCAGGGTAAGTAGGGAGCGTGAATTGGCGGATGGTCCTGTCTGACGAGTTGGTGGCAAGCCTCCTACAACAGCAACCAGTCAAGTCAACTTTCCATATCCCGCACAATAACGGGAAGCTTATCGGACTGCTCAAATGACATACCTCCCACCATTCGCAAAGACAATTCCTTTGATGACCCCCGCGCCGACTATACGATGTCTCGCTATCAACTTTTGCCGCGAGAAGACGTGGTTAGCCATTCGCGATGTGTACGCAAGAAGAAGGGGGAGTGACGAACCCGATGACAAGACTTACCGACTTGGTGCGGGTATTATAAACCTCAATCGTACCAGCTGAAGTACCAACGAAGACGTGCCGACCGGTCGGGTCAAACCGAACTGTTGTCATTACCGTTCTGGGTCAAGGTATGCAATTGCGGACGCGGTAATGCGACAAGATTAGCAGGGACAGGCCCAATAGGATATGAGTGTCCCATCCGAAAGCAGTGGGCAAATCGCATGAACGGGCATCTACCGGCGCAATTTTTTCCGTTGACGTACCGTTTCTCATCACCATCGTCCTCCCCGCCCAGCTCGAACCTACCGCGATGAGAACTGCGCAGATCAACGATGTATGCTTCTCCGGTACTCAGTAGAGCAAGAACGATGCGACTAACGACAGATCGATACCCGCTGATAGTTTAGCTACACATATTCACGCACCTATTTCTAGGATGAAAGCTCGCTGCAACAACAGGAGCGTCGAATCTAATGGTGGTGTGCCTCTGAGGGGGGTCACAAGGTGACGCCAGATCCCATATTATGATATTCCAGTCCTTTGATGCTGTGAGCACGTATCGCGAGTTGCGTGACCAACTGCGTATGTCAGGTATGTTAGACAAGGAGACGTGTAAGAAGAGCCTTGAGACGAGCGTACTCGATAGCCGTGACGCCCTTGACGTGTCCTTCGCACCATCTTATGGTAGCCCGTGTGTCGAGGTCCCATATGACTCCCGAACCATCGGGGCGGCCAGCTGCGAGGAGTTTTCCAGATGGATCAAAGCGGGCAAATGACGCGACCGAGACCAGAGACGTTTGGATGGTTGTTGGATGGGTGATGGTGAACGGGTCTATACGAGCACATCAGAGATCTCGCAGTCAGTTTCCAACATCGAGCAGCGCACTGAGGAGGGTTGCGTTCATGGCCGTTTGTGGACAAGCCTGCCAACGTCATCGACTTCAACGGTCAACGACTTATGGCTACAACCCTCGACGCTCTGCTCCATGCACTGGTCGTGCCCCCCGCATTTTCACGCCATGACAGGATAACAGACACGGCTACCCTATCTGACATGCAGGCGTGGAAGTCCAGGGTACTGCCGACACTTTCCCAACTGGACCTCCTGTCGTTGTCGCTATCGACGGCTGAGCAGGCAAATCTTGTGAGGGTCCTCGCCCCGCTTACCGCCAGCGCGCCGTGGGCGTCTTCAGAATCTCGCACCCTTGCAGCCGGTAAGGAGTTCGTTCCAATATGCCTTTGTAGTCGTTAACCCCTCTAGCAGCACTCCTCGCAGAAATTTCCCCCACTCCCGCACTCGTCACGTATATACTCTCGAATGTGGTCAAACCCCTCTTTGCTGCGACACCCCACCCTCGTCTCCATCTCGCAACAGCACGTGCCCTTGCCCGCCCAGCCGATACACAGGATACGTACCACCATCAGCCCTGGAAGGATCATCCCGGCCTGGAGGAGGTCCTCAGATGGTGTATCTTGAACACACAGGTATGAATGACAAGTTAGCTTCCTGAAGTGCACCTCACCTCGATGTTCTCCAGTCGTCCACCTATGAGCAAATATGGCCTCTTATTCTACCTCCCACTATGACTTTCCTTGACGATTATGAAGTTCCTTGCAAAGTCCTTGGCGTGCACCTTATTTCAGATATGTTAACGCGCGTACCTCCAGAGCTACTCTTGCGGACCGGCGTGGATGCCCTGCTTTTCACTGTGCGTTATGAGTTGTTAGTTTCGTCGTGTTCCATCTCAACCCTTTTCTTGCTTGTTGCATGTTCATTGGGATGTACCCAGTCTCTTACTAATGCCCTGAATCACCTCCGTGACCCTAGCACCCCGGAATTGATTCGTGCGACAGTCCCGACAACGCTGCAGCTTATTGACCTCACTACACCTTCGTTATTTGCTAACGCATCTTCTTCTCCACCCTCCATCGATGATACAAGAGGAATCAGCTCAAAGGATCTGAGTCTTGCGCTTTCTCCATCCTTACACAGCTCCCTGGCCACGAGGTTCAACCGTCTGTCCACGCTACTCTCCTCGTCTATTCTAGGGACAGTGATTCTGTACACACCAACAGTTGTCCCATCAGAGCCGGCTCCTATTGTGGATCCGTTCTCAGATCGGGAGCACGTGGCATCCGACTCTGAGTCGGAACCTTGCGCAACCCAGCCTGTGCAGGGAGCGCAGTCAAGTATCAATGCTCCACATCCCACTTTGGTGGCAGCTGCTTATGTCTTACCGCCAGTTATATCTGCACTCGGAGTAGGGGCGACAAGATTTTTGAAAGGAGTCGTGCCGGTGGTCGTTGGCTGGCTCGCGCTGCCGATCTCTACCACAGCATCTCCACACTCCGCCATTGACTTGTCAGAAAGGGGTCGGGAGCCTAGCCAATCACAAGAGACCGTAGATGGTCCATTCGCCTTACATCTTGCAGCGTTGCACGTTGTGAGCGTTCTCATTGGCACATGTCCATTACGAATAGGTCGGTGGGCCGCAACTATTACCGATGGTCTGGCTAGATGCTGGGTCAACTGTGCAGATGCCATGACTACTAACACCGCACCTCAGCTAGGAGTGCTCCAAGGACGCCTGCAGGAGGTAGCAGTGGAACTGGCGAGTGCATATCCGTATGCTAGGGTAAGCAACGCCGTCTTCCTTTCCGATCTTCCTAAGTTTCTCACACAACTCGACAGAACGAATTTGCAAAACTTCTTGCATTCGATAGAATGTTATTCGATGGACTAGTTGGAGGTATATGCACAACTCTGGGTGATGATGCCGCACTTGGAAATGCTGTGGCTACAAATAATCCTGGCAGTGCTACTTTGCAAAACAGTGTAAAAGTCTCGTGAAGAAAACTAAATATGGTGATTACAGTGTCTAATGATGATGCGTGTATAGGTATGGCAGCTAGCAATCTGAGCGGTTACTCTCATGGGGTTAGTTTGATATGTTGCGTACTTGAACAAACATTGATTTTCCACAGGACCAGTCAAATCTATGACATTTCCTGTGTTCATCAGTAAGGGCCAGTTTGGGAACTGGGGGTTCTGTGGAAGCCTGACTTCCTTAGTTTGTGTATGTCTGTGAGAATTCTTTGGCATGAGTATATGCTGAATGCTGAGTCTGAAATGTCTCTCAGATTATCTTCAATATAGATGAGAGGGTTGATGTTCACCACTATGAAGCACTTCAACAACAATGCATTAGCAATCCCTCATGGTAAATTCTTTCTTGCGGATGCCTAGTTTTCTGCACTGTCTAGAGCTGCTACATAGTTCCATATTGAGGCACTCATTACCACCTAGCAGAGTGGTGCCACATGCAATTGAAATATGTCTATCTAGATCATAAAATTGCCAGCTGTGCTAAATTAAATAGGCCTAGAAATAAAGAGGAACTGTTCAACCTTTGCCACTCATCTGCATGCAATGTGATTGAGTCCATCTTTGGCATGCTGGAGCACCACATTTGCATCCTTCTTCTCAGCCCCCAAGTGCAATGTCCAAATTCAAGCTTGAATTCCAGCTGTGCTCTGTGCAATCCATAAGTCATCAGCAAAGTTACTTGTAGTCTAATGTGTCTGAAATGTCTGAGTCAATCTGACAAACTCTAAATCAATTCATTTGTACTCTTGGCACTCCATTTATTTGTCTGATGTCAGACACATCAGACAGGCTCAGACAGATTAGACTGTTTGTAACTTTCCTGATGAACTATCCATACTCATGATGCTGATGAAGATTCAGATGAAGATCCTATGATGGAAGATATAAGTGAGGATCTGCAAGGTGCAGGAGGATCAGATTCAGTAGCAGATTCAGAAGTTGAGATTACTGATGCAGCATGTTGCAGGTTACTCCAACTCTGCATGATCAGACAGCACAGCCATTATCAGGAGAGGGTTTACATGGGAGATGTTGGGTCAGGCAATGATGAGTACAGCTCTGATTCTGTGTCCCTGTAGTACTGCACACCTGTTTGCCCATCATGTTGTATATTATGAGTCTCAACCAAGTGACAAGTCAGGTAAGACTAGTTGACCAAAGCAGGATGAAGACAAAGGAACATGAGGTGAACAACCAACAAACTAACAGAGCAAGACAAGGACAAAGGAGGTTGAGATGGAGGAGAGATGGACCTGCAGAAGTCAGATGATGACAACAAGTAACAGCCCAGTCCAGGCAGCAGTCACTTAGTCAATGACAAGAGGGATAACACCTAAGCATGAAAATGAATAGAACTAGGGATCTAGTACATGAATGTGCCTACTTATATATTCACTAATTAGGAAGCCATGAGGATACCTCAAGGCTAGGGTAAGGGTATGATGACATAGTGACATCATAAAGACATCACTAGGTACTAGACCATGGCTCTAGAATGTAAGTATAAATAGTGCTCAAATGGAAGAAGAATAGGGGGATCTGTAATTGGAGGTCTGGATTGGTGTTGGATAAGGGTCAGGGACCAGACCCTGGGAAAAAGTTCCTAGATAAGATTAGAAGATCTAATCACTCATCTAATCAGAGATTAGATAAGACAGAAAGATAGGGGCAAATCTTCAATCCATTACATTGTACTTGGTAAAAATCTTGTTTGTACTGAATAGAACTCAGATGCATGTTTCACATGAGTGTGAAGAAACAATACATACAGTCTCCACCACTGCAAATATTGTACCTCTCAATAAATCCTACAGTACACGGGGCAGACATGAGGTGGGGGGAAAAGGGTATGACATCACTTGTGATGTCATAGTGGAGCAGAGAGGTCCAAAATATAGACATCAGGGGGCCACAAGGCAGAGGCCTGGACCAGGTCCAAAGATAAGAGACAAGAATAGACAATATGATAAGATAAGATAAAGGAAAATGAAAGCACAACCCATAACAAGAATAAATCCCAATCATGCCTAAATGTGGTGTAGGAGTCATCATTATATCCAGGGAAGCTTTGTGAACTGTATGATATTATCTATATTAGGAAAATATGGCTCAAACTACAGCAGATATCTGTACAGTTATTTATAACATGCAATTCCCACACATAAAGACAAGCAAACCAAAAGAAAACAGCATGTGATTTTGTGCTGCTATACAAATTAGGAAACCTTTTCCCACATGGTTATATTTAGCCTAAATGTTTGACCATTATTTATGCATATTTGCACTCACAAATGAAGTGTAAACACAGGTTGCAAATTCAAAGTCAGCAATTCATGCTTCTTTCCTCCTTTACCCCCACCCCAAGTCACTCCCCACTCACACAAAGGTAATGTGGATATAGTTGTTCAACATCTGCATTGTTGGTTTGATGGGTAAAATCCATTTGCATAATATGCATTGAACTATGTCATTTCCACTGCTTTCTGCCAATCCCCACAAGAACAGGTCATGGGCACAGAGATATTATCACCCTGCATGAATGATACAGCCCTTCCACATGAACTGACATGGACTCAATGTATGTGCATCCTTGACACTAACACCTTCAATTCACAATGTACCTGCAGCACTTCCTGGGGTACCAAACCATTTACATGAACATGATACACCAAAAGTCATGCACTCTTCTCCTTCTCCAATGATTTTGGAAAGCCTAGCAACTCCTCCCCCAAACAACCCCTCACATAACAGCAAAGCACAAGGGACTCCCATCGACCTTCCACAGTGGACTGTCTTCAACCTTTCTAAGGCAAGTGATGACAGCATGGCTCCGGCTGAAATGCAATTCCGGAGCGCACAACATGTAGGGCTCCGCACAGCCACTCATCGTCAAATTCCTAATGGTGCGAATGATGAGCGTACTCGAGGTGCCTCGCCGTCTTCCGTTGAATCACTGGAGATTGGCCCAAAGTTACCCAAAAAATCCTTGTTTGATGGAGTACTGATCACATCACGCGCCCCAAAACTTGCGCCGTCCTCGGCGACGCGGTCTCGCACTCCAACAACTTCTTTCGCGCTGCTCGACGCGTTGCAACGAACATTTGACGCAAACAATCGTTCCTCTCTAGAGGATGATGACGCTTCGAGCATACCGCAAACGGATCCCGAGGCTGCGACCGATGACGAGAGAGTCATAAGACGGCCTCTGCTCTCTCCATTGAAACGTCGATCCTTGTACCATCGGACTTCCCAAAGTGACAACGATACAGCGAGGGTTACGACAGCGTTTCCGGATGATCTTGTCAAGAAACGCGTCAAGAGCATTCCTTACGACTCGATGCCCGAAGTGATCGATGCTGCACTTGGAACATTTCGCGCGCCCGTCCAGCTTGGAGAAGTGGACGAGCTCGAAGACGATGGCGAAGCCGAGGAAATAGAGTCTGTCTGCGATGGGTCGAGTGACGTGTTGGCGGACTCAGATAGCGGGAGCCCCCAGAAGAGGGGAAACACCAAAAACTGCGGTTCCATCGTTGACCCTCCCCTCCCTCTTGTGTTTTTCCAGCCACCGTTGTCGTCATCCACATTCACTGCCACATCGGGCCTTCCACATAGGAAGATTGAGAGAACAGGCATTATTACACCACATGTATCGATGCACCAGCGGTTCCAGCGGAAGCTTCTCTCTCTCTTCGGGGAGAACGCGGTGGTGCGGATGGACAGAGGCGCAAGACCGCGCAAGGTTCGTGACATTTTGAAGCCTGGGGTTTAGTGCTGACAGCTGTGCCCGTTTTGATCTTTCAGAATTCCTTCGACTACATTCACGAACCTGCCTACGCGTACCGCGAAGATACTGCGACCCATCCTGCCACGCCCAAAGCGAACAGAAATAGTGATGATTCTCCGGCTGACAATACGCCGCCTGCGCCCGTAGACGGTGCCCAAGCCAGCAGCCCAATTGCACCTGCGCAGGAACACGCAACTACGGCTGAATCTGTCTCGCCTGAGCTTCCATCGATTCCGCGTAGGCCTCTCAAACGGCGAGCCTCTCAGGAGGTGGACGCTGATACCAACACTTCCGCTGCTCCCCATCACAACCACGGTCCCAGTGATACGGCAGCTGCTTCAGGGGAAGTGACACACCAGCCATCTGCAAATAAAAGACGACGCCTCGACTGCAGTGAAGTCAAGCTTCAGAGTTGGGTTGTCAACCTTCAGTGCCTGCTCAAGGGTAAAATCTGGTTCACTGAAAAGGTGTGAAGCGTGTATCTTTGTGCCTGGCGCAGCAACTGACAAAAAACGCGACATTAACTATAGGCCCTTAAGCAAGTGAGTGACGAGCTCACGAAGATAGACTCCGTCAAAGCTGAACTAGACATAAGCATACCCATTGTACGTGGTTTTCACTCGACAGCAGCACTGTCAGGTTCTGAATTGCCGTGGCAGGTGAAAATGCTCCGCCAGTGCATACACAAACTTGCCCAACTTCAGGACATTCCATTCGGGGATCCCTACAAGTTGAGACAAAAAGCGCATCTTATCGCAACAGCTTGGGCGTGAACCTTGCAGATTGAGAGCATTAACCAAATATCAGCTGTCATGGAACTTTCGTTTTAAAATACTTTTCCTATGTATATTATGGATTTCAAATGACGTTTTGTCCGGTTGCAGAATATGTTAATCTTTTGGCCATTTGCATGCTCGTTGCCGCGCCCGGTTTCCTACTTGTCCAATCTGTGATCATCCGACCGGTGTCCCAAAGCTCTTGAGGATAAGCGGAGTCCTCGCGACGGAAACACTCCTTGGTCTTCACTTCCCCACGCAAAACGAGCTAAAGATTGCACCAAGGACATCTTCCGTACTCACATCGATGCCGGATACAGAACCGATGGCCCGAGCAGCGTACCGCAGCGATTCAGCGGCAATATCGATCTGAGACAAAGCTTCCCAACCGAGTGATGGACGTTATCTTTCGTCTGCAGGTGACATCTCCGGAGCACTCACGGAACTCCTGAAACTCTTCCAAAAACTTCACCGCTGCTTCAAGGTAGTCTCTATGCCTAGCCTGCGTGATGAGCGGAGCATCTTCAGCAGACATCGATTCAGAATACCTGTTGTTTGGGAGAATCGAAACTTGAGCAACCGGGAGGAAAGAAGAAAGGTAAGGAACGTACGCGACGCGTTCTGTGAGCAAACAAGCCAGCCCATCTAGGAACTCCACCGTCCCCTCACCAGTGCGTAGACTCACGATCCACATGCGCGCGACGCACGGTCCCTTCTGTTGCGCAGGAGCCGGCAACGCACGTATCAGCGCATCCCTAACTTCATGCTCCAACGACTCTCTCGACAGACCCGTGACCTCTCGAGTCAGATCCGCTTTATTGAAGAGGAAGGTCGTGTGCGGCTTCAGGTGAGCCAGTACATCAGCAGGGAGTGTGAGCATAATCCTGCCGGCCCTCTGGTCGGAGGATGGCACAATAGAGATGACTTCCTCTAGAGAAAGAACGCATATCGACACGTCCGAACCTTCCACGCTGATCAAAGTCGCTCAGGAACCACAACATCACGGAGCAGTGCGACAGTGACTCACACGCCCCCTGCCCTCTCCACTCCAATCTTCTCTATGGCATTGTCGGTCAGTTTTCGCAGCCCTGCAGTATCGTTCAGCACGACCGGTAGTCCTCCGATATCGAGCGTGAGCGTGAGCACATCCCGAGTCGTTCCAGGGATGGGGGACGTGATAGCTACGTCCCTCTCCGCTAAGAGATTTGATGGTTAGCGACGGAATGCCACCGTAGCTGAGTCATGCGAGGAGGACGGATAAACGAACCTAGAAAATTGAACAAACTGCTCTTCCCCGCGTTCGGGGGACCAAAGATAGCAAGGTTAATCCCTGACCTCAATATCTCGCCTCTTCTGTTATCTCTTAGATGTGAATTGATGGTATCAATAATCTCTTGAGCGCGAGTGCGTGCTAGTCCATAAACCCATTAGGCCTGGCTTCACATAATCGCAGATAACGAAGAGATGGTAACATACCGTTCTCAAGCATGTCCTCTTGGCCTAACTCACCGACGTCCTCGCCGAAATCGATAAACCCTTCAACATACATTAGACAGTCGAGTATTTTCGCTCGCAGCGACTCAAGCTTCGCCTTCTGTGTACCCTATCAAAATAACCTGTCAGTCATCGCTAAGCCAGAACAATGCACGAGTGCAGATGAGATAGGGATCGACGCGACAGATACTTACCCCTACCCCATTGACAGCGATCTTCCTTTGTGCCTCCGTCTCAGCTTCAATTAGATCCCGCAATCCTTCCACTTGTGTCAAGTCCATCCTCCCGCCTTCAAACGCGCGCCGAGTGAATTCGCCCGGTTCCGCAGGCCGACAGAAGTGAAGCTTCGAAAGTGCCGTAAGGATAGCCGTGAGCACCGCTCTCCCAGAGTGCACTTGCAGCTCGACGATGTCTTCAGTGGTGAATGACTTTGGCCCTACGTGATGTCATAGAGTGTGAACATGAAGCGTATGTGTATCTATGCGGTAGAAACTGGAGATGAGGTCGAGCACCCACCCTTGAAAAACAGTACGATCCCGTCATCCAGCTTCTCTCCAGTCCCTGGATCGATGATTTCCCGGTACTCTGCTACCCATGGCGTCGGTGTCTCCTCCTCTCTCATGGAAAGAGCAGCGGAAGAGCGAACGCTGCGCGTTACAGCCCTGTACACACGTATTGCGTCTGGACCGGAGACACGCACGACTCCTATACCCCCTTTCCCGGGTGGCGTCGAGAGCGCGTAAATCGTCCTCCTCTGTGCATCTGAGAGTATCGGCGTCCGTGTGAGCGTCACGTCTGAGTGGTCTCGCTCCTGGATAGCACCACCGATTGGACGTCGACCTGCATGAACGTGTCGATGCAACCCAGAATGATGCCCAAGCACGAACGCGTGTCGTCGGACATTACTCGCGGTGTTGATAATGGCCTTCCCTGTCCTGGCGCAACCAACCCATTGCCGCAACATATAACTATACTTACCTCCTCGTGCTGGCCCTCGTGTCTCAGCCAGAAGTGCTCTGACTTGCTTCCTCCGCCGTATTTTACATAATCGCACCTACCGATGTCGAACAGCAATCCTCAAACTGTGAGGCTAAAGGAGCTGAATCCGGGCGATATCATCATCTTGTGAGCCAGTCCCAAACACCCGATCTTCATGCTCACGCTACACGCCAATAACAGAGCGGTGGGGCCCACGGGCTCCGGAAAGAGCTCCGTAAGCCTTCGAAGCTCACGAAGCTCGCTCCTCACATTAAAACAACTACTCAGTTTGTCAGTCGTGCAAGCGGCATTGGGGACGACATCGTGGGCCACGAGCTGGTCTCGAAGACGTCCGAAATCATGGCAGTCAAATATACGGACGAGGACAGCGGCCAGGACATTGTCTTGATCGATACACCGGGACTCAGCAACACCTCGAAAGATGATTCTGAGGTTCTGAATATGTTTACTGAGTGGTCCCGCAAACTGTGAGTTTCCCAAAATATCTACGTTAATATATACACGGTAACCTCTGTTCGGCTCTCGTTCTCATTTCAGGAAGAAACGGGGTCTCGTTATCGCCGGTATACTCTACTTTCACAGAATATCGGACAACCGGATAGGCACAAATCCATTGAGGGCCTTATGCGTCTTTGGGGAGCCATGTGGAGGCCTTAATGCAGCCTTTTCCAAAACCATTTTGACCCTTACAATGTGGGACGAAGTGGACGAAGCGATAGGCGACAAAAGGCTGGCCGAGCTCAAGTCCATTACGTATTGGAGAGTGGTGTTGAAATTTATGGACGACGTAGAAACAGCCAGGGAGCTTGTCCGTGAAGTCATACGGAATTCCGGAGGACAACGCCAAGGACCAATGTCGAACCAGACCATGGTTCCAACGGATCGGGAAAGCTCTCGTCTGGAACTGGTCAAGAATTTGGAAACACTTGCAGAAAGACAACTGGCCATCCTTCGCAAAATCGGTGAGGAGAGTAGAAATATCTCGGATTCAAATGCTCCTGCCCTGCGCGAGCTGGAACGCGAGTATGAGCAACTGCGATTGCAGATGGACGAGGCTTGGGAGCTCTGCATTTATGGCCAGTCTCAGAAAGCGTCCCCATCAGTGCCCTATTCGCGCAAGCTGCGACGCCTTTTTCCAAGATGAGGATACCCCCCCTAGCATTTTCAGACACTGAAATCTTGAAGACATGGTCCACTGTTTTCCAATCGGTACACACTTGACTCCTCATCGACATGATGTAACTACACGTACACTACCCAGCTGCCATCTCTATCTTTCGAAAGTCGGACGCTTTCTATCGAAGAACAGCCGACTAATGAAAGTGTATGCATACTTACTGCTCAATTACCCAACTACCTCCATGAGTTTCACGAAACACCCCCAATGACCTCCGAATATGAAGGCTACGTGTCAGGAGTTAAGGCGAGCTGGGCATAATTTACAAGTGGAGATTGCCAATCGGCCGGAACGTGCTTGGAATGGAGTATTACCACGAGCGGTGTGGTCGAGGCAGCTGCCCAGACATCCCGGGTAAGTCAACCGGGGAAATGCCAGCTTCGGAGCCCCGGAGTAACAATCGTCGCGTGCAGAACCAAAGGTGGACCCTTGCGCTGCCGTCGCTGCGGAATTCACCTACATACCAAGCGGGAAACCCGAACCCAATGTGGCCCGATGAGGAATACTTACACCTGAGCATGAAGTATGGCGCAACGAACAGACCAGTACAAGGGAGAAACGGCGCCTGAATCGTACGAAGATGAGTTGGCGGAGAGCAATCGTGTTGCCATTGCGACACCGGTGTAGCTCAACTGGTTAGTCCTGGACCATCGTGATAGGGTTTACGCCTAGTTTCATTACTTCGGCGAGGACACATTCTTGCCTACCTGATCAGTATTAGCTCGTATGGGACTTGCCAGCGACACACACATACTGGCACGATCTAAAAATTTCGTCGTAGAGGGCACCGCCGTAGTACAAACGTGTGCATCGATCTTGAAAAGGCTATATCCCCGAAGTTCTACGCAGAACATTTCCATCTGTCGATGCGGGTGCCGCTTATATGTAGTACCTTTGGGGGGGTTTGTATGGCTTGTTAGTAGTTCACCGCCCTCGCCTGTCCATGTCGTCTCCAGTCGCTGTCGTCGTCGTTCGTCGTCGTCCGATGCACTCTGGTGATATGATGGTGGCCCCCTGGACGTATATTTCCCACGCCGATCTTCCAAGCTGTATTGTCGAGGCGCTCTCGATCGATCGTAACTCGACACAACTCCCAACTTCTCTTCGAAATACGACCTCGACAAGCTCTCACCGTGCCAGATCGTGTCCATCACTCCAGCCTTTGAGCAATAATCGCAGACTGGACAACAGTCCTTAGTCTTCACCATGGGTCAAACACGTTCGTATCGCCCTTGCTCTCTACCCTTGGCGAACCATCTTCTCTAACCTCTTTCTTCCTCCCGATGTAGCGTCGCAATTTATGGAGGACATGCAAAAGCGGTCCAACTGTACGTCTCCCATCTCAGACTTGGTTTCTTTTCCATGGGCCATCGTATCGTCCAGGGCTGGTATCGCTCTTTCCCTTCGTCAGCGGTGCCGGTTCAGAGTGAAAGAAGGGGCGTCTGAAAATGGAGGCTCTCGATTCGTCGGGGTCTCAGAACGACGGGCGATGGCCGATGCCCGTACAGCAACGACTCGTACTGACGCCCATGTGGCCAGTTACGTCCGCCGAACTGGAGAGGCTTAAAAAGCGCTTCATGAAGCTCGACAGGTGGGTCCTCCCTCAGAATTACTCGCGCCAGAACTCGGGGAACTGGCGACGATGACTTTGTGATGTTGACGATATTGCTCAGCGATGGCTCGGGTTCGATAGATAGAGAAGAGTTTCTCCAGATACCTCAAATAGCGTCCAACCCGCTTGCCTCCCGGATGATTGCCATATTCGACGAAGAGTGCGTGTTCTCAAGTACTGATCCCTTGCATCTGAACTGAATCTTCCGTCTTCTCTGTGTCGTGACCATGCGGTGCATCTACCCGTAATTGTCAAACTTTGAAATGTACTACTCTTGACGTGCCTTGTACAGTGGTGGTGGCACAGTCGATTTCCAGGAATTCGTTGGTGGTCTTAGTGCATTTAGTAGCCGCGGTGGCCGAGAAGAGAAGCTACGATGTATGTCACCTCTTCGTCATGCGTCTTCTGTTCCCCATTCCGCCTCTTCTTCTCCGTTCCGTGCTAATTCCGTTTGATTGCAGTTGCCTTCAAGGTATACGACGTCGACCGTGATGGGTTCATCTCGAACGGGGAACTGTTCCTCGTGTTGAAGATGATGGTCGGCAACAATCTTAAAGTGTGTTCACTTTGCATGAGAACTGCGCCGTTATGACGCGATTGCGATCGTCATCGTGTCTTACGCATGGATTGAATGACAGGACCAGCAGCTCCAACAAATCGTGGATAAGACTATCATGGAGGGTGATCACGATCAGGACGGCAAGCTCAGTTTCGAAGAGTTTGCCCAGATGGTTTCGAATACGGTATGTAAACTATCGTCCGCGGACGTTGTGGGTGGTCATCTGAACGGTCGAGTAGGATATCGTAAAACAAATGACGCTCGAGGATCTCTTCTAATGTGTCCCTGCCAAAGTGGACAGCTGGCTAGGACGAGACAGATGAAGTTACGACGCAGACGTGGCATAGTCATCACGCATGCCCCCCATACGATATTACCCCGGCCGCATGGTGTATAGCCTTCACACGATTTCTTCCCGATGACCACCAGTGCCTCGAGCAGCATATTAGGTCAGGATGTAGCAATTCCCAGTTTCATGTAGAACACACTAGGTTAGCATCTGTACCGTTTTTTCTTGTCCCGATTCCTCGGAGGTGTCTCGAAGTGGGAATGTGTGGCGCCGTCGGAGAGTGAAACCTGCGGGCCGACCCTGAGCTGACCCGGTGGACTTCGGGCCAAGCTGTACTGTGTTGTACTGCTGCTATCTTTCTCGTGTTTCTCTGCCAGTCCACCGTTTGGATGCTGCATGCAGAAAACAGTGACCGGCTGTATTAGAACTGTGTGATATCTGGTAGTGGCAGGGTCGTGTGGTGGTGGCGGTTGCACGGGCCGATGAGAGGGGGCACATGTTTACCTCATTGGCCGGGGTTGCAGTTTATATAATGAATAATGTTTGCCCCACACCGCTTAGTAGCCTTTTGGCACTGACCAACACAGAGCGCAATTGACGATGAGCATCTCCGTCGACGACCTCGTCGCTTCACTCTCTTCTCATCACATTGGCCAGGAAGCCCTCGAACTCGCTGCTCTTCAGGTGTGTTTCCAGTCTTCACTTTCCTCTCCCCCTGAATGTCCTTATCTCTCTCTCCCCCTCATTCACATACAGGCACAGCTCGCACAGACACTCCTTGTTCACCAGTTCACCTCTTCTTCACCTCATTTCCAGCACCAACACGTCTCTGGCCCTCAGTCCAACGTTAACGTGCCCAGACGTGACCCCGGTCATGTCCAGCACTGCACCACCCCCACAGGTCGCACACCCTCTTCCTCGGCCTTCATATGGCCGCTCCCCGTTCAGGAATACGCTTCCCATTCTCGCAGATCGAGTATCTCCTCGATAAAAATGCAACAGTGCCATGAGGATATCGTACTGGTAGATATGGATGACGCAGACGAGGAAGACGCGCGCCTCGTGGAGGCAATGGTGACACCCTCGGACGCACCTCTATGTTCCTCCCCTGGCGGTGCACACTCCCGCTCCAATTCATACACCTGGTCATCATCCTACCAAAGCAAAGATGCTTTAAATGCCCTTTCTGTTCCCACTTCACATCAAATGACCACGTCTGTGGATTCCTCGTGCCCTTCTTCACTCTTTACAACCACGGACCCATTCTATATCCAGGCATCCCAGACTGCACAGCAGCCCCTCTCCACAGCACCCAGTACGGGTAACTTCTTTGCGCTCGCTGGTCGACCCAACGCGCATTCCCCATTTGCCATGGGCACCCCCGCATGGCAGCGGTGATCTTACTTTCATCTCCCACACACTGATTACATATATCTCGCCCCAGTGCCACCTCCTAATTTATGTTACCGCTCCGTGAAATTGCTTCCTGTTTGTTTTATGACTGAGAACCCTACGGACGACGACCCGGAGTCGGCAGTCGTTTCTCCACGGGACACTTACTCCCCACTTCCAATGTCTTTTATATATGTATGTCTGTTAGACAGACAGGTCTTATCCACCCCTTGCTTGTTGAACCGGAGCCTGTCATGTCGACCCACCCTTCCTCCGATATGTTCGGCATCCCCAGGCCTCCCTTCGCGGCCATTTGATGGCCGTCTCCACAAATTGACACGCTCATATGTACACACCCAGGTTTGAAGAGAGACGATCCCTCTCACGCGCTTCCGGATCTCTCCGACTTCTGACTGTCGTACGGATTCGTGGTGGCCTCGCGGAAGGTGCTTTGTCTCGGACTCTCGGAGCTATCCCAGCCAATCGGTGTCTCCCTCCGTTTCGGTTCGGTCACGGACCGGCCGTTATGGATGTGTGCACGCGACCTGCGTGTGAGCTGGTCGTGTGCAATTCTGCCATGTAATCGTAGTTACAGCTTTTTGTTTGTATGTACGCCATCATATACTTATTTTGCGTGTTTAAGTCGTCATGCATCAGCTGTGATTCAACGAGCAACTGCGATAGACCAGGACCGGGACGTGCACAGCAGTGGAACTTGGGCATTTGCAGTTCTCAGCGATGCGCTTAGCATGATGTGCATGAAACAAAACGCTTTGTGTGAAATCAGACTCGGTTCGCGATCATCAAGATGAGGTGCCATTATAATAATCTATACTCAATAAGAGACAAGTAACACTGACGACGGTTACACTCTTCCTCCATCGGGGTCTCAAGATTTAACCGCTAGGTTCTGCACCGCTTCCTCCAAAGGTGGGATAACCAGAGGTTCGGGCGTTGGTGGTAACTTGTTCGTCTCAGCTACCACAGCCGGTTTCGCATGTTTCTTCTGCAATGACTGCAGATACTTGGATCCTCCAGAATAGAAGAATACGAGCGCAGTGCCAACCATCCAGAAGCCGTACCACTGCAGGCGACGCCATGCCTCCAACGAATCCGTGAGAGTGAGGAGCATGAACGGAGCAGCGACGTAGTTGAGCAGCAGGATTGACGCCAGCGAGCCAGCGAGGTCGTATATACGTTTGACTGTCGTTGTCGGAGCTCCTGGGGATGGAAGAACGAGAGGACGGAATCCGGAACGGCAGAGACGTGCAGCAGCAGTGATGAAGCCACCAAAGATAAAGGTCAAGTAGTAGCCGGGTGCGATACCGTGCTGGAAAACAGTTTGATCGTCACGAACAACCCAACGCTCAATAGCACTTACCCAGAAAGCACTGGTCAGGAATGTCAACATGCTGCTTCTAAAACCGGGCTTCTTGCCCCTGGGAGTGACACGTTTATAGATGCATTCTCTGAGCCAGACGTTCGTGTTGATGTTCCACGAGTCGAGTAGTACCTTGAAATTGGGAGGGAACTCGATGGTTTGGATTCTGACGTTGGCCGCTCCTTCCCAAAGCGACTCTCCTGATGGGCCGTATCCAGTGAACCCGTGACCGGTCAGGATACTGGCTCCCTGATATATACACCGAGTGAGACACGGAGGTCAATGCGGATGGGTCTGCCGTACCTCGGTTAACGTCCATATAGCATAATACTTGCATCGTTCGATGAACCCACAAAATTGGAAGACGACGATGCTAATTGGAAACTATATAAACACGGGACATCCCAGCGGAAGCAGACACCGAGTTACTCACCGTTTCAAGAGACCCTGATTCAAGAACCAAGGGGTGAGAGCGATTCCGAAATGGTACTTGGGACCCAACACTACGAAGGCGCCTAAAAAGAGAAGCCCGACAACCATCTTACGATACGCGACACGTTTCCTGCCGGACGGAACGGCTCTTCTTGGAGCATTCTTGGACTCAGGGTTTGCCGATTTGAAAAGGGACCCGTCGATCAATGACGAGTACGAAGCGTAGTCTATGTATGGCCCAACCAAAAAGCCCGGAAAGTAGAACCTGACACGCGTGTTATTAGAAGACGATGCAATCATGTGCCTGGTACGGCAGAAACGTACGAAAACCCAAGGAACTCGAGTAAGGATGGGTATTTAACGACGCGTTTCTGAATCTGCCACTTGTCTAAGTCCTGTTACAAGCTTCTTGAGAAATGTCCCGTCGAGGATGAGTAACAGGTACGTATACTTGCCTCCGCAGGTCGTCGTCCGTCCCAGACGTTCCATGCAAATATCGTCAGTTTCATCGTGAGGACCATCTGTGGTCCAGTGATTTCGATTGTTTCGTAACTCAGCTCATAAAGTGCACGTATGATATGACTATTCGATTTGCACCGTGTTGGCTACACATTTCTCCACAGGGTGGAACTGACACGTACTTGATGGTAAGGTGTCCCATAACGAAGCTGCGACGCAAAATTGCAGTCAGACGACAAGACAGAGGAGAGGACATCGGTGACAACTTACGTAAACACTATCCACGGCATCATGGGCCCTTTGACGTTGGCAGCGATGAAGTACGTCCCAAGGACGCTCGCCAGCAACTGGGTGAACCCCCATGGAAGGTTAAGGACTGGTATAAAGAAGAAAGTCGAAACGAGTAAATTGAAGAGGTGCTTGAGACTAGGCTGGGACGCTGGTATTCGAATGAAGACACTTCCAAGTGGGTATGCGACCAGCAGACAAAAAATAAGCTATGGCAGCACAGAGCATTGGCGTTCTCAGTGTGGCGCACCCTCGAGAGGGAGATGTAGTACTTGCCTTGATCTGGTCGACGGAAGCCCCAAGCGTAGCTGCCAGCGGGACGAGTAGCGCGTCCATCGGGATGGCAAGAAACGAGCAGAGCTTCGCTGTCCGCCTTCAGTGGACCCCGCCAACACCAAATATGGTAATCACAGGTCCATCTCTCTCACGACAGCCAACAGTTCTACGCTGTCATCGCCAGTGAAGATGACCCGTGCATAAAGTATCGGAGGCACACAACTGCCTCGCTTGTAGGAGCAACCATCGATGATCTGTCAGGGACAGGAACTTTCTGATCCCATGGCCTTATCTACCAGCGGAATATATACGTGGCGTCGGAAGCAAAATAAAATAAATAAGCGTTCAGTGGTAATAACACGTAGTAGAGATATATTCTGGTCTTAATGTGACATAGAAGATTGTTCCGCTAGCGATATAACGAGTTCAAAAAAGTAGACGAGTTTCGAGCAACTAGAGGTGTACCGAAAAAGTACTGTAAACTAGAGACACGACGGCCCTCGTCACCTTTGAATGGCATGGGACAGATCTGCAACGATGCCATCCCTCGCTCCCTCGTGCACAGAAGAGATATCCCACAGGGATTGAAAATCGAAAGGCATGAGATCCCAGGACAGGCCATCTGACCCGTGCGCGTCCGATCGGAACGAGGAAAGGTCCGACGACTTGTAAAAGGCAAAGTGCGGGCGATGGCTTGCGAGGTGGAAGAACAAGTGACTAATGATGATGAACAAAAGCAGTATCAAGACGATCGCCGTCTTGGCCTTGGTCGGAAACGTGGACTGGAAAGGCGAATACTGCAAGATGCGCTCGCGCAAAGAAGGCTTCGGAGAGTCTAGGAAGGCGATATAAAATTGAGGCGTATCGACGGATGGAGAGGATGGAGTGACGATGATAGCCGGTAAGGGGGACTTTTCGGTCACCTGCGTAAGGGAGATATCTGGACGAGCGAGCCATGAGTGGGAATTCTCTGTAGCCGAACGTCGGGCAGTGCTCACCAATTGGCGCCGGGACTAGATTGTAATCGAGGCGCTGGGGCAAACGGTGGGCACGGAGAGCTGCAAATTAAATATTAAAAACCCGTGCTACCTGCACTGAGACTGATCCCACATACCACGGGAAGGCATGGCTGATTCAGCTAGTGGTTGCTCCGGGATTGATTGATTTTGCACAGGGTAGAAAGAGTCTCAACGAAAAGCAAGTTTGTACTTGAAACGAGCGTGGGGTTGTTAAACGAGTGTAAAGGTTTTTTGTCGGGCGGGTGCCGCAGCAGCGACGTGGATTGGAAAAGAAGTGAAAGATGGGAAAAGTCTGAGGAGTGGGGTCTCCAAGGAAATGCCTTGACGGGTGTTATCTGATTATATAATACACCCTCGAAAACATATCCACATTAGGAAAGTCTCCCTTGATCTCTTGATCTGTTGACATTTCCATATGTCGCTTCATCGCTCGCCGTCGTTAAAGTCGGTCGACGGACCTCTGAGCACCGCGTCTCTGCCAGAATCGAACTACGTGCTCTCGCTGACATCATTAGGCAACTTTTATGCTGCATCCGCGTCCTCACCGTCGAACGAGATTACCCTCCTTGATAAAATAGGCCTGCGAACCGTGCAGATTCTTCCCGGTCATGAAGAGGGAACAACGTATCTACGCACCATCACCGGACTCGGTGGATCTACTCAGAGTACGCTACTGTCATCCGGCAGAGACGGTTGCGTGAAAGCATGGGACGAGAGGTCGGGAATGGTCGGTATCCAGAGTATGTTCGCGTATCTTCCTTGCATGAAAAGCACCGTCGTTTTACGACTGGAAGATATGACAATCTGTTAGTGATGGCTGCTGACAGGCGTCCACTTCTCTGCTGTGATGCATCTAGCGATGGTTTTCTGGTAGCTGCTGGAACGGCCCTCCAGAACGAGGATGCCTTCGTCCTCTTTTGGTGAGTAAACAATTGATATATCATGCATTGTATATAGGTTTTACTCGTGAACCTTTAAAAGGGATCCCCGCAACCCGGCGGCCCCTCTGCGTAGTCATGGATCCACTCACTCCGACGATATCACAGCCGTGCACTTTGGGCAGACACCTAACCTCCTTTTTTCTGCCTCGTCGGACGGTTTGATTTCATTATCTAACGCCTATGAAGTGGACGAAGACGAGGCTGTAACATACGTCGGGAACTGGGGATGCAGTGTCTCTCAAGGAGGGTGGGCACACGCCGGCTTCAAGAAATCCCATTTCTGGACGGCCAGCGACATGGAGACGTTCGGTTATTGGTCGAGCGAGGTATGAATGATTCTTTTCCTTGTCTGCGTCTCACATGTTCGGCCACGCGTGTGTATCTAGCTTGACCGTCTACAAGACACAGATATTCGCCATCCATCTTTGCACGATCAAGGGCAGACGTGGGTCACTGACTATCTCATAAGTTGCCATTGTACCCCAAAGGTAGAAAGTGGGCTCGCAGTGTTCGTAGGATCTAACGAGTGAGTCCTTTCGTTTTGGCACGTTTTAACACGAGTTCTCATTACTTTCGCAGAGGAGACGCGGCCTTGATCACGAATAGTAACTTATCATCGCCCGCAGCTCCCTGGACGATTCATTCCGTTTGGACAGGTGGTCACGTCGGAATTGTACGCTCAATACTGTGGGACGAGGATGTCAGTATGCATTCCTGCGTACTTTCTTCTTTGAAAATCTGATGCCGGAACCCAGCACGATGTTCTTGTGACTGGTGGCGAGGATTCCAAGGTTCTAACTTGGCGCGTCCCCGAGCTATATTCCCCGAACACGCAAGAAGAGCAGGATGTATCTATGCAAATAGACTCACCCAATTCGAAGCGCGTGTGGGAAGACATGGACGTCAGTGAGACTGCATCTGTAAGTCATTCCTGATATCGGGGGAATATCTTTTTGACGAGCCTTCAGCCCGGAAAGAGAGTCAGACACTAGTCATCGTAAGAAAAGATATGCAGATGGGTAAAATGGAGGCCCTTTCGACTATACCCTAGCTCCTGACGAAACCCGTCCCAAAGTTTAAAATCACTCCGTCCTCGACTCGCCAAAGACAATCGAAGTTCCGGGCATTCATTGTTCACGGGATTCGGTGAGGAACATGTTCCCATGTTCGAGTAGCACATATGCATAAATGAGGCGTACAAGTGCAATGGAATATGGTAGATGACAACGTTTTGTAGAAATACCCATAGTGCATATGACGGAACTCGACGAGGCGTGCTCTCCGTCCGACCCCACGTCGGTTTTAAACTTCTTATACCTTGAAACCACGAGACTTTCGGCGACCACGGGCACGCTCGAACTACAAAACCGTTTAATCGCTTGCAAGATTGAACCTATCACAAAAGCACGTACTTTGCGGCCCTTGGAGGTGGTGTAGGGCTTCTTGTGTTTGTGAGGCCCCATGCCAAAGTGTTTGACAGCCTCACGCGTGTTCTTCTTGCCCCTCAAGAGGACTGTGTTGGAACCCGTCGGTGCGCGTAGTGCGAGCTGGTCAAGGGTCAACACTTCACCACCAGCCTTGAGGATGCGGTCCCTGGCGGCACGAGTGAAGCGCAAAGCAGCGATCGACAATTTGGGTACTTCCGTGAGACGGACGTCGTCGGTGACGGTGGATACTGTGACAATAATTTTGGAGTCCAGATCCGGTGCATTGGCAGTCTCCTTGGTGATTCTCGAAAGCGAAATCGGGGGTCTGTTGACCTTGGATAGGAAAAGTCGGTGGAGGATAACCTGTTACGGGGGGTGTTCTTGAGTCAAACTGTCCAGCATGTTAACTGAACGCCATCTTAACCTTGTTGAAACTCGAGTCGGTACGGCGCGCCAAGAAGCGGTAGAGCTGGGAAAGGGTAAGATATACGCTTTCAAAACGTACACGAGTGACATACCTTGACGAGAAGGAGGAGGTAAGGATCCTCGCTCTTGGGTGCGGTACGCTGGGATTTCTTGACGTGGTGATTCTTGAGATCGATACCCTACGCGACACCCCCAAAGAATAACGAGAATGAGAATTGGACGTCACCGACGACAACGACGAGCTCACCATTTTGGTCTTGCCGATGTGTGCTGCACCGTGTTGGCTTACCTTCGTCTCTGGTGCGGAGGCTTGGACGAACTGTATAGTATCACAAATTAAGGTTTGAATTAGCGGGGCTTGAATTTCCTGCCTGCTAAAGGCCAAACAGGCACAAACTTGTTTCTTCAACTTGAACGGCCATGGTGAGTTTAGTGCCCACACTCAGTCAACAGCAAGATATTCACGTATTTCCCTTAGTCTCAGTACGAGGATCCCGCTGCTCCCCCACTCGATCCTTACTCGGACGCTTACAATGCCCTACCTCCGGCATCTGACTCTCGCGATCGCGACGTCCCACCTCCGCGCGGTCGATCCCGTTCTCGCAGCCCGGCGGCACGCAGCAATGGCTACAAGAGCCCCTACCGTCGCAAGTCTCCCCCTCCTAGACGCCCCCCGCATGCCCCGATTGTATGGCGTTATTTGGCTTCTGCAGTGAACTACCGCTCATTCTTCCCTAGGCGCCCGAACCCTCAGCAGTGCTAGGGGTGTTTGGCCTCAGTATCCGAACGCAAGAGCGTGACCTAGATGACGAGTTTAGTCGCTTTGGAAGAGTCGAAAAGGTTACTATCGTGTATGACCAGAGGGTGAGGTTACTCCCGCAAGCGCCTCGCCACAGTAACCCTCAACCACATGTCCCGCAGTCTGATCGTTCCCGTGGATTTGGTTTCATCAAGATGGGCAGCACTGAGGAAGCGACACGCTGCATTCAGGAGCTCAATGGAGTCGTCAGTCTGCCCTTGACATGAGACTCCCGCGATCCTTACCGTTTATAACAGGAATTGAACGGTCGCCGTATCCGCGTGGACTACTCAATTACCGATCGTCCTCATGCGCCAACTCCGGGTGAATACATGGGCCATCGTCGCTCTTACAGGGACACCTATTCTGGGCGTGACTCGTACCGTGATTCTTACCGCGAGTCGTACCGTGACCGTGATTACCGTCGCTATGACCGCGACGGCCACCGGGACCCTTACGGTCGCGACAATCGCGATTGGCGTGACCGTCGCAGTCCCGCACCTCGAAGTGGACGTTACTCACCTGATTATAGGAGACGCAGAAGCTACTCGAAAAGCCCTCCAAGGGGCAGCAGCCCTCGCAAGGATTTTGACGGCCCCTCGGGTAATGGAGCTTCTAGCACTTCCAACCAGGAAAATGGTGGCCGTTGGTGAAGCATAGGATCGCGTTGGCCTCGCTTGTCGAGTGCACAAGCATCTGTCAGATTGTGGCAAGGGCAAGAGGTGCAAACCCAAGGAATAAAATATGGTTCATGACGGCCGAGTGGAAGCAGCCTTCAAGTGTTGCAAATTTCTTCCGTTGTTTGTCTTGAAGATGCGAGCGCGTCGTCTTCGATATACACAAAATTCAAGTCCCAAGTATTTTTTCGTGATCGACTGTTGCTTGTATTCCGTTCCATCCCCCAATTTCGTGTCGCTGTTATTTTGTGTTACTCTACCAAGTGTTGAAGACTCCCTGGCAAGATAACGAGTTGTCGATAATGCAAGCGTGAAGGCTGCGAACATCCATGTAACAAGGATGGCAAGCTTCCCTGGTCGTGAAATGACGTAGAAGGTGGCGTATTGCCCGTCAGGAAGACGTCTTGGAGGAACAACACTTGGGTTTTACATATCAATACTCAGTTGAACTGGCAAGATCGAGAACATGCGCAAGTCTACACGATAAGGGAAAGATACGTGAGCTCGTTGGGCGCTACGGATGCCCTCATGCAAGCCTTGTTTATGGTTTTCACAGCTGGGCGACTGAAACACCACGGTACGCAGTGATTTTTTCGTGTTGTATGTTGGCGGATCACGCTGGTCTGCCAATGGCAATTAGGCTCTGTTTGATATTCGGCAGGTAGGGTGGCTGTTTGGCCATGGCCACGTTGCTTGGCGTTTAACCTGACAAGCTGCGGAGCCGTATTGAACTAACGAAACTGAAGATACCAAACTCCTCTCGCTTTGATCTACCTTCCGTTCTGTATATAACTTCGACGAATACAACTCTGTGAAACGAACTCTGGAGTGATGAAGTGGGTACACTTGTTCCCTCTCGCATCTATGTTATGTTGGCAAAGCAAGTACCAGCAAAGACAACGAATTTTGATGACTGTAATGTGCTTGGAAGGGTATAGCATACATCGAGCATATCCAAGTACTTTCGCTGTGCAAAACTGTTCCTCGATAACAATGAATCATGAAAAAAAAATGAATAAATGGATGTAAATCAGGAAAAAAAAAGGAACAGCGTCGCCTGCTCGTATTCGATGCAAAGGTTTGAAAACGATGGTGTCACGATCAGTGGGTTGGCCCCCGGGGTCCGTCAAAGGACGGTTTAAAAACTGGAGAACGAAAAGCTAACGGTGACACAGTTCATGAATATTGGGTCAGGTTGAGAGGGGCCAATGCGCAAGGACTTCGTCCACAATGATGGAAGTGTTGTTATGTACATATACCCGCTCTAAACAGACTGTCGGAACCTACTCGATTCAAGTCAGCTTACCTCGCTCGCTCGAGATATGAGAATATCCCCCTCAGCTAGCAATATTCGTCGGAACGCGTTTGCAATGCATCGACCACCGACAAATTCTATCGACCGATTCGATAACCGTTCCACCCTTACGGCTAGTCTCTGTCTTTGTCTCACATCAAGATTCGAACGTGCAGAAACGGGTTGGTAAAAAGGACAGACCTTTTTGAACTTTGCGGGATTCCAGGAGTGGTCTTCGTCTGCAAAATGCCCAGGGTAATCCGTACTCAAGGTATGCGAGACCCGTTCTGGATTCACGGCGACGTGTTTCCTTGGATGAAAGTTCTGGCTCATCTTTCCTGGCTTATTTCCAGTTCGATGACAGTATGAGGTTTAGCAACGGCGTCGGCGAGGCCATCACATGAAAAAGGCAACACCACCTGGACTCCGCCTATACTCAACTTGCAGTCATTTCGCTATCAATGAAACTCATCTTCACTTTTGTACCAGAGCAAATCAAATGAGCCATGGCATTGAATCTGTCGTCTGCTGCAACTAATATTCTGGCGCAACGGTAGTTCGAACGGAGTGGATTCAGCGCTTTGGCGACTCTACCCAGAGATGGGCGTCCTTGTTCGTTTGGCACGTTCGCGCCGATGGTTTGAGGGGTTGGGAACGGCTATAGGTTGCTTTTCGATGGACATTACCCCATCGAATCCGCATCCGTCATTTTTTTCTGTTTCAATGATTTCTTCTCCTTCTCCTGCCTTTTCTGACACCTGAGACCGCGTCTCATCCGCCTCTCTTGCTCCTACTTTAGCGGCTCGTTTCTCGGCTTTCCGGCGTTGCTTTTCTATTGCAGCCTATCGAAACGTCCGGATAGAATGTATGTGAATGAGATGTCGTCCAAATAGACAGGGATTGGGACGTACTTCCCGACGTTGCTGTTCTATTTCTGCTAGGATTTCCTCCTTGTAGGGGAATGCGTTCGGAATACCGGGATCCTTTTTCGACTTCTTTTGTACTGACGACGGCGAAAACAAATGAGTCAGTATCTCTCGAGCCGGGATGAGGGATCCCAGGCCGCTGAACCAAGAAACGGAACAACGCGGCAAGGAGCGAAAGAAAGGACCACAATACAAAGCGCAGGGGACGAAAAGAGATGGACAACTCACCCTTCCCGGCGACTTTGTCCTTCTTGGACTGCTTCTTCACCTTTTTTCGGTGCGAGGTCACCTTGTGTTTGATTTTCTGCCGTTGGTGTGTGGGGATGCGCTTTGAAGTTTCTGTGGATGGTTGATGGCGGATATTTCGCGCACGTTAGTAGTATGGAAAACCTGCGTGGATGTTAGAGCGCGTACTTTTGCGAATGCGCGGCATCTTTGAGGGTTAACGTTGGGTGATGAATCGAGTCCCGGAAACTGTTGATGTCGGTGTCAGTGACCTGCGCCCTTCATCAGGACTAAAGCAGACTCGATATGCGGTAATCAAACAAATCACCGGAGCTAAGTAAAAACGATAATACCAGCATAAAGTACGACAGTTCTCATATGTAATGACTATTCCTCATCCATTTCTACATCTTCAACAACGCTAACATCTTGAAGAAGACTTTGTGCAGCTTCTCGGATCGTCCGAATTTTCGACCGCATTACTTTGATCGCTTCCAGGAGGAGTCGCTCAGGGGGATAGAACCCCTCTGATTCGATATTAACTACAGCGAATAAACACGCATCAGAACGAAGGACACAGGAAACCAAGCTCGTGCCCGATTTATGAAGACTCACAAAGAAAGTGATCCCTAACCCGCGCGAGCTGTACGCACCCCTCGAATTCGGGGTGCCTGTACACCTCTCTGCTCATGGTTTCTCGCCTCGCCTGGATGTCATCTACGCTGACTTTCTTGGTGCGTGGGTCCACTTTGATTACACCCTTGGTGAAACAGCTTTGGAACTTTTCCGCTAAGTGCGGAGGGATTTCTTTCGTGAGGATTATTTTTGGTAGGAGGCGATACGACGCCGTCGCTGCGTTTGACCATCGGAGTATTAACAAATACACATTTCTCAAAAAAAAAAACGTCGTGAAGTGTCAAAGAGTCAACGTACCGACAGGTGAAAATTTGGCATGATCCTTCCCGAGACCCTTAATAGCATGCAGTTCGATCTCCATTTCCTGCCCTGGACGCAATTTTGCCAGCACGATGTTGGGATTGCTCGGTGCCGGCGGATTGTCTCTCATGGCGGTAGCCTGCTCGCCTTGCGGAACCCACTCCAGCTGAGAAGAAAGTACCTCGTGGTTGAGGTAGAGTTGGGCAGGGTCTTTTGCATCCTTCGGAGCATTGCGTCGACGCTCGCATTTGGTGTGAAGTTTGAAAACGATGGTGTCATGATCGGTGGGTTGGCCCCCCGGATCTGTCAAAGGACGACTTTTGAAAATTGGAGAACGAGAAGTTGATGGTGTACACACAGTCCATGAATGCTGGGTCAACATTGAGAGGTACCAATCCTAGTCGATGCGCGAGGACTTCGTCCACAATGATGGAAGTGTTGTTATGTACATACACCCGCTCTATACAGACTGTCGGAACCTACTCAGCTCGAGTTAGTACACCTCCCCCCCCTCGCATAAAATATGAGAATGCGCACCTCAGCTAGCAATATTCGTCGGAACGCGTTTGCAATGGATGCATCGACACCGACAAGATCAAATTCTATCGACCGATTCGATAGTCGTTCCACCCTTACGGCTAGTCTCTGTCCTTGTATCACATCAAAATTCGAACGTGCGGAAACGGGTTGGTATAAAGGACAGACCTTTTTGAATTTTGCGGGATTCCAGGAGTGGTCTTCGTCTGCAAAATGCCCAGGGTAATCCGTACTCGAGGTATGCGAGACCCGCTCCGGATTCACAGTGACGTGTTTTCTTGGGTCAAAGCCCCGGCTCATCTTTCCTGGCTTATTTCTAGTTTGATGAGAGTATGAGGTTTAGCAACTGTGTCGACGAGGTCATCAGATGAAAAAGGCAACACGTCCTGGACTCCGCCTGTACTCAACTTGAAACCATCCCGCTATCAATGTTACTTTTACCAGAACAATTCAAATGAGCCATGGCATCAAATTTGTTGCCTGCTGCAACTAATATTCTGGCGCAACGGTAGCTTGAACGGAGGGGATTCAGCGCTTTGGCACCTCTACCCAGAGATGGGCGCCCTTGTTCGTTTGGTAGGTTTGCCCCAATGGTTTGAGGTGAGGTGCTACCCGCTCGTAAAGCTACTAAGGCATCACGCAAGGAGTGGCTTCGAGCAAGGCAGCGCTCTATATGATCCAGATCACTGGTTACGAAGATTGCTATCCACTCGAGGGTCAAGTATTTCATCCTATGAAGTCGATCGACGTTAACCGGAATGACAGACACGTCAATGACTCGTGTCCGGCTTGGGTTCTAACCAAGCAACCTGCTCTTTCCATAATGATCGACATGTTATTTTTCCGCCTATTGTCCCGCCTTCTCGCTGGTGACGACAGTCACGAGTGCTAGCAACGCTCAGGATGTCAAGCAATTGATACATACGTCCGAAAGTCGAAAAACTTCACTGCGTGGAGAGTACATTACTTTGATCAATCAAGCAGAGATGGAATCCCTTCTGCCCCTTCGTGAGTCAAGTGCACGCCATCGCGTCTAGCAATGATCCCCTTTTATTTACTGTCAAGGTTCTCCAAATGGTACATCCGTGGTCAAAGCATCAGGTATTTTCGCACCCTCTCACTGGCCATTGATTGCCATTCATCTGGCATGTGCAGTACAAAGCCTCACTAGCAAAAAATCCGGTAATTCCTCTCCAGATTGACAGCGTCGAGTGCGCGCGCCACATTAATAATACCTCATGCAGTGCGTCTCACAGCTAATACCATGAGACCAGTGCATGGTGCTTATGGCCATCTGGTTCATCGGTCTGTCGACCCGGACAGAATTGCACCCAGTTTGGCCTCGAAGTTCTCAAAAGATCTTCGGCTCTCTCTGGGGTTGGAAAAGGAGCTGGCATCCGTTTGGCATCCGTGATGGCTACACCAAACGATACTTCGCCGGTACAAACCCTAACCAGGTATGAGTGGTGGTTCCGTCATCTATCGTTCCCCCATTAACGGAGGGCCACAAGGAATGACGTGTAGAATCGCATCTTTGTTGTAAGGAAACCCGTGAGCCTTCCTAGCAGAATCTCGAAGGAGCCGAAATGCATTGTTCCAGGAGAACTGTAAGATTGACATCGTGGTCTTCGGAAGGCTGTGAATCTCACACCCTAATCTTGCAAACAAAGTATAGCTAGGTCAAGTATAGGGCGGCTCTCGATAACCAGATTGATTTCAACCACGTTACACGGAAAGGGCTTGGAGACACGCCTGCCGCATCCGTTCTCGAAGCGGGATTTGGGAGCCTGACGATACTGGTTTCAGAACCCGCGTGGCTTTACAATACACAGGGTACTCTCATGAAAGTTCAAGTCTACTATACCCGTCCTGTTCACAAGTACGTTCATAACTCGCGATCTAATCTTGCTTCTCCACCTTCGCTACGTGAGGTATTGAAAAGTGGATAGGGGGCGTCCTGTCCACAGCTGTGTAATAGAAACTAATGATGCGTCTGCCATCGTCGACACCGCCTCGTTGAGCTTCAACTCTGTGACAAGAACCAAAAAAGGCGGTTACAGTACAGTTCAGGTCGCATCAACGGAGCCCTGCACCAGGTGCCGGGGAAGAGGAAAGAGCTTACTTCGCACTGAATTGAACGTATACTATCCTCTGTGCCAGAGAGGCGCGTATGCGGAACGGCATGACACGAGTGACGGTGAACGCGCCAGCAACGATAGATGCCTGTAGACGCACGCAAATATATTGACATCCTAGCATGGACCGAAACACTCGAGATACTCACGTCGTCTGGCCTGTCGTCGTTCGTCGAAACGACCTGCTCCCATTTCACATCTGCCCCTTGACTGCCGGCTGCCTGAGACGTCACATCTCCCTTCAATGTCGAGAGATCCAGAGGTTCGTGGTTTCTCCTAATCTCACAATTAGGAGCGAAGATCCGATCGAAGGAAGATTCCGCTTGCACGTTCCCTGCGACGCCGGTAGACTGGAACAAGGTGGTCAGGTTTGACTGTATCCAGGATGCCACGCTGGTATCGCTCGTGGATACCGTCGAGGACATGGTGTGGCGTTAAAGTACTAATGGGTTCTGACCTGCTGAATGACTGATAGCGCTGCGTCAAGAGCGCATATGGGAGCCTTGACTCAATGACATCATTGTCACCGTGTGCATCTAAAGCATAATTGTAATCTCCTGCACGACGGAATCCACCATCGCAGGGGAGAGGAGTAGGAGTAGGAGTTGGATGTACTACAGACTTGAAAGTGAATAGTGAATGCATGTACAAAAGAAAGCAGATGCATTAGTTTGTGAAATCTCGATCTCCCGCGTGGTTTAACCAGCGGTTCCTCCAACCTTGCAAGCAAATCGTTATACTTATCATACATCCAAGAAACAATTCTTCCTTCCGCGATGCAAGACGACCAATGAATGAACCGATTAGATTTCACTCATCTCCTTCTCCTGCCGGCAACACGACAGCCATGCAAACCACATCATGGTACGCAGCTGCAGGACATCCTCTTTCCACGCCATCGACTGGTTCTGTTCTCGGAACTCTTTAGTGAGCTGTTCACATCGAGTAATGTTCTCTGGGCTGACAAAGTCGATTGCGACCTTTACGCAATCGGCCAGATTGCAGACCTTGCAGTAGCCCTAAATAAGCGTCTAACAAAACCACATGACATGTACTCACCTGGTGGGCGCACCCGGCGGGTATAAACACCGCATCCCCTGGTCTTTGATACACTCTATAACTTTTTACTCCATACGTGTCAAGCAGTTCCTTCCTCGATTGACTATCCAGATAAAACTGCTGCGAGTGTATTGGATCATGCTGGTAGTTGATGGCCTTGAATTTCCGCCGCAGGAAATGGCGCAGTTTATCGGAGTCACTGGCACGGAACAAGTCCCACGCCGCGCAGCCCGGTTTTCCGTCTGGGGTTGATGCAGCGTGCGTCATGACGTTCAATGCGTCTGCCATATCCATGTGCAGGCGCGTCGAGCCTTTGCTCCCAGGAGACTGGGATGACGCCATCGCGTTGTACATCTTGGGTCCTGATAGCACGTCAATCGCAGCAGTCCCTACTTCACAGTTCACGTACCAAGGTCTGGAGCTACTGTGTTACTTGGGAAATGCGAGGCAATGTTGAGCGCTCCATCACGTCTGGAATAACTAGGCACCGGGATAGCTCTACTGAAATCTTCGTAGAGCTCGGGGAATGCCGACTTGAAATCAGTCGACGGAGGCCAATCCTAGCTCCACTCAGTATCGCGGATTGACCTGCATCAAGGTAAGAGCTTGCCTTCAACTTCCAACATTCTGTTCTACCCTCGTACTTCCCGAATTGCGAAAAAAACTCGCCCACAGTGACCCTTTTATTGACATCAGTTTGGCATTCGAGGATCAAGCAACTCTGCGAGTGGTATTTCTGCACGAAGTACTCGGGGGTCCACTGAATCTGGAACTTGGGAAGGACTCCAGTAACTACTAGCGGTTCCCCTTTCGTCCAAAGCGATCGGAAGACGTCCTCAGTCAGTTCGGAATCGGGGATGGTAACAATTGGGTGTGACGGTATCTCGGGAGGACCGCCAAGACCATCCTGTTGTGAGTCTGTATCCAAAGAGGCATCCGACTGGCCTGCATTGGCACCACTCGACGTCGTCCCCTCCGCTCTCTGAGCATTCCCGTTGAGATAGGGTACCTGGGGCGAACTTGTCACACCATGTGCTTCATCGCGGGATGCATTGGCGCACTGTCCAGTGTCAGTATTCTTGGTAGTTTCGTCCGTGCCGTTCTCCAGAACTGGATCAATAGCTCCCACATTAGGTAGTGCATCGACGTCTGGCTGCTCCAGCAACTCCTCCATCTCCTTTATCGCCTCCACGAGCTCCGGCTGGCAGAACCGCGTCATAGGAGAGAATTCCCTGTAACTATGTTCGTTCCTTCTTGTACAGGACAAGAAGAACGGGTTCGTATGTGCATGCTTTTCACGTCGTGCCTGGAGGGCAGCGATATCCGCCTGTGTGGCGCCTGGCCGGTCTTCGGTCAACTCCTTGACTTGTTCAAAGCATTCCGCACACGCTTCGCGACCGCATGATCGGCACATCCAACTACACGAAAAAATTGATGTCATGCACGTATCTGTGGATATGTGCAACGTAAGTTACACATCCAGGCTTATCGTGCCCACGCTTACCACATGTGGCCCGGACCTCACTTTCTCGCGTTCGCCGTATTAACCGAATGACGGAGAGATGCTCCAACTCCTTACGGAGAGTTGGTAGTAAAGCTTGTGCAACAGTTCTCTGCCATTATCGTGAGAAAGGTTAGCAACTGCAGGATAGTGCACCGCAACTAATTTACCTTTATCCGCCGTATATGTGTAGCAGTCAGCGGAATGTTCCATTGACCAGGGAAGTTCATATTCGGTGAATCTGGTTTGAGGTTGTCCACAAAGCTAACAGCCTGGATATTCCGTTGGTCGTCCCTGAGGAAATAACGGATGCCCTGGAATCTGCAAGTGTCTCCGGCCCAGCGCCGTGTGCAAGACACGCAGCGCGGGAATTGCTCCATTCTATACCGATTCGACATGCACCGTGCAAACTGAAGCTCTGTTGCTAGCTCCGATGTGTCAACGTTCCCGCTATTGGTCGGCGTAACAAAAAGCATCCCAGCTATCTCTAAAATCAGTCGAAGTATTTTGAAATGAGGAGTCCGGAAGTTTACCTCCCACTCCCTCCTTTCCCTTTTCTCCAGGAGCGACGACATAAGGGACGGTTGGCATGAGTTGTGCTGTAGAAGATTCAATGTCAACGCATTCCAAAGAGGGACGTGCTTACCGTTTTGAGCGGCGATCTGAGCTGCCTCACTCCTTTTTTTGGCATTGTATCCACGTTTCGAAGGCACTTTAGTAACATGAGCAAATTCCGTAGGTGGCGTGTAGAATCTGCACGCCTTACCATTTCCATCACCAACTCTTGGTTTTGTTCTTGCTTTCTTGGATTTCGAGGGAGGCTCGTCGGCTTCAGTAGATGAGCGCTTTTGTACCTGGGTTGGGGGAGGATGATGCGAGTACAACATGGCAGAAAACATTGTAGGCGGCGCGTGCATCAGTGCACCCATTTCGAACATGGGCTGTGCAGGGATGGGCGCGGCATATCGTGCAGCTGCTAGACGAACGGAGGCCCTTTCAGCATTCTGCAAAGCTTGTTGCCGACGATGACTTAGAAATAAAGTAGTGGGTATGTGTGGCAGAAATGATAATTACATGCATGGGGATGAGAGTTCATCGGATGCATTTGTTGCTGCTGCGAGGATTGTGGATAATGATCTAGTTTTATTTGGCAATTGCGAGTCAGTGGGAATCGTACGTGAGGGTAACAGGAATCGAACTATTTTGGGGATAATCTCCAGATAATGCTGTGTGGATTACCTAGGAGTCAGAGTTCAAATGAGGGGATAGGTGCAGGTCGCTTTACCAGTTCGTTCATCCGAGTACATCGGAGTCACAGCAGGGGAAGCATAGTGGACGTTCGACATCTCGGGCTGAGGATGTGGCCATGGGTTCCCGGACATGGGGTAAGGCCCATTGTCCTCCATTCGCGGGCGCACCTGTCTGTTTTGCATGTCACCATTCATCTCAGGATACATGTGCGGTTGCATGGCGTATGGACGGGCGGGAGGAAGCCCGGTTTCGGGCCTGCGTTTCGCTCCAGACTGATCATCACTGACGGGTCCCCAGCTTGCTGCGCGCAGGTGAAAGGAGGTAGCGGTATTAGGGTGTTGGGGGTACTGGGCGTGGTGGGGATGCTGAGGATGCTGATATGGGGGCACGCCGGGGCCAGACGAGAGACTTGGAAGATGAGGAGCATGGGAATAGGCAGACGAGTCGGAGGACGGGTTGAGAAGTTGGCTGATGGACGTGCGCTTGTGGTTGTCATGCATGCTGTTCATCGCCACCGCTACACACTACGACGAGCGTCGGCAGGGGGGTGTGGAGGATGTGCAAGTTCGGTAGAGACAAGGACCACGAGCTGCGTCAAGGAGGAGGCGCAAGTCGCGGAGTCGGAGTAGGGAGTGAGTGCATTGACTCCGACTCGACACGCGCACTCGGCTGTCCCGGCGTGGTCTCGGCATTTCTGAGCCGCGAACCTCTCAATCGCCCCTCTGCTCCTACGAGAGGATACCCCTCAAAAGTCACGCTGTAGTCACATCATGTTTACTGTTCGCCCTCGTGTCCTGGCCAACGCCACCATAGTTGTCAAGTGTCATCGACCCACCAGGCATGTCCCATTTAATCACCACGTGCACGACCACGACTGCGTCCTACGTAAAACTACCGCATCCATTCTACACCATAGTGTCTTCATGTATACTAGTAACGTGAGATGATTCATAGACCCAGCGGCGTCACGTATAGCAATGTGTGTGATGCGTCGACCACAGCAACCCATAATCAACCGATTACAAAAAACCCACCAAAAAGCCCAAATGAAGAACGGCGTGAACAATGTACATGCAGGCCTAGATGTATTTGCGGAAGAACGCGGCGACCTTCAGGTGTAATGGGAAGATGTACGGCACCATGAGCGTTATAAGAAGTCTTCCGAAGGCCGCCCACCACCGTCAGGGCGTCTCCTGTGGCGTTGGTAGCTCCGGCCTGCCATCACTACCTGACGGTACCATTGAACAGGTTTCGTTATTCGTACTCGAAGGCTCGCTTGCTGCAGAGACGCTTCTGCACATGCTCATAAGATATCAATCAATAAGAAGACTCACTTGGTAACGAGGATAATACGCTAGAGGCTACTTCCTTTTCCATGACCACAGCCGATTTCCTCATATCGCCTGCAACCTGTGTCAGCCTGCGAACGTAGCTCAAGCTCGTCCATGTGCACCTGAACGAAGTGTAGTCTTGGCAACTGGAACATGAATTAGCGGAAAACAAAAAACTTTTGTTATGAAAAAAAAAACTTCACCAGCGACTGCATTCCTATCCGGTTGTTCACCTTCGGTGCCCCGTTGTGACTTCGTGTTTGTATGATCACCCGGATTATTAGCAATTATCTCCGTGGGTGTAGGCATGATTGTGGAAGTTGTGGTAGGTTCAACCCAATCCTTTGACGAGGACCGGCTGGTGCTGTCACCCACAGGCGTGGCCCGGCCGTCTGGTACATGCAACCGCTGCGCAACGACTTGGGCTTGCGCGGACTGTTCAGAAGAAAGGGTCTTTTCTTCATCAGGAGACATATCTGCCCACATCTGCAGCGTCTTGATTGCTCCCCATTCGATGATCTTGTTGTTGAGCCACTGAAGAGAGACGGGTTTTGTCAAGAAATCGTTGCACCCCGCCGCAAGTGCCGCAACTCGATCACTCTCGAGGGAGGACGCCGTCAGTGCAACGATAATGACCGAGTAATGGTAAGAGGTCGTGCACATGCCATCAGGGGGCGTACGTGGACCTCCGTCGGATTGGGGAGTTATCGGCACATAGGCAGCATTGTGGCTTTCAAGGTTGCGTATCTCCTTTGTGGCTTCAATACCATCCATCACCGGCATTTGTATGTCCATCTGTCCAATTCATCATGCTTCATGACTTCTTCGAACGTGAATATGTACTTACGAGAATAAGCTGGAAATTGCCATTCCGCCACTTCTCTACCGCCTCTTGTCCATTTTTTGCAACATCGTACTTGACCTTCTTTTTCTTCATGAACGTGGAAAGAATGGTGCGATTGATGGGGTTATCTGGACAATGGTGTCAGAAAACAGCCGCTGTTCACGCCCGTCTCTGATGGTCACTTACCATCGACGATGAGCACACTGATGGGTGGAACGATCATGGTTTCTGCTGTGCCTTTGCCATTTTTGTTTGAGGTAGACCCTTGCATGGCCAGCTTTCGGCTCAGTGCAGCACGCTTGGCCTTCCTCCTCGCAAACCAACTGGTTGGAGACTCCACACCACTTGGTGACCCCGGCTGGGACGCTGTCTTCCTCGATTCTCCGGTGTTCGACCTCCGAGGGTGCGGGGAAGCATTAGGCTGTGCCGACGGCTCGTCGTCAGTAAGGACGGAAGATTTCCTAGCTTTCGTGTTGTCGCCCGTATGCGTCGATGTTGGGGTTTGCGTAGGACTCTGCGTTTCTTGTTGGCTGAGAGTGGAAGGAAAAACCGTGGCGAAGGGAAGGGCGGAATGTGGTGGACTCCTCGGGCGCAATCTCTCTTGGTTCGGAGAGAGGAGTTGTATCCTGTTCACCCTGTCATTAAGAACACTAGCTGAGGACTGCCGTACGACTTTCGCACGAGGGTTGAATAAAATACCGGCGACTTGCCCGTCCGGACTCGCAATCATGCGCCCAGTAGCTGGGGTTGAACCACCAGGAAAGTAATCGGCAGTATCTGCAATGGAGAGAGGCGACGGCGGATGCAGGACTTGGGCAGTACCATCCCGTGGCGACTTGACCGACCTGTCAGACGCCGAACGAGCAGAACTCCAGGGTCGCGTCAAGGGTGATTTGGGACAGGGTTGCGGTACCTGACTGAAGAATGGAGACCCATGAATAGCGGGACTTGCTGGGGAAGTGGCAATAGGAGCGAAAGAAGGGTCAACCATTGGTTTGGTCATGGCAGTGTGAAGTGCCGTAAGGAACCTGCGAGGACCAGCCGGCTTGGGGATAATCATAACATCCAGTGGGGGCTGGAATGAGGTGGCATTGGCGGCCAGATCACACTGTACAACATCCCTGACCATTCTGTAATTGGTAAGACTGGTGAAATGCACGACGACGCTTGCGACGCCGGATGAAGGGATCGACGATGAAGGACCGTAACCCACTGCTCTGGCTACTTGAGAGGTAGATTTAGGTCGGTGGTTGAATGACGGCCGCTTGCGAGGGAGCGCCGAGTATGACGAAGAGTGCTGCTCTGCACGAAATTTCTGTATTTGCTCACGCAAAACAGAAACATCGTCATCAATGAAAACGAACGACAGCGAGGGGCTGCGGGAACCGCTACTTGGCACGCTGGCGTTCTCATGTGTATCATAGGACTCGGACGTGTTCCACTGCCGATTTTTTGGTTTGGCGTAAGAGGCGTTCGATGGCTGGGTACTTTCAGGGGAAGCGGGGGCCACAGGTTCACTAGCGCCACAGCTTTCGCCATCTTGCTCAGGCGACACGTGGCTAACATCCAATCCCCAGGCAGTGAGATAACTCGTCAAGTGATGAGCGAAGGAGCTGCTGCCGCAGGCATACAGGGTCGCTTTCTTTCCACGCAGTGATTCCGAGAACTGCGTTAATTCTTCTAGGGTGGGCTCCTTGGCAATGCGGGTTCCCGATAAGAGGGGGGACGCACTATCTGACACAGGGGCGGTTCTAGCATTAATGGCGCTCAGGGACCCACGCTCCAAACGGAAAGCAATTTCACAGACCCGCCCAGGGAGGTTGTTTCGTCTGGGCAAGTCACAAGTGAAAGATGCCTTCGTGCGTAAAAATAGTCGCTGAACTAGGGCACTTGTGAAGTTTGGTCTGGGCCGAAGAGGGCACGGATCGGGATTCGTTGGCGTGGCCATGTCATCGCCCACATTTGACTCCCCAAAATTGTGCGTTATTTCAAAGACACAGACAACGTGTCCGTCGTTCGCATACGAGGGAAGCGAGCCGTCATCCCTCTTTCCCGTCGTTCCCTCGGCTGTAGGCGATTCGAGGGATTCATCTGATGCAGATTTGATAGATAGGCCAACATCGACCGAATCTTCTTGACGTGCAGTATTGATTACTTGTCGGATAACCTTGCATTCAAGTCAGAAAGACGAAGGAAATTCTTGTAGGATGTGCTCACGTGTGTCAGAGTAGTAGATAAAGCAAACTCTTCTCCTCGGACGGCAACATGTCTCAAGCCCACGTCTCCATGAAAGAGGACCAGGTCCACCCCTACTTGTGCTGCGCACCCACTGAGGACATCGCCGACGCCTTGCAGCGTTTCTGCGATATCAAAGTCTGAGACGGCGACCGGCGGGCTAGGTACGCAGAGCTCCTGTGCTGTTTCCTGGGGGCTCACGGAATTCAAAAACAGATCGGACATATTCGCAGATACGAAGTTGAGACTCTTCATGGTCGTCAGCATAGCAGACATGCAGGTTGTGGGCACCAGCAACGAACATGCCGCGTACTGCTCTTTAGCTGGATCCAAAATTTGAGTGGGAGATATCTGTAAGAGCGTCTGGACGACCATTTGAACGGAATCTGCGAGTTCCAGGGAGAGTTCATGCAAGTGTGTGACATTTGGCTGCGGATCGCGCTGAGGCAACGGCACCTCAGACACTGGAGAGATGAGACCATGGTGTCTACGTGGGTTTTGCAGGTGCTCCAGTTGGGATGGTAATGGCACCGAGAACGGGCGCGATAGCTTGTGAACGTGAGGGGTCCCATCAGGCGAGGATTGTTGCTGAGCTTTGGAGCGATGGCTCACAACGCCATCGGAATCCGAAGAGACATCGTCCTGAGAGTACCGCCAGTTAGGCGAAGTATGGTCTTTCTCCGAATGATCCGACTCCCCGTCCGATGTTGAGCTAGCAGTGCCAGATCGCTCGAGCGCGTACCCCAGAGGCGCATGGAAAGACAGTGGCGGGTCGACTGCCCAAGTCAAAGTGAACCTGTTTGTTGGGCCAGCGAGCTCAGAGGGCGGTGTACCGTCGTCACTGTGAACAGACGCGAGACTGCGAGGATAAGCGGCTTGTTTTACCCCGCTCATGAGCACCTCGACGGGGTGGTGAGGCGGAGGAAGAGAGTGGAGAGTACCGGGCTATGCTGACAGCTTATAGACGAGTTTAAAGACAAATTCTCACCAGCAGATACGTGGACGGTGACACGGACGGGTGTTGTGGAAAGGAGAGAATGAGGGTACCCGGTTGACCCCCCCCTCTGCTCGGCAACGGCAGTCGGTTTCTTTTTTTTCATTTCGTTTTGGACCCCTGCCTTTTCGAGTGAAGACCGGTCACGCGCAGCACTTTGGTGGGTCTCACCAAAAAACACACCTCATCCAGGTGGTTTCCCTCGCGATCGAGCGATTAGTGCATTTTCAGAACGAGGGAGACGATTTATGAAATAACAAAAAGACTCGTAAGGTAAAAATTAATAAGTCAGCTCGACGTCTCCCTCAGCAACCAAATCCATGTCGTGATAACTGACTTTCTTTCCCGCAGCAGCTCGAGGATCCTCCTTGGCATCGGGCGGCGGTGGGGGTGGTGGCCCACCGCTCACACCCTGACGCCGACCACCACCCTTTCTATGACTGCTGTCTAGTGGCGCATCCATCGTCACAACGGGCTTGGGTGGCAGACCGGCACCGGCAGGCAACGTGATCTCCGGAGTCGGCTGGTCGAATCCCACTGCATAGCCGCTAATGCGGTCACTCAGACGACGTGCTGTCATAACCTCTTCCCTGCGAAGAGGTGCGGGAGGGAAAGCAGCTGGTCCGTACTGGTAGCCATAGTGGTCCCAATAACCGGCATTTACATAAGGCGGCGGGGGCACGTAGGTCTGAGGATGAACACCGTAATATGAATTGGGTCGTCCATAATCCGGAGGGTACATAGTTGGTCCCTGAATGCCATAAGCTTGTGGAGGAGCTTGATTGTTACCAGTCGCGGGAGGAGGATGCGCAAAAGGCTGGATTCGGTGCGGATCGAGAGTGAAGTTGTTGAAGTACGGGATCTGACAACGTGTCAATCCATACGATTATATAGGTCAGCCACTTTACCTCATCTAATTGTCTGACAAGTTCGGGGTGCTTGTTCGCGATGTGCTTCTCGACGAACGAAGTCGCCTTGAAGAGCTTTTGGCAAGTCTTGCACCGAAAGCGGCCTTCATCTTCTTGTTTAATGTAAGGCTCCACAGCTTTCGAAAGTTCGCTGTGGACTGGAGTCAGAGAAAGGGAAATCACATGAGATCTAGCAACACACTCATCGTAGCTCTTGCCGCCGTAGTCACGCGGATCAATACCAGCCCTGTTGATCAGAAGAGCAATTTTCGAGTCGAACCATTCCACCCAGCGTTCGTCTACGACACCGCCGGCGTGAAGTAATCAATAGCACAAGTTGGAAACCACACATACCATTCCTCTTCCAATCCCTATTCTCAGGCAGCTTGATATTTGCGTTATCAATTTCTTTCTCCTCCTCTTTCTTTTCTTTCTCAGCCTTCTCCGCTTCAAATGCTTTAACCTCCTCAAGCATAGACTTCGATAGGGGCTTCCTCACGTGCTTCAGGCACTTACGCTGCAATTCTTCAGCATGATCGGTAACAACGGCGCAATAATAGCACGCGTGGAATGCTGCACGGAGATAGGCAAGATACAAGTCCAAAGAAATTACCGGCTGCCCACAAGGTAAGTGTGCGACGACACGAACAGGTGGCAGTGATCTTACCCTCTTCGCCTCTATGGTCTTCTCATCGACGCCCTGTTCATGCAACTCCGCCAATATTTTCTCAATCCTCCGTTCCACAGCCTGAGATCCACCCTCTTTGGGCTCTGGATCGTCCTCATTGCCTGCGTGCGCATCCCCTATCGGCACCTGTTCTGACACACCGTCCCCATTTGTGTCCATGCCCTCACCACCTGCAGAAGACGGAGAAGACTTCCGCAAAGCGGCAGCTTCATCTTCCAGTATGGATGCCAAAACCTTCGCGTTCGCCAGGTCCTTCTCGATCCGATCTGGCTTGCTAGCGACTTCTGGCACATAACGGACACGATTGACAAAGGGTTTCGTGTTGTGTGTGACGTGTAGCTTAAACCCCTCGATCTGCAAAGTGGTTCTTTAATATTCGAATCACACCAGTGCTCCGATATGGACCTACTTTCTTATCTGTCAACTCGTTCATGACGGCCGTCATGTCTGCATCGTCACGGAAACTGATCCAACCCGCGCGGTAGAAATTTCGCTTCTGAAGTGGGTCACCCAAAGCTAGATACATAAAACCCGGAATTTTGTTACAAGCCTATGCAATGCTATAAGAAAGGGGCGGGCTGTCGGAAAACTAAAACTATACACACCTCCTCAAGTTTGAGTCGCCCAATGTCAGGCGGAATAGTACGGATCATGACCTGATTCCCCTCAGGTAGCACAGATATTTCTTCACCACGATTTCCCCGCTTGTTGTCGAGGAACACTTTCCCGTTCACCTCGGCACGGCTAGGCTCGTGGTCAGCACCATCCTCTTCAGCATCCATATTGAACTGCATGTCATCGTCCGCCGCATTCTTGGCTTCCTCCGGGGCTGTGCCATCACCAGGGCCACCAGAAGTGTTACCCTCTTTGGCTACAGGCAGCTCGGATTCGGACTCATTCAGATCAGGGTCATATTTTCCGGCCTCCAGGTCATGGAGGAATGCATCTAGCTTACCCCTCCAGCCCTCCTTCCTAACGCGGCGACGCAGTGCGACAAACTCGGGTGAAGGGTCGTACTTCTCTGCAAACCAGGGAGACTTCCGGTGATGATCGAACATAGTTTGCAACTACAATACAAACAGGGCGGTTCAGCCTCACGGAAAGTAAAACCATTGTTGCAGGAAACAACACCGGTATCGACGGCAATGTGTAAAAACTACTGACCTGGTTAGCAAAAAACTCTTTTTTGTACTTTTCCCAACGCGAGCGTATACCATTCCGCGGCTTAGAACCGTCGGCAGCCTCTTGTTCGGCAGCCTTATCCAAATTATCTTCCTCCTGGGCCTGCTGGGGGAAGTAGTACCTGAACCACTCCGCATACTGTTTCAGAGTGGCAGGGTGATCCATGGAACGAGGGTCCGGAGGTGCTCTCCTCGATGGAGGGTAGGGTGCGGAAGGAAATTGTGCACGGGGAGGCGACCTGTAGCTATAAGAGCGACTGTGAGCATCTGCAGAGTCGACGTCAGGGCCAGCATCGGAACATATAGTCGCTATTATACCATAATCATCGCCGTAACGAGGCCGAGGGTCATAACGCTCACGGTCGTAAGGGGACATTGAACGACGACGTTTTCGACCTGAAGGGAGTCAAGCGAAGACATAGGAGGACGAAAGACCACGCACCTTCGTCAGGTGGAGGGCTGCGACTACGACCTCGACGCGCATATTCATAAGCGGTGCGGTCCCTGTCATACTCGGGCCAAGCTCTGTCCCTCTCGAAGGAATCCCATGCACCTCCGCGGTGGTCCTGAAAATAGGCAGGGTCTGGATATGGAGGGCGCGACACGTAGGCACCTCTGGACGGCGAGCGAGAGCGGGAACGCCGAGTCTGGGGTGGATAAGTGGGGGCAGACCAAGAGGACATGAACGGTTCTCTAAGTTAGAGACGAATGAAGAACTGAGAGAGAAATCAGAGACGATATTCCATGGGATGTGAGAATAGAGATAAGAGGGAGAATATAATATCGAAGAGTGCTGAGCATGATGGGAGAACAAACAGACCTCTTGGATCGTCGCGCACGCAACTACGTTTTGAGGTTGGCCAGTTGTTCTGACCCACCGTTGCTGGAACAAATGGCGCGCGCAGGCAGCAACCACTGCTTTGTCCCGCTTTCACGCTCCGCTTCAATCGTCCGACAGAACACGTGACCCGACGACCCCTCCGAAGGACGATGGCCCGTGCACTCATCCCTGCGCCATCAACCGCCTCACCCAGAGTTCTGGATTCTGATTTACGTGTAGCCCACGCGCAACCTGCCTGTCATAGTGTTTAGTTCCAAATGGACATCATAACCTCACATCCCAGGCAGCAGCGTAATCATTTCGCTTCAAGGCTGTGGGTAATTATATTCACTCAGGCTTGCCGATTGCCCAGGCCAAAGAAAAGAAATCTTTTCGTGTAGCACTCTGACTGAGACAGGCACTTCTGGACTCAACATCCATGAGATGAGTATCGACACGCAATCAACCGTGCAAGAAATCCGAGTAGCATGGCTCCGCAGGAGACATGAATCTGAGGGTCAAGGGCTCTTCGAACGGACGCCCGTCGACTGCACGTTCCAGTTGGCTCTTGGTTTGCACTACTATCCGCCAAGAAACGTTTCAGGACGAGTACCCGTGGCACCGGCCCATCAGCATTGCCCCACCCGTGAGTAGTGGCCTCCGAGAACCTTTCACGACACAGTCTCTAGCATGGAAACGATTCTGAGAGTGTGTTAATTGATTCTCGTCTGTTACTTCATCCAGCATTATGGAGTGTATCTCACGGGATACCACGGTACGTTTCATTCATCCCTTGTGGCAGGAAGCGTTGCAGGAGCACCGGTCGGCAACGAGCTCAGCCTCAGGTGCGTTTCATGCCATACATTGTCCCGTTCTTCTCTCAGGATGGTTGTGAATATGTATAGTGCCGTGGGATGGGTTCATCTGCCTTATCTTGCCTCGCATTTCCAACGAGACGGGGACATTCGCTCGGTGTTCTAAATACGCCATTCTGGGCTGCCGCAGACTACCAAAGGCGAGAACTACCCTCCTCATCGACGGGCAGTGCCAGCACCATGAGGGTTTGGTACCAAATTAGTGCCCACCGATGTATTATTCCCATGTGAGCCACGCTTCGAGCAGCACCTCCGTGCAGTTCTGCCAAGAATATTTCGTGAAAGAATTCAAGCCTCAATGCTTTCCCAAGGTGCACATTACGGGCGACAGACGATAGTGGCGTTGAACGAAAAACACAATTCACAAGTTGCACCATTCTTAGCACCCCTGAAGACTCGTGGAGTATCTGCAGGTTTACAGAAGGTGCCGACTGGATGGGGAGCCACACAGGGCTAGAGGTTCCTCCACCCTGAGGGCCAAGAGACACTGGCGCAGGCATCTTAGAGGGTCCGCGCGACTCCAAATGAGGACCGGAAACTTGAGCGAAAGATCAACGGCCCGAAGAACGTGTGGTTCACTGCGGACACTGGCACACTCGATCACACCCATCCCCGGACAGAAAGCGGAGGATTGGGAAAGAGGTCTAGTCCCCTCACGCACATAGAAAACAAGGAAAGAACCCTTCCCTTCTCCGTTATGAAGTCGACGGACAATTGGTGCAACGGGATTACTTATCATTGTTTTCCTTCGATAGTTTTGGCAGTGCCGACGACTTACTGGGGCTGGGTTGGGTTAATAGCTGGTTTAAATGTCCTCCTTGTGTTTGTGTTTCCGGCGCATAGACACGATCGTGTCTTGACAACGGTGAATTAACAGAAGACCCGCCTTGATATGCCGTATGCTGGTAGATCAGCAATTTTCGCCTGGAAGTATGTGAACAATGACTTGGGTGTATATGGGCATTCGAACACCATGTCTACTTGCTCGAGCTGTGTGGGATCTCGATCTATCAGGGGAATATGGTATGCTGTCATCTAGAGCGTCGACGGGCTGGGTGGCCAGTCCCTTCCAACGGGATGCACCGAATCGTAGCAGTGGATGACCCACGGCTACTTGTTGACATCGATCAAGCTTCAAGGACGCTGGATACGTGGATGTCGGGTCTGCCTGAGCGTAGCACGTCATTTGTCAGGATGAGGGAGCGGCTTAGCTACTTCAATATCCGGTTGGTCTTCCACTCATCATGACCCGGTGCATTTGGCCCGAGAATGTATTGTTCAATGGCAGAGGACCGACCATATGCTGCATGTGCGTGCCATCGTTCCGTCGCAAGATCATCGGCCATGTCAGAACAGGCGCTTCTTACAGCGCAAGAAAATGACATCCCATTAATCTGAGTGGAGAGACATCCGTCGATCAGTAACTGCTACTTGTTGACAAACTACGATGGTGGCAATGAAATTGCGGAATATAATAATACAGTAGATTATCACGGTGCCCTGCACGATAGACGAATCCAGCGTCAGCTTTGCAAAACGGGGGAAAACAAATCGTAAACACCTCTAGTCCTTCTCATTGAGGAACGCGTCGAGCTCGTCATCGAGATCTTGACGCGTCTTGCGAGGTCGGTTATCCCTCCGACCTCTCCCTCTTGGTTCTCTCCGTTCCTCCCCAAGATGTGTCCACCTGCCGCCTGGACTAAGCCTACCACCTGAGCCACCGTCCCAACGCCGACGACGTTTTGCGGAAATACGATCTCTGAGGTCTCCATTCTGACCCGCATGTTCAACCAGAGAGCCGTTCCTTTCGTCAATATAATCGGATCGCATCTTCGAGGGTGGCGGAGAACGTGATAGACGCCTATCCTTTCCGAGGTACTCATCCAGCTCAGCATCGAGCCTTGATTCATCCGCCTCCGTGTCTCCTCGCCTTTTTTTGAGAGGTCCATCGCCCTCCTTCCCCGCTGTCGGACCATACCTTTTGTAGAACTGACTCTCCTGCTTTGCACCCTTCTTCTTGATGTCATCATTCCTTGCCCATCTCATCCTGATGACACCCTTCAACCCTTCCCCTTTACCAAGACTACGGTTTATCCTCTCCTCTGGCGGCCATATCGTTACTGGAATTGGCTTGGCAGTGACGAAACCATCTAGGTCGATGTCTTCTGCAAGTAATTTCCGCAACTGTCGATGAGCAGCTTGAGCCTGGGACTTAGATTCGAAAACTAGGATACAGCTGTTGTCGTTTATCCATTCGAGGGCCAAGGGTTGCGCGTCAAAATGCGTTGCGTATGCAAATATACGGGCAGTGGGGAGGTGAGATATTGGTGTTCCGGTAAGGAACAGAGCATTCCCTCTCAAATCCTGCGTGTCTGCTCACAGTGAGAAGGATAACAGAAGAATTTATATATGTCTACGACGTACCTTCATCCATGTCAATGTCATCATTGTCCTCCGATCCAGAACGTTTCCGCTTCGGTGAACAAGACCTGCAGCATCAGGCTGCTGTCCTCCAAGGCCACATTGACATGTTATCAGCGCACCTTCGCCGTTCTTGTATGAACTGAGTCGGGAATGAGGTAGACCTTGGTGGTCCCAATACGATTCAGTAACGCCGCCTGCCCCAGCGCAGGTTCGGCGGGTAGTTCTTGCTGTGAGACCAGTTCCTCGTAAGGAACAGAGTCGTCGTAGGATAATGTAACACTTTCTTCGTAGGAAACTCCTTCTGGGATGTTCTCCATCTTGTGTCTTTTGGTAGTTGTCAGTGAGTGGTTTTGGCAGTCGAAAACTAGCATATCACACGTTTTATAGAGTGCACGTGACACAGTCGTTAGCACCTTCATTTTTGTATCGATTTGGAGTTCAGTGTATTCCGGTCGCTACAACATGTCTGGACAACCTGATAGGTCTGTCCCAAAATCCAAGAAGCACCGTAAAGACAAGCGTAAGTTTGTCTCGCTTAGAGTCGTAACTCCCAGGTAAATCTTTGGACTAGCTTGGGACACCGATGACATCGACCAGTGAGTCTCGTTAACGCATGTTCTATCTCCTGGAATTAACTCGCACCACCCAGCGTAAGCGCTCTTGAAAACTAAGCTTCCATTCCGCTAATAGCATGTACGCGTAGTGGAAGGTCGAACCTTTCACCCAGGGTGACAATAACGGTGGCGTATTCACCGAAGAATCTTCGTTCGCAACGTTATTTCCGAAGTACAGAGAGAAATATCTAAGAGAGGTTTGGAGCGCCGTTACAAGAGCCTTGGATGCATATGTGAGCGAGCGGGTCGCGCTTCCTTCTGTCTTGGGCTGAAGAAGGAGGATGCTCTTCAGGGGATCGCTTGTACGCTTGACCTCATCCACGGATCGATGTCCGTCCGTACGACGCGCAAAACGTTTGATCCGTACATCCTACTGAAAGCGCGTGACATGTTAAAGCTCCTTGCTCGTGGTGTTGCTGTAACACAAGCAGTCAAAATCCTACAGGACGACATGGCCTGCGACATCATCAAAATCGGGGGTCTCGTGCGTAATAAGGAACGTTTCGTGAAACGTAGACAGCGCATTATTGGACCGGACGGTAGCACGCTCAAGGTAGTGTCATCTGGTTTTCTGACGCGGTGCTGCGACTAATAACGCAACTCTCGTGCACAAGGCCATTGAACTTTTGACAAACTGTTACGTGCTGGTACAAGGAAGTACAGTTAGTGTGATGGGGCCACACAAGTCGTTGAAGGAGGTTCGGCGTATCGTACTGGATTGCATGCGCAACATTCACCCTATATACCGAATAAAGGCAAGCGTGCATCTAATGTAACTGATACTCGTTGACACTCTCGTCAGGAACTCATGATAAAACGAGAACTCGCAAAGGACCCGAAATTGGCCGGCGAATCATGGGACCGTTTCTTACCGAAGTTCAGGAAACACCATCTCAAGACATCCGAAAAAACTGCTCGCAAGAACGAGAAGGTTGCTGCGCAGGTAGAAGCTCGGAAAGCAGCCGGTCTTGAACCTGAAGAGCCAAAGAAAGAGAAGCCAGCCAAGAAAGTTTACACACCATTCCCTCCCCCTCAACAACCTCGCAAAGTAAGACGCTGATGTTTTGTGACGTGACGCCATATTCACTCGTTTACAACTTCTAGGTGGACCTCCAACTGGAGTCCGGGGAGTACTTCCTCAAACGGCACGAAAAACAGGCCAAGGAACTGAAAGAACGAAAACAAAAGGTTACTCGATTTCTCATTTACCCGATAGCCACTTCTAATAGGATATATCCAGCAAGTGGAAGCAACGGCCAAACGTCAAGCGGAACGTGCGGAAGCCTTTGTCGCACCCGTTGAACGTGCCGAACCTAGCGTCGAGGAAAAGCGGAAAAAACGGAAACGCGGGGAAGTTGATGGCACGGAACGCAAAGATAAATCAGGGAAGAAAAAGACGGTTCGGTTCAAGTTTTAGGACAGTCGATGATATACCGTCAGGAATGATGGAGTACATGTGTTCATGGGTACTTAGTGTCCGTCGTTTTATCACCGTATCATTTAACAAGCAACCTGGTGGCACAAATCTTTGTTTGCAGTACTGAAGAAACAAGACTACTAGCCATCCCAGTCCAACCTGCTCGGTTACGCACCCAGGTTTTTCCGAAGATCACACTCGAATCAAATTTGTTGTCCAGCGGGCCACCTTGACACCAGGGCCAAGGCTTCGGCGGGCTTGTCATGAGGGACGTACGCAAAATCTCAGCACACTGGATTAAGGTCATCGCAAAGAATCTACTCATCATATGACCAGCTCCAAACACACTGGCAAAGGTCAGTTTCCCATGCGTCTTCGTTTTCTCCGCAGCTTTTCATGGACCACCCAAAGTCTCCGTGGCTCTTCCGCACAGGCCTCGCTCCCCGACCATTCTAGTCTGTCGACCCACCGTTCATCGGCAACCCAGTTGCACTGCCAGTCGTCCGTGCCCGCATAGATCAAAATCCGGATGCCGCGTTCCAGGAGTGCCGCGACATAGTCTTGGGGTACGATGCGCCCATTTATATAAATGAGAAACGAAGTTTCGTCCGACTGTGCTAGAACATAGGCTAAAGTTTCGTGGGCTTTCCGCACCGAGCATCGTCCGGGTACTGTGTGAATCGAGGAAGCGGCAGATCACTTCGTCCTCAGCATAACAAAGGTCGTGGCCTTGGCACACCTAAAAATACGTGTGTAAGTCATCCATTCCTGTAGCGCCAAGTGTTCACCGTGCAATTGCACGAATACAACCTTCGAGACGTCATACACGTTCCGTCCTATTGTCATACTAGCCACTAACACCAAGGAGTCTTAAATATGGTTCGCACCACTATTCCAGTATGATGTGCTGATGTGGCTATCCCAAAAAGCAACAGCAGCTCCACAGTCTATATGGTCGAAGTGTTTGTTGCATCGTGGTAACTGAACGGAGCTACTCAGCAGAGAATGAGAGGTGTGTTAAAGCATGCACTGCAGCTTTGATGCGGACACAATTGCCGATATTTTGAAAAGGTACATCCAACTTTCGACCCTCGTACAACCTATACGCTTCAAACTCAGTAGCAAGTAGCCCCGGTGTGACGTCGGAGTGTCAGTGGATACCGTTGCCAATGAGGAGACTATTGAGGTTAATAACCCCACACCCTTCTGCGATCGCAATGAGATTCCCGTCGTAAATTTCACTCGCAAAAACTGGTAGATAACGTCCCTAAACTTGTATCACATCCCGAGTTACATGATACGATGGCACGGACTTACTGCATAGGATTCACCAGCCAGATGCAAAGGACGACTGAAAAAGATAGCCAAGAAAGCGTAGACATTGTGGGCGGCTTCCTCTGTCATCTCCACAGTTTCACCGAAATCGGCGTATGTGTACCCGACCCCGACGCTGTAACGTATTGAGACCCCCTTCGTTCACGTATTCCACTGAATTGGACGTACGGCTGGTCGAGGAAGAATATGTTCGCCTCGTTGTTCCATGAATAAGGATTCCAGTTCGTACCGTTCGAGGAATTTCCAGTCGTATCGATAGTGCAGGACCCTTCGAAAGATGGATTCGTCTTCCATTCAACCACTTTAATAGCGATAATCACCTTGCTCGAACAATAGGCCGATCGAGGATATGGCCATCCGGGGCCTACAACACGTCCTCACAAACCGTTCCTCTCGCACTGCTCCGTTGATCCCATGACAACATCATCTGCTGTTAATGTGCATCAGAATAGTGTCAAGCCCTGCGAGCGGCGAAAGACCATTGGCAGGATCCCTCCTGCCTTCAAAGAAATAGGAAAACAGGCGTTTAGCACCTCCGTGATCCGTCGACGTCTAAGTACCTAGTGTAAACCTTTGGCAAACGTCTTGATTAAGGTAAACTTTTTGGAGACTCGCAGAGGCTTGGCGTACGAAACAGTAGGGTTGCAGAAGGACATCTTCTTGATGCGGACGAAAGGAGAAAGAAACAAAGGCATTTTCTGAGTTTACGGAGGACAGGCTGCTCCAAAGTTGGGCGAGGTCGTTGTCTCGAGGGGTATGTGAGCCAAGCCCTTAACCACTGCACCACAAATTGACAGTGAGAGTATACCGAACGATAACAATAACATAACTGCAGAGACGGTTCAAACCGTTCGCCCTCCGTGATGAATGGACTGACTCAACTTCACACCAATATCGGTCGTACATTTACAGTTGCCTTTTTTGGTCACCACGTGGCTATCTATTCGAGCATTACCACGGTCGAAAAATCTTTGGGAGGGGACAGAATATTCAAAGCGGTCAAACAGTCCAGCGAGAGACATATTAACAACACCAAAATGCTCGTCCTATACGAGACCCCGATGGGCTACTGCCTATTCAAACTAACAGACGCAGCCAAACTCGAGTCGGCTGATCTCTACAAGGAATTCGAAACACCGGAGCGAGCCAATAAACTGTGCGTACACCAAATCTTCCTCGCATGTCGCGCGACGATGGCTGGTTCGAGGTACTCACCTGTTTCGTGTTTGTGGCCAGACTGAAGCTGAAGGCGTTGCACCGATTTACATCGACGGCGACTGCTGTGGAGGATCTGACTGCCGTTCAGGATGGCAAGCTTGGCAAGGGTCTCAAAAAGTTCTTGACTGAACAAGTCGTGGAGAAGGGCAAGGGCAAGGAGTCTTTGGTTGTCCTAGACTCTACTCTAGGTATGGCCACTCCCTCGCTATACGCACCCTCCTAATCTTTCTGCAGCGCACTCGATATCGAAGAAACTCAGCATCAAAGTGTCCACACCAACACTCGTGGACGACCACAGCGATCTATGGAGAGGTATCCGGAGTCAGCTAGCGGCATTACTTGATGGCCTGGACCCAAAGGACCTAGCTACTATGAGTTTAGGTCTCAGCCATTCACTATCACGGTGAGCGAGCCGTCGAAGCCTCGGCTCACATGACTGAACGCGGTACCAGGTTCAAGCTCAAATTCTCCCCAAACAAGGTAGACACGATGATCGTACAAGCAATTGCACTACTCGACGATCTCGACAAGGAGATAAATATCTATGCCATGCGTGTCAAGGTAGGTTGTTTTCCGTACGTGTTTCTTTACAACACACGAACTAGTATTCGGGTGTTCTCCTTAGGAATGGTATGGCTGGCACTTCCCCGAACTTGCAAAAATACTCAACGACAACGTCGCGTACGCCAAGGTTGTAAGCGCAATGGGTAAGAACTCGCGAGTTTTCGCTCAATTCTCAATGCCCTCATGCACTGCCACTCCAGGTTTCCGCACGAATGCGGCCACCACCTCATTCGAAAAAATCCTTCCAGAAGACCTAGAAGCAGTTGTCAAAGCAGCTGCCGAAATTTCTATGGGTACCGAAATATCTGAGAGCGACATCCAACACATACACGCTCTATGTGACCAGATCATCGCCATATCTGCCTACCGAGCCCAGCTGGCGGAGTATCTGCGAAATCGGATGAACGCTATCGCACCGAACCTGACCGCCATTGTCGGCGACCTTGTTGGAGCACGGTTAATAGCCCATGCTGGCAGTCTCTTGAGCCTCGCAAAGTTCCCTGCCAGTACTGTACAGATCCTTGGCGCGGAAAAGGCTTTGTTCCGCGCGTTGAAAACCAAGCACGACACACCGAAGTACGGTATCATATACCATGTATGTCTATGTCTTCACGTAGTGTTATCATGGAAACTGAATACGACTTAGGCGTCACTAGTCGGTCAAGCACCACCGAAGCTCAAGGGCAAGGTCTGTGAATCCGTGCTTCTTCCGGTTTCACAAGTAACCTTTTTCAGATGGCCCGCATGGTAGCGACTAAAACTGCACTTTCAATACGTGTCGACGCCCTAACAGGCGCAAGTGGCAATCCTCGGTCTCCGGCTTTTTCTGCTGCCTCCCCTTTGTCGTAGTCTGTGCGTTGTGTTGTTGTAGTGATTGTTGATAGGACTCCTCCTTGTCATCGTCATCATCGTCATCCTCTTCTTCCTCCCCGGATTCCTTGCTTCGTCCGTTGGTGCTGACGCTGGTGATAGTATTCGCTCGCGTGCGCTTTGGTTGAGTAGGCGATTGGGAAGCCGCTGCCCTGGTGGTTGGCGCAGGTGGAGGACTGCCAACGTCATACGATTTTCGTTTCGTCCCTCTTCGGCCATTCACGGGTGCAGCAGCCGCACCGTTAGCGCGTGCTTGCGCTTCCTCGCGCTTGGTGAGTTCCTGATGTGCTTGCGAAAGTAGATACAAGCCATTGGCCGCAGTGCTCGCTGCGTTGTTGGTACCGACAAAACCGGAATCGGCTGTCTCTTGACTTGCGGTGACTGAGTTGGCGAGGTTTGAGCTTGTGACCGGAGCGTGTGTGGCTGAATTATATTGGTTGGATGGGTTGTTGAGAACACCCGTAATAGCCGAAAGGGTGTTCGGAGTGATTGTTGGATTGGTCGAGGAGGTTGAGCTACTGTTCATGAGGGCGAGGAAAGCGGCGGTGTTGGGAGAGGGGGGCGGGAAGGAGACGGGACCGCCCACAAGGGGAGTAAGGCCGGGTGTTAGGCCGGTACGTGGGGTAAGGCCAGTGCGGGGAGTTAGACCCGTACGGAAAGAAGCCGGATCGAAGGGGAGATGAGGGCCCGCATCTGAGCCCTGTTGTGGACCAGCAAGCATGGCCGGGGAGAGAGGCCCGGCACGAAGAGAGTTCGTGAGGGTGGAAGTAAACTGCCATGCGTAACTCTGGTCTGAAGGAGATGCAAGTGCTGCAACAGGTGGGAGGACGGTTCTGGGTGAAGAAGGGCGGGTCGCATTGTTCTTGGGTTGGGAGGTGGAAGATGATGACGGGGGCCTGTCAGCATGAGAGTTCTGAGAGTGATCGGATGCGGGGCTGGCCGAGTCTCTCTGCGAGGTGGAAGTGTGTCGAACGTTGGAGGGGCGGGAGAAAGACTGCTCGAATGGGTTGGGTTCGAGGTCGAAGTCAGAGCGGGTTTGTCTTGTCGGAGGGTGTCTGGGTAGCTGGTGATGCTCAGGGGAAGAAGGTTTCGAGATAATGTCACTGTTTTTGGGAGGAGTGAGCGACATCGCAATGACGATGAGGCTACGTAGTGTGAGCACGTAGTTCTGTTGGGTTGAGTGCTGTGATGACGACAGAACAAGCTTACAAGGTTCGGTGACGACACTCGTGGGGGCGAGGGTTCCGCTGAAAAGTTGGCCGACTCCGATTCGCAAGGGTTTTCAATTCCCCTGCTAACTTTTATTTTTTTTTGGAAATTCACCGATTCCGGTCCCAACTTGGAGCTTCTCCTCGACAGCTGCGCTGGTCCGTGCGTTTGTCCCGGTTCTCTTAGATGGGAGAGGGTTAGCAACTAAAAGATGACGACGTCTGACGTAGTCGTGTTATATTCAACTTCAGGCGGAGCTCAAATCCTTCCCCTTACCTTCCTGTTATATCGCAGATCCGACCCACGTCATATGTCCGTTCCCTTGCCAGGACTCCTATCACCCCCGCCCACTGAGGCACTGTCATTTGGCACATCGTCGTCCGAGTCTTCCTGCTCCAGCGACGAAAACCGTGTTTTTTAAACAGAACCAGAGTATGTAGTAGCTTATCAGTACATTGACATGGACGCACACAACCACCGCGTGTTTCGCTCGACCACCCGTCACCTCATGCCCACCCTAATATCCTCCCCCACCTGACCTAATAAGGATACGGCAACGTACCTTCAACTGGTCCGTCCACGATCCCCTCCTTCTCTGCACACTCGTCCAAATACCCTAATAGCACATCTCGATACATCTTCCTCCCTTTGTAAACAGCAACATCCTCCGGCCAACTCCGCACTGCACTTGCCAACCGCCCTGCGACCCCCCTTTCTCGAACAAGATCTTCTACCTTGAAAAGATAGGTGCGTATACCAAATACGATAGCTCCCGTCCGTGGTAGCCGCCTCAGCGTTTGCCTCTCATTCCGCAACCGCAATGTCGCCGGACGAAGGTACGCCGCTGGATCTGCACTATGTCCGCGTCCATGCTCCAGGCTGTCCTCGGGACCGTTCGTCGACTCTGACCATCCCAATTCTTCAGGGTCAACATCCGACGTCGTTTCTTCTTCGATATCGAATGATCGGCCATCATCTGCCGCTCGCTTATCCTTGCTCGGTTTGACGACTTGAATGAAATAATTATTCCGTATCACAGGCTTGTCCACGGCCATCCGCCCGAAAAACCTTTCCATGCTCATCTTCAGTTTTTCCTTGACTGCGCATCGTCGTTAAGTCGAGAGTCCACGACGCCTTCTAACACAGTAGGAACCAACTCACATTGTGGTACATTTCCTGACAAATGAATCTCGTCAAGCGGCTTTCCGATCTTGTCTTTCATCCGCCAAAACCCTGGGGGTGCGGGAGTGACATATAAACAAAAGTATAGTTGGCCGTCATCCCACGTTGGTCACACACCTGGTATGGATATCGACCCTGCTTGGAAGTAGTACTTGCCATCCGTTCCTGCGCCGCAGACAAACGTCAGATGACCTCAACCCATAAACCTCCGCCTTACAGGTCCCGCTTAAGCTGCACGGAACAAAGCGGCCCCATCTCACACACCTTCGATCATAATCGCCACATCCTCCTGCACCCTTTTGGGACAAAGTTCAATCGACACCGCGTCGCACATTTGGATGTTGATAATGTAAGCAACTCACAGGCCTGTCACAATTCTCATTGCCTCCTCACCCATATCAACACAACGCAGCGTCTCTAGTTTGCTGAAATCATAGGTAACGCCCGTCGCGAGTGCCGTGATGGTCTGGATAGGCATTCTATCATCCCAACTTAGAGGGATATTGCCGATGGATGGAATATGAGGTGCCGACGGCTGGAGCCGCGTGACTTGGAAGGAGCGAGGGTACCGGCGGACAACGTATTCTGCCACTTCGTAAAGTAACTCCTTGGCTGCAACCCGTCCGATCGGTGCCCCACGTTTGAAGTCGATGGGAAAAGTCAGGGACGAAGACAATCTGGCCTTCTTGTCACGCACCAGCGTCAGCTCCCCCTGGGACAATTACTACGCCGTCTGCCCTCGAAGGTAAAACCCGCACGACATCACCACCACGCGTACGAAGTCTAAACTGGCGTACACGCTGGTAATACACAAAGTTCGAATCCAGTTCGATCCATTCGCTCCATGGCATAGACCGGATACCCATTGTGACACTGGAAATCCAATACGAATCAGCAACTGCTGGAACTACAAAAGCGAGGCAAGCTAGAGTGAAACCCGGAGAACATTAACGCCGAATCGCTGCACGTTCCCGCGCACGGACATGGTTAATCCCAACCGCAGTCACGGAATACCTTTCCTCGGCGTACGAAATAAAATAGAAACAGTAATATCACGGCAAACGGCCTACTAATCCTATACCAAATAGGTAGAGGAATTACTGAAGCAAACTCACTGATACTCGCCCCATCTAAATGGCCGATAGGGAATGGGTTGAACTTCCATGATACCGTGAGGACAGGGCAATATTTCCGGGTAATTAATTCTCTGAGGAGTCCATACTTACGTATGTATGATTCAAAATTAAAGGTATATTAGAAGCTGCGCTCCCCAACGGCGGGCAGCTGACGCTCACCTCCGGGCTCGCGAGTTTTGTTCGCATTTGATGTGCTGCACGGACCAGTATCAACTGAGTCCCTCGGCAATTTTTCCTTAATACCACTCTGTGCAGTGGTAGGGTGTGTCGTGGTCGACGTGCGGATCCACTGAAAGACATTCCAAATCACAAGGAATGCAAGGGCCTGGAGAATGAGAGAAAAGAACGCATGAGACGTCCACGGGATCGTTTGTGGCGTCCGGACATCGTCTCCGACCATATTTGCGTGCGTGTCCAGGGCGCTAGAGCCCACGACAGTGACGATGTACGACAACAGCTTCCACATGGATAAGAGAGCGGGAATGGCGTTCACGTGTGTCTGTTTCGCTGAGGGGAAGCTCCACTAAAAAGGTGTGGAATAGAGATCCTTCCAGAGTGTGCCCAGGACAGAAGGAACTGAGTGAGAGCAGGTATCTGGAACGCTACGACTTAAGTCTGCTGATACGAACCGAGATAAGGACCTACTGCAGCCTTATCATGGTTGAGCGGACGATAATGGTGCGGTCCTAGGACCTAGGTTTCCGGGTTACAGATGGTGTATCTCCGCAAGCGCAGTCCCGGATAGTTGGGCGTAATCCCATGGTAGCCTCAGTCAGGAGCCACGACCTTCTTTGCCTTCCAGACGATGCTGGGCGTAGTACCACCATCATATGGAGAGAATCATGTGACAAGGAGGGTACGTGCGAAGAGTGTTTCATGTCCAAACTTGGTCTGAGAACGACCTTAGCAGAGTAAGATGGCTGTTGTCGTCTGATAAGAATCCGTAATACGAGAAAACGGAGGCATTACTTGGCATCGGGTCGTATCCGTGAGTAAGCAAGGGACTTCCTACTCTCCATAATACTTCCATGAGCACCCAACCGACACGGAAGGCCCTCCTTGGCTTATACGGCGCGACACTACGCGCGGCCAGGTCTTTCAAATCGTACAACTTTCGCAATTACTTCTTGCAAAGAACCAGAGACAACTTTCGCACCTTATTGGTAAGCATTTGGAATGTATCTCGCGACAAAAGTACTGACAAAAGCCATATGTCTATCTAATTACAGGTTGAGAATGACCCGGACAAGGTGTCGCGCGCATACGAGCAGGTCGTCGGAGAGCTCGCAGTGCTAAAGCGGAGTGCAATCGTCAACCAACTCTATGCTGGCCCGCCTCTTCCCATAGAGAGGCAGGGCGCTGCAAAGGGCAGCGTCTGAATGTGAGCATCCGAGGAGGACAGCGCATAGGCACGCTGTTGTATAGGTGCCGCAAGTGTACAAGTCAGGCTGCAGACAACATAGTTCAAAGATTACATGTGGAGGTAGCGGGAGAATTCTGATCGGGGAATGCCAAGTGCAGCCACGTCCTCCAGCCATGAGGCGACTGAATTGCGGAGCCTTTTAAGTCAGACAACTCGACTGACCTCGTTCAGCCCTCCGTGGGTAATCTAATGACTTGGCATCCGCTGGCATTTGATCATTTGTGCATCGATTGATCTAGGTTACCCGTCTGAATGATTACAAGCAGGTCGCATTCGCAACGCGTGTGTTCCATGCTACAAGGGAAGAAACCCACGATGGATCGACCACGGGACTGGATAGTAGATTCCACGGTGGTCGTCAGTGCCAGAGGCTACGATAGCAGAGGCTCAGGATGTAGCGGGAGGAACTGTATCATTTGCTATCCTTTGCAGCTGGGTTCTGCTTCGCAGACCCGCTCCACAACCAACTCGGCTTCCACCAACTGGCTCCTGAGGTTGCCGACGTGTCTGTGACCTCGCTAACAATTGGTTCAGGAGTGGTAGGCCCTTCCTCTCCTTTTCGTTCGGCACACTCGACATAATCCGCCTTCCACTGGTCCTCGGCGCCCTTGAGTCTCGTTAAAAACTCTTGCCTATCCTTATTTTCACGTTGTTCCCGTTTCGCTGAAACTTCGTCAAGATGCCTCGTCTTCTCAACTTCTCCCGGTTTCGTATTGTAGTAGTAGACACACATCGCTCCGACTGTGAAGGCTTGTGCCGCAACACGCGCACGCATCCAATATTGCATGTTCCAGGATTGGCGTTTGCGAAAACTGAGGATAGCCATAGTCAGTGCACCTGTGGTGGCAAGGACGCCTGCAGGGTGTATGTTGTCAAGTTCATGGACATTCACCGAGTAGTTTGAGAATACCGACCTAAAGGTACCAAAGGCTCCTCCTTTGATTTCCGCCATACCTTCTCAGACCAAGGAATGATTTCAGTCTCGGTTGTGTCTGGTCCTTGCGAGTGTACATGTGTGGTGGAAGCCATGACAAAACCAGGATTAGAGCTTGTACGGAAAGCGCAGTTTACCTGAAGTTTACAACCTGCTGAGCTTGGTCTTGTTTGCACGAGCTCACCATCGAGTGTGTCGGAGATTGAACATTTGAACACCCTTCGCATATGCCGCCCGATCAGCATTACGACGTGCGCCGACTCATAGTACGGCACATCTTCACTCTTCTCCAGACGCTTCTGGGCTTGTTGGCTGATCTTCTCTACTCGGGAATTCGTAGGGATCCAATACCGTACCACACCTCCAGCCTCTCTGGTGAAACGTGGGTCCAGGAACTTCTCAAAGGTCATCCCGGACGTATCCGCTGTGAGCTCGGCATGTACAAGGAGGATTTCATCCAGCTCATCGAGGAGCTACGAGCTATGGGTCACCGCGACTCCAAATTTGTTACCCTGGAAGAACAGCTTTCGATATTCATGTACACGTGTGTGACCGGCCTGACGATCAGGCATGTGGCGGAGCGCTTTCAGCGTTCAAACGACACAGTATCTCGGTGAGTTTTCATGAAAGTTGTAACGATATTTGACCCTATAGGTGAACAGCTACTTCAAGAAAATGCTCTTTATATTCTCCGATCGACCTTTCTATTCCACCCACGTGCGGTTTCCAACCAACGAGCCTGTCCATCCGAAGATACGACGTAACCCCAAGTTCTGGCCGTACTTTCGGAACTCTATTGGTGCAATAGACGGCTGTCACATCCCCGTATCCCCCCCAGCAATCATACGTTCGAACTACCGCAATCGCAAAGGGTTTCTCTCTCAAAATGGTCTTTTCATCTGCGATTTCGGACTGAAGTTTGTATACACGCTAACAGGGTGGGAAGGGTCGGCAACCGATGCTCGTGTCTATGGTGATGCCATATCTACCAATCTTCGAATCCCCCCTGGAAAATATCTCCTCGCCGATGCCGGCTACCCCTCGCGTCGTGAGTTACTTGTCCCTTATCGCGGTGTCCGATATCATCTTGCAGAGTGGGGCCGCGCCAACACCCGGTAAGATCGCTTTTTTTTCCTTTTCTTTCCATTATTTTTATTTGATTTTCACAGACCCTCGACTAAGGAGGAATTATTTAACCTACGGCACGCATCTGCCCGGAATGTTATTGAAAGAATCTTCGGCATTTTGAAGCGCCGGTTCCGAATACTTCTCCTGGCTCCTGAGTACGATGTCGACGTGCAAGCACGCATCCCTGCCGCGCTGTGCGCACTGCACAATTTTATTTACAGCTGCGATGGGAATGAGGACGAGCTTGATATCATGGTCGATGCCGATGAAGACTTGGATGAGTGCCAGCTGTGGCCGGGGACTCCAGTCGGTCCTCAGGTGGCCGCAGGCAGGGCAACTGAAGCGGATGATCTCACTGTGAGCAGGTTGCGGGACGATATTGCAGTCGCGATGTGGAATGATTATCAGACTGTCTTGAAGGAACGAGCGCAGAGAAATGGGACGGGTACAGCATCAGACACGGAATCAGATTTTTTTGAAGAAGTCGCAAGTGTGTTATAGCTACGTAGTATTCGTAATTACCAGAGTGGATCAGAGTTCGTTTTTGAAGCACGCCCGACATGTGAGACTAGCCAAAATGCGATAGAATTTGTAGGTACTACAAACATGATTTTTGGCTACAGAAAACGACGACGACAGGAACAGCAAAAGATGAAGTTACAACGCAAATTGATTTCCGGCCTCACTGCTCTCCGGTGCTAATCTTGAGTTGGTATACATGTCTGCAGCATACGCGCGCCGCGCTTCATCGTCCGGTAATGATATAAAAACAGCTGCAGTGTTGGAATTGGCTGAGAATTGGCGCGTCATATACGCACGGTGGTGAGGCAGTATCTCTGAATCCCTGTACAATGATTGAGTGGCCATCCGAACAGCCATAAGCGGATCCATGAACGTAGTTGAGAGCTGGTCCCCCAGGCGCCGGATTGTGTTATCGACGGAAATGACTGCAACGGTGTGTGAACTGCCTTGAGGGTTGGCCTTGCTTGACGAGGTTCGACTGCGCTTGCTTTTGGGAGCGGACGTCACGGAAGTTGCTGGGGGACACTGGTTTGAAAAGAGGAGGGAAGGGGGGGCTGTATCCGTGACATCGGCAGACATCGTGTTGAATGAACGCTTTCCACCCGAAGTGGAAGTGGGAGGGTTGGAAGCGGGGGGATCAGAAGTGATAGGGTTGGAAGCGATAGCCAGACTGCCAACAGACACGACAGAGACAGGAATAGAATCACTGACAGATGGAGGGGGGATGGGAGTAGTGCCAGATGCGTTGCTACCATCGGTACTTGCAACGGGGATGGGGTTTGATGCCCCAGCACGGAAAGCGTGGGCGCCAGTAGCACCCCCCTGCGGAAAGATATCCTCCAAGTACTCCAGATACTCCCAGCCCTTGTTGCGGAAGGGCTTCATGTGCACATTTCCCTGAGTGAACTTCAGTAAAACCTATCGTCCATCGATAGTGAATACGTACCTTCACAGCGATGTACTTACCCCAACTCTCCGCCGCAAGCGCTCCGCCGATGTTTGCCCCACACTCATTGTCCCAGTGTTCACCCGATTTGCTGCGATAAGTCACGATCGCGTTGTAGGTTTGTTTGAGCTATGCTGGATGTCAGTGAGATGAACCGGGAAGCAAGAGATGAAAACAACGTACCGCACCCCACTTGATAGAAACATTCTTGTGATCCTTTATCTTTCCAGAGACATGGAGTGGGCGAAGGTGCTCGGCAACGTTGGCGTATGTAGATTGACGAAAGTTCCCGGTATCGCCTCGTTCCGCGCGATGCTCGTGCAAGTAGCGTACGAGTGCGGTGACTTCTTCGGGTGTCCAGTCAGCGCGAAGCTTTGGTTCCGTCTCCACTCCTGGATCCTCTGTTGCCATCAGTGCTGCGATGTTTGATCCCAAAACGTTGTAGACTTCGACCAGTATTCGCCGGATAAGCTCACGTCGAGTATCAGCGTAGGCGAGATGTGGAGGCGAGGACATATTACCATCGAGAGGAAACCACATTTCAATCTCCGATGAATTGACCCGGAATATTCCACCACTACGTCAAACAAGACCAAGCTCAGCAGGTTGTAAACTTCAGGTAAACTGCGCTTTCCGTACAAGCTCTTAGCCAGGTCGTAGAGGGTCGGAATAAGCGATGACCGGCAGTTCCCGGGTCTGACCTCCACCCAAGTTCTTGCGCACGGCGAGTTTTGTTCAAAGTACACAGCAGTGAGTTTGTGTTCATAGCGAGCCTACCCATTATGCGAAGCTGACGGAAATAATCCATAGCTCATGGCTACCAAAGCAGCTGCTGCCGCGGTCGTGAGTTTTCTAAACTTTGTCGTCGACGTCAGAGCGTCCAACGTTTCGCCTCACACAAACAGGACTTCACGCGGATTTACACAACCCTTGGTCTGGGCAAAGGTTGGAGCGCTTTGAATAAGCGGAGGAGGGCGGGACGTTGACTTTTCTTCTTTTTCTTTGTGCAGAGACCATCGCGGCCCTCCAGGCCTTCCGCAAGCGGCACACAGATGCTCAACGTATCCATGGTCAATACACGTCGCAGCCTACGACGGTTGACTTTTCACACTACCGCTCGGTCCTGAAGAACCAGGCTATTGTTGACGAAGCCGAAAAACTCTTCAAGGATTTCAAACCCGTCACGTACGATGTGAATGCACACATAAAGGCTGTGGAGGCTTTTGAGACCAAGGCGGTGGGTGAACCTCCTTGTGCGCATGGGAAGGAGTGTTCCGGTTCTAAAGAGATACATTGCCACAGGTGGCAAAAGCTCAAGAAACAGCTGAGAAAATCGACGTCGAGCTGAAGGAGCTTCAGGCTACGCTCGCCAACATCGAGGAAGCTCGTCCATTCGATGACCTATCGGTAAATATTTTTGCACCGTAAACGTCGTGTGACTCTGAGCGTCTGTTTCAAATAGTGCGATGATGTCGGCAAGGCACACCCACGGATAGTGGAGGCTGTCGAAACCATGGTGAAGAAGGGCAAGTGGACTGTTCCCGGTATGTTTTTCTGTTTCTCCCTGCAGTGACTATCTAACGTCTTCTGCAGGCTACAAGGAGAAGTTCGGAGACCTTTCTCTCATGTAAACTGGCCTGTATATCCCCACCTTAGAAGTGACAGTTTTTAGAAACTCTTTCGTATCATTGTCTGATATCAATTGAGCTGCACTTTGAGATGGTGACCATGGTAGCTCATGCACAAACATGTGTCATCGCCTCGTTAGCTCGTGAAAAGATAAGAAAAGACAAGAAAAGATTAATGCAGACAACAGTGAACTTTAAGGTGTTAGATTGAGGGTAGTGCGAGTGAGTGGACATCAAAGCGGATTATGTAAGTGGTGGCATTGCAAATGTGCAACGGCCCCGGCGGGACACACTTATGTTGACCACGACCTCCTGATACGACCACAACCATCCGCCGTCGCTACGGTTCCACCACAGCATTCAAGAGAACAATGACATTCGGGACTCCTTCACCCACAAAAATGGAGTCGTCCATGACGGGGATGGGGTATTTCTCTGCACCTTTTGAACGCTTTATCCGAGACGAAGCCTCAGACTGGGCTGGCGCCTTCACATTGCTCGGTGTGTCCAGCCAACTGTTGTCGTCCATCTCCGCATAGCTGACTTTTCGCCCTAGACACTATGGAGACCTACTTCGATTCCCGTATAGATTTGCTTCAGAGGCAGATCCAGAAACACAGCGATAGACTCAAGATGAAGGCGGAATTCGCGTTAAAGAAACACGCACAATCTGGCGATATCCTAGCGGAGAACTTCGACCGCGAGATTAGGAACTTCAAACTGAAAGCATGTTTGCATTCCCCTATCGGCGTGTCGCGGTCCCTAATAGTTTTCGTAGGTTTCTGCGCGGATGCAGACCCTCGTTAATTCTTGGCACTCAGCAAAGGTCGTCCGTACGCGCGAGAAGGTCTCGTTTTTCTTTGGCGTGATGTCGCTACTGGTATCAGCTCTGTTGTTTGGTCTGGCGCCAGAGTAAGCAAATGATGTTTAATACTTGGCCACCTTGCTGATACCACATGCCACAGGTGGGTACACGTAGCTTATACGATCCAGGGGCTATACCTACTACCGTTGCGGGCCTACACCTATAAGAAACGGTCGTGGCATTACTTCCTCTTTGACCTCTGCTACTACGTGACAATCCTCAACTTCATTTATATCTGGTTCCTGCCTTCTAGTCCGGCGCTGTTCGTTGCATGCTATTGCCTTTCCCACGGTTCACTCGCGAGCGCGGTCATCACCTGGAGAAATAGTCTTGTCTTCCATGATTCCGACAAGGTGACGTCGCTCTTCGTGCACATTTACGCTCCGTTCGCGTTCACTGTCATTCGGTAAGCTATTACTCTTATGAGACACCCATGCCTTGCAATTTACATGAATTTGCACACAGGCATTTCTACCCAAATGCGCAGGAACGTTTCCCCGCATTGGCACAGCTCCCACACCTAAATCCTGGTCACGCTCTACTCCTCAGTGGCGTTATTTGTAAGAAGCTTTGGTTATCTGATCATTCCTTTAACTCGTATGGTTTCGCAGATCTTTCGTGGCAACTGTTGTACTGGAAGGTACTTGCTACACTTCGAAACGATGGGCACATGCTGATTGTTCGTTCCAGTTTGTTCTTATAGACCGCAAGACCAAAATTTCGTCCGGCCAACGTACCACGTCGTTTTCTTGGCTTCTCAACGATAAACGTGGCAAGATCGGGCAGTTACTATCTAGGATTACTCCTGAACGTCGTACACCTTGCTTTATGATTGGCCAGTTTGGTACGTTCTTCTAGTGCAATTGATCGGACGGGTTGTTGTACTTACGGACTGTCAGTCTACTCGATACTGACCGAATTGCCCGCTATTTATGTTCTTTACGACAGTCCTCGCTGGAGCGGAACATTCCTGATTCTAATCTTCGCCGTAAGCGTCTGGAATGGTGGTGGTTACTACATCGAAGTCTTTGGTCGGAAGTACGTTTCTTCTTATTTGGGCTGTCTCGTACAGTCGAACTGACCGGGAACCTCTTAGGTTTGAGCGTGAGTTGGAGGCGCTACGCAAGGAACTGGCTGAAAATAATAACCGTTCTGGTCGTTCGAGTCCGACTTCCACTGAGAATGGGTCAGCCGCCAATTCCCCCGCTAGTCCTACGACATCGTTACCGGCTGCGTCGCTTGATGGACTGGCAGGGGACCTTAGCGTAACCCACGATAAGGAACTATGATACCCACCACCCGACGATCACAACATTCAGGGATATGACTGGTTGGTTTTGTTTTGTTTTGTTTCTCGATGAAAGGATCAAGAATGTTACCGCGTCCGTGTAGTACTGACTTATATGCAACTTGCAGTTCTTCTCAATGGCGATATCTTACGGTTTCTTTGTACATACCAGGTAACTACATACGCACGTTTATGTCCCTTTGCTACGCCCAATACATGATGGGCCCATAACTTAACTAATGATCTATAGAGTTCATCACCTTGTAATGGAATCCTTGCCCATCTGAAATTCGTTCCTCGGGTGCACTTTTGTTCCACGCCCGTTAGTCAACCTCTGTTTTGGAACACGATTGACCCTGGTTTTCCCTGCCAAAAATCCGAGCAAGTTTGCAAAGTTGCTACCATTGGACAGCATGACAGCTTAGGCGGCATAATGTCTTCTGCAGCTTCACAATATCATTATTTGAAAAACCACAATCCCGTTGGTTAGGAGTTCCAGCAATATCGTGTCGGTTTCTTCACACGTCGACTCGGAGCGCATTGTTTTCTACTAGTACCTGCGCACGCTATGCACACGTGGTAGGAGCACTGCTTGCAACGTAGCACTCTATGCTTCTGAAGGTCAGCTGTGGGTCCCGATATGTAAGTCTACCTCAGCCCGATCGGCAGTCTGACAACAGCTGAAAAGCGTCTGATTCTCTTCATGGGCTTACCCACTGACTTGACATGGCCGGAGGCTCTTGCAGTCTTACCTGGCATTGTTTTCATCCGTGGATGAAGACGACCTATGTTGTTCTACGGGTGGCGGTCCTGCCTCTCCCCAGATAATACGTGTACCATTTTGGTGCATCTTTATTATAAATGGACTTCTGGTAAACTCTTTTCACCGAGAGCTATTATCCCTACAATGCGCTTTGCAGTGCTTCCTCGCACTCATTGTTGCAGCGACCGCCATGCCCGTTGAGACTAACGCCGTATGGTTAGCTCGCGGCTCGCCACCGTTGCGACCAGCCAGTGTTGTTCGTAGTGCAAAGATCAGAAGAAATCCTTCGCTTCGTAAGCTACCCATTGTTATCTCGTAGGACGGTTGAATAATTCTCATGCCCGCAGCCATGAAGAGGGGTCCCTGTACCATATGCCCCTCCTACCTGCCCAACCACCTAATGCACAAGTTGCCCGCATGCCATGGGCTGTGTAGACTTCCGGAGCAACTCTCCCCGCCCGCAAACTTTCCCCCTGTTCCCGAACTTTTGTGACGAAGAATTCTACTCCTTCACATATCCTCGTCTTCAGAATGCGTGCAATTTCTGTCCGAAGATACGCTGACAATTTATATAGCGCATCACCGATCGATGGTGTACATACACCTTAGTATCAAGTTATTTAGACTGTTTCGACATCATGGACCACGATAGCAACTCAGGTACTGGACGAACCTTTGTCTTTGGGATCACGAGATAAACCTTTCAATTGGCTTACACGAGTTCAACGGTAGAAGGGAGCATCAAATCAGGTATCTCGAAAAGCAGCCCATGAACATGCAAGAGGAGAGCGTCTGTTGGATCGATACGATGGAAGACCGGCATAGACAAGGACTCCTGATTATGTCTTCAGGACGTAGAATCTTGTTACGGTAATGTCATATTTTTTGAGTCTGCCACGACACTGGCCATTTCAGTGCGGATGTGAACAACTGATTTAGGGGTGTTTTTTCCAGGATAATCGGGGCCGGTGACTCCCAAAAGGAGGGGGCTTGGACGCCCTCTTAGGGAGCATGATTGGCATACGTCGCTAACAAGTTTTATTTTGCAGTCACAGACTCTGCGGTGGTTCCGCTTTCCACGCACGTATGCCCACAGTCTATGTACTACGTGTCATTATATCCAGTTTCAGCTTCAATTACGTCGATGAACACTGGATTATCATCGTGGTGAGTCTCGGTGTACTGCAAACTACCATCGCCTACGTACTTATCTCACTCTTGCAGCATCTGGTTGTAAGGTTTCCTTGTTTCTATCGACAACTCTGCGTCAAAACCGCAAGATCTTCCCAGATCCATGATCGTCAGACACTTCCCGATGTTCGCCGAGTGTGTGCCCCTAGTGTTGCCACTTGTAAAAAATAACGTCAACCTGTGGTTGCTGCAATGCTTGATAAAGCTTGTTGAAAATGCAAGCTGGGTATAGCGCCGTTCTTGCAGTTGGCAGCATAAAAAGACGTGATAAAATTCTCATAACTTCCGGCGCTTCGCAAAGATGCGACCCACGAAGTTCATTCTCCTTACCTTTGCTGCGTACGTGTACCGTAGCGTGTGGCATGTCCGTGTACGGTAGCAGGCCAGAATTTTCCTTTCATTTACAGTAGGGAAAACGGAGACGAAGAACCCGAAACCCTGTGCCAGCGAGCAGTGCACCTCAGTCTCACTACATACCCAAGCGGGCTAGGAGCAACCTCAAGCAGCTGTGACTCATACTAGGAATATTGCATCGCCGTGTACATGTTATAGATATAAGAGTATGTTCACAGTATCTGCATGCAGCCAGAGGCACTTTTACCATCCGTCCACATCTCGACAGGGGCTATGAGTCCCTATTCGGCGAAGAAGTGAAACCTAGCAGAGGCTGTGCCGATGACTAAGACCCTAGCTGTCTTTCGTTCCTCCTCGTCCAAGACAGATCGCATCCATCTGGAGTGTGTGATGAACAAGAATCCATTTGTTCCCCAACCAACTTATAACCCTCCGCAACCGCCTCTGCCGCCTGGCCCACCACCCGCTGCACCTCCAGACTACTCTGCTTACTGGGCGGCGGCGGCGGCAGCAGCCCAACAGCAGCCTCAACAACCGACCGCACATTACACTCCACCTTGGACTGCACCACAGCCACCAAGGCCACCCCCAGAGCAGAGTGCCCTGTATGCAAACTATGGTTATGGCGGACAGAATCTGCATTGGCAACGTCAACAACAACAACAGCCATACCAACATGCACCCCCGGTAGCACCTCCTCCTCCACCTCAACCCCAACCCCAGTATAATCCCTTTCACGCACATGTCGGCTTCCAGGCATACCCGCCTCAAAATTCGCAGCCCGTCATTTCCCAACCAACGTACCAACAACCGCCCCAACCCGTGGCCCCTCCACAAACCTACTTCACTCAACAGCAACCTCCACAACAACCGCGGCCCCCCCATGGCATCCATCATACACCGCCCCAAAATCTGCCTCCCGCGAAAAGACAGCGGTTCGACGGCCCTAGTGCAAGTCAGCAGCGCCAAGCAGGCCTTCCACCTCCGCAACCCCACTTCCAACCCCCACCCCCACCCCCCAATCTAGCAGGGGCAAGTCTGTACGGTCACGGTCAAAATCAGAATCAACAGGGCGCTAATCAGCTACTACTTGGTGGTAACAGGAATTCAATGAATAACCGAGGCGGCGCCGGCGGCGGAGGAAGGGGGAAGGGCCCAATGGGCAACCGAGGAGCAGTAAGCCACCATCGTGGCCGCGGGAATTCATTCATGAGTGGTGGAGTGGGTCGTGGCGGCGGCCAACAGGGTTCACTTCGTGGTCACGGCTCCAGAGGTGGGTTCGGGAAACAAGACTTCCACAATCGCAGAGGTGGGTCGTTCAGCGCTGGACACCATCAGGGAAATACCGGTAATACCAGTTTCCGTGGACGAGGTCACGGGCAAGGTCGCAGCGGGCGACAGGATGGAGCGAGCAGTCACACTGGGAACCGTGACGCATCGATGGGTAATTTCGGGAGTGGTGGTAAGAAAGATGAAAACCGGCGCACCCTCACAGACTTTAAGATTATCGGGCTTGAAATGCCCGAGCTAGGATGGACTTGGGGAGTGCTTCCCGCCGCTATCAAGGCGGAGGAGAAAGTAGCTGCTACCAATGCCGAGTTTTCACATGATCCCGTTAAACAGGAATCGATGGAAGGCGATACTTCCCTTGGGGGAAAAACCACTGAGCTTGCACCCAAAGGCAATAGTACTTATGTGCAAAGCGGAGAATCGGCGACTGCGGAGGTCAAAACTGAAACTTCCAACGCAGCACAAACCGTACCCCCGTCTCGCATTCGCATCTATTTCCACACACCTGCCTCTGCGGATGATTCACATCCCATCCCACACAATTACTCTTCCACACTTCGCGTTGCACCCATGGACTCGCGCAAAGGGAAGCGCAAAAAACTTGAGGATGATGATGCTGAGGAGGGACGCGAGCGTCCGCCTGTGCCACACAGCAGCCAGATGAGCGATGCGGCTAGCAATGAATTGGATGGAACGGGTAGGGCCAGCGTTGATCCTAGTGTTGCCGAGACTGCTAGTGAAGGCGACTGGCTGATGGCCGCTATTGCCGAGGACGACGCTGAAGCCGCCGACACTGATATTCGTGGCGATGATGAAGATCAACTTTGCGTGAGCCAGGTTGAAGAATCTCAGATTGCTGTCACTGAGACAAAGGTTTTGAATGCTGAGCCTGGCGTTGCAAGCGATGGTGAGTTTCCGACTTATTCGTTCTCCGTTCCCGATGGATGCTTTCGAGTTATGATGGAGGCGTCCATCTGACGGCTCTGAGGCTTCGTACGGCTAACGTGTATTCTGAAGACAACCCTGCTGCTGTCCTGGACCCGGACACCGTTCTAGAGGGTGTCGGTCTTTCATTGCCTTTCATTAGTCATGAGGACAATGAAAACGTTGCCGTTGACAAACATGGGCTACCAGGGCCTCGTGAAGGAGATTCTCTCCATTCAAATTCTGACGTTGTCACCATACAACGGGAGATGGATGTTGTCCTTGTTCTTCCTGAGGAGGGGGCCGATGGCGCCGCTCTAGAAGCAACACAGCCTTCGGCTGTTGGTGCTGAGAAGGATAATCTTCTCAATTCTCCTCTGGTTGAGTCGTTCCGCCTTGCCTCCCAGTCGAATGGATCCTTGAGTTCTTCATTCGATGTGTCGTCTAGTCGTGCTTCCACGCAACCCGCTACTCAGTCTGATAAGCCTCGCTTTGCAATGGAGCAGTCTGCTGATCCTGCAAGACCTTCTCAGGCGCAGGTCTCCGACGCCCGTTCCAGGCCCAAGCCGCTACAAGCTTTTGCTTCGCTCGCATCTACTACCGTAGACGATGCTCAGGATGGAGATCTATTCTCACAAGAAGAGGCTCTCTCCCAACCTCGCAGAGACGGCCATTCTGGGAACGTGATTCCAGAGGACGATAAAACCGTCGTTCGTGACAATGACCAGGAACACCTTCCAGAGCCGCCTGCATCACCTACGTCCAACACACTCTTGTCCACATCTTCTGGTTCCGCATGTGGAGACTCTGCGCAGATGCCCACCGTTGTTATGTCAAAGCGAGGTCGAGTCCCGTCTGCGAACCGGTTGTCGATATCGTATGCGGCGGGAGCCCGACGTTTGGTCGTCGATGCTGAAGTTGTCCACTATCTTCGCGTGTATAGAGCCGAAGGCCGCATCGAAGTGTCCTTGACACTTGAAATGGAAGGTGATGACAGCATAAAGGGCGTTTTGGTGTGTCAATTGGTTAGTCAGATTGGACTCTCCGCTCACGTTGTTACAGATTGAAGGGCTTTCCGAGGCGATGAAGTCGTATTCTCCTTTACCAATGGTTTGTGAGGCTTCCAGTGCAGATGAGACAATCCCTCCGTTCCGGAAGCATTCGCTACCGTCAAAGGTGAAGCTGGTCGTCCATTTGGACACAGAACGCCCATTATCTGAACCGAAGTGGGTCAAGTCCGGTGACGTGCAGGAATGGCTGAAGAGTATTTTCGGACGCATGTTTTGGGTCGCTGGTGCAGCAGCCGATGGATGGGAGAAAAAAATTGAGGTCGTGGATCCGGATCCGGTATGACCTCACATTCCCCTGTTATGGTCCGGTCCTTATTGATATCTATCAAAGGCTCCGACGATATGGACAGTGCTGGAGGGGTGGGCCGTGAATTCACCTGTAGGAGTGCAAACCGAGCGGCAACGCTTCCTCAAGACACACATGACCGAAGCTGATAACCTACTTGAAATACTACTGAGGCTCGTGCGTGGAGAGCGTGCGACACCCTTTTCGCAATCCACTCCTGCTATATCTGCACCAAGTATATCTGGACCACTCCTCGCTGCTCTCACTCAATCAAGTGCACATGGTGCACAACAAACCCATGTCTCTCTCGCCGTCCTCGCGATCTTCTACATGGCGGTTGACTTTGGACAAAAGGCGAAGGGGGAGAAGGGGAAAGCAGATGCAGAAGAGAGGATGGGTGAAATCATCCGCTGTCTACCCTCGCACTTGATTTACAAGAGCCTTGATGGTATATTCAAGGAGTGGCGAGCAGATAAGAAGGGTACTCGTTGAAAAGCCTGACTGCTATCATGTAGAAGTCTTTCACAGCAATTTGCAGCTTTTTTTTTTTGTCCTGTCCGACATCGTTCTCCGTGCTGCGTTTCGCTTGCAACCACAAGCTGGTCTGTCAATTGGCCATGACAGCTAGGCTCTCCTTGATGCGATGTGGACGAGGTGTATTTGTATTCATCTGACGGCCTGTAAATGATACGGTTGTCGGTAGTACGAGAAACCGCGCGTCTACAGCAAATGACAGCTCGAGGGGTCCGTCCTTCGAGGGAACGACTTGAATGCATCTCGTTGAAAGTTGGGACATAAATTCACACGGGGGTCGTCATGGTGTGAGCTTGCCGAACACAGAACCCCGGCTGCTACGAATCTGTAAGCGTTCGTAACTGCTACTACTATTTTACAAGTGACTTGTGAAACGTGCGGAGAGCGAGGGCATCATTTGATATGATCTCGTTCAAGGATGCTAGTGAGTAGACTGTTACGTACAGTTAAGCAAGGCTCCCTCCAGGTACTCCGCCATACATAGTATTCTCTCAAATCTCTCTGCCACGCACATCAGCATTCACCGATTAGCATGCGTTGCAATTGCTCAAGGTTTTTCCCACGTAAACCGGGCAATCGCTGTCACCACCATCGTAATCGCAGTAGCCCGCGAACTCTCCCACTTTCTGTCATACTCGTCAATAGGTGTTGTGTACAGGATGTGGACAACAGTCGTGCACGCACATGATAAGCGCAGTATGGCCCTGTATCGCCGTCGGCGTAATAACTGAAGAAAGACATGTCAGAAACCACGCTCGGGTGCGTAGTGAAATGGGCTGCTCACTGGCATAAGGTTTCATGTTCCCCGACAGTACTCTCGCACCCCAGAGTAAGGACCTGGCCTGCTACCGTGTGCGGGCAGGCCACACATTGCTCTGCGCGCACGTACGTAGCAAAGGCAAGGAGAACGGACGTCATTATGAGTTGCATCTTTGCGCGGGAGTTGGAGGTTGGGACAGGGGGGCCACCACGTTTTTATACCTCCAGATGCGAGAACGGTACTAGGTCCTGTTTCATTTTCAATAAGTCTTGTCAAACATCGCAGCAATAGCAGGTCGGCTTCAGCTTCTGCAAGTGGCAACGGTGACGACGCACTCGACGAACATCGGCCAGGGTCTGACAATCATAAAGAGATCTCGCTACGTGTTGACGCAGAGTTCTCCACAAAAAAAGAACCAACCAGAGGTCGCACGATGCAGAGCGACAGACGACGACCAGTCATGGTACGCACGAGGTCGGCTCAACGATAACCCAGTGTTCGTAGTTGAAGTTTGATAGAAAGACACGTACATAGAATGTGAGCAACAGGGCTATAACCGCGGAGTCTGCGACATTGTAATAAAGTCAGAACCTCAAGCACTGGTGGTTATGTAGCGATGAGGTGGCAGATCATGATTACTATTATGCAATGGTCAACGCACTGCTAGCTCCAACCACCTCTTGCATGGTAGCAAGGATAACGAAACCCAATCAAGTTAGCTTTGCGAGAAAAGCATCTTTGAATGTGTACCACGCGGCAGATTGTGCGAGGCCCACTACATTTTGCAAGGCTAGCACCACAAGCCATCCGCTTCGGACGTATTACAGCAGGAGGTCTTCCTAACTTTTCCTTGTTCACATAGAAGTATAGTGCTGCCAATCTGCAACAGCACGAGGTTTTGAAGCTGAAGGTGCGGTGTGGAAAAACACATCGTGTCGGCCGCCTCAAAGTCACGTGATCCGCGATATGCAGCGGACGCGTCACCTGTCATTCAGCTTCAGATATCTTCTACTACGATGGTACGTGGACGGGTCAAACGGGTTGTCCGTTTAACATGGTGATGAACTTGTGCAGTTCAGGAATACGTACGACTCGGATAATACTGTCTTTTCCCCTCAGGGACGCCTTCATCAGGTCGAATATGCTCTTGAGGCCGTTAAACAAGGATCTGCAGCGGTCGGTCTGCGATCAAAGACACATGCCATCCTTTTGGCTCTGAAGGTCAATTGCATACTACCCGTCCCGTGAAACCCTCTGCTGATGGCGCGCAGCGTTCCACTGGAGAGTTGGCTTCATACCAACAGAAAATGTTCCGAATAGACGACCATGTTGGTATCGCTATTGCTGGTTTGACGTCGGACGCACGTGTTCTCAGGTATGACGCAGTATGGCTTCGTCGGGAAAGTACGACGTCGATTTTTATACTCCAGCAACTTTATGCGACAACAAGCTATGAGTGAGCGCATGGTCTTCAATAGGCCAATGCCAGTCAACCGTCTCGTGGCCACCATCGCTGACAGTATGTCTCTTTCCTATAACTGTGCCTCCCCGTTCTCCATAAAATGTGAACAGAGGCGCAAGTAAACACCCAAGAATACGGTCGGCGACCTTATGGTGTTGGTTTCCTTGTCGTCGGACAAGACCAGTCCGGACCACACCTCTTCGAGTTCTCGCCATCTGGAAATTCGTATGAATACTTTGCTATGTCTATCGGTGCGCGCAGTCAGAGTGCCAAGACTTATCTGGAGAAGCACTACAAGAGTTTTGAAGACTGTTCGTCTCACCATCTCTACTACTGTTGGTTGAAGCTGACCTATCATTTGCAATGTAGGCACTCTGGAAGAGCTCATAAAACATGGTCTCCATGCACTCAGAGAGACTCTCCAGCAAGACAAGGAACTCAATGTGAACAACACGTCCATTGGCATTATCGGACCGACGGGCAGGCATGAAAAGCCGGTATCCCCGCCAAGTAAATTCCGCATCATCGAAGGCGAACCCGTCGCAGTATACCTCCAAAGCATGGATCAGAAGGAACCAGCTGATGGGGCACCGGTACCCCCTACAGCGGCGGACGAAGATGTACAAATGTCAGGGTAGCTTTACATCCGTGACACCTAGGAGCATGTACAAACCACTATTTGTATGACGATCGGGACTCGAACGATTTAGACAATGAGTGGGGAGAATGCGTTGCAGCAACGGTACAATTTTGTGACTGGCTTAACAAATACTAAGGCGCGACAATTTTGGCCTTCCGCCATAGTTGAGCTGCTACGCTTGGGCGGCGCAGTGCAACCAGAGTAGAGATCATCGAGCTCAACAGTGCTACACTACCTGCCTGGTGTGCGGCTGCAACAGGAACCGGTACGAGATACAAGAGCGTGGCTAAGCCAAGCATCACTTGTACATTAGCCATGAGAAAAGCCGCCGCCATTGACCTACGAGCTGTGGGCGGTAGAAGGCTGCGAACCGCATTACGACGGCTATGGAAGTATAGGAGACAAGTGCTGACGTATGTTGTCATGGCCTGGAGCGAGTAATCTGATAGGGCCACTAGTACGAAGGAAATGGGGACGCAACTTACCAGCAGTCTGTGGTCAAACTGGACAGTGGTTGGATTTTCAAAAATGTTTCTCCACCAAGTATCGGATCCGTCAGCGGCCTTGGCGTATGCCGGCGAGAACAATTCATCCATGGGGGGTGCAATACTCCCTCCCATGAGGGGGAATTCGTTATACAGCAGTCCCGCATCCAACCCGGCCACAAAAGCACCTATCCATAGGAATCAATAACCAGAACCTCAGTCAGCGATGCTACACACCTGATAGGGCAGTCAAGAACACCAACGCTGTCAAAGCACGGGATTTCCTAGTAAATGACTTGATAATCGGATTTGATAATACGGTCTCCCATGACACGGTCTTGGAACCGCTCCACGCCCCACTGCGGGCATACTTCCAATCCTGTATTACAGCAAGTCCGGTGCCGAGCATACCTCCGTATAAAACAAGTGCAGTGCCGAGATGCGCAGCAAGACGGTACTGCGATACACGCGGAACGCCACCTGGGGTGTCCATGATTGAATCCTCCAGACCGGACTTTACCATGTACCATCCGAGGACACCCTGAAAACCGATCAGAGAGGCCATTCCGGTCAATTTGGCGGGCATCGATGGCGATAGTTTCTTGCGGAACGCAAAGTACGCTAGCGGCGCAATAAAGGCAATGCCGATCACACGCCCCAGGATGCGGTGCCCCCACTCCATGTAAAAAATATTCTTGAACTCCTCTAGGGTGATGGAATGATTCATCCTAACACGAAGAATAATGGTCAACAAACAAAAGACGTTTGCAGACTCGTTTCAAAAGCACTGACAATTTGAATTCGGGGGTTGCCTTGTATTTGTCGAATTCCGCGTTCCAGTCCTCCACACTCCGCGGTGGCAAGATACCAGTGACTGGTCGCCATTCCGTGATGCTGAGTCCTGACTCAGTGAGGCGCGTAACGCCTCCAACAACTATGACCGCAAAAACCAGTGCGGAGGAGACCAAAAGCCACTGGCCGACCGCTGGAGGTGCCAGTACCGGCAAGGACGAGGTACCAACCCCAGTGCCGCCGGATTTAGATGAGAAGAAGCGCGGACCAAGTTCTACGAACTTGGTAGACCCGTGAAACGCGATGACAGAGTGACATCGCCGTGGAGGTGATCGAAGGCGGGGTAATGGTTTGGGTGGGTCTATCATGAGGCTACGTTTCAAGCCGATTGAGGGAGTTCGCGCCCCAAAAGGCGAGGAGAAATCTCGCATAGACCAACAAGCATTTCGAACACATGGACGCACAAGCGTGTCCACCAACCTTGCCACTTGCATTTAGTGTCTGTGGCGGCAACTTGAAATGGGACTAACTGGGGAGGACCTGCGTCGGCGTCAAAATCCAGTCACGTGATGAGAAGGGTATTTAAACGCGTGCGCTCGCCGGCGAACGTCAGGAACATGCTTTCGCTGACGAGGAGAGTAGTTGTTTCGAGGCAACGTTGGTCGCATGCACTATCGACGTCAACGACCGATATGGAGAAGGCTATCGTCTCCAAGTTGACGGAGCGCTTTTCTCCGACAGAACTCGCTGTGCAAGACGTGTCTGGTACGTCTGTCCTTGGTGGATAACAGCGCCATTCCAGTGACTATCGAACACTTGTCAAAGGTGGCTGTGGTGCTTTTTTTGCAATCAAGATTGCAAGTGAGACGTTCAGGGACATGCCAACTGTCAAACAACACAGACTTGTTACCGAAGTGTTGAAGAAAGAAATCGGAGGAATACATGGACTACAAGTACGTCGTCTCCACTACACCATTACAACAACCAACCGCCTTCGAAGATTAAGACATTACCACCAGCGTCTTGACACTACATTGCAGGGACATGCTGATTCTTCTGTTCCTGGGATCATAGAACAGACTAGAATACAACTATCGGTTATCATGGATATGATCCTGTTACAGCACATAGCGGGTGGATTCCACTCGATCTCTCACACTCTGCTACCTGCCCACGATCAACGCACGTCTACAACCATACGGAGACGTTACCTCGCATGGGCCACTCCTCGATACATTTTAAACATCAGTGCACCCAAACTTTGTCACTATACACAGCCAATTGCTGTTCTTTTCGTTAGCACCAGGAGCGAAATTGCTTCTCGCGCATAGCTTTCTCGATTTGGATCATCGTCAACCTGTGCGTGATGCAAGATTAGTACCACACTTCCAACAGTGCTCGAGTCTGGTACCTCTCTCCAGTTGAACTGCTTCTTCAGGAGGGCAAAGAAACGCTTGTCGGCCTACGGAGTCTTGAGTTTTCCAGAAACGCTGTGCAGGGTATATGTGAATACCTTTCTTCGCTTCTTATAACAGAATAAGATTTCCGTCCTTTCTTCTGATAGCTCTGATAGCGTGTTGACCAGAAGGGGGAAAGCTGGTTCGTAATACACGCAATCCGCTGCTAGAATGATATCAGGGCGGGGAATATACGATGGCACTTTTTCGCCCCTGACGCTCTATTGTAAGTCGGAAAACAGCCCAAGGGAACGTATACACCGCACCAGTTGAGCTCAGCGACGTTGACGAAGGATTGTAGGCTGTTTATGATCACATTATCTCGCATGATTCCAAGTAGTGGCCTGGGTAGTGGACAGCACCAGTGGCTAGGTCATACATTCTTGCGCTTCGAGGGAGTGAGTACAAACGCTTGGTCCGTAATCCAAACATGTCCACCGAGGGCACCAGCGACTAGCCCGACAAGTCCTGTCCCGCTTCCAAGTTCTAGTATCGTTTTTCCATGACAGAACTGCTCGCCCCGTAGAGCGATATAGTTCGAGAGAACCTGAGTTCGTGATCAATGTCATGCCATCGACGATATCGCAAAGTACGCACCTCGCCGGCTGGCCAGGCTATACCGCCACATCCGGGAGACGCATCCAACCTGAGAGTGATCTGTATCGCTGTAGCACTCCTCTCTGGGGAAGGACTGGGGAACGTCAAACTGATGCATTGGTTTTTAACGGAACGCGGCTGCGTTGGAACTAGCAAGATGTGATCACTGGGGTCGTCCTGGTTTCTGAGGTGACGAAGAGGGTCGAGCGCGTCGAGAGCTTCGTCCAGAGCGATCTCATCGGCGAGTAGGGACACATCGACAATCGACGACTCTGTGTTTTCGGCGACCATCATAGGTGCGATAGTGACGGTCTCGATGATAAGTTCTTGCGGGTGTCTGTATTACCGACTTGTATCCCGATCTATCATTGGGAGGTCCACAAGGACCAGGGGTAAGATGCACATGGACAACCAAATTCCAAGGATATGAGCGCGAGGAAAGCGTGCCTGACAGCAGACAGTCGTAATGAAGGATGCTCGAGAGTGCTCTCGACACGCTACATACGATTTACCGAACACCTCGACACTACTACTACTACTACTACTTCGCTCTCACCATCAGCAATGCTGTGTCGCGCCCACTTGATCGGTCGATGTACAATTAATGGCACCCCCATAATACTCCGGTGACTCATCGAATGCCCGCCAGCCATATCCACAAAGCCGCTTTCTCAGCACTTGATCGCTTGCAAACCACACCCTCCTAGTTTCAATCCACCGCCCACCACGGCGAACAGCTTGGAGGGACTTGGACTACCCACGACCATCCTGTCCCCGTCTTTATCTTGCTGCTTGACATGCCACGTATGCAAATGGACTCACCGCAGGCCCCTCTCCTAGCTAGAAGGCCTTCACGGGTGCAAGGTCCTCGACCGTGCAGCGCCTGGTCCTCACGCTCGTCCCGCACAGAAAGTTCCGAAGAGTGGGGCCGGACAAACGTTCGAGGACGTAGTATATCCTCGCATTCATCACCGTGTGATTCACGTCTGTCTCTCTGTTCTTCTTCGACATCTTCATCCACAACGGATCGCTCGTCTACCTTCGACGACGTACGATCATGGTCTCGTAACAACTATTCGCACAGGCGGAAACCCGCAGGGCCCAGGTCCCCTCATCGTCCTCGACCTCCCGGTCCGAAGCAGGCACCTGCAATAGACGCGCCGGTCCATCTAGGTGGGGTGGGGTCTTCCCAGACTACGCAAGTCAGCCTATGGGACGCCTCGCGTTCCCAAACGTCCAAGTCTGCGCTGGTCCCCTATTCACCTACAAATAATTTCTTTCTCGATTGGGACCTAATATTCAGAGTATTGTACTCATTCAACGCCTCGCAAGTGGGGTGAGTTTCTGCGATGGATCCAATATCTCGATCGTATCTGACCTGTAGTTCTAGGTAAGGATGATTATTGCAAACCGTGCAAGAGAAGTTCTAGCAAAAGAATGTGTTACCTCCGGATTCGTTGCCCGTAACACACCGCGGCCGCGCCGTATATGGCATAACGCGAGTCGTGTTGGCGTTGGCTTGCACGATCGCGTTTCGCACGACGAGTTTCGACGAGGCTGCTATGACTCTTACCGCTGACTACGCTTGTAAACCGTCATGGAGTGTACGTGCGATCATATGATCGCGCTCGCTGGACAGTCAATAGGATACAACGGACGTCGGTCACGATATGTAATGTTGATACAATGCGCACGTCGATTGATTATTCTGTGCAGATATCATTTGTCCAGCACGAAGACTTGCACACTTACCGGGTATCGATGAGGAAATATCCAATAACTGAGAGCGGGTCACGCCTGGAACTTGTATGTACTGACTGCCACTTGATATCCCTTCCGTCCTCACCGTATCAGGAAGAGGGTAAAAGACGGAGAGCCGACGGAAGGACCAGTCCGGGAGCTCACGGACCGGGAAAAGTGGCCAAAGGAGGTTGTACCGACCGAAGGCTCACTGTTTCAGAGACTAAATGGTTTCCGATCAACCACGGAGTCACCTTTTCTGCAATCAACAAAGGTCACTCTGAACAGAGACTGAGGCGCGCCGCCAAACGTGCACCGGGAAAGGCACCATGGGAATTGGTTTGAGAGTCAGATATTTGGACCGAAACAAAGCGGGTCGACTGACACAACATGGAAGGAACCTGTTTAGAGGCTGCAGAAACGGTCCAGTCTTATCAGCCCACCCATCAGCCTATCAACCATATCGTATCAAGTCCTAATACGAGGCAGACTCTACTACCATTGCAAATTTGTGGTCATACGGTGACACGTGTGAACCCGCACGTGATCGCGCGGGTCGCCGCTGCGGTAGGTGAAGTGACAACTCTGAAACCTTGGAACATCGCCTTGCTACTATGCAGGCCCACAGTTTTTTGGAGAGTGGTTCTGTCGGCGTGGCGACAATGAGGATAGTCGGTGGTGGAATGCAGTGGCACTGCTATGGGCGCATCCCACCGACCGGGTCATGGCGAGAACACGCCGTCGACATGACATGCGCCTGCCTCGAGGCAAGGTCTATCTGATCTCCAGCCACCACAAGCAGTGGGAGTCTCTGTCTTTGTACTGGCGTCGTACCGTCACATTGGTCCCATCCCATCGGGTAAGATTGGACTTTATTGCTTCAAATCTGACATTTCCGGGTTGTCACCAGTATCCTTGACTTCCCTGGCACTCCGCTTACCCGTCAGCAATTGCGGAGCGCAGTGTCAGAGGACCGCTACGGATTCCTTTTCTAGGCGAAAGTTCGCGGTATCCGATTTTGCAATTGAATGACTTAGATCTGGCATTCCTGGACCAGGTCTCCCCTTGCCACATCCTTCACTCACCTCGATGCGACCTCGAGGCAGTCTGTGGAGGTTCCCGCCATAAAATCAGTGCCACTCTCCGGACCACTTCTATAAAAACTCCTTAATCACGGTTTGTTCCTTTCCACTCCTGCTCACTCATCTTTCTCATCTCGCAAGATGGCGTTTTCAACTGCATACTCATCGTACTCTGCTGATCCATACTACACCGGTTCAAGGTCCCGCAGACCTTCTTTGGGCTACCTCTCAACACCTGCGAGCTTTCGCTCAGGTGGTGTCCCACTGACATCGTCTTCTTATTACGACCCGCTACCTCAGGTACGCTTCTACCTTCTTTTCCTATTGCGACCACCTCACAACCCTGCCCTGCGTAAAGACTTATCCTTACCCATCGTACGGCGGCAACTTGAGCAATCCATATCTCCCTCGTTGTACGTGGATATCGCTCTGTTTCCATTGATGTTCTTATCCTCCGCAGCATACGATGACCTCAGTTATCGCGACTCGCATTATCGCACCCCATCGGTGCACCCGATATCCATCCATCGTCCTCGTCGGGGATCGTCTGTTTCCTATTCCTCCGTGCCCAGTTTTGGGGGTGGCTTCTCGCCGTACTCGAGAGGTGGAGGTGGGATAGTGAAGTTCAAGCGTAAAGGGGCTTTCCGCTCGGGGATCACCCTTGGTGAGGCCCAGGCAAATATCTTGCTATCGGGTCAAGATTCGTACACACTAGAAGATCTAAGTGTGGACTACAGGGGAAAAATATTCGTTCACGTCAGAGTGAGTACCATCCCGCAAATCCCTGTCAACGCTACCTGATCTATTTTTCAGTGGCCTGGTTATTCTCCTCTTACGTACGAGATCCCAGTGGATAGTTACAGCGGCTTGGTCGACCTGCATTCATTGGTACGGAGAGTTGGTCGCGCGGTCTCGCACTATATGCAGGTAAGTAAACTCTTCCTCTGGCTATCGTTCCTTGCCTTGATTTGGCTCTCCCCCTGCAGTCAAATGCCATTCCTATGTCATGGAATCATGTGGAAATACAATACATGGAAGAAATGTCACCGGGATCTTGGCATTTAAAAATGAATGTTCATTAGGTTGGTCACCAGGTATTCGTCATACATTTCTAGGCTGCTACATGCCATCGCGTACCCGGTGTACTGGATCGTCGTGTTTGCCTGCTCCTCATAGCTGATCGTTGTACGGTAGTTTTATGTTATTCACTGTATCATTTACACGTTCGACGAATTCTAACGACACGTCATGACTTCGCTGAGGGGGAGGGATGCGACCCGAGGGAATCCCGGCGCTCTCCGTGGCATGACAGGAGAAGATCCCACCGGCAATTACCGAACCACGATTGCTTCCGCAGTGCTCGTTCATTTTCATTTCGGCAAGGGCTGTTCCAGAGAGGAAGCCTGTTCTTTTATTACTGCGGGGATGAATGACATCGATATCCCGTCCGCAGACGTATACCGGTTTTTTCCTCTTTCTTCATGCGACCGCGATTGCTCTGCCCAGCCCGGCAAACTACTCGCTGTAGATCTTCAGCCATGCAGTCGTATCGTCTGCTGTTGATGCCAGCGCCAACTACTCACGACGTTCCGCTGCTGATCTGACTCTGGGTTTGGGGACATCTGGCTCCACTTACCGACCTAGGAAACGGGTTCTCCGCAGGGCGCACTGTTTTTGCGTATTGCCTCCACCTGCTCGCGCAGCCCACGTTCGTGACCAGGAACGGCGACGGTTATCAGAGAGGGCCCAGGGTATCAGCTACCACCCAGTCAATCGGCTGCGCCAAGAGGGGCATCGATGTGGTCGGCCTCGCCTACTAGTACCTTGGAGAATGTTCGATTTGCCGGAGATCGCGAGCCGCGATAATGGTAACCCTAAGATACTCGTGACAGAACCCGTGCAATTCCCAGAGGAAAGTGATAGATACCCTGGGTAACTTCGGGGCGATACTGGGTCTGATAGAACCTGGAAGCCCCACATTCATCTCGTCATGGGCGGCGTTATACGTCGCCCCCACATGACGCCGTCTGTGTGGTTGGGAGCAAGTGGATACGTGTTTGTCGTTGTTTGGAGCAAGAACGAAACATCAAAGGGTTGGTAAGACTTGTTTGCTTGTTTATTTTCCCGCATTCATCTGGCACAAGAATCCAGCACACATTTACTCTAAAAGCGAAAATTCTGGCAGCCGCTCGTCGAGATCTAAGATGAGATAGGAGCTCCAAGAAAACCTCATGGTGGTCATTGGCAGGGACGAATCACATTTATGAAATCATGCAATGTTTACTGATCACATTACTCGGAGCGCCCGACCCCCTATTTAGTTCGAAACGCCTGCAGCCTAGTCACTTGTCATGTGCCGCAGTAGCCCCGATACACAGGATGGCCGACTGGCTGGCTGGATGGGGTTCGAACACAGGTGGTACCGTGGTTCCTTCCCCTATACGGATTTTACTTTGTAGGTGGGTACATTTAGTTTAGACCGTACGCTTTACTGAATTACAATTCAGGTATACTATCATGACAGCGCCCCTGGCTAGTACGCTGTATAGAAGGATAAGGACCCTCTGAAATCAGAGAAACCAACTCTCGAACGTAATGTCATCTTCTCTTAGTTCTGGGTGTGCTCAGGAATACCTAGCGCCCGTTTGACCTTCACCATTAGCGGGACATGTGTATCCCCTACTCGTCCCTAAAACCGGTCCATTTTCTGAGCGGACTGCCAACGAAACTACAGCATGACATACGCACCTTGATCCTCTGCTCATGCTTGGTACGCTCCCTGCTAGATCTAACCGTTTTCGGATTGGAACGAGCTGTTCCTAAGTACCGAAGATTACAAGAAGGAAGTGCCAACACGCTGAGAAAACGCGTACGTCTGTGCCCTCCTGAAACTCGGTCTCCGTCTCTTTGGGAGAACATATTAAACCCTTGGCGACGCGGCTGCTCACGATCGCGGTTGTCGCGGGTGGGGTGGAACAAAGTCATAGTTTCTTCGCCTAGTAAGACAATGTATGAATCGTGTGTGCCTCTGATTCGCGATAAGCGGTGAGGGGGGCTCTTATTTAAGGCTCAGAAAGCTCCATCTCCGGTGGTGTCGTCACGGATTCAATCACTCCGTACAACGTATTTTGCGTTTGGCACCAGAGGCTCCATGGTGAAGCTTGAAGTGGGTGGATATGCATTTGCATGTGTTTGGAGTATAGGACATGTGGGGCGCGAGATCTTAGGACCGGTTCCAAAGCTCCAACACTCCAAGTATCCTAAGGCTATCCGTGCCTAGGGGGAACGAGGTTCAAAGGAAAACTCCACGAAGTTACAAATACATGACTACAGATGAAGACTCGGCTTTCGTACATGACGTTTTGAAGAAATACCGCTCTCTAAACGCCACCCCGCGTGACAGAACTTACACTGTTTTGGCCGCCATCGCCCTATCTTATCCTGGTGAGACAAAGATAATTGGGCTCGCTACGGGTTGTAAATGTCTACCACAGAATCGACTTCCGGAGCAAGGCGATGCCCTTCACGATTCCCATGCCGAAGTGCTTGCTCGTCGATGCGCTCGCCGCTGGTTACTCGAGGAAATCCAACGATATGTCACGTCTGGAGGGTCGTCTCGGTGGCTTGTCAAAGATGAAAGTGATGGCAAGTTTCGGGTTAAGGAAGGTGTGCAGGTGATCATGTACATATCCACTCCTCCTTGTAAGGATTGAATTCTGTGATCACCCTTTTGTGCTCTGAAGTTGCGATAATTCTGCCGAAAACAAGGTGGCGATGCTTCAATGCGTTTCCTGGCATCCTTCCAGGACGACGAAATGGCTCAGCTCAAGAACTCAGCCGTCTATGCTTTGCCTCCCAGTGCGGTTTCAAGAGGCCGCAACAACTATACCCTTTTTGGAGTGTTGAGGACGAAACCCGGTCGTGCTGATTCTCCGGCAACACTATCAATGTCATGTAGCGATAAAATCGCGCGCTGGAATGTTCTCGGTATCCAGGGTGCCCTTGGCTCCGTTTTTTTGAACCCGATATACCTTTCCCGGATCATCATCGGCGAAGTAAACGAGGATATCCGTGAAGAAGTGAAAATCGATTGTGAACGAGCATTTTGGGGACGTCTCGACGTATCTGGTAAGTGCTTTGATATCGGGTCAACATTAGTGCAATGTGATGCCGTCTTCCAACTGTGCTGGTGGTTGTGACCTTGCTAATTGGATAAATAAGACTTGCCCGGTGGGTTCCGGATTCATCGGCCTGAAGTTGTTTTTACTTCGGTCCCGTTTCCATTCTCGAAGGTTACTGTGGTCTCAGGGATAGATGGTGGTGACTGCCGTTCTTCTAACGAGTGTAACGTTTGCTTCTATCGTCTTGTTTTCCTGTGTGTACTAACATGCTAGTTGGGCAGCTCTATGTTGGATTGCGGACTCGCCAATACATGAAGTACTGATCAATGGGCTCAAGCGTGGTGTTCCACCCAAGCATCGCTTCAAAAGCATGTTCAGGTTGCCTTCTCGTCTGAATTGTTATATTGCCTTCCTTACCTCTCACACAGGCCACGAATCTCTAAAATGTCGATGTTACATGTGTATTGTGATACTCTAGTTACTTTGGGCATGGAGGCAGGAAGGTGAGCCCAAGAATTTACTGTTCTTGCCAATTCTACAAGTCTCGTAGTGCGTCAACCACCTATTTTGAAATAAAGCAAGCAGTTTTACATTATCAAGTGGCAAAGCAATGCCTTCAAGGCAAAAGGTGCACATTTGCGGGATGGATTACAAGTGGAGTGCAATGGGAAAGTTTTGCAATTACATCTTAAACTTGGGAAGTGCCACTGCATGGGGTACAAGGCTTGCTTGCAAGACGGGCAAAGCATAAATGCAGAAGTTCATCATCAGGTAGCCTTCATGTGGTTCTGACACATCTCACATGACAAAACATGATGAAGCATGACAAACCAGAAGAAAATCATAGGCAAATGACACCCAGCTGATATTAGAAGTTGAAAACTGCAAATTTATCTGTGGCAACTATGGATATTTTGTTGGTTTCAGGATCTTGGAATTTGGTGTGTTGCAGAAGAAGATAGATTTTGAAAGTTAAATACTACTGTTAAGGGTCCCAGAATGCATGGTACTCTTGCCATTGCTAAGGCTGTGGTTACACTTGGTCACATCATGTGACATGTGTTGAAACTGCATGAAGGCCAGACCTATACATCCCGATTATTAAGCCTAATTAGCCACGTTCTAATACACCATCGTAATGCCTAATTTGGCTTGTCAACTCGCTTTTCCCAACACCAGCAACAACTCCTGCCCCAAATACCCTCTACCTTCATAGAACTGGAGTACCAAGGTACGATGGCTGGTGGGCACTGCTTGGCTACGTGCCGTCATGCTGCTCCTCCTTTCGGCTTCCTTCTCACGCCCCTTCTCCCGCTCCGTTGTCGTCGTCGCTATCGTCACCACCGTTCTCGGTGCTGTATCATCGATCTCGCTGATATCTACCTACCGACTCACCCCTCTGACGACACAAGTGAGTTTCATTCGTTTTCTAACACCCAATTCCGTCTCTAGTTACTTCTCATCGTCGTTACTGTCGCCACCCTTTCTCGGCGCTGCATCGTCGCTCTCACTGACCTCTACCAACTGACTCACCCCTCTGACGACACAGGTAAGTTTCATTCACTTTCAAACGTCTGATTCACGCTCACACCCCTTCTCCCGCTCTCTTATCACTGCCACTGTCATCGCTGCCATTCTGGCAGCTGCCGCACTCTTCTCACCATTTCCCATCCACCGACTTGCGATCTAAATGATGCAGGCAAACTTCGAGCCCTTTCCAGCGTCCCCTACAGCCCAAACACCGCCGTTCAGCTCGCCTTGTCGTACTGCTGGTTCCCATCATGTCTCGTCGAACCTCGACCAGGCTCCGAGGACTTTCAAAGTCAGTATCTCTTCATGGGTTCAGAGGACGCGTTCGGCACACGAGGGTACTGCAGGCAGGGAGACAGACAGATCGCCTTCGCAACAACGATGAGCAGCGCATTGCAGATGTTCGATGTATGTCCTCTTTTATTTTTTTCGCTACTGTTATGTAAACTATCTACCATAGTGATGGCCGCCGAAGACCAGGACACCATAGACCGAATGTTCGAGGACCAAGGCATGAATGTAGAAAATGGCGAATCCGTACCCTTCGGCAGCCTAGGTTCAGACAGTGATTATGGGAATGATGACGAGTTCTCAGGACTGCCAGAACATGTCTCCGGATGGTTTGCTCTTTTCTCTGGTGTAGCCTTACCTGCACTAATGGCAGTACACTAGGTACCGAGCAGATTGTCGAGATTGCAGGGACCGTATCGAGCTTCAAATTAATCATTGGGATGCCCAAATGCCTCGCCTCGTTGAGGCCTATCTTGACTTCCGTTCTCGCAGTTCTGACAATGGTTTTTCAGTGGAGGAACATCCTGAGGCGTTTGTCATGCCTGAAAACCGTTCCCCTGACATCATCACTGAAATAGAGCTTGTCGATATCTTCTGTAAGTTGCGAAAGCTGTGGCATTCAAGTAGTACCGTTTTCTTAATTGGCCTTCCACCCAGCCTGGCGCAAGGCATCACTGATGGCTTGCCCGCATCATACATTCCCTAACGAAAACCTCATCTACCACGGATATCTGGGTTGCTCACCCGTATATCCGACCGTTGCCATCTCCCTCCGCACTCTCGCCATTTTTCGACAGGCGTGCCATGCATGCCCACGTTTCAGTATCCACACGCAGTGCAAAATGTTATGTCATCTCCATAATGTAAGACAGTTTCATGTCGTCATATGTTCTGTATTGACTCCCTTGCAGATGCCATATCGTCCATATCTCTTCCAGCAACTCACACAAGCCTTTGACGTGTATCTAGAAATCATTCATTGTGTTGATCAGAAGATCCGAGTGGCCCTTAACCGGAGTGCTCGAGAGTGGAGGCTTCGAAATGAGTGTCCAGCCTGCTTCTATCATGTCGAAGATGAGCCGACGCTGACATTTGACTGGTTCGTTTCCATTGACGGGAACAATAGCCTCAAGCGATGGGACACAAGAGTGTACGGCACCATTCCTCGTGCAGATCACCGCACCGCAAGATCAACCTATTGGCTGAGTAACAAGGAAGTTGACAACTTCAAATATGAAGTCAAAGCCAGACAGGTATTTTTAATTTGATGATACATTGTCTCCGTTGACTGATCAGTGCCGTGAAGACACAGGGACCACATACCGACACAGGTGCAGAGATCTATGATGATGATTGGTCCGCAGAAGCAGCCAACGTCTCTAAAGAATTTAATTGCGTCGACCGATGGCGTAATGCCAGGGCTGATGTGTGGAAGAAGACCTTCGACGTGTTCGAGGAGTCTGGAATCTTCATTGCCACTTGTCGGCATCGCTTCGTTCTCTTGGCTTGTGATATGATAAAGAGCGGTGAACTGTAAGTATCGCGTTACAATTCAGTCTTCAGTAGTACTAACAGCGTCAGGGCAAAATATCCACTAGCGATGATTAATTGCTTAGCTGCCGCGTATGGTCTGAATGGCACATGTGCTTATGATATTGGCTGTGCCTTTGCAAAGACTGTGAGTACCAGTAGCATCGGGCCAAGGATACGAGCACTCAGTTTGCGTTTTATGGTCAGCACTTTTCATGGACACGCCCACAATCGCCTCTGTCAGCTGGGCTGGCATCCAATGTACATTGAGGGCACCGGTAATATGGAGGGGGAAGGCTGTGAACACGTTTTTTCAGCTTTCAATGAGCTGGCCCGAAGTACACACCATGCAACTCAGTTCCATCGACATCAGGCTATCGAACAACATATCGCATTTTGGAACCAGGACAAATATGAGGCACTTAGTATGTATCGTTCTTACTAATTCTCGTCCCCCCTGATACCTTTATTAGCACGTTTCATTTGGAACCATTACCGAGAAGTGATGGAGTCAGTCTGTCGCCTCAGTAGTGAACTTAGTTTTCTCAAGGCTGCATTAAATATTACTGATGATGATTTCCCTCGGTTTATTGCCAAAGAACGCTCGTATCTCAGCTCCCTCAAGGAACTGCCGGCTCAGGACATACAGAAAGTTCATTATGTGCAAGTCCTTGATGACCTCAAAGAGAAAAGGTATGGTCATCTCAGCTACTCGGCGTATCGCAGAACTGAATCAGCAGTACTGTCGCATCAGATTAGAATGGAACTCTGCACACGACGGTGCCAATGCAGCCCTGAGTGGCATTATTGAAGGTGACTTCAGCGCAATGGCAGCTGCCATCAATCAGGCTCGTGTTCGGGTTGAGCTCGCGTATACGAAACTGCAAAACACAGAAGCACTGGCTGCGCATATTCAAGGCCAGCTTGGCCTCGAGTCACCCTGGAAGGTCGGTTGTGAAGAATATAACTGCTACATGGAAGAAGCTATGCTTGGCAAGTACCGTGAGGCATTGGGTGAACTGGAATGGTTGGTTGTCATGCATCTTTTTGAGCTCTCCAAGCTCGCAATGTCGGGTACCGGTAAGTAGTTTTACCTTGTCTATCAACCATACTCATGTGAGGTGACAGGGTATAAACTCCGTCAACAGATCAGCAAGGGTCTTCAATGGAGATCCGAAGCTATTCGGAAAGCGATTACACGGTACAATTTCCAAGCCGGAAGACTTGATCCCCCGCGACCCCCCATCTCGTGGAAAGACATCGCACAATATTCATTTTTAGGGGAATTCAATCTACTACAGCATGCACAGGATGACATTCGAGAACGCATGTGGGCTAAACCAGCTGTCCGTGAGGCCACAACTAAATTCTTCAAATTATGTCATGCAAAAGAAGAAATCATGAGGTTAAATGTCGAGATGCGTTGTTTACGAACGGCTATACACGACGAAGAGAGGGAAGCATCACAAACCATTGCCAACTTCCGACACTCTGACCCACTCCTCGCACGTGAATTCGAGTGCCTTCACCAACCACGAGCAGCGGTGAATGCTATCCATATACACCGCTTAGACTGCCTCGAGAAACAATACGGATTGCCGCGAAGTAGCATCGGCACCCGTGTGCAGGTAGCCCATTCTGATGATGATGGTGTAGTGGTGCCAGATCCCGTCCATCAGGATGAGGACATGGCGTCTGGTGATATGAGGAAGACGCCGCCTGGTTTTCAAAACGAGGGATCTCTACCAGGTAACCGCTCATGTCCTCTTCCGCAATATGCTGTCTAATTCGTTTATTAGAGCAATCATCTACTTTTGACGACATCTATGCACTTTATATCAATGATCCAGGAGATCATGACCTTCTGGATGACGAAGAAGATACGATGAACCTTCGATCAATGGCAGATTTTTTGCACGAGATCGCAGATTGATGGATACAGTCGATCTTTTTACGGTCACTCATTTGTATGCTACTACTCACATCTCCGTGCCGCTGTTTTCCTTTCTTAGTTGCTGATGCAGGTAGACTGCATCAGCAACCTAGAAAGGGAATAGTCTCGGTTTCCTTGTTAGTCCCTCACACGCGGTGCTGCTTCCAGTTGACTTTCCATTGTCTGTCAAGCTGCTTGGCTCCCCGGAATTCAAGCGTTACACTGTCCCCCCCTCACACACACCCATTCGTAAGTCGACTGCTCCGTCCGCCGACACTTTCACTCTCTAGATTTCAATCTTCATACTGCTGCCTTCCACTGTATATTCTCGGGATGGCAGCTGCGAGCGGTGGAATATGGTATTGTTCATTCTCTGTCCTTTTATGTACAATACGAAGAAACCCAGAAAAAAAGCACAATGAATCTTGCGATGAGTTTGAGGGATGTTACTATGATAAAGAGTGGTAGTGCTATCGCATACGAGTGTTGAATTGAACGCAGGATGTTGCAGCCCGGGTACTTTGGGAATGATCACAATTATTGACCCCTAAGTTTGTGAGGCGCGCGTGATCGATAGTGCATAATGTTTCACTGCCTTCTGTTGACCCATTACAAGACATGGTTTTTCTTTTCCTTGCTGCTTCCTTTCGACGAGATGACTTGTTGTGTGGCAAGCGAAGGGACAACCGCCCAGTAGCACTTTCATTCATTTTTGTCATACCGTATCGTACACCAACGCGAGGATCTGGCAGCTAAATGACTTGGAAATATACATGTAGAGATAACATAAATTCAGTATTCAGCGTCTTCATTGTCGGCATGCATCGTTGCAGGTTTATCCTTTGAATCTGACATTCCACCGATTTACACGTCCACTTCTACATTGATTTGGACTATGGAACCTGCTATTCCTAAGGTATTTTGTCCACCATCTTGCTTTTGTTTGGATGCATGATAACGCTGGCACCGCAACGTACATTTCCTATTTAGGATTGTGCTCAGCGAAAAAAGCGCAAAGTCGTTGCTTCGCCATTTTTACAAACTGCTGTAAGAGCACATCTCCGTAGCTGCGCCAAGTCGAGAAGCATTATCATTCACGGCGGACTACGACGCGGTCGACATGGGTGAACAACGAGTGGTAAGCATTTTGGTGCACATCTTACGCACGGTAGTAATGATTACTAAAACCTTCAGTATATAACATGTAAGATAGCATGGGGTACTCAAACGTACCTCGTCTACCTCCTGCCAATCCTCGTTGATACTACTACGATGGCTTTCCAGCATACTGACCTCAAAAATGGTGGAAGTGGGAAGGCTTCATTTGAACGTCGAAACCCATTCATGGTCGCAGCAATCGCATCACTGTATTCCTCTCCATTTGCTGAAGGTTTCAACGTTGGCCAGCGCCAGGCAGCCATACGGGCTCTTCTCAGATATGGTGCGCATGAAGATGGTACGCACCACCACGTCAAGTCACCAGGTGGTCTCCATCCGGCTTATGCAGCCTTCAATCCCATCGACAAAACCGAGGGTAAAATCATTCGCAGGACAGACTTGATTGAAGCGTCACTTGGCGATGTTTTTGATGCGGTAAGTTTAACGTTCAGCGAATTACAAGTTCTTCAAGCCTCATGATATACCAGATTACTTTGCAGGACCGTTTAGATGGCGGATTATCTGTTCTTGTTAGATGCCCAGGTTCCGACACCATTTCTGCCGAAGAGTTGGCAGTCGACGTCTACGTTACCCCTCGCGAGATCCTTGAAAACGAGCACGTCCGTGGTGACTCCGCCATGCTCGTCCAAGCTTTCTGTCAGGAGTTTGCTGTTCCTCACCTGCAACGCTTCACGGAGCAGTGCAAAATTGAGTCGATTAGGGCTCCCAAACCACGCTGTAAATCCATACTCGTATATCCCTTAGTTTCACTAATTTCAGTGCAGCAGGTGCAGATTCCATTACTCTCAGCAGGCCAAATCACCTTCCCCCTTCTGTAAACCCCGACTCTTCATGAATTCTATGTGTGGCGTTCAACCCTGAGGTGAAACCTGGTGCGGAGGAGGATGAGCAGCACCTATCACCTTCCGCCGCAATTCGTGAGACTGTCAAATTTGTTCCTAGCATAAAGAAGCCACAGCCTCCCGGCATGCCCACCACTTCTCTTCACCAATGTTCTACCCGTCAACGTCGTCCTGCAGATGCTTTTCTAAATGCGGCTAACACCCTCTCTTTGGATCCAACCCCACTTTCCATTTCTCCAGATCAGTTGGCTCCGAGTTCCCTGTTGATTAGCATTGGACCCAACACAGATGCCATACTCGACCGTTTCAGTCTTGGAGATGAGGTACTTCCTCGCTTGCATGTGTTGGTTGGGACAGTGCGCAGCAGCCGTTGGGAGGTTGTTCTGAGGGCCAAGCCGTGGAATCTGACATACGAGCAAGCTTCCAATCTATCCAGGGCACTGCTAGCTGATATCAAAGGAACACCCGAATTTCGTATTATGATGGTATTTCCCTTTACTTGTGCGGTTCTCTGGCAATGTCTAACTAATGCTATAGCAAACAACATACCCGACCCTCAGCGCTCTCCTGAGAATCCTTGGTGTTGCGACCCTGTCGGGTGTGCTTTATATTCTATTCCTCATGGTATTCTAGTGAACTTCGTATTCCACATTTATGCATATTTGTCGCTCTAGGTTCTGAATATAACAGGGTCTTACCCCCCACATCCAACAGTTGAATATTGCCACGCATTGGGGGACCTTCTCCCCCTCCTCCTCATGGTTATACAAACATTCTATTCTTCCAAGTCCACTGCCCGACACATTCAGCCCAAAGCACGTCCCCGGATCAAGGTCATCCTTAGTGCGAATGCGCGCGCGGCACTGAAATTGAATCAGCACGACAAAGCGGAGAGGTTTAAAAAGGACCTAGACGATGCATGGCAATCGCTGGACAAGGTAACGAAGACTCTTGCCTCCAAGCACCACAAGAGCATTCGGCGTGTCGAAAATGATCTTCATTTAGGCCATATGAAGTTCCGCTCCAGGCACAGCAAGATTAGTGCTTGGAACGCCTTTTGTTGGAAGAAGGGGCACACAATGAATTGGTCAAATGAAAGTGGTATGTATTTATGTCATTTCATTTTACTCTACGGGGCCATTTACTTAACCACATTGCAGTGACCGGTAGCAAGGGTACACTGCTCGACTTAGTCCAGGAGAGTCACATGGAGTATCACGAGCTTTCAGCCGAAGACAAGAATCGCCTCATCGAAGAATTCAGTGAGTTTAGAGAGGCGAAGGCCATCGGGGTCCGTGTCACCACGAAGTCAAAAATCAATGATATCACCCACACGCTGAAGGCGGTCGAGAATGAGGTATGCCCATTCCCCCCCTTGCTATCTCTGTTATTTATAGCTATTTTTTCAGCTCCATAATCTCAAGTCGCGGACTGGTGTCGAGACTGTGCTTTATGCAACACGGGGGACGACTGATCTTCCACTTCAAGGTGTTGCATTTGCAACTGAGGGCGTCGTGGACTTCATGGGATCCGTGATGGGCATCGACACACAAGATCTCATTAGTAAATTGGAGGGGTTTGCTGTACGGGGAATAAAAGGTATGCAGATCTTTTCTACCGAAGGAAACATGAAGTTAGATTGTATTAGGAGCAGCTGAGAACCATCAACAACGTGTTTCAAACGTCCGTGCAGCTATTCGCAACGTTATAAACTGTCAACTGCGTGGGTGCCCTCCAAATCTCTTGTATGGGTAAAGTATAAATTCGTTCATACCTAGGGGATGTTACTGGAGACCCGAAGGCAAAAATGCAGTGGGCACAATACTTTCGAAATGTCGTTACTCACTACCAGGTTGTCATAGAAGGATGGCCGGAGACAATTCCCTTCGCAAACCTCAGCAGTGCCTCTAGTTCACTTGCACAACTTGAGGTTTTGTTACGAAAATGGGAGCTGGGTGCAACCTACTGGAAGGCACTGTCGGACGATGAGCTCAACCAACTTCAACAAAGGAGGAACGAGGGGCTGGAGAATGGGGAGATTGAGGAGCATTCACGCCGTACACGCTCGGACAAAGGTAAAAAGCGTACTAATCATTCCTCTGCCACTGCAAGTAAGAAGAAGTACAAAAGCGCTGCCACTGTCAATGATGAAGATGATGAGGAGAGTGGGGAGCCACATGATAATGCCTCGGCTTCTCTTCAGCCTGCACATGTCCAGGCAAGTACAGAAGTGATCAACAACACGAATCCTACAGAGCAGACCAGCACTGCTGTGAACACTCGACCCATCCCACAAACCATAACCCACAACTCAAACATTAGTCCAGCCGCACACAGTGCAAACATCCAAGGTACTCCGGGTCCCCATCCCGACACTGATGATATGGAAGGTATCAAACAGCAGGAGTTTCTTGACAACTTTGCTGATACCATACTGGACTTCGATGCGGCCTTGGGAACCCCATACTAAATACGTTGATTCATAATCTGTGCCTGATAATTACATACTTCGGAAGAATATGTACCCAGCTCAAACACCCTAGAGCAGGGGGAGGGAAGCGCCAATGTAGACCGTTAGTACTGTTCTTCAGTTATAGGCACCCTCAGATAAGATACGCACAAATGCCCAATGGTCACATCCCAGCCCGCCGCACGCAGACTTGATTGATATTTGCCATTCGCCTCGCCAGTGCATCAGGAGTGATTTCATAGCCATACTTGTACCTCCAATCTGCAGCTTCCTGTTGAGCATGGAACACCTGTGCCTTGGTGTCAGCTGCATATTGTCAGTCCAATAGTTACAGAATACTGACGCTGCACAGCTCACCCAATAGGTCAGTCATCACACACCCGATCATACTGTGAAGATGCGTGATAGAAGACGCATCGATGAGCTTTTCCTACAATCGTGTCAGTGTCGGCCACTAGCATGTACGATACACAGGCGTACGGGGACTTTGTGGTGCTGCAAGATGTTGCTGATGCATAGTGATGTCGCGAACATGACGCGTGCATCGGCGAGCTGAATGGCGGTGTTTGGGCTGTAGGGGACGCTGGAAAGGGCTCGAAGTTTGCCTGCATTGTTTAGATCACAAGTCGGTGGATGGGAAATGGTGAGAAGAGTGCGGCAGCCGCCAGAATGGCAGCGATGACAGTGGCAGTGATAAGAGAGCGGGAGAAGGGGCGTGAGCGTGAATCAGACGTTTGAAAGTGAATGAAACTTACCTGTGTCGTCAGAGGGGTGAGTCGGTTGGTAGAGGTCAGTGAGAGCGACGATGCAGTGCCAAGAAAGGGTGGCGACAGTAACGACAATGAGAAGTAACTAGAGACGGAATTGGGCGTTAGAAAACGAATGAAACTCACTTGTGTCGTCAGAGGGGTGAGTCGGTAGGTAGATATCAGTGAGATCGACGATACAGCGCTGAGAATGGCGGCGACGATAGTGACGACGACAACGGAGTGGGAGAAGGGGCGTGAGAAGGAAGCTGAAAGGAGGAGCGGCATGACGGCACATAGCTGAGCAGTGCCCACCAGCCATCGTACCTTGGTACTCCAGTTCTACGAAGGTAGAGGGTATTTGGGGCAGGAGTTGTTGCTGGTGTTGGGAAAAGCGAGTTGACAAGCCAAATTAGGCATTACGATGGTGTATTGGAACGTGGCTAATTAGGCTTAATAATCGGGATGTATAGGTCGAAGGCCACCATAGTCTTGGATAGATGTACACAAAACAATAAGTGTCCTGAGCACATTTAGTGCAAATTGTCCTACAGTACTTTTCCTTTGTGGAAAACCTGTCATGAATTTTCAGTCACAGGAAACAGTCAAGTAGGACTCCATGAGCAGCTCACATCAGCAAAACAACCTTTGCATTTAGCCAAGTCACCAGTAATGTAGCCAGGACACAGTCTGTCATATTTTGGGATAGACCATGGGGTCTGGTCAGACTTTTGTGCAGCCTGGGAAAGTATAAAGGGCAAAGGCTGAGCACTTGCCTTATAGGGGCTTTGGTAGAGTCTTGGACTTGAGTGGTTAGAGAAGTAGTAGTGAAGTGATGATATAGCTGGGAGCTCTACCACACCATGGGCTCTGCCCAGGGGTTTGTTGGAGATACAGTTGCAGACAAGTGAAACCTGTAAATTTTTCAGATGAATTTTCTAGCCTCCATTAACTATTGCCATTGCTTGCAAATGGTTTAGACAGACTATATATGTTCAAAAGACCACATTTTCACAGGCTGATTTTCCATAAATGTCACTTTACATTTTGATGGGGCCAAAAATTTGGCAGTACCCACAAAAAATAGCTAAAAATATGATAAAATGCAGAATAGACTGCTTTTGCTGAGCTGGATATGATCCTGTGACAGTAGGGTCTGAAAGTCCCCAGTAAGCACACTAAAAAAATTGCATTTGAAGACAACCTACCATGGCTGGTGGCCACCCCAGGCAGGAGTACAATGGTGGGACCACAGAGGAGTCAGATGTTGACATGGTGGGAGAGATAGAGCAGCTGGATGATGCAGAGTTCAGCTGGAGACTTGCTGAGATGGCTGTGAAGGAGGATGATGAGGGTTCAGACTGGCTTCCAGAGTGGCTGCACCAGCACAGGAAACAGACTATGAAGCATAGACATGAGTCTTTGCCTTTCAGTGGTTAATCAAATCATTGTTACAGACTCATGTTTGCAAGTAGGATGGCCAAAAACCTATGTTAAAGGGCTGGATGTCATGAGCAAATCAGAGTGCACTCAGTACCAGTACAAGAAGCAGTGGAAGGGCCAAACTCAACTCAGCTCATTTGGCTTTGCAAGAAACAATACTCAACTGGCTGCTACCACAGCTGCCAAGTCCACAACACCTGAGTCATCATGCCACATGAGTGGCAAATCAGACTATGGCAGCTGCTCAGCAGATGTGCACCCACTGCTGCACCATGGCTCTGTTATCCCATGGGCTCACACTGCCTCTGTGCTGTCTGTGAGTTCTGAGTCAGCAGACAGTAGGGTAACACCCTCACAACCACACATGATGTCTGTATCCACCTCAGAGGTTGAAATGGATACCAACCTCAAGCCAGCAGGGAAAGTGGTGGATGATGGAATGTCAGACAGGGAAGATTCTGGTGCAGAAGACTGGGAGGAGCTTGAGGTGATGATGAAACCTGGGAATGGAACTCCCACCTGCAATTGGGGTGAACTTCATGATCAGATCAAAGCTGATCTCAAGAAACACTCAAATACCCTACCCTTGTCACAAGTCCACCAACTCCTTATTCTGTCCAATTTTGCAACTCTCTGGTTGAAAGGAGTGAGTCAGATTGGTGCAAGTTTGGAGATTGCAGGGCAGTGGTGAGATGGCAAGGGAACTGGCTTTTCCTGCTGCATCTATGCACTTGCTTGTCATTACCAAATATTTGAGCAGCTGCCTCATGAAAAAAGAGGTGGAGAGAGGAATGCTTGCTTGTATCTCCATGATGAATCCATGCAGAGTCATTGTTGTGCCTGGCTCTCAAACTTACCAGCCAGGAAAGTCACACCACAAGGATTACAGAGTGCAGTTCACACCACCATTTTTCCAGAACTGGGGATCACACCAAAGCATCCAATCAGTGAGTGGACTGCATGTCAATGGCTTATCAAGCTGGGTTGGCATCAAACAAGGATACAAAAGGGAGTTTATATGGATGGTCATGAACATGAAGATGTTGTCAAATATCAAACAGACATCTTCCTACCATGGATGTCAGAATATGAATGCTGGATGGTCCACATTGAGGGGCCAGAGCTCTTCAAGTCAAGCCTAACCTAAAGCCCAAAGAGTGAAGGATCATTGCATACTTCCATGATGAATGTTCTCATGCAAATGATGAGTCTAATTCTGCATGGTAAGTTAGATTGCTGGGTCACTCTAGCCATATACTCATTGAGTCATACAAATGTTGAAGGCAGTGCCAAAATGAACAAGTGTTGCACAAAAAGGGCCAAGGCCATGTCATCCATGTATCTGACTTCATCACATCAGAGGATCCTGGTAGGCTTGCATCACCAGATGGTGAAGATGCATGGAGGATAATATATCCTGGTGCAAATGGTGATGCTTGGTGGACTCACATTAACCTGCTTGAGCAGATCAAAGCCACAATTCAGATCCATGAGAAGGTGCATGGGCCAGAATGTGTGGCATTGTTTATCTTTGATAATTCATCAGCACACACATTGCTGACTCCTGATGCTCTTCACACATTTGACATGAATAAGGGTGATGGTGGAAAGCAATGGAAACAGTGTGATACAGTAATTCCACAATTGAACCCTGATCCATTGAAACATGGATCATCAGCAAACTAGACATCACCTGGCCAGAACTGGCCAGAGCTGGCCAGACTCCCAGCTCACCCAGAAAGGTCCCCCTCTGGCCAGGACTGGCCAGACAGGGTTCCAGAGTTCCCAGGATCCCAGCCCATCACCTCTGTCCATACTTTTACTATGCTTTTTTGCTAATGCCACTACCATTTTTTGCTAATACCACTACTACACTTTTGTGCTAATCCCACTACCGTTTTTTGCTAGTACAACTACTACGCTTTTTTGCTAATCCCACTACCATTTTTTGCTAATACAACTACTACGCTTTTTTGCTAATCCCACTACCATTTTTTCCTAATACCACTACTACGCTTTTTTCCTAAGCCCACTACCATTTTTTCCTAATCCCACTACTGTTTTTTCCTAATACCACTACTACGCTTTTTTCCTAATCCCACTACCATTTTTTGCTAATAACACTACTACGCTTTTTTCCTAATCCCACTACACTTTCAAGCTAATAGGAACTCAGTCACACAGAAATCAAATCAAAAGTAGTAATATATTCAAATTCAAGTACTACCACATAATAGCCTAATACAACTACGCTTTTTTGCTATTAACACTACCTACTACACTTTTTACTAATAGTACTACGCTTTTTGCTAATAGTACTACGCGTTTTGCTAATACTACTACCCCGTTTGCTAATACTACTACGCTTTTTGGTACTACTACTACACTTTTTTCTAATACCACTACACTTTTTGGTAATCAAATGCGTGGTAGTAGTGGGCTAATGGCATACACTACCCCATAGTAGGAATTGGCCTTTGTTTGGTTGGCTTTGGCCGCTTGCACGAAAGGCGTGAGTTTTAGTGTCCACTATATCGCGTTTTGGGGTATTTTTGTGACTTTGCAAAATTTCGAGGCATTAGTGGCTGTGCCCACTACACAACAATCCTAATGATGACTACGCTTTTTTGCTAATCAATACTACTGTACATTTCCTAGTCACACTACAAATATTTGGTAGTCAAAAAAGCGGACTCTACTACACTTTTGGTAATCAAAAGTGTACACAACATTTAACTACTCAAACACTAATCAACACTACGCTTTTTTTGGTAGTCAAAAAAGCGAACTTTTACTACACTTTTGGTAATCAAAAGTGTAAACAACATTTAACTACTCAAACACTAATCAACACTACACTTATTTGGTAGTCAAAAAAGCGAACTTTTACTACACTTTTGGTAATCAACAGCGTACACAACATTTCACTAGTCAAACACTAATCAACACTACGCTTTTTTGGTAGTCAAAAAAGCGAACTTTTACAACACTTTTGGTAATCAAAAGTGTACACAACATTTAACTACTCAAACACTAATCAACACTACACTTATTTGGTAGTCAAAAAAGCGGACTTCACTACACTTTTGATAATACACATCTACACTACACTTTGCTAATCAAAACACTACAAAACACTACACTTATTTGGTAGTCAAAAAAGCGGACTTTTACTACACTTTTGGTAATACACATCTACACTACACCTTGCTAATCAAAACACTACAAAACACTACACTTATTTGGTAGTCAAAAAAGCGAACTTTACTACACTTTTGGTAATACTCATCTACACTACACTTTGCTAATCAAAACACTACAAAACACTACACTTATTTGGTAGTCAAAAAAGCGGACTTTTACTACACTTTTGGTAATACACATCTACACTACACCTTGCTAATCAAAACACTACAAAACACTACACTTATTTGGTAGTCAAAAAAGCGAACTTTTACTACACTTTTGGTAATACACATCTACACTACACTTTGCTAATCAAAAACTACACAACACTACACTTATTTGGTAGTCAAAAATGCGGAGTTTACTACACTTTTGGTAATACACATCTACACAACACTTTGCTAATCAAACACTACAAAACACTACACTTATTTGGTAGTCAAAAATGCGGAGTTTACTACACTTTTGGTAATACAAATATCTACACTACACTTTGCTAATCAAACACTACAAAACACTACACTTATTTGGTAGTCAAAAATGCGCCACAACACTACACTTTTGGTAATCCAAATGTACACTACACTTTGCTAATCAAACACTACAAGACACTACACTCATTTGGTAGTCAAAAAAGCGGAGTTTACTACATTTTGCTAGTCAATTACTAATCAACCACTACACTTATTTGGTAGTCAAAAATGTGGACTTTACTACACTTTTGCTAATCAATAGTCTACACTACACTTTACTAATCAAACACAACACTTATTTGGTAGTCAAAAAAGCGGAGTTTACTACACTTTTGGTAATACAAATCTACACTACACTTTACTAATCAAAGCACTACACTTATTAGGTAGTCAAAAGTGCGGAGTTTACTACTTTTGCTAATCAATAGTCTACCCTACACTTTGCTAGTCAATTACTAATCAACCACTACACTTATTTGGTAGTCAAAAATGCGGACTTTACTACATTTTTGGTAATACAAATCTACACTACACTTTACTAATCAAACACAACACTTACTTGGTAGTCAAAAAAGCGGACTTTACTACACTTGTGCTAATCAATAGTCTACACTACACTTTGCTAATCAATTACTAATCAACACTACACTTATTTGGTAGTCAAAAAAGCGGACTTTACTACACTTTTGCTAATCAATAGTCTACACTACACTTTGCTAGTCAATTACTAATCAACACTACACTTATTTGGTAGTCAAAGAAGCAGAGTTTACTACACTCATTAGGTAATCAAAAATGCGCCACAACACTACACTTTTGGTAATAAAATGTACACTACACTACACTAATTGTATTTTGCCTGTATCTCAACCATTTTTGCAGGTATGGATGGGGTAGGCATACCTCTGGGGTCCTCTAGTCAGGCACTACAACTTTTATTATGACATCTTTGAAATTTAATTTTTGAGATGTCCAATTTTTTCGGTATTTTGCATTTTTCTCACCCATTTTTGGGCATATCAATGAGATAAGCATATTCCCATGATCCTGTGATCCAGCCCTACAACTTTTGTTATGACATCATCACTGTACAGCCACTTTTTGTTTTTGACAAACTGTGACTCCAACTGAACTTTGCAAATATCTCACCCCAAAAAGGAGATATTGCTGAGGTAATCATATTCCCATGGTCCTGTGATCATGGGCTACAACTTTTGTTCTCACTGTGGCTGTGCACCTGGAGGGTTGGAGGGTCTGGGCAGGTCTGGGAGGGTCTGGGCAGGTCTGGGAGGGTCTGGGAGGTCTGGAATCATTTTTCAAAAGTCCTGGGAGCACTGGAAAGCTGGGGGGGAAACGTCTGGTTTGCTGATGATGCCCTCAGAAGATGATAACTCCAGGTGGTGAGCCATGGGGTCTTCAGTCAATATTGGAGGAGTGTGGATTCAACATTCAGGGCTTACAGACACAATGCTCTCCAGTCTGCCCATTTGAGAGTACTGGCTGCTGCATGGCAAGACTTCTTAGCCAGCAGGATGATTTCTGAGACCAGGTTTCCATGCTTGAAGAACTGATTAAAGATGCTGGTCATGAGTGTATCTTCCTCCTGAAATTTCATTGTGAACTGAATCCCATAGAAATGGTAAGTGGTCATGTCTAATTGGGGTTTTCTATTCTAAAAAATTGGTATAGTACTGGGGTTGGTGCAAGTACTGCTACTGATGGGTCTCAAAGACAAACTTCAAAACAGCAAAGAAGACAGCAGTTGAAATCTTGAATTCATGCCCCACAGATGTCATCTGTTGCTTCATCAATTGCTCATATCAGTTCATGAGTGCATACTGGTTGGGACTTACTGGTAGGGCAGCTGAATGGGCTGTATGGAAGCAGAAGCAACACTGCCAGGTATCACAAAGTGCCATGATGGCTATCAAGTCCATACTCCATTAGTAGTTTGAAAGATTTGTCATCATGTGTGCCTAAAAGGGGCATTGAAACTCATTCAAAATCTCCAGAAAATTTGGCAGTCCAAAAACACCATGGGAATAACTTGAAAAGTGTGTTTTTGGGTGTATTCTGCCCCACTGAGTTTGAATATGGCTTTAGTTTGGCTCAGAAAACTCTTGATACATTTCTACAAAATTTACAGAGTTTGCTTGTCTGCAACTGTAGAATCTCCCCTGTTTGATATTGACTTAGGTGCGAGGCTTACATGATTACATAAGCACATAAAGTGCACATTTAGAGTACATTTTTGGTACTTGTTCCCTCATGCCCTTGGCACCAGTTTGAGGATGTTCACATGCCCTTTAGGGGGGGTTTCTTGATGGGGCTAAATATACCTCCAAGGTGTCACCTCTGCAGCCTGACCCCTGCTATTTCCCAAGATGGAAAGGTGGATGGGGTGACAGTCTAGGGCACCTCATACATCAGGGGGTGTTCTCCTCACCAGAGTATGTGGTTCAGTGCCACACCTGCACATGTATGATGCTGTTGCCACCCTTGCAGGATGCTCATGAGATCCATCATGACCATGCTTTGGCAAGCCTTAGCATGCTGCTCTCAACCTGGTTATTATAAGCACTACAGTACCACTTTATTTAGCTACATTCTCACTCTGCTTTCCCAACAAGTGGGTAGTTTGGGCATGATATCAGAATCTCTATATTTTCCATATTTATTTGATGTTTTGACTTTCCCATACATCATATGGTGTTCCAAGTCATCAAAATGAGCAATGTTATTCATGTGGGATTACTGCAAGCCATCTGTACTTCACATAAAACTTCTTTTACTTTGCTCTGAGAGTGTGCGGAAGCAATGATAAAGTATCAGTCCAATGATCAGTACCATGTGGTGACTGTCAACCTTCTTTGTGGAAAATGTTGACACTGAGTGATGTTGCCTACACCCTATGTGTACAATGTCCCTGTTAGCCCCCATTACAACAGTGTCTTCATGGGATATACATATACACACTGCATAGACCATATGCACATGTTAGATCTTATTGATCATCCTGCAATGGTCTGGAGCACCTCTTACTTCAGGGGGAGCCCTACATTGAGCTTCTGGCCCACCTGTGACTCCAACACCAGTCAGGAGGGTGCCGTAGTTGGGTTGCTGGGTGTCATGGATTGTCAGTGCTATAATCAAGCATGGGTGATTATTGGGTGGCACACCTGCTTCCCCATCACAGCTACTGTTGTCTTGTGAGGAGTCAGCATTTCCAAAGGAGTGACTAAAGTTGAAGGACTTGTAAAGGGAACCAGGGGAATTAGGGAGTCTAGCTGGGTTCATGCTAGAATTTGTAGTCCAGGACTTATCAGGAAGTGAGTCCAAGACCAAACTCACAAGTTCTGGGCAATGATCAACAGAGGTCCATCTTCAACACTGCCCTGCATGGTGGACTGTAAGATTGTTTCTGACAGCACTGCACTAATGGTTCATATTTAATGAGTGGGAGTGACAAAAGTAAACAATGCCAAATGAATCCATATTGGTAGATATGGATAATATACCACTAACAATAATAGTACAACTAATAATAATGCATGGTGCACCTGGCTTTCATGGTCTAAAGTTCTTCAGTAGAAGAGGCTGTGAGTAGTTTGAGGGAGAATGAAGAAACTTGAATGTTAGCATTCTATGTCTAGTTAGGGTTCACCTCAGACTCAGGGGTGTTCTTATTCTGTGCAAATGTGGTAGACTGAGCTGCAGGATAAGTAGGCAGCTGAGATGGCCCAGGAACTGCACCAGAAGCATGGTTAGGACATGGGCTGATGTGCAGCACTGGTGACAGACAGAACTGGGGATGTAGTTGAGTGTGCATACTGTGGTAGTAGTAACTGGGAATGGCATCATTTGGATGGGTTCTCTGAGGTGGATATGGGCCCTGAGGGGCTTGAGTCTGATGATTGGAATCCTGGGGACCATACCAACTGCCCCCCTCATGTACTGGATCTGATCCTCATAGTCAGCATGTCCATCTTCCCATGGGTCATGTATGAAGCTAGGAAGATGGTCAGGGATGGCTCGCTGTCACACACCAAAGGTGTTTGGTGATGTGAGCATGGACCCAAAAGCTGAACAATGAAGAATAGAGAAGCCTAGCCCTAATGTGCAGAATGACTGGAATGTCTAGCAGTCATCCGTTGCACAAGAACCACCCTTAACATTAGGGAAGAAACCACTCAAGTGCCAAATAAAATTTTTGAGCACCAGTTTATTGTGACAGAACCTAACCAATAACCATCATAGGTCCACCCAGCCACCAGAACAGCAAGAGCAAAGAGGGACAAACAACGAGGGGGACAGGAAGGGAAGGGACAAGCCAGACAGTTAGGAACTGGTATTCCCAAGTGAACTAGCTTAGGGCTAGCTGGGCTATTGGCAGTCCTTATATACCTAGATACATGAGGCCTACATGAGGCATACATGAGGTATACATGAGGAGTCCATGAGGCATGACATCATGATGAAATCACCATGACATCATAGTTGTCCAGGCCAGCCTGGAAGTAAGCCACATGGCTGCCACATGGCCAGGGTCCAGGCCAGCCTAGAACAGTCCATAGATAAGATAGATAAGACAAGGGAGATTAGATAAAAGACCAGACAAGGAAGGACAAGACAAAGATAAAGGGAGATAAGATAAGACAAGACAAGATAAGATAAAAGAAAGAAAACCCACACCCTGGCCTGAGGGCCCAACACATCTCATAACATTTATGGCATTCTGATTTTTTGAATATCTCAGTCATTTCTAAAGATATCAACATCATTCCCATGCTCACAGAAAGCTCTTGACCACACCATTCTGCCTTCCATATATGGTGATGATCCTTGCCCTCCATGATTTTCTGCACCATTTCTGCCAATGAATGCCCATTTCACCAATCTTTTTCATAATGGCCACATCTTCAACCATCTCTTCACTTGTGCCCTATGCCAGGGAGAACAGCAACAAGTATTTGCCAGGAATCCCCACTAGCTTTTGCCCTGAAGCCTCCTGGTTCATCCCTCCCTTGTCCATGACCTCCCATCCTATCACTTTGGGATGGCATGTTCTCCTTGTCAGTCTAATATCAAGGAAGACTTTCTATGGTCATCTCAGGTCTGTTGTCAGGTTTGAAAAATCATATGTGGTTGTTTCAGTCTCTCCAGTTGAAGCAGCATATGGATCCTTCATTCCTGTGCCCTGCAACATCTATCTCTCAATCTCATCCTTTGTTCTTCCAAAATTGTGACAGGTTCAATACCAATTACTATCATCCACCCTATCTGATTGCATTCATGATGATTTTGAGACACTTCTCCCTGCTCTCATTGGAGAAGATGGCCCCTCCTCCTCAAACCCTCCAGAACACTAGCTGCAATTAATGCAGGTCACTTTACAGAGAGGAGGAAAGGAGGAAAGTTGTGAAATCCTATGCCCTGACTACCCTGGAGACCCCCAAATTTGGCCCCTGGCAGAAATCCCCACCATTCTTCATTTGGACACACAGCAAATCACCCCAATCTATCTAGATCTCAGATCTAGGAGTCAGCTTGACTCATTTGCAGTCATATCCCTTAATCAGCAGTGACCAGTGCACTTACTCATTCCCCTTTCACATTATTCATCCCATTTCAAATAGATTAGTGATAATCTTCATCATGCTTACTGATTTTGTTTACCAATTGCTTACTGTCCTTACTCATTCTTACCAAGCCTTACTATGCCTTACCAATCCTTCACCAATCCTTTACCAATCACTTATGAACCCATGACAAAGTATTGCTCTATGTTTACCACATGCTATGCTACTCTTTTGTATATAAAGTACAATACATCGACAGCAATCAAGCAGCTACAGTCCCCTGTGTAGAGACCCAACTGCTCACCCATCATCTGCCTCATCATCAAGCCTATTCATTGTCACTTTTTAGCTCTTATCCTTCATCATTCCTGCAGTATTTGAGGCTCCATCAAGGGTACACTTACTGTCATTATCATCATCTTACATTGCATCTGGGCTCACAGGAGCCATCCATCTTTGCTTTTTTTAAATCTCCCCCTGCTCCCCCTTTGTCAGGAGCACCAACCACCTCTGCCCTAGCCTTCTAGGAGCACAGAACCCCCTCCCCTTTTTATTTTAACAGATCCCTCAAGCCAAAGTCTGCACAGGTAAACCACTGACTCAGCATTTGTCTTTGTGTTGGTTTTTTTTGGTGTCTTTTGCCATTGATCCACACATTGACTCACATTGCATTGCATGGTAAAGGGCTGCCTGTTCATAAACATCTCCCAGGATGGTGCATTGGGTGATACTCATAGACATATCATGGAGGGAAACCTTCATGTGGCACAATCATTATGATGAATTATCTCAGCCACATGTGACATCCTTACCTGTTGGTTGTTGGACAGCCATGTCCCACATACTGTCTGGGATGCCCTTGTCTGCCCTGAGCCAAGTGTCTTGCATCCTGATGCAATCTACATCTCTGATCTCAACCTGACCCATGTCTTTGCACTTCTGCTGCAAGGAGATTTGCAGATGGGGCTGAGAGGGTCATAGGGGCCATGTTACTGCCCAGTCTCTACATCCTATGGTGAAGGTTGAAAGTATTCTTGGAGTCCTGTGTTGGGGCAGAGTTGTCCCTAGTAAGTAGCTGTGGTTTTGGTTGCTGATATGTTGTTGCCAAAGTATGCAGGTCATTGGAAGACTCAGATACTTTGTCAAAGAGAAGAGCAGGGTGTGGCCAGGAAGGGAAGGGAGAGTATAAATGTGCAGTTTGGGGGGAACTTGGCTACTGTCAGGAGTATGTGTGATTGATGGACTGCCCTTAGGTAGGTGAGGGGCAGGCAGCATTTGTGGGCTGCCAGGGATGCATTCTGATGACCAGTGCTGGGCACTGAGTACAGGAGACTTAGGTTGAACATACATGAGTCAAGGTTTCATGCTCTGATTATTGTCTGTACTCACCTGGGTTTTCTGAGGTATTTCCATGTGTCCATCTTCATCAGGAGAGGGAAGGAGGGTCATGGAAATGGTGCTTGAATGACTCTGGTTGGCTTCAGATGCATCTGGACCCAACTGAACATGGGGTGATACATTAGTAGCCTTGTTGGTGGTGATATCTTGACTGTTCCCATTATCTTTTGAGAATGAGGTGGTAGGACAGGCCAGAAGAGACTTGACAGGCATTGGGCTGATGACTAGCTCCTTTGAAGCACACCCAGTGTCATCAATACTGTTCCTGCTTCCATGTGATACCTGCCTTCCATCTGCCAATGTGTCATATTGATCCCCCACAGCTATGTCAGTGGCAGTGTTTAAGCTTTTGCCCTTACCTTTAGACAACAATGTTATGGGACTGATAGAAGGGGGCTTAATGGGCTTTGGATTGTTGGCTAGTCTTTTTGGAGTGTGCTCAACATCATCAAAGCTGCACTTGTGCTTGTGTGACTATGACTGCCTTTCATCATCCAACACACTGTCTTCATCCCCAACCCTGACACCCTCAGTATCACTACCCTCATCAATACTTGTTTTGTCATCAGGGCTATACTCTGAATCACCAATGTTGATGCTCCTGTTGTCATCATTTTCAGACTCAGCAACTCATCTGGTAGGTTTCTTTGATGTTGAGGACCACAGAATCACAACTCTGGGTTGAAGTTGAGTGGACTTCCTGACAACTGGGGGGACCTCTTCAACTTCATCTGAATCATGAGCAGATGGAGCATGACATTTGGCCTTAGTTTGGGGAGTTGGTTTAGGCATGATCTCATCCAAGTCTGGGATGCTAAGTACTTTGACATCACACATAGGCTTACTGGTCATTTTCCTCTTTAAGTGTGTGGCAGCAGCACCAGACTTCCATGCTGTGCCATTGTGGTCACACTTGAGATTAGCATACATCCTCTTGGCAAAGGAATGTATTGACTCAGGATCTGGGGGAGCACCATAGATAACAGGACTCTGAGAATAGTATAGTGCATCTGAACTTAATTAGTCAATCAATTTGTTGTCACATACATACCATACATCAGACATTTTCAGTCTTTTTTTGACATTTGACAGCTCCAAAGAATTCTGATTTCCATGCAGCTACCACTGCCTCTATGTTACAAGTATCACTGCCTTACTTAGAAAAAAAAACACCCACTTTTCTGGCATCACAATCTGCGTGTCTAAGAGTCCCCTTGAGTCCACAGAGTCATTTTCCAGGTATTTTCAAGTCTTATGAGCATTCACCAAGTCCCAGAGTTCCCCTCTTCAATTTCTACTGATCTCTTTGAATCCCCCTGCACTATAAAAAATTCTGTCAGCCTATGGAGTCATCCCCTCAAGTCTACCAATCTTTCCTACCATCTACAAGAGTCCAGAATCACCACCTTTCAGGTTCTGAGCCTGCAGAAGCTGCTCTTCCATCTAGAAATATCCCCCTTTGCCCACCTAGTGGTGGAATTTCAAGTTCTTCATTGCCAACCTTCCCCAGACCTTAGGGAAAATTTCCCTCAACTTCCAAAGCCTTCCCTTCCTTCTCCTTCCAACTCACAACCCCTTGGGATGAGCCTAGGCTTTGCCTACAGCTTTCCTCTTTCCCCTCTTGCACTCTCAGAAGAAGAGTTGCCCACAGTGATAAGCTGCTGTGGCAACAGGAACATCAACCACCTTCAAAGTGAAACAGGGGTGGTCAAGAAACAACAGAGTAGAGTAAAGCATGACAAAAGTAAAAACAACATGACTCACACATGACTAGGTATGTGACTGCTGGTGGCATAGTGATACATGGCTAATGGCAAGAGTAAAAGAAGCATAAGAAACATGGCAAAGACAAGAGGAAATCAGTGAGTCAGAGACATAAGGAATTGCCCAGCATGGAAGCTGGGTGTGGTGACAGTGTAACAAGTAAAAGGAAAAGGAAAAGAGTTAATGCACAAAGCACAAATGAACTCAATTGGAGTGCCTATGACAAGAGAGACTGGTATTTACATATACTACTAGGTGATTGTACCAAGGAACACCATAGAAAAACCCAAATGAGCAAGAGACAAATGCTATTGGCTGCAGCAACCCATGCTGAGTCAATGCAGCCACACTGACTAAGTAGAGTGTATATGAGTGCATCTAAGGTAATTCTAACCAGAGGGTGTCTATATACAGTATACTAGGACAATGAAGGTAGTGAAAAAGTATGGGCCATTACAGCTGGTGTTATATTGAGCGCAGAATAAGATATAAAATTAAGAATCATACTTTGTAATGAGCACCTGCTATATACAGTGGCTCAAACAATTGTCCCAATGTTTGTGGGTTTGTCACTAATTAGAGTGTAGCCAGTGCAGTATGATGATCTAGTTCAGGGGGTTGGTGGATGAAATGAAGTACTTGGCCATGGCTTTATAAGGAGTTCCATTACATAATATTTGGATAAAATTAGGTGACAGAAGAACTGAATGAAAATGCCACCTCATTGGGACAATTGTTTGACTTTCAGCTTGGAAGGTGGGATCTAAGCCAAATGAGAGGGTATTTGGAGTTGTTTGGTTCTACAAACAGACAGAGCATATCACATGATATAACAGATGATTTTTCAGCACATAAATAGTGCCAAACACTGAATTTGTACCATCAAGCCCATCTTTGTTACCACAACTCAAGAAGTCACTACTCTGGCTCACCAGGGTTGTTCTTTCAGGGAATTTTCAGCAGATATTGGTGTCTACCACAGTACCAATAGTATGATCCACTATCATGACCATTAGTCATATAAAAAAGCTGCAGAAAGTCATCCCTGTGTTGTTTGCCCCACCAATCCTGCTGAGCTTCATAACCAATCAGTACTTGGATAGCCAAAAATGTTATCAACATTGAATTAGCACTTCAGGATATGATGAACCAACCATTACCCTCATGACTAGGGCATTTTCACCAATGGAAAACTTACCTGAAGGCTGGAATGAACCAAACTCCTGCTACACCTTCCAGGAGTCATGGGATAGATAGCCAACTAAGCTGGTAGAGTGCAGATAACTTCCATCTATCTGCCCAAATATATTTCCTGTGGTCAAATGTGACTAAATAACCACTTCACATTCATCAATAGTTTGGTTCAGAGCACAATCTAGCCCACCCTGTCATGGCCCTTAACCTGCAAAGGAAGGTTTTGCTTCACTCCAACATTCAAGTAAGCTTCCCATGGGTGAAAATACCCTAGTTGTGAGGGCATTGGTTTGTTCTTCATATCCTGAAGCATTATTTCAATGTTGATGACATCTTCAGCTGTCCCAGTACTGATTAGTTGAAAGGCTCATCAGGTATTGTGGAGGAAAACAACACAGGGATGACTTTCTGCAGCTTTTTTATATGACTAATGGTCATGATAGTGGATCATACTATTGGTACTGTGGTAGACACCAATATCTGCTGAAAATTCCCTGAAAGAACAACCCTGGTGAGCCAGAGTAGTGACTTCTTGAGTTGTGGTAACAAAGATGGGCTTGATGGTACAAATTCAGTGTTTGGCACTATTTATGTGCTGAAAAATCATCTGTTATATCATGTGATATGCTCTGTCTGTTTGTAGAACCAAACAACTCCAAATACCCTCTCATTTGGCTTAGATCCCACCTTCCAAGCTGAAAGTCAAACAATTGTCCCAATGAGGTGGCATTTTCATTCAGTTCTTCTGTCACCTAATTTTATCCAAATATTATGTAATGGAACTCCTTATAAAGCCATGGCCAAGTACTTCATTTCATCCACCAACCCCCTGAACTAGATCATCATACTGCACTGGCTACACTCTAATTAGTGACAAACCCACAAACATTGGGACAATTGTTTGAGCCACTGTACAGGCAGTCACCATTATGTAATACACATACAGTACTGGAGTCCAATGTCCTCAATGAACTCCATGCTGCCCCTGCCTAGGGGGACTAAGCCAGAACTGAGTAGTTGCAGGTAAGGAGGGCTTGAACCCTCTTCACACACAGGCTGGTCTCCTGCTGGTCTGTGCTCTCCAGTCTCTGTAGTGGTGATTTTTTGTGTAGGTACAGAGCTCAAGTCTAAGTCCAAACCTGCTTACTAATCATCTTCTTGCCTTGCAACCAAGTCCCATCCCTTATTACAAAATGGGGATCATGCCCCTTAGAAAAATAAAAAGAGGAAATTATCCCTCAATCCACTCTACCTCAGCACCCAATGTCCCACTAGGGAGGTTCTCTTCCCTGCAACACTTGGATGATGTTCATCAAGTTGTTCAACTTGCACCCAAGTTTGGTGTGCAGGCATTGCCTGAAATGACCTGTGACAGCAGCTTGGAGGTTTGGAGAGAGTTTTATGTTAATGACTTTGCAAATAAAGAGGTTTTTCACATTATTGTCTGTTACCAGTAGCTGCAGGTATGATACTAACAACATTCTGCTCAACCATTCCTAGAGGTTGTAGCCTCATGAAAAAGATTATCATGACTTGATGATCATGACCAGCTTCTCCCTGCACCACTGGAGATAACCAATGTACATGATAGATAGCATCTGCAGAAAACTAGCATCACTGTCAGAGTCTTTTGAATCTGGTGATGTGCTACTACCCAGTACAAACTGCAGCAGCAGAACTAACCAAACTATAATGGACCATAATGGACACATGTTGGCAACACTGTGCAAGCAGTAGCTGACAGATTATGTGTGCTTTGCAACACTACCAAAAAATGTTAACTCAAACTGAATCATAGATATTCTAGTGTGTAAATTGAAAAATATATTTGCTTATGCAGGTAATGGTATGAACTGCATATGTGCCCCTAGCACCTCTGCTCCCCATGCATGCAAATTGAGCAGGTATTTGTTGTCATCACAATACTGCCTCTTGGTCATGATGTCATATAGGAATGACAAGGTCATAAAGGGGTAGCACTAAGATGCATGCAACATTCTTGAAATCATTCTGAATGTTCATGGTGATGTCTTTCAGTTTTTGACTTCACTTTCAGCATTCTCTGACAGCCAATCTTTTGCACCAACTACAAGGACTGTCAGCTAGTTACATGGCTTGCATGTCAGTAAAATATTTACCCTTGTCATAGTTCACTGCTGCATCATGCAGCACCTGTCTGACCATGACTTTTAACTCATCAGTGGTAGGGAGTAGATTCTGAGTAAATATCAGCCACTTCAAATTTGACTATGCATTGCTGGTGATGTCATTGATTTCTGACACTCCCAGAACAGCCAAGGATTTGTGGCCTGCATCTGGTGTTACATGTACAGGTGGGAGTCAGGAGGTAGGTGGATCATGGGTAATGCTCCAAGTGGCTTCACCCACCTGCTGCAGCACATATCAGGTCCATAAGATAGACACATATCAGCTATGATAAGTAACTGACCCAGATTACTGGTTGCCTGGGGATGGTAAAGGCCTCATTTGGCATCATTTCTCCAGGCTGAAGTGACCTCTCTATCACCTCAGAGCACTGGGACTGCACATTATATGGAGTGACATGTGCAACCAGTTGGCATTGGACTGGATGAACACCCTGCTGTCCAGGCTGAGATGGCAAGCCATGGAACTCGAAGTCAATGGCTACAACATGGAGGAGAAGATTGAACTTATTTATTGAGATGGACTGGAGGTTGTAGAGAGTCCTTTCACAAACCTGATCTTTGCTCAAAATATGTCATTCAACCCACTTCATGTGTGGAGGAATGCAGAATGTGAGTATGGTGAATGGTTCACAGTGTGTGAGGCAAAATTTATCTAGGTTGGTCACTTCTAGTCATTTTCTGTCTATTTTACAAGCTAATAGGTGCAACCCTTGTTCCCATCATTGCTGCTTCAGACAAGATTCCTGTCACCAGGCATACTGGTAGCTTTGAGATGCATTGACTCTGATGTTTACATGGGGGCCACATCATATGCCTGGCATTGTGTCACATTCATGCCAACTGTCAAGTTTGACATCCACCTGGACTATCAGTCCATTTTGCAGGCTTGGCCCTGGCACAGATGTGTTGATATCATCACAGAGAAGCTGAAGTGCACTGCAAATGTTGGAGAGTTTATAACTGACCTTCAGTGATGTCTGGAACTGCTTCATACCCTTGGTAGCATGGATGGCAGACTTGCCTGAGCAACAGTTGATCACATCTGTGTCCAGAAATGCATCTCCAGTCACTCTGGCAACCCTTGAGCAGTTTGGAGACTTGATGTGTCAGCCCCCTCACATGAAAAACTGTACCCTCAATCTCATTCATATGATTAGTGGTGATGTAGAACCTTGGATACTAGATTGATTCCAAAAGATAGTGAAGGTGTCAAGACCAGTTCTCAACAGTCTCTGAGAGGTCCAAGGTCATAGGGTAGTAGTGAGTTGAAGTCTGGAAGGGGTGGAGTTAGTATACAAACTTATGTATACTTAACTTGCTGAGTACTAGGGTTGGAGCTATCCAAAGAAGTCTGGAGTTGTGTGAGATCAATGAGTATCTTATTTGATATTTGAACCAAGGTGCTATGATGTAGGTACAAGTCTTTTATACTATGGAGAATGTAAGAAAGCAATGTCTGGGACATGTCAACTACTGGAGTGCAGTACAGATGACTGAGAACAGTAGTAAGGTATTAATAATCTAAGCCAGTAGTTGCTGGATAGCCAGGGAACAAGATGATTAGTCATGAAATGCTGGAATGGTAACTAGAATTGAAGTGAGGGAACTATATACTAAATATGGAAACTATAAACAGAGCAAAGACAAGAATCAAGTAAAGGATGGAGAGCCATCATGCAACAGAGTTCCAAAGGGCTAGAATTTATCTATTATTATCCAGAGTTCACTCCAGACTGTAGCCACATGTCACAGATGTGACAGAAGGCTAACCAACTCCTTGGCATTCACCTCCCATTCTTCTGAAACTTGTAGCAACCCTTCTTGATTTCTTGTACCTAAAGTTCTCCATTCTCTCCATAAATTTTTTTGGGATCATGCGCAAAAGTGGTGGAAGGAAGTGGTTGGAACTGACAAACTCAATGCATGCTACAAAGTCCATCACAAACATATCAGTGTATGCCATTTGAATTCTGGGATATCATGTGCAACTCAAATGACAGGCCATGAATATCATGACATACAGTAGACTATAGTTGCCATGATCACTGGCACTGCCCCCCCCCCCCCCTGCAATAGTTTGGTCCATCTATGCACTCATTGATTCTTTCTATCTTGCTTAAAGGCATGTCCACACAGAGTTGTCCATCAGAGACATGGAGGCTTCACTTGCCAAGTTTCATCATCAGCAAATCATAAAAATTGCCCCAGAATGCCCAGTTTCTCAGTCTCACAGTAATCTCTTGCAACAGTGCCCTACAGGATGCCCAGAGCACCCCAATACCCCAGACCTTCCAGAAGCACAGCCACAGTGAGAACAAAAGTTGTAGCCCATGATCACAGGACCTTGGGAATATGATTACCTCAGCAATATCTCCCTTTTTGGTTGAGATATTTGCAAATTTGAGTTGGAGTCACAGTTTGTCAAAAAATGAATCTCAAAGATGTCATAATGAAAGCTGTAGTGCCTGACTAGAGGACCCCAGAGGTATGCTTATCTCATCCATCCATGCAAAATTGGTTGAGATATAGGCAAAATACCATTAGTGTAGTCCAGTGAACATTGTTATTACCAAAAGTGTAGTGTTGCAGCACATTTAGGATTACCAATTGAGTGTAGTGTTTTGTAGTATTCAATTAGTAAAGTGTAGTGTACATTTGTATTACCAAAAGTGTAGTGATGTGGCACATTTTTCACTACCAAGTAAGTGTAGTGTTTTGTAATGATTGATTAGCAAAGTGTGGTGTACATTTGTATTACCAATAGTGTAGTGTTGTGGCACATTTTTGACTACCTAAGAAGTGTAATGTTTCATTAGTGAAGTGTAGTGTACATGTTATTATCAAAAGTGTAGTAAACTCAGCTTTTTTGACTACCAAATATTTGTAGGGTGACTAGCAACTCTAGAGTAGAGGTGATTAGCAACAAAGTGTAGTCATGATTGGGTTTGTTGTGTAGTGGGCACAGCCACTAATAGCTCAATATTTTGCAAAGTCACAAAAATACCCCAAAACATGATATAGTGAACACCAAAACTCATGCCTTTTGCACAAGCAGCCAAAGCCAACCAAACAAAGCCCAATTCCTACTATGGGGTAGTGTATGCTATTAGTCCACTACTACCACCTATTTAATTAGTGAAAAGGATATTACTATTACAAAAGTGTGGTAGTGGGTAGTAGTATTGGCAGAAAAGTGTAGTAGGTAGTGTTATTAGCAAAAAAGCATTGTACTATTAGGCTATCATGTGGTAGTACTTGAATTTGAATGTTTTAAAAAATTACATTTGATTTGATTTCTGTGTGATGGAGTGGTAGTCCTACATCAGGAAAATTTTAATGAAATGATAATGTTATATAAGACTTTATGTACCCTGTAAAGCCCTATAAGTTATATCATAATGACATACACATTGGTAATGCTATATATTCTCTGGGAGCCTTGGCAGCATAGGTCAAAAGTAATCATTCAGGTAGAGTGGATCATATGTATCAGAATGTGAACAGTAGATCATATATGTCTTTCATTATCAGACATTACCAGCAGTTGTCATTGACACCACCAACAGCTTAAAATAAAAATTGCTATAGCAACCTTCAATTGAATATATCAATCATGATATTACAAGAAAGCATTTTCATTCAATATAAATTACATAATGAGTACCTACTGAGTATACTACTAAGTATGATGAACTACTTAAACCTCCAACAAAGCAAAAATAAAGCAGAGAAAGACACTTACAGATGACTTCACACAAGGGTACACTCACCTGCATATGAACCCTAAGACTTAGAGTCTTAGAGTGACTCTTGCCCTGCGGTAGAACTCAGAGACAAGAGTGAAGAAGAGAGAGAAGGGGAGAAAGGATGAGTTTATATAACATGTACTATACAGTCATTACAAAGACATTCCCACACTTGTGGCTGGGGAAGAGTTGTTCAAATGATCATAAAATGACATAGATGACAAGACTAGATACTGATGATCAAAGTGAAATCAGACTGAAAAGAATATTGTCATCCATATCATGATGATATTTTCTGATGAGCAATTATAATGTACTGTCAACTACATAGCATTATTATATATGGCATATCAGCTCTTGTCATCATTATATCATGATGATAAAAGTATTGTAATTCTTATATCAGGCCTATATGGAGTTGACCAGATAGTAAAATGTCTGCCAGGTTATCTAATGTATTATCTGACTATCATCATTATGATTTGTAGATGATCATGCCTTATACACCATTATCCAATTCATATCAGACAGATAACTACTGACCATAATTAACTGGGAATACCAGCACTTCAAACCCCCCCTGATGTATTAGCTTGCAAGTGTAGTAGTATCAGAAGAACATGGTAGTGGCATAAGGAAAAAAGCATAGTAATAGTGTGGTGAGCTGGGATTCTGGGGAACTCTGGGATCATCTGGCCAGTCCTGGCCAGAGGGGACCAGCAGTGTCCAGACTGGACCACCCTGGGGACTCTGTGGCTCTGTCCAGTAAATAGTGATTTGCTGATGTGTGTGACAAAGTACAACATCCTCAACACCAGAGGTTGTGCTGGAAGGGACAACTTCAGCATCCCTAAGCTAGAGCTCAGGTTGAGCTTCACAGATGCCATCAGAAGAAGCAGCAGGTTAATTCAGTACAGTGCTGATGTTTTTGAATGTCTTCTCATTACTCCCTGCAAGGTCCCATGTTGAAAGTATTACTGGTTACATGGCTAACTATTTACCATTCATGTGATAGTATTGTTCCACACTATTCTATGGTATTCTCTTGTACTGGAATACTGGTCTTTATTGTTCTAGTAGAAAGACAGAGTTGTACCTATATGGAAGGTCCTCTTACTTACATATTTAGTAGTAGTTTACATGGTGACAGACACACCTGGTCTGTGTGCACCTACAGTGTATATAAGGCTCCTACTTTGAGCCAGAGTATGGTAGAGCTCCCACTCATATCCTTCACTTGCTGTAGGGAAGGCAAGCTCCCTACCAGGGTATGGACTAGGTATGGAGTGGTTGAGGCTTGTTTTGTTTTTCTAAGGGGCTAGATCCCCATTTTGTAATTGGGATTGGGACTTAGGTGCGAGGTGAGTGGCTGCTTAGTAAGCAAAGTTGGGACTTCAACTCGAGTTTGTATTAGTTACACACCAATCACCACTATAGAGACTGGAGAGCACAGGCTGGTGAGACCAGCCTGTGGCAGTCTTCTTCTGTTGCTTTCCTTGAGTGTGAGGACAGGACAGCCCTAGGGGAGTCCTAGGGTGGTGGGGATTGAGAGGTTTCCTTGAGTTCCAGCTAAGTGTTTCAGTTTCATTTTCTCTACATATTCTCTTCCCCAGGCAGAGTCCCCAGGACCACAAGCTAGCCTATTGGGTAGTTCCCAGCTCTTTTCTATTAATTTCCCTCATCACACACACTACTCATTCAAGTACCATTAAGACCAAAGACCTAACTGAATACTAAAGGCAAGTGTTCACCTTGCTCTCACCCCTCACACACCTCTGCATGATATCCCATTCACTTGGACCAATAAGCAGTCTGACTTCACAGAACAAATAATCTACCTCCTTGACTGTGAGGAGTGCATTTGCTTGTTGGACATATACCTTTTACTATGTGAGTGTGACAAGCCCTTGGTCAATGCCACTGCCAGAGGATGAAGAAACCCTTCTGTGTTCGATGGATCCTACATCAACATGGGTTTCTCACATTGCTCCTGGTGAACAACACCACTTCAAAGCTCCTCAGTCCATCCACATTCTCTTTACAAAGGGTCTCATGTCTGATAGCACTACAGCTGTGCTGTCTATCACAGTCACTCCCAATCACTTGAAATTCAAGATTGCTGATATCAGCAATCATTACACACTTCCTGACCTCACTGCAAGGCTTAATGAATGCATTGCACATCACATGGGGAGCATCACATTTGGCTCAACTCTCCAGGTGTTTGATGAAATTGCAGTGTGGTATAAATTCCATATCCAGCAGTACTCAACCTGCAGGCCCTCTGTGATCATGCCCAGTCAAGTAGCTCAAGCTCAGCCTCCATCATCTGACTTCCCCCTTGGGAACTGTGATGCTGTGCTTCTTAATGCAGATGGGCAGAGTCAGGATAACCCTGGCTGTGAGTTACTCAATGTATGTGCCCAGATGGCTAACATATTATTCCTTCATACAGTTCATGTTGCAGAAGTGTGAGTTGTATTCCAGCTGGCTCACTCCTGCTATTCTCATGATCTTCCTGATTTTCTGTCTCAACCTCTCCTTTATGTTTGGCCATTCCATGTCATCACCATGCCAACAGTCAACCAGATACATGCCTCCAGATCCTTGAAAGAGTATATAGCCTGTCTTCACCCCAGGCACTGGCCTGTCATAAGGGTTTTATTCTCCCTTCAACTGAGGTCACTCACATGGCAGACTTAGTACCTGTTTTGGGGGAGAAAGTAGACCATACTCTGACAATGGCTAGCTCACAAGAAAGGTAAGATCATTTCTACCTTAATTTCTATGTTACCAAAGAGGATTTTGATACATTATATACACTTGGGCTGATGTAGTCATACCATTGAACTAGCTCAATCTCATGTACTTACAGACCTGTATCCATGATTTTGATTCAAATATCTTCATTGCAATGGATTCAGGAATCCTGACATTGAAGATAAGATGCCAATGGACATACTAATGACTATAATTATTGGCTACTAGTTAATAATTATAAAAGAAAAAAAGAAAGAAAAAGAGCACCAGCCAATCAGCAGTTGTAACCTTCTGTCACTTGTCAGGGTCCCACTTGTTAAGCATTCATTTCAGCAGAATGCTGATACATTTGCAAACCCAGGCAGGTCATTATGGCTTCATGATGACCACATAAGGCTTATGTGAATTACAGCACCCATTGAAATTTTGAGATTCATGATTTATGAAGTTATCATGCAGAAATGATAGCATGCATATGTGTGATTTCTTGCTAAGATAAGATAACTAGGGTTTACCCAACATCTCATCTCCAAGTGCAAACAGATCATCCACAAGTGCAATATAGCACTCCAGCTCCCCATTTCATAAGCCTAGTAGATGACAATGTAGACTCTCATAGGAAGTACAGATTATTCTCACACTGAGCTCTTGTGGGGAAAAGATGCCACTAGCATACTCTTGAAGAGCTTGTTCCAATACAATTCCTGTGAAGACAATTGTGGGGTTAATACCTGCATTTGATGTCAATGAATTGCCAGTATTCTTCTCACCCCAGAGCAAGTTAATGACAACCTGTATGAGCACAGGGTGAGCAGCCAACTCAAAGGAGAATTGGTCATGTACCAAACCCTGACTTCCATCTATCCAGTTGAAGCTTTCAAGCAGCTTTGGTACTTTTTGTTGATGCCACAATACCTCCTGTCCTCAGAGGTAGAGTTAATTGATACAGAGATGGTACTAGAATACAAGTGATGTCCTTGAAGTCATTGCAGACACTCATGGCAATGTCTCAAAGCTTCTTGGTTTCAGCTGACACACTTTTTCTGACCCACTCATTGACCCCAGCTATGAGCATGGTTCTCAGATAATCTGAGTCAGAGTAACAGGCAGCTTTTTACCTTGGCTATGGCTGGATGCCACACTGTGCAATGCCTGTGTAACCATGGTGACTAAGTCATTAGGATTGGGAACAAGAGTTTGACTAAATAAGAGATGTTTGAAGTTAGAGTATGCATCCATTTTGATTTCATCAGCCATCCATTTGTCTATGACAGTTGATATGCCTACATGTGTGGGGGGGAGTTGAGCAGCAGATAGGTTCCAACCAACACTCTGGGTAGTTTTACCCACTCACTGTATAACCTGTTAGATACTGGACTTATAACTGCTGTGACACTTACTCATAAAACACATCATCCAGTGACAACATATGCTTCATGCACTACCAGCTCTCCAGGCAAAAGGGGCCATTCAGTTGACCCACCATGACACAAATGAGCATCATAAGGAACTGGATGAAGTACCAGATGGATACTTCTGGAGACCAGGGTCCATGGAGCATAGTCAATATTAGGTAGGATAGATGTTTGGTGTGCAGGATGGCCATTCTGCATGTCAGACAGGAACAATGACATTGGGTCAAGGATTTGTGGGGGGATAGCCTGTGCTGCTGACCCAAATTCTCTTCTTGTCAGCATTTCAAGACAATATAGGTAATCAAATTGTGAATTAGAACTACCAGGATAGTGTGGTGCAGATGCACTGCTGGTTGATGGGGTCAAACTACCTTGATGGTTGCCCATAGGTACTGGATTGAGGGTTTGCAGGGGGACAGTGCACACTACCAATGCAAAATCAGTTCCTGTTGGCATTTCATGGCAATATAAGTAGTCATGTCATGGATTGAAATTATGGGGCTGCTGTGGCATAGATGTGCTGGTTGATGGGGTTGAATGGCCTTGATTGTTGCTCATAAAGTACTGATGTTGATTGGATGCTTGAAGCTCAGTGCATAGTTGCCATTCAATCTCAGATGCTGTGTGAGGTTGTTCCTCAGCAATGCCAATCTGACTCACCACTGAGTTTCCAGCTGGACTAAGACTACATATAAACTCCATCATTCTCACATGTACTGCAAGTTCTTGGCTCTGGTGGGGCTTCCATCTCCAGAATGATGCAGAGAAACTCCTCCTTTTGCAGGAGCCATTCCAAGATGTAGTCATTCTGTGTCTGAAAATCTGATATTCATGCAAGTTCTCATTTATCATAAATGACATACTTTTTTACAAGGCATATGTAATGGTTCATCAGGGTAATTCTGCATATCAAATCCCTGTTCCAGGCCATCTTCAAATTGGGACAAGTGGTGCTTTGATGGCAATCTGCAATCCTTTGATGGGGAGGACAATTGACTTTCACAATCAGTGCTTTCAGTATGTGATTCTTTCCTTATCACTTCCACCAATCTAGATCTACATTGCCCATTGACTTTCCATTTTTTCACTTCTACTTGTTTGACCCAATGACCTGGGGTGGGACCAATCATTGTAATCCCCCTCCATGTATTTTGTTTGGTCATTTTGGGGGAGGGAGACTGTGGTGAGGTTAGATAGACTGAACTATTTGCTACAATGCATGGTCACAACTTGTGTTGTAATCAGTGGCAGCAACAAGATCCCATGTGATTGGCTCATTAGACATATGGTCAAAAAGGGTAAGATCATGCCACCATCAATGTCAGTGGTCACCATCAATGCCAGCAGTCACATTGCAGAAAGTCAATCATGGACCCCCTGATAGAATCAGGCACCATTTTAGGTGAAGACAGATTTCCAATAGGGAGCTGATAGCCCAGAGATGACATCAGGGACTCATTTTGGAAGTGACAGGTTCCCAGCAGTATTTTGGCTGGTTGTAACACATTGCCTATTGTGTCAGCTTGAAAGTTATTAGTGCCCTTTGCAGTTCTCTGCTGTCCATCATAGTATAGGTCATGGATTCTCTCAATGATACTGTCTACCCCTACCTGGTGGACATTGAAGATGGGTGTGACATTGACACAGGTGTACAGGAGTCTAATGCTGGTGATGAACCTGAGGAAGCTTTCAACATGGAAGAATTGGAGATACTAGCTCACTGGTGAAGAGAGTGGATGCAAGCCAGTAAGAAGAAGTCAAGCATCTTTCATGCATTATGTCAGGAGGTTTCTGAACTGGAGAAACACAAAACATCCAGTGAGGTGGAGCCACAGGGCTTGGAGGAGGTATGTCTTCTTCACAGTCATTGCACATTTGGTGTTACATTGATCAGGGTAGCAAATTAGGGCATGGTTGAAGAAACCCCTTCACAGAAGAAACCTGCACATCACCCTGCATTCAGGTTACAGGTACTCAATGAGGGCACTAATCCATGAAATGTACCATGACTGACTGCAACAAAAATTACTGCTAATGCAGGAAGCAGACAGAATTGAACCAGGAAAATCATGGACCAATCTGTATCAGTGAGCATTGACCACCTTCATGGAGGATGAGCTGACTGAGGAGGAATTGGAAGTCATCCATGTAATTGCTGAAAAATGGAATGGTCCCCAAGGCCCCACCCCAGAAGTGAAGGCATGATAAGCACTAACATATCACTACCATCCTTGATTTCACCTATTGGTCTTCCCAGAAATGCACAAAAGTATGGAATGAAATACATGTGGAGTTTTGCACAGGATATGTGGAGGCATTGTGACATGCAGCTGGCCTTTTTCATGTGGTGGAAAAAATGAGAACAGAATCATTCAAGCATGCTCATGAGTTGGTACTGTAATCTGCATCTTCTTCAGCACTCAGCCAGCAGTAGGATGGACTTCAACAATGACATCTATGATGGTAACCCATTCAATGATATCCACACCCTGGATGGAACCTGGCAAGATTATGTTGGTGTAGTCTTTGAGGAGTAGGGTGAACTCAAAGATGATATGGATCCAAGTCGAGAAAGGCCCACTGCAAAGGCTACAAAGGTTGATCTGGTAACACAGCAAACATTTCACAATTTTTCTTCAGAATTCAGGCTGAAAAAATGAAGGGAAGAGATACTCTTTTATTTTTGATGTTTGGACAGAAAAAATGCAAAAATAATGTTTTATTTTCTTCCAGAGAACCTGAATTGATGCAAATACCAATCAGAGTAGAAGCTAATGGACATTACCATCAATCTGTGTTTTTTGGACAAACATAAAATTTTATTTTTGCATTTTTCCCTTCCAAACATGCAAAATAAAAGAGTATCTCTTCCCTCCATTTTTTCAGCATGATTTCTGAAGAAATATTGTAAAATGGTTGCAGTGTAACTTTAGTCATGACCAACAATGGTGAAATCAGGGTTGGTCCAATTACAGGGCTGAGCCACACTCAGAAACAGCAAATGGTGCATGGGTTCTTAACCACACATTACAGTAAGTGTTCATCCACCCATTCACCAACTTGATCCAATTTTCCATGCAAAGGAAAGGCATCCATCCACTGCCATACCATTTAAGCAGTTGGGTCAATACTGACCTGTGGAGACTATCCACTGTTAATTGCAAGGGGCAGGCACAGCAGATCACAGACACCCACTCCTGCCTCACATGAAAAGGTCCCCCCAAAAAGGAGTCAGGCATGGAAAAAGAAGAGTTCCTTAAGGCCTGTTAAGGGAGGAAGACCAGGAAATGAGCACACATCCAGTACTGTATGGGATGGGAGCCTGGATTATACTGATGCAGAAACAGATGCCCAAACCAGTGCTGATCCAAATGTGGAAACCAATGCAGAAACAAATGTGGAAACCAATGCAGAAATATATGTGGCAATTGATGTGGACACAGATGTGGACACTGTGGATGACAATGAGGTATGTCTGCCAGTAGTTTATTGAGCCAGTGGAATATTTATATATCTGATTACTTCCTAGGCATCTGGTTCCCAGCTACCATGCATCATGAGCCCTGAGGCTTCAAGCTCTAAATGTCACCAGTCCAAAACTCCAGTGCTAAGGAGAAAACTTGAAGAGCATAACTCAAATGACAATGAAAACAGTGGAAGTGGAGATGGGGATGGAAATGTTCCTGAACATCACAAATATACCACTGCAAAAAGATCAAAGGTTGAACCCTGAGGTGAGTGTACCTTAACCACAGCACAATTTGTCAGTATAATCAACCTGTGCCTAGTGCTTCATGCAATAGGAAAGCTACAGGACATGGGTGAATATGATGACAGTGGCATATGTTGTGTTGTTTGTTGACTGGGGGACTACACCATCTCACACACCAAGAGTCCAGCCCATGGCTGGTAGGTTAAACCTACCCTGAAACAGACTGGCCATGCCACTAACAATGCCAAAATCACTGGAAAGGACATTGATGCAAATACATGGAAATTGCCCTGCATCTGAAAGATTTCACAGAAACCCAATGTGGATGTTCCTTCTCCCCCAAACAAGAAATCCTCAAAGCAAAAAACACAAGCCAGTAAGAGTTCTTCCAGGAAAAAGCAAAAGACCATGTGAGATTCCACAGCCATTCCTGTTGCCAGAAGGTAGAGGTGCATTTTCTAATAGGTCAGCAACTATACCTGTACATATAACTGTCAGTAAAAAGTGGACTTCACAAATCATACATATGTACCAGACCTGGATATGAATCTGGTCTCAGTACATTGTCTCACTTCGAAGGGACTGCAGGTGACATTTGAGAAAAACACCTGCAGGATACTAGCTGGCAACATGGTTGCAGCAGTGGCAGTGAAGCAGAGGTTGCTCTATGTACTAGATGTGGTGATAATCTCTGGCAGCCACTCAGCCTACATAGTATTGGATCCTGCTCAGATGGATGCATCTGAACCCCTCACAGCTCTTGCAACCCATGTAGGGACCTCTAAGGCACCCTTGGCTGTTTGGCATTGGTGCCTTAGTCATGCAAACATAAGGCATGTCCAAAAGCTTGAAGAGCAGGATGTGGTATCCAGCATGGAGATAGTTGGGTCATGGAGTCATAGTACTCATGACTGCAGGGGATGCCTTGAGGGGAAGCAGCAGCAGAACCCTATATCTCAGAAGTCAGGTGTGGAGTAGCCACAACTTCTGCATTGAACATACTCAGATGTCTGTGGTCCAATAGAGACACTCACCCACACCAGCCATAGGTACTACATAACATTTATTGATGGACAGTTGCACCACCTGGTGGTGAAACTACTGAAGCTGAAGGACAAGGTGCTTGCAGCAACAAGGGAATATTTTGCACAAGCAGAGGCCAAGAGTGGAGAGAAGGCTAACTACCTTTGAACAGATGGAGGGGGTGAGTACTGCTCTTGAGAGTTTGAGCAGTACCTGAAGTCAAAAGGGGTACACCATGAAAAGACAAACACATACACTCCACAGGAAAATGGAGTGTCAGAGCAGATGAAATGCACTCTGATAGGGAGTGCAAGAGCTATGTTGAGTGATGTGGGTCTCCCCAGCAAGTATTGGGGAGATGCTATACTACATGTGGCTCATCTACAAAATTATCTACCAATGAGAGCCCTCAAATGGTACAAGACTCCATTCAAGGTATATACTGGAAATAAGCCCTCACTCTCACACCTGAGGATTTTTGGGTGTGAGGCTCATGTTCATTTTCCTGAAGAAAATCATCAGAAAATTGATGTGAAATCACTGAAATGTACTCATCTTGGTTTTGTGGAGAATTGCAAGGCATACAGTGGCTCAAACAATTGTCCCAATGTTTGTGGGTTTGTCACTAATTAGAGTGTAGCCAGTGCAATATGATGATCTAGTTCAGGAGGTTGGTGGATGAATTGAAGTACTTGGTCATGGCTCTCTAAGGAGTGCTATTACATAACATTTGGATAGGAATAGGTGACAGAATAACTGAATGAAAATGCCATCTCATTGGGACAATTGTTTGACTTTCAGCTTGGAAGGTGGAATCTAAGCCAAATGACAGGGTATTTGTAGTTGTTTGTTTCTATGAACAAACCAGTGCATGTCACATGATATAACAGATGATTTGTCAGCATGTAAACAATGCCAAACACTGAATTTGTACTAGCAAGCCTCCCTTTGTTACCACAACTCAAGAAGTTGCCACTCTGGCTCACCAAGGCTGTTCTTTCTGGGAACTTTCAGCAACCATTGGTGCCTACTACAGTACCACTAGTATGATACACTATCATGGTCATCAGTCATATCTGGTTGGTTCTTCATATGCTGAAGTGCTAATTCAATGTTGATGACATTTTCAGCTATCCCAGTACTGATTGGTTACAAAGCTCAGCAGGCATTGGTGGGGAAAACAGCGCGGGGATGGCTTCCAGCAGCTTTTTGATATGACTGATGACCATGAGATAAGGAAACCAAGCCCATATGTTGAGCTTATTTTTGCCTCAGTCTTCTCAGGTGTTTTCCATGCTGATTGTAACTAAGGAAGCAGAGGTGTAATAAGGTTGAATAAGAAATATTGTAAGACAAACTTAAGCACCAAAATATAGCATGTAAGACTTATTGCTGTGGACTATGAGGTTCATTGGGAAGGGAACAGAGAATGTCAAGTCTTTGACATGTGTGTCATGGGGATTCAGAGTAGCCCATATCTGAGGGAAAAAAGTAATCACTGAAGGGGAAAGATGCCAATAGATTGTAGTCAGAATGCAATTTCAAAGGCATGGTAATCAGCATATTTATTAACATAAAATGCACAAAATGAATCAAGCAATTGGGAGGATGGCCCATCATCAGCAAACCAGCACATTTGACTAGCTGAGATTCCAGTATTCCATATGACTTAGCCAAGTGCCAAGCTTGGCACAACCCAGCCCAGACCAGCACATTTCATTAGCTGAGATTCCAGTATTCCATAAGGATGACTTAGCCAAGCTAACCTCAGCACAACCCAGCCCAGACTTACACAGCCTCAGGGTAGAGTAACCCCACCATACACCACTTGGAGTAATTACCATTTACAAGGACTGAACATGGAATGATGAAAGTGAAGGGATATTTTTATTAGGCAGAAATGACTTGTCAAAAGTTTGTGGATACTGGTGGATACATAGCCTAAGGTCCACTACCACAAATGCAAGGCAAAATACAACGACACAAGGCAAGATACAATGTACTCGCAAGGTGACACTGAATTTTCTAGACTGGAGTAGTACATGCATCAATCTAAGACAACATCAAAACTGGTAGAGGATGCTGGCAGATCTGCACAATGTTATCCTAATATCAACATGAGAAATAGAAAACTTGAAAAATGAGATACCTACTATCTTTGGAATGGCCCAGCCAAGACTCTCACATTGCATACACAGATGCTGCCAAATGACCACTCTGTCTGATGGTCAGGCCAATGTGGCCAACATGCTCATCCACCACATGCAGATCTCTCTCTGCCTGTTCTAGAAAAATACAATTGAGTTGTAAGGCAACTGTATTGCAATGAACAATCTCATAGGTGAGGTCTTTCTGCTTGAGAGATATCTGATGATCACTTCAAGCAACCTCCAGGAGGAGGTAAGCCTCCATGCTGTTACATGGAGGAGGAATGATACAGTGGCATATATAAGAATTTGACATTTGCTGAGACTGCTGGGGGTTAATATGGGGTCTAATAGTATTGTGGTTGGCTGACCTCTGCATCTGAAGACTCAGATTGTGTGCTGAGTCCAGCTGGTGACAAAGGGCATTGAAATTTGTCAGGAGACAAAAGGTCTGTGTGAAAGGGCTGGCACATGGGTGAAATCATTTCTTTGTGAAGTTCAGCAAGCAGAGAGAAGTGGAAGAGGTCATCAGAGGCTCCAAGTTTCCAGTAATCATAATGGTGCATACTATGAGCATCAGAATTTGTGGGGGATTCTGAGTGATCCATGTGGTTGTACTAAGACTTAGTGTGAGCATCCTCCACACACTACTAGGCTGATCAATCAATTCAGTTATATACACTCGCATCACTTAATAACCACATGTGGACTACCAAAAAACATTAGTTGCCCTCAGTGTGGCAAGAGGTTCTGCATGGCAACCAATGTTCTTCAGCATATGAACCAACCCATGAGCTCATGTTATGGTGCATTTTTTGTTGACACTAAAAGGCAGAGAGTCTCAGCCATCTGATAATGTGCTGTAATATACATGACTCCACAAACCTAAAAGGCAGAGAGTCTATCAAGAACATCAGGGAACCTGTGATGTGCTGGTATTCCCAGTTAATTATGGTAAGTAGTTATCTGTCTGATATGAATTGGATAATGGTGTATAGGGCATGATCATCTATAAATCATAATGATAATAGTCAGATAATGCATTACAATCCTGAGCAGACATTTTACTATCTGGTCAACTCCATATAGGCCTGATATAAGAATTACAATACTTTTGTCATCATGATATAATGATGACAAGAGCTGATATGCCATATACAATAATACTATGTATTTGACAATACATTATAATTGCTCATCAGATAATATCATCATCATATCAACAACAATATTCTTTTCAGTCTGATTCCACTTTGATCATCAATATCTAGTTTTGTCATCTATGTCATTTTATGATCATTTGAACAACTCTTCCCCAGCCACAAGTGTGGGAATGTCTTTGTAATGACTGTATAGTACATGTTATATAAACTCATCCTCTCTCCCCTTCTCTCTCCTCTTCACTCTTGTCTCTGAGTTCTATCTCAGGGCAAGAGTCACTCTAAGACTCTAAGTCTTAGGGTTCATATATCCAGGTAAGTGTACCCTTGTGTGAAGTCATCTGTAAGTGTCTTTCTCTGCTTTATTTTTGCTTTTTTGGAGGTTTAAGTAGTTCATCATACCTAGTAGTGTACTCAGTAGGTACTGATTATGTGAATGATATTGAATGAAATTGCTTTCTTGTAATACCATGATTGATAAGTTGAATTGAAGGTTGCTATAGCAATTTTTATTTTTAAGCTGTTGGTGGTGTCAATGACAATTGTTGGTAATGTCTGATAATGAAAGACATATATGATCTACTGTTCACATTCTGATACATATGATCCACTCTACCTCAATGATAACTTTTGACCTATGCTGCCATGGCTGCCCAAAAATATATAGCATGACCAATGTGTGTGTCATTATGATAAACCTTATAGGGCTTTTCAGGGTAGATAAAGTCTATTTCATCACCATTTCCCTGATGAAATGTCAGTCCTGGCTACTGTGTGAAATGCAGTAAGCATACCTCAGCTGTCTGATAACGTGCTGAGGAGAAGAGAAAGAAACAAGACCTGTATCTATGTGCATACTTGTCACATGACAATGATAGGTGTCCATGCTGTAAAGAAAGTCTAAAGTAACATGAATCCATACCTAACATTTCTAGATGAAGAGGTGGGCCTTCTTGCTTCTGCCAATTTCCTTGAAGGTGCCATTGATAGGGAAACATCCCATGCTCAGGAGGATGCTGAGGTTCCTGATGGCACTCATTGATATTATAATGATGAAGATACTGACATGGGCACCCCTACTGCTGATGTCTCCCTTTGTCCCAATTATGATCTTGATCCTACTCCTGCCATTGATGCCTATGAAAGTCAACATGAGCAGCTCTTGGGCACTAGAAGATTCATCAAGACATACGAAGGGTGTATGGAAATGTTTCCTGGTGTAGAAATGTTTTTGGATCAATTCAGAAATGACTGGTATGCAGAGAAGCAACAAGAAAACATTTATTTCCCCTGGGCATCGAGGCAAGAGTGGGAGTTTGCTTCGTGGCTCCTACAATCTCATCTCAGCATGGCAGCAATTGATAGTCTGCTCTCCCTTGAAATTGTAAGTAATGATATCTCCATATGTTCTAGGTCTTATCTCTCTACAGATTAAGAACATTCCACTGTCCTTTTGCTCTGCAAAAGAGCTAAGGAGTTGTGCCAAAACACTTCCACCTGGCCCACTATGGTTATGCAAAACATTGATGACCAAATATCCCACCAAAGAGCTGCCCCACCTGTTCTACTGCAATCCCATCAAGTGTCTGCAAGCATTACTGAGTCATCCACATTTTGAGTCTCATATATCATTCATACCTAGAAGGGTCTGGACATGTGCTGCAAAGATCTGTCACATATACAATGAGTGGCTGAGTGGGGATTGTGCATGGAACATGCAGGTATTTAATTATCAATCTTTCTGGGTTTCACTAATGTTGATATGACCAACCACACAGGAGGTGCTACTGCCAGGCACTACTCTCCTAGGGGTGGTCTTGTCATCTGATAAGACCAACATTTCAGTGATGAGCAGCAACTGTATGGCCCATCCCCTTCTGATCAGCCTCACCAATATCAACGTGCATATCCATAGCAAAACATCTTTACATGCCTATCTCCTTCTTGCTTTACTTCCCATTGCCAAGTTCACACAGAAAAACACTCACATTCATAGCCTACTTCAAGACTGGCTCATGCACCAAGCTCTCAATATTGTCCTCTCACCTCTCAAAACTGCTGCATCCATAGGGATCATGATGAGTGATCCCAGTGGTAATCTGCATTATTGTTTCATGCCACTTGCTGCATGGATCACAGACATGCCAGAGGAAAGTCTTTTGGCAGGGACAAGCATGAAAGCCTCACCCATCACCACCACCACTGCACAGGAGTTTGGTGATGCATATTGACACCCCCCTCATACTGCAGCAAACATGCTTGCTGTTAAGTTCAGGCCTTCTCTGATGATCTCTGATGCTCACAGAGGCCAGGGGATGCAAGCAAAGATAGGCCAATGGTGGCCAAGGGTTGGCCAACACAGGCCAACAGAGAGTGATGATGGCTGAAGGCTGGCCAACAGAGAGTGATGATGGCTGAAGGCTGGCCAACAGTCGCAACAGGGGTACAGGAGAGGGCATTGGGTTCAGCTTGTGTGCTGCCCCCTTGTACAAGCCCAGCCCTTGGATTTCAGAGGTATAGGAGAGCTGGTATGAAGCCAACGAACTTAGAGGGAGGCCAGTCATAGACCACAGAGGGGTGAACTATGGTGATATTCATACTGAGGAATTGCTGCTGAGTACAGTGGGTTTATATACAGTACATGTGCCATTGAGGCAGTACAGTAACAGAATGGCAGAAACTGACATAAGGAGTACTATAAGTTTTCAAGGGGGACAGACATCAGAAAACTTCACATAGAATGCAAGCTAGACAGTGGAGGTGAGGGTTGGGATAAAGGGACTGAGTATAACAGGAAAGGTATGGGCAGTATGGCTTTGGGGTGCTCAGCTGATAGCCAATCAGATAACAGGCCAAAAGCCTAAAGAGGCAACAACCCTGCAGTGTACCATGCAGTATGGGTGCTGTGCCATGCCTAGGCTGGCCTGTTGTCATGCACCAAAGGTGTTTGGCAACATGAGCATGGACCCAAAAGCTGAATGATGGAGAATGGAGAAGCCTAGCCCTAATGTGCAGAATGACTGGAATGTCTAGCAGTCATCCATTGCACAAGAACCACCCTTAACATTAGGGAAGAAACTGCTCAAGCACCAAATAAAGGTTTTTGAGTGCCAGTTTACAGCATTCCGATTTTTCGAATATCTCGGTCATTTCTAAAGATATCAACATCATTCCCATGCTCACAGAAAGCTCTCGACCATACCATCCTGCCTACCAAATTTGGTGACAATCCTCACCCTCCATGATTTTCTGCATCATTTCTGCCAACAAATGCCCATTTCGCCACTTTTTATTGTAATGGCCACCTCTTCCATGATCTCTTTGCTTGTCCCCTTTGCCAGGGAGAATAACTATGAGTACTTGCCAAGAATCCCCACTAGCATTTGCCCTGAAGCCTCCTGGTTCATCCCTCCCTCATCCATGACCTCCCATCCTATCACTTTGGGACAGTGAGTTCTCCTTGTCAGTCTGACATCAAGGAGGACTTTCTTTGGTCATCTCAGGTCTGTTATCAGGCTTGAAAAATCATATGTGGTTGTTTCAGTTTCTCCAGTTGAAGAAGCATATGGATCCTTCATCCCTGTGCCCTGCAACATCTACCTCTCAATCTCATCCTTCATTCTTCCAAAATTGTGACAGGTCCAATACCAGTTACTATCATCTACACTCTCTGATCACATTCATGATGAATTTGAGACACTTCTCCCTGCTCTTATGGGAGAAGATGGCCCTTCCTCCTCCTCAAACCCTCCAGAACACTAGCTGCAGCTAATGCAGGTTGCTTTACAGAGAGGAGGAAAGGGGGAAAGTTGTGAAATCCTATGCCCTGACTACCCTGGAGACCCTCAAAATTGGCCCCTGGCAGAAATCCCCACCATCCTTCATTTGGATGCACAGCAAATCACCCTAATCCATCTAGATCTCAGATCTAGGAGTCACTATGACTCATTTGCAGACATATCCCTTAATCAGCAGTGACCAGTGCACTTACTCATTCCCCTTTCGCATTATTCATCCATTCCTTTGATGATTCATCCCATTTCAAATAGATTAGTGATAATCTTCGTCATGCTTACTGATTTTGTTTACCAATTGCTTACTGTCCTTACTCATCCCTACAAAGCCTTACCAATCCTTCACCAATCCCTTTACCAATCGCTTATGAACCCATGACAAAGTATTGCTCTATGTTTACCACAGGCTATGCTACTCTTTTGTATATAAAGTACCAATACGTTGACAGCAAAAAAGAAGCTACTTGCCCACTTAATTGCCTACTCAACAGTCCACTCGATTGCCTACCTATTAGGCCCAATCATTGTCACTTCTAAGCTCATCATCATCATCTCTATTCCTGCAGTATCTGAGGCTCCATTAAGGGTCTATTTACTGTCCTCTTCATCATTCTACATCACTTCTAGGCTCAGAGCAGCCTATTCTCTTTGCTTTTTCCATCTTCCCTTGCTCCCCCTTCATCAGGAGCACCCATACCCTCTGCCCCAGCCCCCTCTAGGTGCACAGAACCCCTCCCCATTTATTCTAAACAGATCCCTCAAGCCAAAGCCCATGTAGGAAAACCACCAACTCGGCATTTGTCTTTGTGTTGGGTTTTTGGTGTTTTTTGCCATTGATCCACATGTCAACTCACACCAGTCTGTCATGGGCAGCACTGTACTCACATCCCAGTCAGATCCCATATGCAGCACAGCTACTGCTGTCACCAATGGTGAGAGCAAAGACTCAGGGGCATCCTCGGTGTGATCTATAACCTTCTAATATCTTCCAGCATGAATTACTGTCCTGCATTGCATATAGATACTATGAATTTGACTTGCAGAATACCCGGTAAATCATTATATGCTGACAGACTCATCTGTAATCCATACTCAGAACACCTACTTCAATGCTCCACTCTTCCCTCAGGTCACACCCTCCTCCACTGCTAATTTCTACTAGCGCCCACCTACACCTCCACATTCAATAGCTGCCAGGGTTTAACACTTGATAGCATTGGTTTAGATCTTACTAAGCCTGTTTTCTCCCATGAACAATTCTATACTGCCCTGTCTCATGTTCACCATCAGGACCACACCTGTGTACATTGTTCTAGTGATGAGTCAGCACAGTATTAGTCAGGCATGTGAGATCTAGCTTGAGCTGACTTCAGAACTGTGGTTTGGCTGAAGCCATCACTGGCTAAACTGTCAAATGAGGTCAGTTTGGGTAAGCACAGCTGTGATTACCTAATAGTCTGGTTCAGTTTCTGAGCTGGCTAGAGCCTAAGTTGCAGCAACACTAGGCTTAAGTGAGTGGCTGAGGCAGGCTATGGCTGCACTTGTGGCACTTACATAATCAGTATATTCTTCACATCTGATTGTCACTATGACTGCATACCACTGCTATAGAACAGGGTCTAACACACTTGTGACTGCATGAAGCATCTCCCTGGGACTGGGCCCAGGTAAAAACCCTGACCCATGGAAAGTCAGTGATACCATGGCACTTCTGGTGATGCAAGCAGCTTGGAATCATGTCTATGAGGATTACAATGTTCCCCATATAATCAAGGTTGCTGGGGCCATATACCATGTCATAAGTCATTGTCATCTTCATTCAGTTATAGCTATCTACTGACAGACCAATTGCCTACATAGATGAACCAGTGTGTTTGTGAATATCACACAAATTTTGGTTCCACTGCCCTCATGATTCTGTCTGCATTCTTTGCTGGGACTGATGAGCTTAAGACACAGCAGGAGTGCCAGTAATTTGCAGTGCAAATGCTGCAAAGCTGCACATTTGTATATCAGGACTCCACAGTACAACAATTTATCTGGTTTATTGCTCACATCTAAGTTTTTTTACAGCCTGGAAAATGTAAGGGCTGCTTCAAGTCTCCACTCATTGTCCAGACCCTCACCTCACATTTCATGAAGACACAAAATGCTCTAACTGTCCAGGAGTTTGGCAGCAATGGTGACATGCAGCCTAGAGCTGCTCTGGCTCTAGCTATGGCAGCTGTAAGTCTCTGGGTCACTGTGGTTCTACTTGTACTGATCCTACTGCTAGGTTGAGCATGCACTCAAGCTTTATTCCACTGGACAAACCCATGAGAAAGGCAGGACCCTCATCATTGCCAAGTCTGTTAATCCAATGACTGGCAAGGAGATGGTAGGTGAAAATGCCTTCAGTGTTAATAAATGGGGAACAGCAACAAAGGCATACATGGCATCTATCTGCAAGCTCAGAGATTCAGAATTCACCAATATTGTCAAGGCTGCACAACCCTACGTGAAGATGACAAAACATGCATACAAAACTACTGATGTGGAGGAGCTTGATGACAAATGCATCAGGAAAAAACCACTTGACTACATAGCACTATGTAGCCTATGTAGCACCCATAGTGTGGTAGATAAGTCCCTGATATGTAGTCACCAGTAGTAGCAGGCATGGATACATAGTACTACATATCACTACCAGTTGGGTCTGACATGTGTGTAACTATGGTAGTGCCACTGCTATGTAGGCTACATAGCCTATGTAGTCCCACCATGAGGTTGATTACTATTTGAACAAAAGCTTACTACCATGGCAACATAGTGCAACATAGAGCTCCATCTCACTACTAATATCATTGCAGTGTAGGGAAACTGGCAGTACATGGAACCCAGCAGTACACATACCACTAGTGAAAGTAATTACTCAGACTCGTCATCCATGGTCGAGCCCTCTTGGTATTCCTTAATAGCATCTGCAATTACCCACACAGACACAGTAGGTAGGGATTGTTACAATATGTGTTTCCTTTTCTTTCCTTTTCTTTCTTTTCATCTTGTCTAATCTTTCTTTATCTTATCTTCTCCTTTATCTATGGACTCATCTGGACCTTGACCATGTGTTTGCCATGTGGTCTAGGGCTAGGCTGGTCTGGACTGTGATGTCAGGGTGAGGTCACTGTGATGTCATGCCTTATGCTTTCCTCATGTATGCCTCACCTTAACCTCATGTATGTTAGTATATATACTCAGTCCAATAGCCCAGCTAGCCCCAAGCTAGTTCATTTGGGTTTTGTCCTTAAAACTGCTTCTAAGTTCCTCTTCTCTCTCATCGTCTCCTCTAGGCTAGTCTCTGGTTGTGCGAGCCTGTGGCATTTGTCTAAGGCCGTAACAGGGATGGTGTGATAAGGGGGGCTGCACCTGAATGAACACTAAGTCAAGACCACTGTTAGCACTGGCGACTGATGCACAAAAAGAACATACCAGCTGACCTCATACATTTTCTTGCAGATGCCTGGCAACACTCTGAACTCTTTAGTTGCATCCTCAAACTCTCGAAGGCAGTTGAGATGTGACTCAAACACATTACGATACTCTTGTATGGTGAAAGTGATGTCCATTTGTGTGCTGGTTGCCCACTCATCTATACAACACTCAATCTAAGCTGGTTTATCAGCGTCAGCAGGTGCACCACACAAGACAGCAGTTTACATACAGCAGTAAGGACCAAAGCAAGTGCTGGGTGAGGAAACGGCTTGAAGTGTTCTGGGAATGCGATGCCATTGTCGTGCTTGTTTGTGAACCACATCATATTTACAATTTTCTGAATGAGCAGCACCTTGAGAAAACTGCACTGTCTGTCCTCTTGAGCAGCCATATGCTAGAATGATATAAGTACCTGCATACATATGACAATAAAGCCTGACCTTGAATGCAAAGTTCATACCTTCCTTGAGTTCTTCTGCTAAAGTGCAGTTCTTCTTGATGGCAGATTTACTCTGGCTACTATAAAAACCATACACCGCTTCAACGAGTGGCCAGAGCTTCATCTTGAGCTGGCCACATATCTGTGAGCCCCAAATGGTAACCTACAAAGTACAAACATGAACACATCAGTAGGAGAGACAGTACAGAGGACTTACAAGCTTCACCAGCTGGGGTGTACAGGCAAGGTTCACAGTCGTCACTTGACAACCTCTGGCCCAGGATGCATTCAGTAGCAAAGTCTCCTGTGCATGATCTGGCATAGGTGCCCACACACAAAGCTGAATGCAGTACTCCCTGATCACAGTCGCCATGAATTCTTGAGTGATATTGTCATACAGTGGCTCAAACAATTGTCCCAATGTTTATTTTCATTCAGTTCTTCTGTCACCTAATTTTATCCAAATATTATGTAATGGAACTCCTTATAAAGCCATGGCCAAGTACTTCATTTCATCCACCAACCCCCTGAACTAGATCATCATACTGCACTGGCTATGCTCTAATTAGTGACAAACCCACAAACATTGGGACAATTGTTTGAGCCACTGTAGTCCCTCACACAGGGGTGACCATCATTCTCGGTTAGCTTTTGAGCTTTCACCGTGCCAGGTGCAAGATCCTCTTTGGCAAGCTGTCATTGTCTCTTTGTTTTGGTCACGAGATCCCTGCAGCTACACTTGTGAGTACCTAACAAGCTCGCCAGTATGTGACACACTCTGTGGCCTTGGAAACTGGTGTTCTGTGGTGAACACGACTCTCCTTTCTCTTACCATGCTTGGCTGACTGGCGATCAGAGGTCTCATAGTCCCTGCAATAGCACCAACAGTGAACAGCTTAGATAGATTTGTGAATACATGACATACGCTGTTTCCTCCGGTTCCGGTGTTCCACGATCCAGCTGCATCTCCTTGCTCCTCTTGTACTTGCCTGACTGGTGGTCAGATGAGGGTTGTGATGTCTGTGATGTCCAGTGAGATTCCTCGGTGACTTCATCGTCTGTAGTCACAATCTCTTTGTGACACTGTTTTGTATACTGTGCATATAATAATTATAGATACCACCTGTGGTAATGCACACTCACCTCAATGTCTATCAATGAATTGATCGTGTTCAGGGCCTTTGGTACTTTGCTATCGTGGTATTTGAGTCACTTGTTTGTTGCTTCACTAAGCTTCGTTGTCACCACCTGGCTGGTAAACTAGAATAAAGTAAGACAGTGTTCAAAAATACATGAAAGGGCTCACCTGTGTGTCTTCATCATCAGAGTTGGAATGACGGTCCACCTCATCCTCCTCATCTGTATCGTTTTCGCTCCCTTCCTCAGCCCATTGCCAACAGTGGATTCGCTTGTGCATTTTTTGGGCTTTGGCATCATGGCACTGAGCCAACTCCCATTGTTCATACTCCAGTTGCTTCTGCTTTTCAGATGGGTGGCGAGGCCATCCACTGAGTGCGTCTGGACCATGGTCACCTCAAGCACTTGTCAGTAGGGATAAATGCTATATATTAAGGACTTACCTGCAAAGTTCTCCTTATCAGAAGCATGATGAACTTTTGAAAAAGGCAGCATATGGCTTAGTCAAACGTGGGGACCTGTAAATAAAAAAAGGGGGGGCAGCACTAGTAGAGGTAGACCTGTGAGCATACGAGGGGTTTATACCTATGTGCATGTGGTCATGTTTGTAGAAACCAACAAATGCTGGCATGGTCAGTGCAACGTCAACACGGTGTAGGGAGAGTAAGCTCCCTAGTAGGATATTTCTTTTATTTTATTGTTTTTACTTTCTTTTCATTTACTTCTGTTCATTCACCTTCACCCTTACTTAGTGTTCTGAGTTTAGACACGTGACATGGCTTAAGTAAGCCACCCGAACACTTACATTACACTGTAGCTATTTACAAAAAGAGAACAAGTTTCGAGAGTTTGAGTTTGAGTTTGGGTTTGAGAAGGCTTCGAGTGTCCTTCTTCAGTATTCAGACTGCCTTAGACTGCCCCAGACATCCCAAGACAGTTTTTCCTTCCAGGCTAGAGGAGCCCCTTGGAAGTTCTCCCCTTTCAGATCACTGCTCATCCCCAGACTCTATCTAATCCATCTCTTCAATGGTCATGGGATGAAAACTGTCAAAAAAAAACAAGAAAAAAGAGAGGTCCCTGGAGTATCAAGTGGATCATGCAATCATGCGATTGGGCCACTCTGACGTTCTGCAATATTGAAACCTGTCAGACATATCAGCCAGTTAGAAACTTTGAGAGCTCGAGTCCTACCATGCCCACTCACCATTGCAACTACTGCCTAAAGCCCATCGCTACAGCACCAGGCATCAAGCAGCACATTGCCCACATCAGGGGGGGTTTGAAGTGCTGGTATTCCCAGTTAATTATGGTCAGTAGTTATCTGTCTGATGTGAATTGGATAATGGTGTATAAGGCATGATCATCTACAAATCATAATGATGATAGTCAGATAATGCATTAGATAACCTGGCAGACATTTTACTATCTGGTCAACTCCATATAGGCCTGATATAAGAATTACAATACTTTTGTCATCATGATATAATGATGACAAGAGCTGATATGCCATATATAATAATGCTATGTAGTTGACAGTACATTATAATTGCTCATCAGATAATATCATCATGATATGAATGACAGTATTCTTTTCAGTCTGATTTCACTTTGATCATCAACATCTAGTCTTGTCATCTATGTCATTTTATGATCATTTGAACAACTCTTCCCCAGCCACAAGTGTGGGAATGTCTTTGTAATGACTGTATAGTACATGTTATATAAACTCATCCTCTCTCCCCTTCTCTCTCTTCTTTACTCTTGTCTCTCAGTTCTACCTCAGGGCAAGAGTCACTCTAAGACTCTAAGTCTTAGGGTTCATATCCAGGTAAGTGTACCCTTGTGTGAAGTCATCTGTAAGTGTCTTTCTCTGCTTTATTTTCGCTTTTTTGGAGGTATAAGTAGTTCATCATACTTAGTAGTGTACTCAGTAGGTACTCATTATGTAATTGATATTGAATGAAAATGCTTTCTTGCAATATCATGATTGATATGTTCAATTGAAGGTTGCTATAGCAATTTTTATTTTAAGCTGTTGGTGGTGTCAATGACAACTGCTGGTAATGTCTGATAATGAAAGACATATATGATCTACTGTTCACATTCTGATACATATGATCCACTCTACCTGAATGATTACTTTTGACCTATGCTGCCAAGGCTCCCAGAGAATATATAGCATTACCAATGTGTATGTCATTATGGTATAACTTATAGGGCTTTACAGGGTAGATAAAGCCTTATATAACATTATCATTTCATTAAAATTTTCCTGATGCCAGTCAGCTCATTGTCAGGACCAGTGGAAAAATGAACTTAAACAAGTCAGATCAATAGATGACAATGACAAGCCATCTGGACCACCCACCAAGGACTGGTACTATGAATTGGATGGCAGAGATGACACACACGACCTTCAGGAGGGGTCATTAGTACAGAGACATCGCATGAGCGCAAATGCCAATGCTGATGTCGATCCTCACAACCTCCAAGAAATGGCATCCAAGCATGCACACATTAGTAATGACATCAACGAACCACCTGACCATTCGAGCACTGGGCACTTTACCAGGCAGTTCAAGGGAGTTGCCACTAAGATTCTTGGGTCACGGAAAACTATGTTCGAGTCATTGGAGGAAGCAGAGGCTGTTGATAATGAGAGCATGTGGGTGCCATTCCGTGATGAAGAGGAGTGGGAATTAGCTGGCTTTCTGATGAAGAATATAGGCCAGAACAAAATGGACAAATTCTTGAAACTTGGCATGGTAAGAAACAAATGGCATACTGTTGTGACATGACCTAATGCAAGTCTGCACCACCTAGGTTCACAACAGTGGTGTCTCATTTAACAGCACATGGTCATTTCTTAAAAAGGTGGATAGACTACATACAGGACCAGCATGGACTTGCGAGACAATTGATGTGGTCAGTGATGTGGTTGGTGAGGATGGTGCTTTGAGGCATGAGCAACTTGAGCTGTGGCAGCGAGACCCTGTGGAATGCATGGAGGAATTGCTTGGGAATCTGGCCTTCCATGATGTGATGGTGTATGCACCTGAGCAAGTGTATGCAGACAAGAAGGGAGAAAATCACATATATGATGAGATGTGGACGGGTGATTGGTGGTGGGATATGCAGGTAAAACTCACCTCAAATGACGACCAGGCAGGACACTGATACATACCATTGGTTAGACACAAATGCCTGAGGGTGCTGTGGTGGCTCCTGTGATCCTATCCTTGGACAAAACCCCCCTCTCCCTCTTCAGTGGGGACAAGAAAGCTTGGCCAGTTTATCTGACCATAGGGAACATTTCAAAAGACGTGAGGCACCAGGTCTCTTCACATGCAACAGTTCTGATAGGCTACTTACCTGTCTCAAGACTTGAGTGCTTCCAGAAGAAGACTTGTTCGCTGGTGGGATATCGGCTCTTTCACCATGTGATGTCCCTGGTCCTCCAGCTGCTAGTCAATGCAGGTCGCCACAGTAGGGAGATGGTCTGCACTGATGGTTATCTGTGCCATGTGCATCCTATTCTTGCTGCCTATGTCACCAATTTCCCCAAGCAGTGTCTTGTTGCTTGCAATAAAGAGAGTCGTTGCCCTTGCTGTTTGGTCGAGTCGGATAAGCATGGTGACCTTGAGGAATGTGCATGGTGCAGTATGGCGGACATGCTGAAGACCTTGCAGCGCAAGCAAAGGAACAAACAATTGAGAAAGTTTGATGTACAAGGTTTGTGCGTGGTGTACAAACCCTTTTGGAAGGACCTTCCCTTCATGGACATCTTTGCTTGCATCACACCCAACATTCTCCATCAGTTACACAAAGGCATCTTCCACGACCACCTCGTCCAGTGGTGCACCAGCTTGATGGGTGAGATGGATATCGATGTCCACTTTCAGGCCATGACCTGCTTTCCTGCTCTTTGCCACTTCAAGAAGGGCATATCAACTATCTCCCAATGGACCGGCATGGAGCACAAGGAAATGCAATGAGTATTCGTCAGCTTACTTTCAGGCATGGTTGACAACAACATTCTCTTAGTCGCTCATTCTCTACTTGATTTCATTTATTATGCACAGTTCCAGAAGCACACAGACATGACCCTCGGGGCTATGCAAGACAGCCTGAAGATGTTTCATGATTACAAGCACGTTCTTATCGACCTTGAAGTGTGTCAAGACTTCAATGTTCCCAAACTGCACTCTCTACAACACTATGTCACATCCATTCGAGCCCTAGGCAGCACCGATGGGTACAACACCGAATACCCTGAGTGGTTGCATATCAATTATGCTAAGGATGCATACCGGTGTAAACTCAGTTGATAGAGAGTGAGGGGAGAGGCCAGATGGTCTCCCTTTGGAATGGTGGGGTCAGTTCGACCCAAGGGGACTGGAGTTGCCTGGTGCAGAGTCAAAGAAGGTGATGAAAAGACTGAAAATGTGCCCTAAAGCTCCCAAAAGAAAGCAAGATAGTGTCTAATGAGCGTCTGGGGGTGGAGAAATATTCTCCCCAAGCCCTTGGCATCTTAAATCCGTCTTACTTCGTCTGTAGTAACTCATCTTATTGTTACTTCGAAGTAAGTACAAAGTGTTCTAAGTCACACATGGCTTACATAAGCCACAACACGACCAAACATTACTCGAAATACTAAGTAAAAGATAAAAGAAAGGAATAGGAATGAAAATGTAAGTAAAAACAAAGAAATAAAGTAAAATACCTAGTAGGGAGTTTACTCTCCCTACATCTGAGGGGGGCTTTGGATGTTGACTGTCCTCAGTCATCTCATACCTAGCTGTACCATAAGGCGAGATAGGGTATTGACCCTCAAAATGAAGCTCTAAGTGGAAATCCAAAAATGCGAACTCGAAACAAAAGAAACACCATAAAAAAACAAAAGCACTACTCAGCTATCATCCACAGAGGAATGTGCACCACTTTTCTCGAAACTGAGAGAGGGGGGACCCAGCTCGAAGCAGTCTGAGGCTAGCTCAAAGGGCTCGAAGGGGTCTCGAAGTGACTCGAGGAAGGGACAATGGTTCACCAGCAGCTCGAAGCTACCCCAAGGGTCTCGAAGGTTGCTTGAAGGCAGCTCGAAGGGTCTCGAAGGCAGCTCGAAGAGTCTCGAAGGCAACTCGAAGGGTCTCGAAGGCGAGTCCAGCCTCAGGATTGAGCTCGAGGATCTCAGAGGTGCTCAGAGGGGGTTGGGTTACCTTCAGACTCGAAATCCAACCCTCATGAGTCTCAGGTTGGGCTCGAGAGGGGGCCAGGGGCTGGGTCGAAGGGGGTCTGGTTGCCCTCGGACATGGTAGCTGACCCTCAACAGCCTCGGGACGAGCTCGAGAGGGGATGGGGGTCTGAGAACTCGAAGGGGGGGACTGTACCTGCATAGCGAGACATCCAGGGCCTCGAGCGAGAGCCCAGAAGTCCAGGCAAGCCTGTAGGCTGTGCCCAAGTGCCTCATGAGGGATTTCCTCACCTGTAGGCAACACAACTCGACCTCCAACTATCCGACACCTCCCTGCAGCCAGATACGAAGTGCAGATCCTGCACCGAGCTCGAATGTGTCCTTCTCAACCACAGAAGAAACAAAAACGAAACCTTCAAGGGTGCGTCTGATGCCTCGGAACTCCTTGACTGGTAGGGAGGGCCTCACTCGAGCCTTCGCACTCTCGATGGGGTGACAAACCTCTTGACACTCTTGAATGCGACTCAGAAGGGGCAGGGGTAGGCTTCAACATTGCAGTCGAGGCCTCTCGAAGCAGCGATGAGCTACCTTTGCATGTCTCGAGATGAGGGGGAAGTCTTGAGGGAGTCTCAAGTCAAGAGGGACACTTCGATATGGGCTCAGGATGCTGAGTGGCAGTACCTGAGGGGTGCTTGAGGTGCGAAGAATGCCTCGCAGCAGTCTTCGAGGGGGGCTCAGAATGTAAGAGATGCAAAGAGTGCCTCGAAGGGGGCTCAGCATGTGAAGAGTGTCTCGATGAGGTCTTCGAAGTCGGCTTGGCATGTGAAGGATGTCTCGAAGGGGGCTCGAGATGTGAAGGGTGCCTCGAAGTGGGCTCAACATGTGAAGGGTGCCTCGACGAGGTCTTCGAAGGAAGCTCAAGGTGCGAGGGCTGTCTGTATGAGGTCTCGAGGGGTGGGGAATACCTCAATGAAGGCTCGAAGCGAGGGGGATACCTCGAAGAGGTGCTCGAGAGTTCGTGAGGACGAGGATGAGAGGTTGAGGACGAGCCAAGGTCTCAAGGCTTGCTCGAAGATGACTGAGAGCAAGGAGAACGAACCTCCATACTGTCCCAATGATCCACTGAGTACGAATGCGACCGTCGATCATCTCTCAAGGCACGAAGCGAGTTTGAAGACGAGTCACCAGCCTGCCATTCCGGGGCACACCAACGTGGATGATCCACAGTGTGTCGCTGTAGGGAGTCCATACTCCCTAGGGCTGAATATATCAGTTATTAGCATCGTCATCACCGCACTACACCACTTCCCGCAGCAGGCTGCCCCCCCGAAATCATCGCCGCCACTCCACTCTCAGCTAACTCGGCTAATCGAGCGCTTCTTTCGGCTAGAATTACCGCCATGTCCCAATTAGGTCGTATGCCCCTATCACCGCTACCAACATCGCCGCTGACCCCTGTCCACCGTTCCCTTCGAGCTCTAGCCCCTATCCACCCCACACTACGTCGGCTTTCGGTCTCCAGACAAGTATCACGTGTCTACCGGTCGTTGGCGGCCTCCACCGAAGGCTGTGACGTCGGTAACTCGGCCTCTATAAGCTCCACTCGAGTCTCCGACGCCTGCCGCTGCCAGTAGCACTGCCACACTGCCCCAGACCGCTTCTCTTGCTCCTGCAGAGTCGGTCAGTGATCCATAGACCGTAGGCATGCTCTTCTTCGCCGCTTCTCTTCCCTTTTGGCTTGTTTTTACCTCCTTTCCTCCCTTCCTTTCGTACCTACAATCTGTAGTGCCTTACTTCAGCACTTTTCTCTTGAATTTTTCTTGACATATGGCAGTTCCGAATTTCGCCGATTAATACCTTAGTGACAGCTCCTCCTACGCTACAAAACACCGCTGTACTTAGGAGGAATATACCCACTTTTCTGGCATCACAATCTGTGTGTCTAAGAGTCATCCTGAGTCCCCAGAGTCGCTTTCAGAGTTTTCTTCGAGTCTTCTGAGCCCACTTCGAGTCCCCAGAGTTACCCATCGAGTTCTACCAACGATTTCGAGTCTCTTTGCATCTTAAAAATTCCGCCAGCCCTCTGAGTCGTCCCCTTCGCATCTACCGATTTTTACTACAGTCTACAAGAGTCTACTCTCGCCGCCGACCGAGTTCCTAGCTTCCCAACACCGCCTTATTGACTAGAAAAATCCCTCTTCGCCCATTTTGAGGCAGAATTTCGAGTTCTTCGCCGCCTACACTCCCCGGGCCTCAGGGAAAATTTCCCAGACCCACCAGTTACCTCCCCTCAGTCTCCTTCCAACTCACGACCCCTTGGGACGAGCCTAGGTCTACCCTACAGCTTTCCCCCTTTTTCCCCTTTGCACTCTCGCAAGAAGAGTTGCCCACATCGTTTTGGAGCCCACCGCGAGGGGTCTTCAGATCTGGAAAGGAGATCTCTCCGACCTACCCGTCAAAGAACCGAACTAGAAGAGCTCTTAGAGCCCTTCCGCCGACTTTCTATTTCGTCTTCTGATTTATTCGTGCTGTCTACTGATCCCAGAGAAATCTCAGAGCTTCATTCCTCAGATACCAAGTTTCCGCTTGAAGAACCCCTTCCCGTACCAGATCCACCATCTACATCGTTCCTTGATATACCAGGCGGCTTTGAAATCGACGAACCCTTCGTTCCGCAGCCAGACCGCCAAGAACTATCGCCTTTAACCGACCTCTCATCCACACCGTCCCCATCAGCCTCCGCCTTCGCAGTGGAACAGCTTCTTATACCATCGGAATCAGTTTCCTTTTCCCGCAGTATATTCCCGCCCCTAGTTCGAATCCCACCAGACTTCTGCCCCAGTCCTGATTCCAGTTCGAAATCTCGTCTTACCACCGCCGACCCAGATACCGACCGCCATGTCTGCACCTACCGCTCACCACGAAATGCCGCTGAGGGGTTCTAACAAAGCCCCTAAGTTTTCAGGCAAAACCGAAGATATATGTGCCTACTTCGAAGATGTCGATCAGATCTGCACTGATGCAGGAATCGCCGACGAGAAGCTCAAAATCAAATGGGCCATTCGCTATGCCGACCGCAACGAGTCCAAGCTCTGGTCGTCCCTCGATTCAGCAGCTAATGATGACTGGGACGCCTTTGCAGCGGAAGTAATGAGTTTCTACCCTGGTGCTGACGTTAAGGGCCGCCAATATACTAAAGCCGACCTCGAAACTCTCCTCCACCACCAAGTTCAGAAACCTATGTCCTCCCTTGACGACCTCGGCAAATATGTCAGGGAATTCCACCACATCGTCGCCCTTATCAATAAAAAGAAGAGGCTGGCTGAGGACGTCATCAACGAGAAGTTCCTTGAGGGCTTCCCTCCCAGATTCCGCAACACGTTAGCCACCCGCCTCCAACTCAAAGATCTAGACCATGATGTCGACGACCCCTGGCCCTTCAACAAAGTCTACAAACAAGCTACCTATCTTCTAAGTGGTGCTCGACGGAATATCGCTCAAGTCGACAGTTCAGCTCTATTCCCCGAGTCATATCCACAGCCATCTGCCCCACCGACCATCCTTAAACGAGAATACGTCCAAACCGCTGACCAGCAGCAGGCGCCACCGCTTCGTCAGACCCAACCTCAAGAGCAACAGTTTTGCCGCCCTTTTGATCCCCGCTGCTTCTTCTGCAGCAGTACCGACGGCCACAGGACCGCTGAGTGCGAACTGTGCCAAGAGTATGTCCACCAGGGGAAATGCGTGCTGATTGGCAGTAAAGTTTTTATGAAGGACGGTTCTGACATCCCCAGGTCTGCCGCTGGGCGGAATTTCAAAGAAAAGATCGACAACTTCCTAGCCCTTAGAGAGTCCATCAAGGCGTCGGCAAATCTAGTCTCCATCCAATCCCCAGGCGCCGCTTCGTCGTCTAGAGGCAGAGATACCCCTCCCCACCTCGTCAATACTATGTTCTTCGGCTCTGAGGACGCAGCTGAATTTCAAGTCGAAGTTCACCCCTCATCTTATCTTGTTGACCAGGAGATAGAAGATAATGCTGACGAAGAAGATAAGCGTGCCCTTGCTAGAGCTTATGCTCAGGTCGAGGAGCTCAAAAACGCTATAAAGAGGAAGAAACCTGCCTGCTTCGATGGAGTGGAAATCTCGACTCGTCGTCCTCGTAATGCACCCCCTTCGAACCCTGCTCCAGTCAACAATACCGCCTCTACTTCCAAAAATCCAACTTCATCTAACGAAAATATCGCCAATCCTCCACCTAGAAACAATGCCGCCGAGCTTCCTAACTCTAAACCGCAGTCTAACTCTACCCCTCAGTTTCGCTACCAGAGCAGATTTGACGAAGCCGCCACCACAAAGCGCCTCGTGTCCCAAGTATTAGGAGCCAAGATCGAAATCTCGACTCAAGATCTCCTCGCAGTCAGCCCTGAAATACGCAAACAGATTAAGGAGATGGCCATGACGAAGAAGATCACTATTGGAAGTCTCGAAACGGCGTCGGAAACTTCGTCCTCGTCTACCTGGGCTTCTTATGAGCAATATCTTGTCAAAGATACTGAGGGAAAATGCGTCGGCTTAGCCACCGCCCCTCTTCGTGCTGTCGATGGTATTCTGATGGATAAGCTTCGAGTGGAGTGCATCCTCAATAGCGGATGCCAGGTAGTAGCCCTTAGGCGCGAGTTGTGGGAGGCTTTGGGCGCCCCCTTATGCTCCGACATGTGCATGACCCTTGAAGCGGCTAACCAGTCTAAAGAGAGTACCCTAGGTGTCATAGAAAATGCCTCGTTGCGCATCGGTCCGGTAGAAGCTCACCTCCAAATTCAAGTCGTAGACCGAGCCCCCTTCGACCTCTTGTTAGGCCACCCATTCTTCTGTCTACTCAGCAGCATCCTTTGTGACTTCCCTGACGGTGAACAATCTCTCGAAATCTGCGACCCCAATTCGGGGTGGCAATTATTAATACCGACTCGACCTCGTCATCGTCTACATACCCAACCCCGCTTCGTCAATTCAGAGGACGAGGCCGAATATTTCTCCCACCAAGAATACCGCCGTCACTTAGAGGGAGCCGAACAGGGTTTTTAAGGTCGGTCAATGACTCGCCAGGGGTGCGAGGAGACCAAGAAGAAGTAGTATCCGTGTGTTCCCTCTATGTTTCAGACCCCCCCTCTTTGTCTCCAGACTTTACTTCATCTCTCCCAACAGACTCTAAAGATAATACCACTGCGGCTTTCCTTCTCGACTATACCGTCCCTAGTGCGCCTTTTCTCGACCCTTATGATTCTAGCTTCATCTCTTCCAAAGATCCCTTTCTATTCTCTACCAGTACTGCCATTTCACCACTGACACTTTCAGTACTTCGCTCTACTTTCAAGTTCGACCCAGTCTGTCATGTTTTAAAATACAAGCCTGTAGCGAAGAAGGTTCGGCCTATCCCGACTGCGACACCTGTTGAATTCCGGGTTGACCGTCAGGAGGTCGGTGACCCTCTCGCAGATCTTCCTGTACTACCCTACCGTCCCCCACTGTTCGTTCCAGGCTCTAGGTTCACGGCGGCAAGAGTGGAAGAGCTCGATCTTGACCCTGCCAAGTTTCTATGGCCTTCGGAATTGGAACTCGTTCGCTGGCTAGTTTGTACTCACGAGACCGCCTTTGCCTGGGAGACCTCTGAACGAGGGACCTTCCGAGAAGACATGTTCCCCCCCCTTAAAATTCTGACACTGTCGCACAAGCCTTGGGTCGAGTGCAATATCCCTATCCCGCCTGCTATATTTCGCGACGTCATACAAATCATCAAAGAGAAAATTGCCGCTGGCGTCTACGAGCCCTCGACTTCGTCATACCGATCAAAGTGGTTCTGCGTAGTCAAGAAAGACGGAAAATCCCTACGTCTTGTCCATGATTTGCAGCCACTAAATGCAGTTTCTATTCAGGATTCAGCCGTCCCCCCCTTCGTCGATTCAATTGCCGAAGCCTTCACATGCCACTCTGTCTATGGCATCCTAGATCTCATGGTCGGCTATGATCACCGCACCATACACGATGATTACCGCGATCTAACCACCTTCCAAACCCCTATTGGCACTCTCCGACTCACCAAGCTCCCTATGGGCTACACTAATGCCATCCAGATATTCCATGGTGACGTCTGCTGGATCCTAAAAGACGAGATTCCCGAAGTTACTATCCCCTTTATCGACGACTGCCCCATCAAGGGACCTAAATCTCGCTACCAACGAACCGATGGTACCTTCGAAACAATCCCGCAGAATGGCGGCATTCGTTGCTTCATTTGGGAGCACTTACAAAATACTAATCGTGTTCTTCACCGACTACGACATGCAGGTGCCACTGTCTCTGCCAAGAAATGCGTAATCGCCGCCCCATCTATCGTGGTAGTCAGGCACAAGGTTTCGTACGAGGGGAGAATTCCCAACGAAACTAAAGTTCAAAAAATCAAAGACTGGCCTTACTGCACTAACGTCACTGAAGTCAGGGGCTTCTTAGGTCTATGCTCATATTGCCGCATATTCATTAAAGACTTCGCCAAACACGCTCGTCCTCTCGTAGAGTTGACCAAGAAAGATGTGCCCTTCGAGTTCGGCGACGAACATCGAACGGCAATGGAGTACCTCAAGGCCGCCATCATCGCGTCCCCAGCACTTCGATCGATTGATTACAATTCCGCCTCGCCAGTAATCCTCACCGTCAACACTTCGAATATTGCTGTCGGCTATATACTCATGCAAGAGGATGAAGGCGGCAAAAGATATCCTGCTCGTTTCGGCTCAATCACTCTCAACGATCGTGAGCGGCGCTACAGTCAAGCCAAACTCGAACTCTTCGGCCTCTTTCGGGCACTTCACGATGTGTGGCTTTACATATTCGGTGTACAAAATTTGGTCGTCGAGGTCGATGCGAGGTATATCAAGGGTATGATTAACAAGCCTGACCTGCAGCCTAATGCCACCATCAATCGATGGATCGCTGGCATCCTGCTCTTCGACTTCAAACTCGTCCACGTACCTGCCGCTAAGCATGCTGCCCCTGATGGGCTGTCTAGAAGACCTAAAGCCAAAGGAGATCCTGAGGTTGACGAAGAAGAATATGAGGATTGGGTAGACGAGTGTGGAGCCTTTGCCGTTGAGCTCGTGAATCGTCGCAAACCAAAGTCCCGCCTGCTACGTCCCTCAGAAATCCCACTGTCGGAGTACTACTCACCTTTCAGCCTACCTCAGGACGTAGCCATTTTTACCGCCTCAGAAATACTGCCAGAGACTTCCGAGACTGAAATACCGCAAACCGAGAAGGCGAAGCAGAGAGACGAGAGGTTAGAAGTGGTGAAGGAGTTTCTAGAGACGAAGAAGCCGCCAGACGGATTAGAGGAAAAGGAGTTAGAGGGCCTGGTGCAGCTGGCTACCCGATATTTCGTCAAGGGCGGAGAGTTGTGGAGGAAGGAGCCTCAGGGTCGTCACCAGCTCGTTGTTCGCCGCCACAAGCGGCTCAGCATTATCCGGCAAGCCCATGACGATCTGGGCCATAAGGGTATCTTCTCCACCCGCATACGTTTGCTGACTCGGTTCTGGTGGCCTATGCTTGAACAGGATGTTCGCTGGTACATCAGGACGTGTCACGAGTGCCAGATTCGCCACCTCGATCGAATCCATATTCCCCCTGTGGTCGCAATACCAGAACCCCTATTTTACAAAGCTTATGTCGACACATTCGTAATGCCAAAGTCGAACGGGTACCGCTATGTCACTCAAGCCCGCTGCTCGCTCACCAGCTACCCCGAATGGGCCATGCTTCGATCCGAGACTGGCAAGTCGGTCGGCAAATTCTTATTTGAGCAAATCTTATGCCGATGGGGAGCTGTAGCTGAAATAGTCACCGACAATGGCGCCCCCTATGTTCTAGCACTAGACTGGCTTTCGAAGACATATGGCATTCAGCATATTTGCATCTCGCCTTATAACTCGCAAGCGAATGGTGTCGTAGAGCGGCGGCATTTCGATGTAAGAGAAGCAATGGTTAAGAGTTGCGAGGGAGAGTCATCGAAGTGGTCAGAAGTCGCACCAACGGTATTTTGGGCAGAAAGAGTCACCATCCACAAAGCTACAGGATTCTCTCCATATTATATGGCTCACGGTGTCCATCCCAGACTACCCTTCGACCTCGTTGAAGCGACATTCCTAGCACCCTATGAAGCCGAATCCTATTCTACCGCAGATCTCATCGCCAATCGAGCTCGCCAACTACAAAAGCGGCCAGAAGATCTCCAGCTCATACACGATCGAGTCCTAAAATCCCGCTTCGCTTCGGCGAAAGACTTCGTATCCCGCTTCGAGAAAACTATACATGACTTCGACTTCGAACCTGGTACACTAGTCATCATCAGAAATTCCCGCATCGAGAAAGAGCTAGACCGCAAAACCAAACCGCGCTACCTAGGACCTATGGTAGTGGTGCGTCGAACTAAAGGCGGCTCATATCTTCTCGCCGAGCTCAATGGCGCTATTTCGAAATTCCGCTTTGCCGCCTTCCGACTATTCCCCTATTTCCCTCGCAATAAGTCTCGGATTGAGGTCACCCACCTAGTGGGCCTCGACAATCCCACCATCGACCGACTCGAAGACGACTCCCTGCCCGACCCAGAGCTCACTGGTGTCCCTAGGGACGAGTCAGACGAGTAACTATACCCTTCTGTTTCGTTCTCTCTCTGTTTTCCTGTCATCTCTTTCGTTTATCTTTTACAGACTCACTACTCATACGAATATTCCGAAAACAAAAGCCAGGAACCTAAAACCTATCAAACCGAAAAATATGTCTACTTCTCTCTCTTCTGTCATCTGACTTCGTAACTGTACTCACTTCTCTGTCTACTTAAAAGAACACCGCCAACCAAAAACAACCAAAAGAAAGAAAAGAAAATCATACCGCTCACTCTCTACTTACGTCCGTTTTGCCGACTTCGTTACCTTAGTCTTACTTAGCTTTTCGCCGCTGGTTCCGACAGGTCAGACAACACGCACTCTTTTAACGCCTATATACAACGCCAGGCACTACCCTATGCGACCCCGAAGTTACCGCCGATCCTCGAAGTTATCTCGCCGCCACTCTTGCAACTGACAGATGTCCCTCTTAGCCCGCTGGATAACGAGCCCCAATTGCCCCATTCCCGAGTGAAGCTCGGCCATGAGGGACTCGGCCCACTCTACTGTACCGAGGGCAGCTGCGAGACGCGTGTCGTATTGGGCAACAGCGTGTGGAGTACCACCGAACGGGGTCCACCGCGCCTCGGCCGATCCACGAGGATGGCTACCGGTGTCGTCTTCACCCTGGACACTTAACCGAGGAGTCTCGGGATCGCCTTCGTCCCCCGATCGATCGGCTTCAAACTCACTGCCGGGAGCCTCGTCCAATAAACTGCCGAGACTGGCGGCAAACATCGTAGGATAATCTTGAGGTTCCACCTCAGTCCGAGAGGTAGAGGGGACGGGCGTGTTCGTCGGGCTCGAAGGAAGGAACAGTGGTGGTGGTGGTTGAGAGATAGAAGGAGCAGTCGGGGGAAGGTCGAGATTGGGTAGGGAGGCGACAGCACCTGCGGCTGGTACGGCTCGACTAACGACTCGAGGACGGACCTTTAAAGCGCCCTTTGGGGGGGCTGAAGACGATGGAGGGGGGACAGACATTGTCCTCGCCCTTTTGCTCGTCGAAGCCGACGACGCCAGGGGGGTGTCGGCATTCTTTCGCTGCGTGTCCCTGTCACTGCTAACTCATTCGAGAGGTTTTCGTACTACTCACCTTCCTGCCTGGCTTCCCAGCTTTGCCGCACCTCTTCTTCCTGATGTGACATGCTACGCACGCCGCCCCGTCCTTCCAAACACACTCGACCCCACGTTTCACGCACCGTTTGCAAGCCTCAGTCTCGACTTGCATACCGAGAGCAGGCGCTTCCGTACCCCCACCCGATCCCTGGGCAGCACTCTCTTGCGGACTGGTGGCAGCTGCTTCGAGGGGTGCACTGCCCCCACTTGCTGGCAAGTCCTGGATCACAGAGGATCATCAGATCGACTCGTTGCGGTGAGGCATCATGTGGAACATACCTTGTCACCCTCGTTTCCCCTAGCAGTGGCTTTCTCTAGTTGCCGCTGAGACCGCCTGGTTGTCTCACCGCCTGCTTGCGAACCACTGGCTCCCCCTGGCGCTGGCTTGGGTTTCGACTTTGTAGCACGTCGCAGGAAGCGCTTCTGAAGGGGCACTAACTCTAAAAAACCGGACCCGATGGCTTCTTGTGTCTCCTCGGGGTACTCAGGCACTTCGGTGCTCAGATCGGCGGCATACTGTCGAAGCCCCTCAATGTGGTCCTGTACTCCCATCTACAGTCGAGACACCTTGGAAGTGCGTTAACGACTCACCGATACCTCATAGTACTTGTCCATCCACCCCCGCGCTATGTCTTCTGCAGCCGCCTCGTCAGGAACCTCCCTCATCAGAGACCTTAGTTTCTCCATATTAGCAGCCCACATCTTGGGTATCAGCTCGCGTGAGGCGTCAGGGGAGAGGTACCTGGGCTGGGTCGCAGCCTTAGAGGAGGTGGCGGTCTTGGTCGTGGACATGTTATGATTGGGTGTGGCAAATAGAAGTGGTGGTGGTGGGACTTAGAGAAGAAAAGACGAAGTGGCGGCGTTTGTTTGGTATGTTTGGAAGCCCTTTGTTCCCACGGAATCAATTTTTGCCACAGCACATGACTGAGTTCCCCATCTCGCTTGCACTTGATCCGAGCACAGCCACATCACGTGTCTCACAGCATCTCGTCAATGCTCCATGTCACCACATACCCCTGACCGAGGACGGTCAGTTTTCAAAGACCCCGGGAGGTGTAGGGAGTCCATACTCCCTAGGGCTGAATATATCAGTTATTAGCATCATCATCACTGCACTACACCACTTCCTGCAGCAGGCTGCCCCTCCGAAATCATCGCCGCCACTCCACTCTCGGCTAACTCGGCTAATCGAGCGCTTCTTTCGGCTAGAATTACCGCCACGTCCCAATTAGGTCGTATGCCCCTATCACCGCTACCAACATCGCCGCTGACCCCTGTCCACCGTTCCCTTCGAGCTCTAGCCCCTATCCGCCCCACACTACGTCGGCTTTCGGTCTCCAGACAAGTATCATGTGTCTACCGGTCGTTGGCGGCCTCCACCGAAGGCTGTGACGTCGGTAACTCGGCCTCTATAAGCTCCACTCGAGTCTCCGACGCCCGCCGCCGCCAGTAGCACTGCCACACCGCCCCAGACCGCTTCTCTTGCTCCTGCAGAGTCGGTCAGTGATCCATAGACCGTAGGCATGCTCTTCTTCGCCGCTTCTCTTCCCTTTTGGCTTGTTTTTACCTCCTTTCCTCCCTTCCTTTCGTACCTACAATCTGTAGTGCCTTACTTCAGCACTTTTCTCTTGAATTTTTCTTGACATATGGCAGTTCCGAATTTCGCCGATTAATACCTTAGTGACAGCTCCTCCTACGCTACAAAACACCGCTGTACTTAGGAGGAATATACCCACTTTTCTGGCATCACAATCTGTGTGTCTAAGAGTCATCCTGAGTCCCCAGAGTCGCTTTCAGAGTTTTCTTCGAGTCTTCTGAGCCCACTTCGAGTCCCCAGAGTTACCCATCGAGTTCTACCAACGATTTCGAGTCTCTTTGCGTCTTAAAAATTCCGCCAGCCCTCTGAGTCGTCCCCTTCGCATCTACCGATTTTTACTACAGTCTACAAGAGTCTACTCTCGCCGCCCGACCGAGTTCCTAGCTTCCCAACACCGCCTTATTGACTAGAAAAATCCCTCTTCGCCCATTTTGAGGCAGAATTTCGAGTTCTTCGCCGCCTACACTCCCCGGGCCTCAGGGAAAATTTCCCAGACCCACCAGTTACCTCCCCTCAGTCTCCTTCCAACTCACGACCCCTTGGGACGAGCCTAGGTCTACCCTACAGCTTTCCCCCTTTTTCCCCTTTGCACTCTCACAAGAAGAGTTGCCCACATCGCGAGCCTGCATTGATGACTTGGTGAGCGAATGAGCTGCTCGAAGCAAGCTCACAAGTGGGAGGGGGGTCCTTCGAAGATTGAGAGGGTGCCTCGAAGGGGGAACAAGATGGGAGGTAGTGATCAGGAGGCTGCTTCATGCTCGAGCTTCCCTGGGAGTGTCTTCTAGAATGAGACCGAGAGCATTCCACAGGGGCATCCCAAGAGTTTCTGTCCAAGGGGGAATGCAAGCGCCGAGGTAACTTCTCATCTGGCTCATGAGTAGGACCTCTCAAAGGGTCCTTCGAAGTTCAAGACAGTCTCTCGAAGCCTGCAGAGGGTTCATACCAAACCTCACGAGATGACAAGCTTCTCGAGAGGGACTCCAGGCGAGGCTGAGAATTGCTCAAGACTCGCATATAACCTACATATGCTGGTCGATCCTCGAGCTGGTCTCGAGACCTTCTCGAAGACTTCTCCATAGCTGGTAGTAGCTGTGCAGCTAAAACGAATATATATTTCACAACTAAAACTGATTATTAGAGGTAGTAGGCACAGGAAATGGCCAACAAGCAAATCAAGCGTCTACGGGAAGTCTCGAAGGGGTATTTCGGAGTCTCGGTTTCGCCTCGATGCGACCTGGAATGTGTAAGGGGAGTTGGAGTGAGGTGGCAACAAACCACGAAGGGGGGAGAAGCATCACAAAAATTCCCTAAACCAGATCTGAGAAAATATTACCAGATATGCCATATGTCTGCGCTGTCGGTGGTATCCTGTCTGCCGTGTTTCGGGCTTGAATATCTGGCAAGGTTAGAAAATGCGAAAATCACCAGTATGAACCAAGGTAAATGGTAGTCCAGATGCCCACTATCTATCAGACATTTCAGATACGCTTAGATGCCAACTGTCGTTCAATACATTGCACATCTACTAAGACATACAAAGTATTGTTATGTATGCTCAGGTATACATATACCTGCATTCAGGTCCAGGACATGAGCACGAAGCCAGAGCGCAAATGATAGCAGAAAGGAAAATGATCCCAGGTCAACGAAAGCACGATGGAATGAGAGGGTGATACAGCTGGAAGACGTCGCTTCAACGAATTGTCGCACAGTGGTGCTGGCGGAGCAGAAGATAGCAGCCTTGAAGTCGATGAAAAGCGACTGGTGGGTAGATCAGACGTACGCACCTGGGAGATATTCTATCTGTGGGATTTGCGAGGAGAACGCTGAGGCTTGGGCCCAACCTTCGACCTCGTGCTATCACCAATAACGGCTGCTGGCTTGCAGGGGGAGCACTGAACCCCACTCGGCTCATCCTCATCATCTGATAATACCGCTTGACAACCTTTACCTTTGCTGCTAGCCTTCTTCGCCTTATGCCGAGTCGACAGCACCACTGGCACCTCCTTGGGAGTGATTTCTTGTGAGTTATTCCTCAGCGGCATTAGTATACTTCCCACCGGTGATACTAATGGCGGTCTTGATTCCGAAGTGTGGCCATGTGCTCCTGGATGTAAGTCGGACTCCCTATGCAGAGTTGACAGACGTTGAAATGGCTGCGATTCCAAACGTGAGTGGGGATGGGACTCTGAAGGCGAGTGGGGACGGGATTCTGAGGGTGAGTGGGGACGGGATTCTGAAGGTGGGACGTCCAGCCTGTGTGAGGTTGATGGACGAGATGACTGCAAGGAAGGATCAGCTGGCAGCAACGGCCCCCGGCTCGAAGAAGAACTAGACGCATCGGTACATCTTGCAACACGTGCGACCATCTGGGCCTGGATTCGGCTCAGGGAATCGTTTGACGTAGATGATCTGACATCATCCGAGTCTTGCCATGGATCCATGGCACCAGCGCCAGCCTGGCACCCCATCTCGCTCTTGAAAAGGGACCTGATTGAGGTGTTGCAAAGTTAGCAGTGAGAATGGCATGCATCCATACTTACACATTCCACCATTTCTTCAACCGTTCCACCCAGTCCTTATCAGGAGACTCTCGGATCATGTCGACGATATTATAGTAAAACGTGTGATAGTTGAATGTCCCATCCGTCTCAGCCCATTTAGTCCGGGATGAAATAGCATAGTGCACCTCAAAGATATAATCGGTGGTTGCTTGGATCATGTGTGCGCTTCACATACCTGCAGACAACCATAAGCAATGTGTTCGGCTTCGACGGTAGTCATTTGGTGAAGGATTGCATTTGGTGGGCGGGTTGATCGCGATACCTCGCCTAGTGCGGTCGACAGCCCTGTGAAGATATGGCGCATAACCTATGACAAAGTCACATCTGGACTTCACAACGGTGAACGGACTGACCCTTTCCAAATAATATCCTTGAAAGAGATCTTCATATTCGTTCTCATCGTCAATATTGCATCCCGGGGTATCTCCGCTCCACAGAAAGAGCAGTAAGTCATTGGCGGTCATGGCGATCTTCCCTTCTAAGAGGTCTTGGCAGGTTCTGGCACTTAAATGGATGCTAGAACACATAACCACGTAAGAAAACACGCACCGTTCAGGATTACTGGCACAGTCTTTCCATGCTGAGGAGGGACAGAGTAATTTCATAAGAAATGGGTGGTTCAGGCCAAATACTGATCTTGTCCCAGTGGTGGACAGCGGTGGCTCGAGACCCGCCTTCAAGGGATGTGGCGCAGCATAAACCCTGACATGTACCTTCAGACGTGTTGCGTCATCTGAACGTGCCCCAGAAATCGCTTTATTCATCTGAAAACCAGTCAAAAGATGCGGAATTGTGAAAGGGAGTGGATATACGCGTGAAGAAATGAACAACTTGCCTCAGTGATGACTTCATGAAGGGTGTCCTTCTTCTTGCGGTTGTTCAGAAGCTGCTTGAGGCCCGGGGCATACCGCAAAAGAGCATCATAAGTGTGCTTGTACCGCTCGCATGATGTAGGTGATCTGTAGATAGGCTTAGGTGAACGCCATTGGATACGTAAATACAAACTCACAGTTTTGAAAGAGGCCTTTCCCGTGTGGCTGCAGTTTCCTCGTCCTCCGATAGATCGCCGTTCGCAGCCAGTTCCTCTTGCTGGAGGAGGAGTCCGATGTTGAGGAGCCTGCCGGCTTCACAAAAGATGTCATGACATCTTGCAATGGTTCGTGCAGCAGCTGCGTATTCCGCGATTTCTTGTGGATCCATTTGCGAGGCCAGCTTATTCTTTTCCTTATTTTCAGGCCTGACTACGATCAACTTATCTATCTGCGAGTAGAGTCGAGTTGTCTTACCATTTGCCAGAACCCTTCTTTTGCTTCTTCCAAGGTGGAGGAGACTTGTGTAAAGAAGGAGCATCGCTGTCAGATGGTAACTGTTCAGATGACCTGGTCCTGCGACGACGCATCATAGTGATAAGAGGTAACGAGGAGTGGCGAAAGACTTAGGAGATTGCAGGGTTGAGCCGTGAGAGAATATTTGGTAATCGCCATAACACACTAATATGTTAATACTGTCTTTGATCCCGTACTAAGTACTACTACCAACCGTCGCAGGCCGAAGTTGCACTGCTGCCTGGTGCCCCAATTTCTAGGATGGATCCACAGTGAGCATAGCTATATCTCTTTGGATTGAGTTCCCACTAAGTGTAACCTACTTCCCAGACAATTTTTTACTCTACCATTATCCAAAATCTTGCCATATATTAGTTACCGAGTCGTTGCCCCAATGGAACATTCAATGCCCCCCCCCAACTTCGTGCCACGCTGACTGACTATAAGAGCCATGGACTCGGGCTTGAGCTGTATCGGCTGCGGGAAAGTGTTCGCGACACAGAAGAAGCTCAGCAGCCACGAACACCAGTGTTTAGCAAAAAGGGACGTCACTGCTAATATCTACAACCAACAGCACAAACTACATGAACACAGGTTCAAAAGAAAGCGCACTTGTCGACACCTGGATACGCCTGAACCTAGCCAGCAGGATATTCCTTTGGAGATCCCAGATGTTTCTATGGACGACGTGTTAGACGAGGTAAATAACAATCTTGCATTGAAGTACTACTGAGAACTTTGACAGTACCATGGTAATCTTGCAGGACCATCTCGTGGTCCTAGTGGGGAAATACCCATCGTATTTTCTGTACGGTCAGGCCATCGCATTTGTGTGCCTATTCGATTTATGGATTACGTACCAGCAACACGATATACTCATCTATTGCACCTATCATCCACCAGCTGTCATCCGGTCAACGAAAATTTCTTAGCAGCTGGGCTCGATGGCCATATAGTTACAGACGACCCACCTCCCCCACGACTTCTTTCGCCACCTCCTCTTACACCCTATCGAACAGACCCAGATGCACTGGGGCTTTTTAGGGTCTATGCTGTGCGTCCAACACTCATTCCTCAAGACAGAACAATCAACTCGATATCCGATCCCCCTACATTCGAAACTCATGACTCCACTGCCCAGACAACGGGTGTCAAAGCCAACTCTCAGTTGCATATTCCAGGCACAGCGCTCACATCCAAGGACCTCTTTTCAGCATTTAGCAGCCCAATGGCTGGCCTCCTCATGTGCTGGCACTACTCTGGCTTGAATGAGAAATCAATTGCGGAACTCACTAGACTCACAACTTTCACCTCTGATCCCCTATTCAATCCAAGTGATAGTGGCCGCTTCTCTCACGAGCGTGAACGAAGATTACTTGGGGTGTTCCTCCAAAGTGACTCCAATCCATTCCATGCTAACTATGGGTGGTATCGGTCAACAGTTCAGGTCCGGCTTCCAAAGGAGAAGATGAACTTTACATCTGAGATGGATCCGTCTATTGGGACAGTCAAGATCGATGTCCACCATCGTTTTCTAACGGATATCATCAAGTCTGCTTTTGAGGACCCAGTTGTGTCTAATTTCCACATGATGCCCTTTGAGGAGTACTGGAAAAAGTCAGACAAGCACACCGTGAAAGTCTATTCTGAGGTCTATTCATCACCGGACGTGTTACAAGCATACCGAGAAGTCCACTCCCTTCCGCGTGAACCTGGCGATGACCTCGAGCACGTCGTTGCTTCCCTCATGCTATGGTCAGATGCGACACAACTTGCAAACTTCGGGGATGCTTCTCTCTGGCCGATCTATCTTTACTTTGGGAATCAGTCAAAATATATAAGAGGCCGCCCCACTGCATCTGCCTGCCATCATGTAGTGTATATACCAACGGTATGGAGTCATTCCAATTATCTATGCTCACAATGTACTAACTGTTCTACGTAGTTACCAGATGACTTCCAGGACGTGTACACGGCCTTTTATGGGAAGGCATCGACAGGAGAAGTGTATACTCACTGCAAGCGTGAACTGATGCATGCTGTATGGGAACTTCTGCTCGATGAGAAGTTCATGGATGCATACAAGATTGGCATCGTAGTACATTGCAGGGATGGGATCATGCGCTGGATCTTTCCCCGGTTGTTCTCTTATTCCGCTGATTACCCTGAGAAGTGAGTTATTCACTCGTATATATCTGTACTAAGTCCAGTATCTTAGGGTCCTTCTCGCCTGCATCAAGTTTCTTGGTGAATGTCCATGTCCATGCTGTCTTATCAAGAAGAAGGATATCCCAAAAATGGGCATGAAGCGCAATATGATACACTGTGAGAAGAATCGATGAATCAACAACAATACTCGGCGTTGCAAAGTAGAAGCAGCCCGAAACCACTTGTTTCAGCGCGGGGCTGGCCTGAATGGTCAGCGCATCAAGGATCTATTGCATGACGAATCACTGGTTCCGACTCGGGTTAGTACGGTGATTATCTCGAGGCTAATATTAACCTCATCATAACAGAATGCATTCTCCACTCGTTTAGCTGAATTGTTGCTAAATTTTTTCATGCTCTTCTTAGTGGACTTGCTGCACAAGTTTGAACTCGGTGTCTGGAAGGCAATATTTACTCACCTTCTGCGCATTCTCATTGCCATAGGAGGTATGGCTGTACCGGAAGTTAATTGGAGGTAAGATCTAGACCGGGACTTCTGTGACTGCCTACACCTCAATCAACAGATATCGCCAAGTGCCGACATTTGGCCGGGGGACTATCTGGCGGTTCCATAAGGACGTTTCTGCTATGAAGCGCCTTGCTGCACATGACTTCGAGGACCTCTTACAAGTCCATAGTCCTCACGTACTGTTTCCCCCATTGAACTTATATCTTTCTTACCAGTGCGCAATTCCCACATTCGAGGGTGTGTTCGGAAACCCCAAACATGACAAAATTGTTATGGACCTTCTATTTGATTTGGCGGTCTGGCATGCATATGCTAAACTACAGCTGCATACCGACGACACTCTCAAATTTTTCAACACAGCGACCATCGCATTAGGCATTTCTGTTCAGAAATTCCAGGACAAGGTTTGTCCATGTTATATGACAAATGAGCTACCCCAGGAACATGCTGCATGTGGTCGCCGTCAAGCTCGTCAAGCAGCACAAGCACCAAACCAAGAACGAGGACCCAGTGATAATATATCACAATGGAAGTGGAAGTACCTAAACCTGCATACCTACAAATATCATGCACTTGCTGACTATCCCAACACCATCTGGAAAATGGGGACAACTGATAACTACAATATGCAAATCATACAAGTGCACATTGCTTCGACTTGTCGAGTGGTGACTAACACTGTACTTGGACAAAGGGTGAACTTGAACACCATCGATCCAAGTGGCGGTATCCACGCTCAGGGAAGCAGTGCAATCACATGGTCTCAAGCATTGCAAATCAAGAGGTGACTGAACGATTCATCAAGAAGGTAATTGATGCACGAGACAAACTTGAGGTGCAACATTCAATACAGCCTTGCCATACACATCGTGCTTGGACATCCCCTTGGGACCATTACCACATCGCAAAGGAAGCTGCAAAAATGCATGACCTATTCGTTTGGTTAGCAGAGCGTGCAGGTGATCCTGCAGTTGAGGTATGGCATGTCAGGAATGCGTTCGACCAGCTTGCCTTACATGTTTTTACAGAATTTTGTCATGCGACTCAAAGACCACCTGCTTGCATGTCTCCGAGACTTGCCATACGAAGGTGATGAATATGAATTCAGTGACAATGATCGGGATTGTGTGCTTATAAGCAGCAACAAACTTTACGAGCATGCAACACTCTGTGTAAACTACACCACATATGACATGCGTCGTGAACAAGATACAATCACACCACGAACACATCGCGACATCATGGTACTGGCGCATGAAGATGAGCAAACCCATCCATACTGGTATGCCCGGGTCATTCACATTTTCCATGTCAATGTCGAGTATCATGACCCCATAACCCATGTCTGTTTGTCCCCAACCCGCATGAATTTTCTGTTCGTGCACTGGTTTCGACGTGATAACTCACCAGCCGGTTGGGTGGCCAAGCGCTTACAGCGCCTCGAATTCTTCAATCAGGATAACCTGATTGACGCCTTTGGGTTCCTTGACCCAGACTGCGTAATCAGAGGCACACACCTGATTCCAGCGTTTGCGTACAGCTCAACTGATTCCAGCGTTTGCGTACAGCTCAACTGATGAACTTCTTGCACAATCCTTCATGCGGGACTGGGACAGGGACACTAAAGATGCTGATCACGATTGGCGCTTCTACTACGTTAATTGGTAAATTATGGCAATCATACTGCCATGATCCGTTACTAATCATTGCTTATACTAGTTTTGTTGACCGAGATATGTTCATGAGGTTCCAAGGTGGTGCAGTCAGACACAAGGCAATGAGGGATTGGGACAATTTTTTGCAAAGAGAGGGGCACAGCACTCAGGGAGGCAATGGGCAGGCACATGACGATGAAGATGACTATGATGGATCAGATGATGAAGTTGCATCAGAAGAAGACGAGATGGACGAACTTGAGGATGGCTCCAATGATGGTAAGGATGAGGAAAGGCCCGGTGACGAGTCGGAGGATGAAGACGACGTCATATGCATTGTTGCCGATGAGGGAGAGGTCTTGGACTACATCAGGGAACCTTTGATGTGCTGGTATTCCCAGTTAATTATGGTAAGTAGTTATCCATCTGATATGAATTGGATAATGGTGTATAGGGCATGATCATCTATAAATCATAATGATAATAGTCAGACAATGCATTAGAATACCTGGCAGACATTTTACTATCTGGTCAACTGCATATAGGCCTGATATAAGAGTTACAATACTTTTGTCATCATGATATAATGATGACAAGAGCTGATATGCCATATATAATAATACTATGTAGTTGACAATAGATTATAATTGCTCATCAGATAATATCATCATCATATCAATGACAATATTCTTTTCAGTCTGATTTCACTTTGATCATCAATATCTAGTGTTGTCATCTATGTCATTTATGATCATTTGAACAACTCTTCCCCAGCCACAAGTGTGGGAATGTCTTTGTAATGACTGTATAGTACATGTTATATAAACTCATCCTCTCTCCCCTTCTCTCTCTTCTTCACTCTTGTCTCTGAGTTCCACCTCAGGGCAAGAGTCACTCTAAGACTCTAAGTCTTAGGGTTCATATCCAGGTAAGTGTAGCCTTGTGTGAAATGATATGTGAGTGTCTTTCTCTGTTTTATTTTCGCTTTTTTGGAGGTTTAAGTAGTTCATCATACTTAGTAGTGTACTCAGTAGGTACTAATTATGTAAATGATATTGAATGAAATTGCTTTCTCATAATATCATGATTGATAAGTTCAATTGAAGGTTGCTATTGTTAAGTTCGGTCCTTCTCCGACAATCTCCGACGCTCACAGAGGCCGGGGGATGCAAGCGAAGGTGGGCCGATGGTGGCCGAGGGTTGGCCGACACGGGCCGACAGAGAGCGACGATGGCCGAAGGCTGGCCGACGGTCGCGACAGAGGTACAGGAGAGGGCGTTGGGTTCAGCTCATGCGCTGCCCCCTTGTACGAGCCCAGCCCTCAGATTTCGGAGGTATAGGAGAGTCGGTATGAAGCCGACCAACTTAGGGGAGGCCGGTTGTAGACCGTGGAGGGGTAAACTATGGTGATATTCGTACTGAAGAATCGCCGCCGAGTGCGACGGGTTTATATACGGTACATGCGCCATCGAGGCGGTACAGCAACAGAACGGCAGATCTGACATAACGGACACTATAAATTTTCAAGGGGAACAGACGTCAGAAAACTTCACCAGGAATGCAGGCTAGACAGCGGAGACAAGGGTTGGGATAAAGGTACTGAGTATAACAGGAAAGGTACAGGCGGTATGGCTTCGGGGCGCTCAGCCGATAGCCAATCAGAGAGTAGGCCGAAAGCCTAAAGAGGCAACGACCCTGCGGCATGCCATGTGGTATGGTTGCTGCGCCGCGCTTAGGCCGGGCCGTGACATCCAATAGGGGAATCAATCCCTATAGAGAGATCACCTGACCAAGGCGTGATGCCGAGTAACGTTGGTGGTTGTCACATGGTAAGACCGACTGATGCTGACTGATGCTGACCAATGCTGAAGAGTGCCGACCGATGCCAACCGCAGGGAGGCAGGCGGATGTGTCAGCTGCGTGATATGCATGGCAGCCAGTGTCGGGTAGGGGCGGTAACTGGTCGGGTGTACCAAGAAGTAGGTCTAGAGTCGTTGGGGTGGCCAGGGGGGACGGAGGATGGCCAGAATGAGGCACGGGTATGACAGCTATAGCAATTTTTATTTTTAAGCTGTTGATGGAGTCAATGACAATTGTTGGTAATGTCTGATAATGAAAGACATATATGATCTACTGTTCACATTCTGATACATATGATCTACTCTACCTACATGATAACTTTTGACCAATGCTGCCAAGGCTCCCAGTCAATATATAGCATTACCAATGTGTATGTCATTATGATGTACCTTATAGGGCTTTACAGGGTAGATAAAGTCTTATATAACATAATCATTTCATTCAAATTTCCCTGATGTATGACATATACGAAGCAGAGGGATACGACATGCCCTAGTACAATGTTTTGGAAGTATTTCCATTAACATTAAAATCTCAACACGACATCCTCTAAGTCTACTAATATCTGCTAATCTCTGTTAAGTATCTACACGACATTGTTCAGTGGAATGAAGTATCTGACTGACACGTGATGTATCTTTGCACTTGCCACCAGAGCTGACGAGGATGTCGTCGACACCGCTTTCTCACGAAGTATCGGGAAGCGCCGGAGGCTGTCATGCCACGTCACCTATATCAGGTAATATCCTGTTTCGGGAACTTTTGTGATGAGGGTGCAGGGAACTCGTAAACGTGTCTCGAGGTGGACTCGACCACCAAAAACTGAATGTAGTCGCTGCGTGCGACTCAAAGCCTTAGATCTCAATAATGCAGCCTCGCTCGACTGCAAAAACGCGCAGAAAACGATTGGAAAACGTCTGATATTCGTCTATAAATGAAGATGCACGTCTAAAGAAGCGTCTTGTGCCTCGAAGGTCTCGAAAGCGTCTGATGGTAACTGCGAATTGTCTCGGGGTTCTCGAAGCGTCTAGTGGGGTCTCAGAGCGTCTAGTAGGGGTTACGAAGCGTCTAATTGGAGTCTCGAAGCGTCTATAAGGGAGTTCGAAGCTGTCTCAAGGTGTCTGGTAGGGATCTCGAAGCGACTCGAACGGGTCTCGAAAGGGTCTCGAAGCGGTCTAGAAGGAGTCTCTACTGACTCAGATATGACAGGGAATACTTTCCTACGACTCCAAAGGGCACGAAAACGCGAGGGGAGGTGCCAGGGAGCTAAGCTGTGGCAGGGTGGGAGGACAGTGGCGCGTTGGTGAACAACCACTGGGCGGAATTCCAGGAAACTTTGGGAGGTGGTAGAGGGTGTCTAGGGGCGCTGGGAGATCAAGGAAATGAGAGATTCTGCGCACCCAATCCCAAGTTATGCCAAAATCCGTCCTATAGTGCCTTTCTCCACAAAAATGGTGATAACTCCGGAACCACTGAGACAAACGCGTCGAAAGGGGCGTCGATCGAAAGCTCTCGTCGAGTAGAGTCAGAGTCTCGAAAAGCGAGAGGTAAGGCGCGTTGGTTCTCGAGAAATCGCGTGCACGAGCTCGGGGGTAGGGGGAGAAGTGGATTACCAAGCAGAAACAGCCCCCTCGCGGTGGGCTCCAGATGTAAACTCAGTTGATAGAGAGTGAGGGGAGAGGCCAGATGGTCTCCCTTTGGAATGGTGGGGTCAGTTCGACCCAAGGGGACTGGAGTTGCCTGGTGCAGAGTCAAAGAAGGTGATGAAAAGACTGAAAACACGCCCTAAAGCTCCCAAAAGAAAGCGAGATAGTGTCTAATGAGCGTCTGGGGGTGGAGAAATATTCTCCCCGAGCCCTTGGCGTCTTAAATCCGTCTTACTTCGTCTGTAGTAACTCGTCTTATTGTTACTTCGAAGTAAGTACAAAGTGTTCTAAGTCGCACATGGCTTACATAAGCCACAACACGACCAAACATTACTCGAAATACTAAGTAAAAGATAAAAGAAAGGAATAGGAATGAAAATGTAAGTAAAAACAAAGAAATAAAGTAAAATACCTAGTAGGGAGTTTACTCTCCCTACACTGGGCGAGCAACAAATGCAACTACATAGAACAGATGGCGCTGTGGCTCCAATGCCAAGAAGCCATACATTATAAGAGTGCATACCTGGCCTGGAGGAGGGCCAGGAAGTCTGCCCTGCTCATGGGGAAGGATACAGTGTCTAAGTTAGATGGGTTGCACATGCCAGGTAAGTACTTGATTGCAACGAGAGAAGTGTATCTGAAGTTGTTTCGTGTCCATGATAGCCTACTACAAGGTGGCCAAGGTCCCCCCCCACCGCCAAGTGTCGGTTGATCTCATATGGAGTGAATACAGTGCACTAGATTTCGTCCCCACACTCAAACACTTTCTTTCTGCCCACTCAGGCCAGCATCAGGCAATGCAGCCAATTGAATTGGACCAATTTGATGTGTACAGCCAGCTGTACATCGAAACTGGCCCAAGCAGCATCACTGGATGTGGCCCATGCTTACAAAAAATCTGTGTGTCGCCCAAGGTCACGGTTCACGGCCATAAGGCTGAAATTCCCCCATACTTCGACACAGTATTCATATTGGAAGAGGACCATCAGCACATTCACATGCTCGTACCAAGTGGTATTTAGTGTCTCCAAGTACCATCACCTTGTACTGACAGGTAGTTACTGCTAGCTGTATGAATAGCACAAGTTCACATCATCTTCAAGCTTCCCAACCATTTAGGCACCTATCTGCATCCTCTCGCCTACGTTGAATGGTTCACCACCCTCCATCATCATGATCCTGTAACTGGTTTGTATGTGGTCACTCGCTCCACATGGAACCGCCACCCCAACGTGTCAGTTATTAGTGTTGACCGTTTCGTACGTGCGTGCCACCTGCAGGCAAATTGTGGAAATAGTATGGACTGGACATCAGACAACGTCCTCGAGAAGGCTTCCTCTTTTCATGTTAATTCGTATATTGACCTTGACACGTTCTTTGCACTGGCGCACTAGTATTTGACTTCATAGTACTTAGTACTACATTATTACCTGCATATATTGTGCTCTGGACACGCACAACTCGACCGACTCCAATGTTTGTGCACAGGGAGTTAACCTGTGTGGGTATGGCCTCATGCCACATATTGAGTGATTCATTGTTCTGCCATAAAGTCTATGTAGTCTATGTAGTCTATGTAGTCTCAGTAGAATTCACAGAGCACTACTACATCTACAAGGTGCTACCGGAGAGCGGCGCATTGCTATAATGACTACATCACACTCTGTGTCACTTGGTGACAGTTTTGTATCAATATATAACATGTGCCTGATATTACATAGTGTCATGGAGGCTATGGATCGCTACATACCTGATGCACATGGCTACCTGTCAAAATGTTTTTCCTGATGTGTGCTTGTCTCAAGGATGATGAGAGTGTGGACAGTGAGCATGGTGGTGAAGTGATGGCAGGGACAGTGGAGATGACTATGGGATGAGTGAGTGTAAGCTTTGTGTTCACTCAACCATTCTTCAATTTACTGACACAGCCTCATGCAGAGTCAAGAAATGCTGTCATCCACTCACTACTTCATTCTGTACCCATTTCCTCCTGTTGGAATCCTGCTCTTAAGTGGTTCTTGCCATTTTCTTACTGCTGTTCTTTGTGATACTTTGCTTTGCTTGGCCTGCCCCTTAGTGTCTCATTTGTACTTTTTTCATGAGCATGATCCTTATACTCCTTGGTTCTCTTAGCCATCTTAGCTAATCATTGTTCAATCCATGTGTTTTGGCTTAAGGTGAATTAAGATGCTAAGCTTGTGTAAGGTATGACACATATAGTAGTCACAGTTAGTCACAACATATGAGTAGCCTGCACGCCACAATGCCAACACATATGGAGAGCCCATGACGGGCCCATTGAATTAATTAATACATGACAAGTAGGCAGGCCCAAGTACCCAGAGTGACAATAACAAATGGGCGGGCCCTTCAAAGAGGTGCGTGAGGAATGCCACCACACATGAGCAGGCCTGTGACAGTTGAATAACGCAACATATGGATGGGCCTGACAGTAAGGGATGGAGTGGATATGTACAACATATGGACCGGCCCGCATGTTTGAAACAGCCAAGGAAAAACCATAACAAATGTATGGGCCTGGCTGTGATATGAAGGTAGTACCATGCAATTCAGTCCATATCCCACGGACGGGCCCAGCCATGATATGAAGATAATACCACACAATTCATGTGTGGGCCTGTCCATGGTATCAGGTAGGATGGCACAACTCATGGGCTGGCCCATCCATGATGTGATGGCATGATAGCACAGTTCATGGACAGGCCAATCCAATGCATTAAGTAGGACCGCATAACTCATAGACGGGCCCAGCTGTGACATGTGGGTGGTACCACGCAATTCATGAAAGGGCCTGTCCAAGGTGTCAGGTAGGAGTGCATAACTTGTGGATGGGCCAGGCCGCAATATTAAAGTGATAGTGCACAATTTATGGATGGGCCTGTCCAAGATATGAGGTACCGATGCATAGCCCATGGCTGGGCCTTGCTGCGATATGAAGGTAATATGGTGCAATTCATGGACGGGCCTGTCCAAGATATCAGGTGAGAGTGCATAACTCACGGTCAGGCCCTGCCATGACACAGGGTGATACTGCGCAAATCATGGGTGGGCCCACCCGAGGTATGAAGTAGGACTGCATAACTCATAGACAGGCCCAGCCATGGTATGAGGGTGATACCGCGCAACCAATGGATGGGCCCATCTAAGGTATCAGGTAGGACTGCATAACTCACAGTCAGGCCCTGCCATCATCACATGGGTGATACTGTGCAATTCATGGACTGGCCTGTCCAAGGTATCAGGTAAGACTGCATAACTCATGGAGGAGCCCAGCCATGACATGCAGGCAGTACTGTGCAATTCATGAATGGGCTCGTCCAAGGGGTCAGGTAGGAATGCATAACTCATGGATGGGCCCAGCTGCGATATGAGAGCAATACACCACAATTCATGGATGGGCCCATCCGAGATATGAGGCAGCAAGGCACAGCCAATAGACAGGCCTGGCCATGACATAGGGGTAACACCTCATGGACAGGCCTGTCCAAGATATCAGGTAGGACTGCACAACTCATGGACAGGCCTGGTCACTGTATGAAGGTAATACCATGCAATTCGTGGATGGGCCCATCCGAGATATGATGTAGCAATGCATAACCCATGGATCGGCCCGGCCATGATATGAAAGTAGTACCGTGCAATTTATGCCCAGGCCTGTCAAAGATATTGGGTAGGATCCTCAATAATAATATGACAGAGGGCATGTTATTGCAGCTTATGTCCAAATGCCCATGAAACCTTGTATGAAACAATATTTACAGGTTCCATCTATGATAATAGTGGCTTCAGCAATGGATTGGTGCCCTCCCTATAAGCATTATAGATCATTGGTCAACTGATGCAAGGATGGTCTGCTCCAAATGTCATGCAGATAGGAGAGGACTCTTATCGTGGCTAACGTTGACAAGGATGGGCAGATGACCATGCTTGTTTTAGGTTGCATGGATCTTCTACAAGTATGTAATATGGATCTGGTCGTCTAACATAAGGCATCAACTACGATAGAGATCTGCACCGCTATAGTATATTCAGACATGTTTCAACCACAAAGATGCAGCACTACATAGGCCTTGGTTGAAGAAATAAATGTACACGTCGACATGAACAGAATGTATTCTAATCAGTAAGCCTGTAATGTGCTCAATCAACATTAACTTGGCACATCAGAATTAGCAATGCCAGCAATCCATGGGAAATATATATCACACGTCACCCCAGCTGCGTCGCACTCAACACTTTGTTTTCATTGTTCCCATCCACTCATCATGTCTATCAACCACTTACCCCACCCTCCACCACCCAGCCACTATGAAATTCGTCAAGAACTCGAAAGAACTCGACACTGCCATCAATGAAATCCTCGGCATTTTCTACTGGTTAGTTGTTAGCTCGGGTCGACTGGAGTCAGCGGAGAAGCTTCAAAGTTGGAGAGAAGCAGTGAAAGAGATGAGGAGGGTACTGGTGTGTCGTAACTGAATCACACCACTTCAGCCTACTGATTCACGTTCTACCAATACAGGAGTCTGTTAGGAATACTGTGAATAGAACTGACAATGTCCCCCTACTGCTAATTGGGGTGGACAGGTTCATTCACTGGACAGAAAACCTCGGTGCCCCAGGCGTTCCATTTCCCGACTGGCACCGTTGCCTCTACCCCTCCCAAGACGCCATCGCAGACCATCCTTGGCTGCTCAATGTTGAACAACGATATGATGCGACCCGCCTAGGTTTGGTGGTGCAGCAAGAATCTTCCATGTCAGAGCCAGTACTGGTGCAAATTCCAACAGCTATGCTAGAACCAACGACCCAACCAATGAGTAACCTCAGGCCGATCCAGGCCATCTCCATCAATAAAGGTAAGGGAAAAGAAATCGCTCAGGAATCAGAAGGAATAGAAAAAGAGCATACCAGTCAGCGAGAGGGGAACGACAATGGAGAGAGTGAGGTGGTAGAGAAGGACATTGAGATGGAGGAGGAGATGTCAGAGCCCATTCGTGGAAGGCCCAAAAAACGAGCAAGGTCACATTCTCAATCATGGCCAGCTTTGACGAGACAGAAGTCTCAATCACAGCCAAAGAGATTGGGTAGGAAGGACAGGGAGAGTCAGGTGGAAGGTATTTCATCACCTTCGAATCATCCAACCATGCCAAAGCCAAAGTATGGCCGGGCTCAAGTTGCTGCTTGCACAACCCCACCCCACAATCCTGAAGCCTGCGGGACCTGCATCAACCACAAGATGGTATGCACGTGGACACCTGGTACCGTACCCTGCGATCTGTGTAAGAAGAGGAAAATAGGCTGCACGAAAGCTAACATCCACCGCACATCAACGGCTCATACTCCCAAGCCTCCTGCACAACGCCAAGCAAGCCCCTCGCAGCGCAAGTCATCTCGTCCTCAAAAACAACCACCTCCACTCACCAACGATGATGATACCCCAGTGCCACCCCCAAGAAAAAAGGCACATGTCACCCAGGGTGGTCAGACTCCTCAGAGTGGAGCAGCGGCTTCGACCTCTTCAGCACCACAACGACGAATTAGTGAGTATTCAGCATTATATGTAACTACTGTTTCTGACTGCATGACATGTAGCTCTGGTTGTTCACCCTCCACAAGACACCTCAACGCATCCAGTACCACCTGCAATTTGACCCAAGTCATCAACCTATACCCCACTCCCTGCACCACCCATTCCCCTGAGCGTAGCCTACTTGCCGCCTCCAACTGCACCATCCCCCCCACGAATGTTGCTGGTAGATGCAACAAACCTATCGATCCATCGTCGACTGGACGACATCATCTGCCGGCAAGACCTGATCCATGGCTGAGTCGATGAAACCAATATGCGTCTGGCTTGATGGGAACGTCGGTCAATGGGCATATCTGATGCTCGTATGCAAGTTTTGGAGCAAGAATTGGCCAATTGCCGATTGATGGTGGGAGTGCTGACCCATGAGATGGAAACCTTAAGGGTGAGTGTACACGGTGCGCAACCAGTGCAGACCACTAGACCACCAACTGTGGATGAAGATCTTCTCGATCTTCTTGGACCGCCCCAAAGCAACACCACCATGGATCAGGCAGACAAATCAATCACTGCAGATCTTCAGGGATTGGTGCTGACTTCAATGCAAAGTGGCCATGACATCGAGATCACTCAGCAAGTTCACGAAGGGATCACAGACACTGAAATCGAGATGGAAGGTGGTGCCATGCAGGTGGGGAATGAAAGTGGTGCCTGTCCACCAGAAATGACGAGGAAGGAGGGAGCATAGAATATGCAGACCATCCTTAATACTGACACGAATTGCACGTATGTTATCATCTTACTTTGTCTATATTTCTATCTTGCAAGTAATAGTCGTTTTCTGGCCTCTAATTCAAAGACATGACTGACAGGTGTGGCTCAGTGGGACAATCACAGGGCGCAGTGCTCGTGGAATATCCACGGCTGGTACATATCTTGAAAGCCAGCATAGAAGTGAATCTGACAAGTTTCATCCTCCATTTTGCATATGCTGAGATGCAAGAGTCATGCAAGGAAGTTGCTGAAGTCAACGCTATGATCTGGATTGAGTACTGACTATGCACATACTCTGTGAGATGCTACCATTCATGGTCATATGATGTGTAATTCTCTGTGATGCGATCAAGCTGCAATTGGTGATAATCATGGCATGACATGTGTGGTGGTAAATGACATTCAACGTTGCGGAAGCCTCATTTAACTTTCTACTATTACTGATGAGTACCTAAAAACCCACTTCCATGATTAATCCCACCATATATGGTTGATCACTTGCACTCCCGCCATTCCACCACACATCGACTTGAACGAACCAAAGGAAGGGCTTTTGAGGTGAGGATAACCGGATCTATGAGAGGGAGACTCAGACTCGAAAGAGACAGTCTATATTATGGTAGTCTAACCTATGAGAGGGAGACTACAAGCTATCAGTAAATAGTGTAGGAACACGAAAAAGAAAGAATAATCACCTCAGACTCGAAAGAGACAGTCTGAGGTGTGACTCGGAAAAAAGAATCAACCTATGTACGAGTATGATTATGTAAGGCTGTGCACTGTCAACTAGAAGGTAAAAACGCCAATCTCCAACAATAGTTAGCGCAGATTTCATGGACATCCTACATTACTTACAGATGTAATATACATTGTGAAGTCAAAAATCAAAGTCATTTGCATATACAATCCAAGCAGTGTGGGTAGCCACAATTCAACATTTCCTGCAGTGAATGGATGTGGGCGCTGTGGGTGAATGGCACTGAGGAAGGTCAACAGGATGCAGTTCCTCAAGTACTATCATGCTAAAGTACTACATACAGGCAGTCCTCTGTGATACAATGCTACATTAATTGGATTCATCCCCTGCCATATCAACTCACATTGTTCTGCAAGCCGGTCATACATGGCCTGCTGCCTGGCCGCATAACAGGTGGCCCCCTGGTTTCCGGCCGAGTTGTGTTCCATATATATCTCATGCCATGTCCTCGCCCTATATTGGAAATAGTTGACAACCCATTGAAATTCAGAGGTCAATAATTCTTCCTCCTCTTCCCAATGATCCTTGACCGCCTTAGTGCGGAGCCAGTGAATGCGGTAGACTGTGATGGCATGCAGTTGACATTTCAGAAAAATCAAACAAATCAAGCACATACATTCGGTGAGCCAACTCTTCGACGCTGTATCTTTGGGGATATCAATTGTCCAGAACCATGGAAGCTGGGTTCCACGATGATCATGTGCCCCCTGGGTAAAGGCGGCCATGCTTGTTGACAAGTGTGATGTGTGAAGTTCCTGGTAGCGCTCTAGGACGTCTGGGCCAGCTCTAAGTGCAAGAATAGCCACCCAGCATCATCTGTAAATCGCAGCGTACTGTTTGACTGAACTATCGATGGAAAGAATCATTTGCCACACCTGTGTCCTCATCGAATAGTTCTTGGCGGGTCTCACAACACCCCTGAATATCACTGCTTTGTCTGCCAAGGCAAGGTGCAACCCATGCAGTGCACCATTCACCTGGCCCATGCACAATTCTAACTCCATTTCCACCAGTCAATGAACCTTGTTTGCTTTGCAGTGATCAACTCTGAACACTGATGGAAGAGGCAAGCATGATAATGTTGGGACTTTGAATGTGTCTCTGCCACACTCCTCATCTGCGCTGCTATTGCTATCACTGTCATTGGACAGTAATTCTTCATCAGCCAGCATATCTGCCCCAGCCACTCCATTGGTCTTCCCATCACAATCATTGCTCTGCTCAATTTCATTGTCCATCTGCAGATAAATTCTTCCATCCACGATAAATCTTGTTTGCTCAGCTGCCAATTTATCTGCATGACAAGCTATGGCAACTCTCTTGAGCTCTGATTGGGTCTGTCCACCATCCTTTCTATGTATGTTCAAAATGATTTCCGCCTCTTCAATTGCTAGACCATGTGTAATCCAACTCGCAGCGCCATGGTGAACCCCCCCCTGTTGAGTTGACTTTTCCAGTAAATGAAGTTCAATTGCATGCACCGTTGGAGCTTTGGAGGTCTTGTAAATATAATTAACCCTTTGCATGATAAAATGACCATGATACCTTTCTTCAGTTGTATTTCAAAGACATCCATGACTGATGGGTCATGGATACAACGAAGGAGAGTGGCCTGTTCTTGCTTGCTCCAACTCATCTGTTGAATTGGTGTAATGGACTTTTTGAACCTCTCAAATGCTTCTCGTGCCAATACTACAGAAGCCTGTGTGGTCTTGAGCTTCTGTGATAAGCTGTCAGCTATGAATATGTTAGAGCACCCTCAAATGTCACCCTCAGATGTCCATACCCATCCAAATCATTTTCATGAAGTTGGAGTTGTTCATCTGGAAGTCCAATAGTTCTTGGTGGTGTGGGGAGGTCATGCCACGAGTTGATGCTGACACTATGTTCAATGTGGACCACAAAGTCTCGATAATTTCACCATCGACCCAACCTGAGCCTTTGATAAATAGTGGCAAATATCGCATATAGCATTCCTTTTTGTGGCCGTGAACATGCCACATGCTGATTCCTGCCATGATTTTCATTGATGGTGGAATGTGCAAAAAATCACTGCTATCCACATGCTGCTGTAGATTTTTCATGTATGCACAGTTGATGTCATAAAAGCAGAGAACATTATTTATTCCAGTCATGTTGTAGCTCAGTGCATGTGCCAGGGAATAATCCATGTTCAGCTGCCTTAACTGCCATGAGTGGGTGTAATTTGCCAAGATCATTCTCACCTTTCACCCTTTTGAAAGTCAACAACTGAATGTGGGTAAAAGCAGCCGTGCCATGCACAGGCTGTTGCACCCACTCCTGTAGAGTTCAGTTTACTGCAGCTTGCACTTGCCTGACTGATTGCCTTGTGATTGTTGCAGGCAGATTTCTTTCGCACGGTTCAAGTTTTGAGTGGCACACTAATGATAATACATACCTCTGTGATATGTGGAGTGGCTTTTAAATATGATCGATATGGTGGATTGGTGGCCATAAACCCGCGTCCATCCATCAACCACACTTGATCATCAGGCTGCCTCTCATGCATTTGTTCCACCTTGAAATTTCTGTCCATCACTACCATCCTTGTGTACTTCCAACTGCTACATATTAGCATGATAGGATTCTGCCTATTTGGGTACTTACTGATCCAAATTACCGGTTGTGCTTACATTGATTCCAGGCTGAGGACACGCCATGCAAAATATCACAAGATCCCCTTTGTTTGAGCAGTTCTTATTATCTTTGAAACTGCTCCACTTGAGAAGCTTGAGGAGGCACCATTGCCGTGCTACCCGCAGAAGTTCCCAATATCTGTCCTAATCACATGGCTGTTCTTAACGACAATCGGTCTCATTGGTGGGATGGAAGTCTTACCACAACCAAGTGCGGAAAAACATTGGAGGTCACCCAACGAAGCTTGTTGTAATAATTCATGCCAGATGTCCCACATTCGACATTGTCTCTCAAGAAATCATCCAAGACTGAAAATGTGAACACCGTGCTGGGCTTTTCAAAAGTAGATGGACATAACTTTGCCTGGAATAGCTGCATGTGAAAGCTATCTGCATTTGGACACTGGCAGGCTTGCACTAGTAGGAAATGCACGCCCATGACATCAACGATTGTCAGATGTTTTGAACCCACTGGCAGCCGAAGGTGACAGGGAATGTTGTCCATGTCCTCCCATTCACCATCATCCATGACTGACGGATCTCAGCTATTATCCGTGGCATGATCTCTTTCTTTTCCTGCAGTGGCATGCCACAATTGACCGCTCAATGGCGCTGGCTCATTCATGGATGCAGATGGGCAGAGTGCTCTGCCATGCCCAAGGTGTAGTTGAAGGCCAGTCTGCAGGTCATCATGTAAATCTGTATCTTTGATTGCACCTTTACTCACCATGTGAAGGGCAGAGTCCTTGAAGAACACCCCAGTCCACTGCTGGATCCTATGGAAAGGATGGGCTTCATGCACTGTGCAGCAGCAATTTGTACAAAGAAGCAGCTGATGCATGCAATCTGGGCATCTGTACACCCTGTCCCTTTGGCATTTCTTGCAGATCTGTGGCACTGGGGGGGCTTCCAACTCCAGCAGGATGTGGAGAAAGTCCTGCTTTTGAGGTAGCCATTTGCGGATATAATCATTCTGCGTCTGAACCTCTGATATGAAGGCATATCAATGGAAATCCAGTAGCAACATACCTTCTTACAGGGAATTGGCATGGGATCTCCAGTGGCTTCATTCATATCATAGACATTTTCAACTCCATCCTCAGTCTGAAACTGGTGCTTGGATGGTGATCATGAATACTTAGACAGTGATGAGGAGGGAAACAACCCGGTGTGCCCAGGGGTTGTCATGACCAGTTCCTTGATCACAACTTCTACCAGTTGAGATCTATTCTGACCATTGGCTTTGCGTGACCTTACTTCCAACTGTTTAACCCGATGACCTGGTGTGGGACCAATCATAGTCATCCCCTTCCTAGCATTTCCTTTCGCCATCTGGAGGGGATCGCTGAGGTTAATGGTTGGAACAGTCTGTTGCCACTTAGCACATAGATTGCATTTCCAGGGGTACTATGATAGTGCCACTTTATTGTCGACCTGTCAATGCTACCCAAATGAAGCTAAAATCATCCAAAATAGGAGTAGCCAGATGGCCAAACACGAGTCCTCAGCCACATGATCAGATCAGGAAACCATATCTCAAGGCTAACAGCTTCCGAACAGCCAATCAGTGCAAGGGATCAGCATCGGCTGCCCAATCAGTGCACTAAGATCAAGTCGGCATCCTATTTAGCAATGTGTGGGAATGATGGTGAATAGAATTCCGGGTCAGAGTGACACATCGCAACAACTAGACTGACAAGTCCTTGTTTTCTTGAAAACTCCCAATTTTTGCTGTTGTGCAATTACCCATGGACTCCAACTTCAAAACAGACTATGGCTACCCAAGTGACCCAGATACAGAATGTGCTGTGGATGAAGAGGGGGAGGAGTCAGGTAATGGGGAAGAACAGACGGATGGCCCCTTCAACCTAGCAGAATTGGAGATCCTTGCCCACAGGTGGAGGGAATGGAATCAAGCCAGGAAGAAAGAGAAGCCAATTATATTGCAGGAAATATATAAGGAGTTTGCTAAAATGGAGAAGAACCATGATTTAAGGCCAGTTGAACGGTGGGAAAAGGAGGAGGTAGGTGTGCATTGTTCAATACATCATTCCGCTGATCAATCATTCCCGCTGAAGAGATGGATTTGATAGAGTCAGGGGATGAGCAGTGATCTGAAAGGGGAGAACTTCCAAGGGGCTCCTCTAGCCTGGAAGGAAAAACTGTCTTGGGACGTCTGGGGCAGTCTAAGGCAGTCTTAACACTGAAGAAGGACACTCGAAGCCTTCTCGAACTCGAACTTGAACTCCCCGAACTTCGTTATTATTTTTGTAAGTAGCTACAGTGAAGTGTAAGTGCACGAGGGCTTATATAAGCTACCTCACGTGTCTAAACTCAAAACTAAGTTAGGACTAAGGTAAATGAACAGAAATAAAAGTGAAAATAAAAACTATAAAATAAAAGAAATATCCCGGTAGGGGGTACTCACTCCCTACACCGCTAGCAAATAACTGCATGGCTAAAGAAGCCCCTTCGAACAAGGAAGCCTCATATAACAGTTCGGTCTGTGGTTCGGGAAATATACCATGAGCGGATACAAGAGAAACATGCGCTTATGAAGAATGAAGGTGCATCTGAAGGCAACAACCAATGAATTGACTTGTATCAGCAGGCATTGAGCGCCTTTATATGGGACAACCTCACCAATGAGGAGTTGCAAGCAGCTGGCAATATCACAGAAAAGTGGAATGGACCTGAGGGTCCATCTGCTGAGGTCCAAGCGCGGTAAGTTCATCTGACCACAAGCAACAATTTTACTCATTTTCTCCCACAGAAATGCAAAGAAGTATGCGCTAAAGTTCATGAAGAATTTTGCAGAGGAGATGTGGAGATATTGCGGCATGAGAATGGTGTCATTGATGGGTTGGAAAGATGATGATGGGACTGTACAGGCATGCTGGTATGTGCCAGAAGGCCCTCTCAATGATGCCATAATCTCATCAGTTCCAAGCATGGACTTCAATAGCAACATTGCTGATGGAACCACCTTCAACAACATACACACTCTCGATGCCACCTGGAGGGACTACCTTGGGACCGCCTATGAGAATCCAGATGTTGCTGGAAGCGAGGAGGTGCCCAATATGGTGGCGCACCACCCAAGGGCCAAAAAAGGTGACCCTGTAGAGCTGGTTACCAATGAAGACGGGGACATTTGGATTGGGGAGCTCATGGGTCATAGCTGCAATTCCATTCTTCAAATGGTTCGCAGGTATCTGACTGCTCATTACCGTGAGTTGGTGGATAGTAGGCACTTCCCAGGCTTACCACAATTTATTAGGATGGGTATGTCGAAGACACTCTGCCACTGTACCATTCAAGAAATTGGGACGGTACCAGGCCAAGATGATTTCATCCCACCACCTCCCCCAGAACTTCAGCTTTACTGTCGACCCAAGCCACATGCACATCTCAGCTGCCATGGAGTTGCTGAATTTCTGGCATGAGCGACAGATAACCAACCCCAATGATGTCTTCTCTTTTCAAAAATGGCTGGATCAATCTGGAAATCTACAGGAACCATATGACAAAAGTACTAAGCCCCTTGAGGTTGCCAGGAAAAGGAAACACCAATCATGGGAACCCCCAACCTCATCAGATGAAAGCATGGTCAATGAAGATGGGGATCCAGACAACGAGTATGAGGGTACATCCTCCAGGCCCCCTCTTTCCAATGAGTCTATGGGGCCCTCTCAGATTACCAGCTGCCAACGAAAGAAGACCCCAATGCCGTGCAAGGCTCCCAGCCACACGATGGATGAAGATGGGCAGAACTCCACAGACAATGAAGATTTCACTACCAATGCTAACAACAATTTTCCAGTACTGGAAAAACCACGAAAACAAAGCCAACCTGCCATCCAAAGAAAAGGTCATTTGCTGCCGTGATTCACTTATTTGTACTGACAATTTACACTTCATCAGCATTGCCTGTCACATCAGTGCTGGAAGATGCTGGTGAATACCAAGACAGCAATGGGTATGAAAGCATTCCTTTCGAAGATGACCCTACCGCCAAACCTGGGCCATCAGGTCAACGTCGAATAAATGGGAAGTTGAAATCTGCGCTCAAGCAGATTCCAAGATCAGAACCATGCCACATGGTCCAGGCACCTGACAACCAAAGGATCATTGGCAACTCATCAACTAGCAACCCTCAGCCTAGGAACCAAAACCAGAAAAAGGGCACAACTTCAGGTGCAGGGAATGACCAAGGTCGCATTGGCCTCCCTGCAGAAGAAGGTATGATGAATGAGCTATGAAGTCTGCAAACTAACCATTTTCATCAGTATAAAATTCAGGCAGCCAATGGAAATCCCCCCGAGCCTGCTGGCCCCCTACATGGGCAGATGCCAATGTGCCCTCCCCACAAACCAAGAAACCACAGAAGGCAGCCCTTTTGAGGTGAGGATAACTGGATCTATGAGAGGGAGACTCAGACTCGAAAGAGACAGTCTGTATTATGGTAGTCTAACCTATGAGAGGGAGACTACAAGCTATCAGTAAATAGTGTAGGAACATGAAAAGGAAAGAATAATCACCTCAGACTCGAAAGAGACAGTCTGAGGTGTGACTCGGAAAAAGAATCAACCTATGTACAAGTATGATTATGTAAGGCTGTGCACTGTCAACTCGAAGGTAAAACCGCCAATCTCCAACATGCCCACTCAGTGTGACTAGCCTTAGAAAATAAGTCCCATACCAGTAGAAAACAAAAGGTGCTTCTCATGTGAGAGGCCCTTGGTAAGGATGTCCGCAACCTGTTCCGTGGTAGGCACATACTCAACTGCGACTTCCCCTTCCTCGACTTTCTTGCAAATGAAATGATGATGAATAGCGATGTGTTTTGTACAATCATGAAACATGGCATTGCTTGTCAAAGCTATAGTGGATTGATTGTCGACATGTAGGGGAGTGGGAAGCGAGGTTTTGGTTGTGTTGAGCTCATGAAGTAATGTGCAGATCCAGATAACTTCTTTGGAGGCAGCCGAGAAAGACATGTACTCAGCTTCGGTACTTGAAAGTGCTATGGACATCTGCTTCTTCGAAGACCAACAGACAGCCCCACCAGATAGTATGAACATGTATCCGGTGGCTGACCTTTGGTCATTTATGTCTGCAGCCCAATCAGCGTCAGTGTATCCTTCGAGTGGGCCTTTGATTTCCCTAGAGTACACGAGACGTGTCTTGGCAGTCTTGCAGAGGTATCGGTAGACTCGCTTTACAGCGGTTTTCAAAAGTCTGTGGAAAGTCGAAAAATCAAAACTCGCGCGGCAGGGATTGCCGGGGCGGACCCCGGAAGTAGCCCTAATAGATTTTGTAGTTACTATTAGCCGTACTACTTCCTTCCAGAGCATCCATGTCGTCCCCACCTCCGGAGGACGACGACTTCCTACAATCATTCTCCATCTCACTGACCGTCTACTCAAAGATCAGGAAGACATCAGTGAAAGGGAAGGCTACGTCGAAGGAAGAAAAATCGACCAAGACAAAGGAACTGCTGTTCGCTCTCAGTACCTCGAACTACATTGAATTTTTGCAAGCCGTACTCTCCAAGCATGGCCTGAATAACTACGAAGTTACAGAGAAGAAGCATTACCCTCTCAAGTATGTTCCACCGAAAGCGAAGGGGTATCTTTTTTTTTTTTTTTCAGTGTCGCAACATACGCTGACTGTACTGGCAGACAAAGGGCGTCCGATGCGATCGATGTCGATAATATCATTGACTACAGGGAGATGGTCAACAAACTCCTGGAAGACAAGCCATCAGTAGTGAAAGTTTTTGTGGATATGCGACATGTCGAGAAGCTGCCTCGAGGCTCAAAGTCCAGGAACTCTGAGGATGATTCAGAAGTCACCTCCGGCAGCACTGTGGTACGTATTTTTATGAGCTCATCGAATCCAGCTAATTTCTATGATTACAGGGAACGCCTAGCTGTGCAAAGAAAGCCGACCTCGACAATCGCCTCGCTCGATGGCGCTTGAAGCTGCTGAAAGCTTACAAGAATGAGTATGACGAAGGCCTCACATATATCGGTCCTCTCGGGCCAATCCCCCTCACGCCCGCCATGGTTCGTGACTGGTGTCTAGCATTGGTGAGTTCTGAATGAGACGTCTATGTGCAAACTGACAGCCATGTCGCTCAGGAGGATGGCCAGGCAACAATTGCCATTCCACCGAATATTGAGTCATTCAATGCTGCGAACAAGGCTCCTGCCCTGCACCCTGCACGGAAAGCTGCTGCTCAACCTGCAGCCCCTCAACCTGCAGCCCCTGCTGCAGCGGATATAAGTTCATTGACTTCAGTAATTCTGTTACGGACACTCACTCAACTCAACTCGGGTCTCTTGAATTCCTCAACTCCCCCTTTTGCATCCGTGCCGTCTGCGTCTTCCCCCTCCACCCCACAAACTCCTACTCAGCAGCGAGGGGATGTTCCGTCGTCTCCACCAATCCCTTCACCGACTCAACTAGCACACTATCTTGAATATGCTGAGACCAACCTCAGTGTGCGGTATGCGTCATCATATAAGGCAGCTCTCGAACTTCATGGAATTGGGCCGGATATTCTCCCTGATGTTGACGATAAGTTACTGGCTGACCTCGGCATCTCAGCAGGCGATGTAATCCGCCTGAAGAAAGGCAGCACGGCATGGTGGAATGGACCGGATGTGAAGCGAAAGCGAAGCCATACCTCAACTTCAACATTAGATGGTCGTGAGCCACCTCCCAAGCGAAACAATGCGTCGGCCTCAGAGGCTCATGAATCGGTATCCCGGGCTCCAAGACGAGTATCTTACGAGAAGCGGTATCACACTGGAGGTGGCTTCCGTTTTACTGCTCCTGCCATGCAGAAGGACGAGGATGACGACGGCTCCCCATTGGATCGAGACTATGACCTCGTCTATTTTTGTGAGACTTACAAGCAGTGGTTCCCCGTTCCCCATGGGTATCGTGTAGATGAAAACGCTGAGTAGCTACATCGTATCTACACTCATGTCTAGTTTGCGTATTTTGCCGTATGCATGTTTTGGTTCGTGTTGCATTCACAAAGTGTCATGGAAGCGTTCACAGGTGCACAACATTTTTTGAGACAACGATACACGAGGAGTAGCTAAGGTTACACAATGTATCCAGACGCCCTAAAGTAGCCCTCAGCCTTGTCCGGCGTGATGCTCTGGCATGCACGAGCAATAGACATCAACGATAAATCATGCGAATGGCGACGAAGGTATGTCTTGACGGTAGAAAATGCCTGTTCGATGGGATTGTAGTCTGGCGAGTATGGAGGGAGATAAATGAGCTTGCACACTGTAGGCTCATCAGTTGATATGCTCTCCTAAAGTCTAAAAACTTACAATGATCGTCTTCAATCAGATGGTGAACATCCTTGCCATGGTGAATGCGGCAATTATCCATTATGACTACGCTGCGGGGGCCGGGATAAGGGTTTGTATATGGCATCTATCTCGAGCATGTCAATCGATGAAACCAATAAAAATTTACTGCACACGTACCACTTCGTCCTTGAGAAACTTCACGAACCGCTCACTGTCAACAGGTCCCTCCACAATGTCGTATGCGATAATCCCGTCGAGGGTGATGGCTGGAATGATCGAGTACCGCGTTCCTCGGACAAATCGCCTTTGAACAGAGCAGCGCACTCCCCTACCTGCGCGCCCATATCTCCTCGACACCGTGCGCTCATCCCTCGCTGCTTCATCAACAAAAATCAACATGTTCGGATCGGGGACCTCTTCGGCGACCTGATTCATATATAGTGCCCTCGATAGTTCGTTACGTTCATAGGCGTGGGCGGAGACAGCCTTGCGACTCATACCTATTCGCTGCAGGGCACGAGAGAGAGTCGGAAGAGTGGCATGAATGCTGCGCTTGAGCAGCAGCTCATCCTGCAGCTCGTCGAGGTAGACAGATGGACGATGCTTGACGACGGCGGAAAGGAAAGCGAGATCGGGAGGACTGAGGACACGCGGGCGGCCCACTCCGCACGAGTAAGTATGGGGATTCGAGATGCTACCAAATTGCTGATGACGATTGAGGACTCTGTAGACCAAAGACTTTTTGAGACCCAGTAGATGGCAAATATACTTGACGGGATATCCCTTGTTATACAGGATTGGAATCCGTGCCTTCAGATCGTCTGAGGCAGTCGGCGGCATGATGGGTGTGCGCAGTTGATTAGTCGTGGGAAATATACTGCGTTCAACATTGTTCGATTCTAGTCAGAAGTAAGTACTATTAGTAACTACAAAATCTATTAGGGCTACTTCCGGGGTCCGCCCCAGCAATCCCCGCCGCGCGAGTTTTGATTTTTCGACTTTCCACAGACTTTTGAAAACCGCTGTAACGAAGATAGGTGAGAGTCACCAGGAGATGATGCATGTCGACTTAAGATGCCCACTGCATATGCAATGTCGGGTCGAGTTGCTAACATAGCATACATCAGTGCTCCGAGACCACTCTGATAGAGTTCGAGGTCACACTCAGGTGCAGCCAACTTTTCGAGCTTCAGATTCTGCTCGATGGGGGTGGCAACTGATCAACCATCCTGCATCCCCATTCGTTTGAGGATAATTTCTATATAGCGTTTCTGGGACAGTTCTATAGTCCCCTTCACTCGATCATGAATGATTTCCATCCCTAAGATCCATCGGGCTTCACCTAGATCAGTGAGCAAATACTTGGCTGCTAAGTTCTTCTTCAGGCACTCGATAGCCTCACAGCTCTTCGAAAGGATGAGTTTGTCATCCACGTATGTGGCGACAATGATTAGGATACCATCCTCGACTTTGAAGAATAGACTATGGTCAGCATTGCTACGAGCGAACCCAAGAGATTCGAATACATCTCGTAGGCGAGTGTACCATGCTTTTGGAGCTTGCTTCAATCCGTAGAGAGCATGGTGAAGCCACCAGACAGTGTCGTCCGAGCTTCTGAAGCCAGGGGGAGGTCGAAGATAGATTTCTTCCTCCAGTTTTCCATTCAGGAAAGCGGACTTCACATCCATTTGATGTATCTCAAAGTCGTGCTTCATGGCTAGTGCCAGAAGGATGCGAATGGTTGAAAACTTAGCTACAGGTGCAAACGTATCAGTGTAGTCGACACTGTACACCTGTGTGAACCCCTTCGCTACGAGATGAGCCTTGTATCTCTCGATCTCTCCGGTTGGTCCTCGTTTGACCTTGTAGACCCATTTCAAGTCTATGACTTTGCGGCCAGGTGGGCACACTACCTCCTCATACAGACCGATGTCTACAAACATTTTCAGCTCCTCGGCCATTGCAGCGTACCATTGATCACTGTCAGGGTGCCTCATAGCCTCAGCGAAGGTCGTTGGTTCGTTGTCACAGGACGTGCTTGCTTGGTAAGCGGATTGTGTTTGTTGTTGTTGACTGACTTCATCACCACTTTGCCTTGCCGCATCCACACCCTCTACAGCCGCATCTTCAGCTGCACTCACTACGTCTCTCCCCTCCATGACCTTCGAGACAGGTAAGGTCTCTCTTTGGTACACATTTATGAAGAATCACTGATCATCATCTCGCACAGGTTGGCATTTAGCTCGTGAGGACCTTCATAAGGCTGGTGGGGGGATGGGATTCGGATAAGGGCCTGGAGGTCCAGGTAAGGTTTCGAAAGGTCAGGCATTCGATCGAGGAGCTCGACGAGAGCGTTCTAGGTGCGTGGATTCTCTTTCCTGCACACGGTTCGATCTACTATACATGCTTTCAGCTTTTACAGCTTCAGCAGGCTCGGGCATTGATCGAGCTTCGTCCTCAGTCATTGGTGAGCTCGTTGCTCCCTCAATTGATTTGTTTGGCATGTCCCAGCCCCCAGGCTCGTTATCTGTGACATCCGAGCCATTTCCAGAGTCATCAGACTCCACGATCTCGACTCACAGGTGGGTTTTCTCTCGGGGGGTATGGGCGTTCACTTTGGGTGTTAATGCCTTCATCTCCTTGGTTACTAGATTGATTTGGACATGAGATTGTTCTCCCCCTTCGCCTTCATCGAAGACAACATCCCTTGTCTCGATTATCCTTCCAGTGGGTTGATGCACACATACATAGGCCTTTTTATTCTCTGAGAATCCAAGGTAGGTGCACTCGAGGGACTTAACTCCAAGTTTCTGACGTTTTTCCTCAGGGATATGGGCATGTGCTGTGCAGCCGAAAATTCAAAGGTGGGAAAGAGAGGGTTTGTTCCCAGTGTAGGCTTCGTGTGGGGTAGTATTCGAGTCGAGTGCTCTTGTAGGAAGGTGATTTATTATATGTGCAGCATGTAGGACTGCATCTCCCCAATACTTGTTGGGTAGGCTGGCATCATTTAGCATGGCACGTGCACACTCGACCAGTGTACGGTTCATGCATTCAGCTATGCCATTTTCCTGAGGTGTGTAGGCATTAGTTTTTTCATGGTGAATCCCCTTTGACTTGAGATAGGTTTCGAAGTCTTTCAAGCCATATTCACCACCGCCATCACTACGCAAAAAATTTGCCTTGTGTCCAGTTTGAGCTTCTGCACAAGCGAAGTATTCCTTGGTGAGTCCAAGGACTTCGTCTTTGGTTTTAACCAACCGAACTACCAGATGGTGGGAGTGTCCATCAATGAATGTGATGAAGTATCGATGTCCTGTTCGAGCCATCATCTCCATAGGTCCACAGACATCCAAGTAAGTCCTATGCAGTATGGAGGGGTTCTGCACATCTGACTTCGATGTGATTGGCTCTCGATGTTGTTTCCCTTTTAGACAGGCACTGCAGGCTGACGAACTTCGTTCCTTTGATCCAGTCACTTCCATACCAGCTACCATGTCCTTTTCTTCTAGCTTTAGTACACTTTTGATATTCGTGTGCCCTAGACGTCGATGCCAGGTAGTCAATGAGGCTTTGGATGTGGATGAACGAGAGGTGAGTGCCGTCAATGGTTGAGTGGGGTCGAGGGCATTCGGACAGCTGACCACATATGCAGAATGGGTTCTGGATGTTGTGTTTGCTTCGAGGATGTACAGGGCTTTATGCTTGTAGGCTATAGCCACTACTCGGTCACCTGCACAAACTGTGCATGACCTATCTTCGAAGGTAACACGAAGGCCCTTGGAGGCTAGAGCAGATACCAACACTAGATTGGTGTTGAGATCCAGGACATAGTAGACATCGCACAGAATAGTGGAGCTTGCTGTGCCATTCGAGAGCTGCATAGAGACCTTGACTCTGCCTTTTCCAGTGGTGAGTATGGACCTTCTGTCACCTATTATGACTGGTTGTGGTGGGTTCAGTTTCTGGAATGAAACAAACCATGCACGCTGACAGCACATATGTGCCGAAGCTCCTGAGTCGACTATCCATTCACTTGAATTTGGATTCAGGCTTGAGTTCGCCATAAAGAGTTGAAGGGGTGAGTCCTCTCCTGCATCTACTTGCACGATCTTAGCTGACAATTCCGCTTTCTCCTTTGGCTTGTCCTTGTCAGCTTGTGAGGAGAACTGGCCTGTCCCCTTTGCAGCCTCATCTGCCTTCTTCTTGAAACAGTCACTTTCGACATGACCCGTCTTGCCACAAGGTTTGTAGGTGCACTTTTTCTTCTTCTTGTCAGCAGACTTAGACTTCTTGCTCGTGTTTACTTTTGCAGCAAGAGCAGAGTGCAACTTCGAAGTTTGTCGAGATTTTTCTTCAACAAGAACTTGGGCTATGACGGTCTCGGCTGTGAGCTTGTCATTAGATGACATGAGGATCGTTCGAAGAGTAGAGTAGGACTGTGGGAGAGAAATGACCATTGCTATGGCCACTAGGGAGTCGTCGAGTGGTTGTCCGAGAGACAAGAGGATGTGGGCTTTTTGACGCATGGAGTTCAACTGGGTCTCCATAGGTTGATCGTCAGTGAGAGTCCCATGAAACAGTTCACCAATAAGGTAGGCTATGCTCTGTTTTCCTTTCCCTTCATACTGCTCACTTAGCTTTGACCAGGTGTCCACTGCTGATGTAGCATACATGACACCACTGAGAGGTTCGTCTTTCAGGGTAAGGGTTATTTGAGCGCTTGCCTCTCTATCACAGTTTAGCCATTCCTCATATTTGTCAGGATGTGAGTTTGCATTTGGAGGTTTTACCTCCATGCCAGCAACTACGTTCCAGAGACCTCGAACATCCAAGACTTTTTGCATTCAAAACTTCCACATCTGATAATTTGAACCATTGTCTGTGAGAGCAGCTATGTCGTATAGTCTGCTGGAGCCTTGTGTATACTTGGCACTTCCAGATGCTGATGCACTCGTGCTCGCAGATGGTCCAGTCTTCTTAGATCCCGTTGGACCTGTTGTTGAGACTGAAGGAATGGGTGTCAATGACATTTCTTGTGACTAGTAGTGGTACCACGTATATTCGAGTTGTGTTTAAGTTAGAGCTCGGGGCTCATAACCTTTTGAGGTGAGGATAACCGGATCTATGAGAGGGAGACTCAGACTCGAAAGAGACAGTCTGTATTATGGTAGTCTAACCTATGAGAGGGAGACTACAAGCTATCAGTAAATAGTGTAGGAACACGAAAAGGAAAGAATAATCACCTCAGACTCGAAAGAGACAGTCTGAGGTGTGACTCGGAAAAAGAATCAACCTATGTACAAGTACGATTATGTAAGGCTGTGCACTGTCAACTCGAAGGTAAAACCGCCAATCTCCAACAAGCCCCACCATGCAAGAACCCACAGAAGGCAGCCAAATCTGGTAGAGCCCTGATCTGATAGCAATAGGAACATTTTCATTCCTCAAATATACCTACTGCCGCGATTGTATATAAACTATCCTGCCAACAATATGTTTAGACTAAGCCGCTGTGATTATATATCAAATTCTTAGAGAGATGCATGCCATGCCTCGAGGCACACGAACCGATTGCTGTGCCGCATTTATTCTCACGGTTGGACTATCAAAGTGCGTGTGCAGAGTTTCATAGGAATCAATCAATTTTCTCATCACAGTCAATCATGTCAGAACAACAGCAGTGCAAAGTCAGATTCTGTTGCCAAGGTGAGATCCATCTATATGTACCCTTTTGATATGCTCATACTATGCACAGTGGACATTGTGCCAATCTCACCTCAGCAACAATACAGGTCTTCCTCGGCTCAACCCAAGGAAATGGATAGTTCCAGTTCTCAAGGTTGGATGGTGTCCAAACACTACCCAAGCATGGAGGCCTTGAGTTTGTATGGGGAGGAGTCACCCTCACCACCCACCGAGATGAGTACCATGGTCCGATCCCTGTCCCCATCACCAAATCTCTCTCTTTTCGAGAGAATGAAGTGCACTGAAGTTCCCAAGCCCCCATCTCCAGCCCATGTGTGGGTCCCCTCATCCCAACAAGATGTGGAGATGGATATGACCGAGAGCTCTGGGGATACCATGGTCCGAACCCCATCCCCATCACCCAAGCTCTCTCTTTTCGAGAGAATGAAGCGTGCTAAAGTTCCAACACCACCGTCCCTGGCCGAAGAAAGGGTACCCTTGGCCTCACATAAAGAAGATGCGGTAATGGAGTTGGCCGAGAGCTCTGGGAATACTGGGGTCCGATCTCTGTCTCCAACACCAAATCTCTCTCTTTTTGAGAGAATGAAGCATGCTGAAGTTCCCAAACCACCATCTCCAGCACCAGGTAAGCGTTGATCTATTGTAACTTCCACAACACATAATAACCTTACTTTTTGTGGTCACTAGTCTCCCACATGGATCTTTTCGAACAAATGCGACGAGCGCAAATTCCACCGCCACCATCCCCCCCTGCAGGTCAGCATGTTATCATGTGTAATGTAGGATTAAGCTGATAATAGTCCAACCTACTGCAAGCCACCAAACAGGACATATTCCAGCTGTTGCAGAGCACGGAAGTTCCATCACCGCCCTCTCCATTTGAAGGTTAGTATTCATAATGTGAACATATAATCTGCAGCTAACCATGGTATCGTATCTCCCAGAATTACACATTGAACAGGGGGGTGAACCAGACTGCAGTCACCAGATTGACTTTGGGGATCCAGATCGGGGGCAGTTACGGGGCTTGTTCAAGCAGGGATTGACAGGTATGTGCCTTTGCAGATTTCATTTTTCAAATATTGACAATGATGATCACATAGGCCCTATACCTACAGGCGATGAGTGTCGGGATCTGGAGCGCGCTGGACTGGCTAACACACATACCAAGGAAGATGGTAGGTACTTTCTGTTTACTCCAGCTCTTTCTAATATTGGCGGTAAGTATTGTGGGTGCTCCACGATTTAAAATCGCAGCACGCTGGTCTCCCATCGCCCAGAAATTACCCTTACAACAAGAACCTGGACTTGCATATTGCACGGGCAATGAAGCGGATTGGGGCTGACATTCAACAGCTTGTCAAAAATCAGGTGAAGTTTATGCAACTCGGCCAGTATACCATTGATATGATCGACTTGCTGGAGGTATCGCAGTACCCATATTCAGGGTACAATGTACAGCCATATGCAGGCAGTCCACCCTATCCATCCCGACAATCGGTCATCGAGATGGCCGTCATATACTGGGGGTTACGGATTGAGTGTGCAGTGATTCATTTGTTGGGCATTCCACAAGTATCTGACTGGCCAATGGAGTGGTTCTACAACCTTTGTCTGGATTTGGTGCGTTTCACACCTAATGCTTTGATCTTGGACTGATGAAAGCCACTACAGAAGGAACTTGATCACCTCATCCTGGTGACAGTATCCTGGCAGACCTTCACGCCCACACTCCCTGCCTGTTTCCATGCATACCTCCGGTGCCAAGACAACAAGGATCAATTTCAGAATGAAATTTGGAGCATTCCACTGGGGGCCTTCCGGATGATCGACTCCCTCGATCATTACATTCCTAATTGGACGCCAAGAACACCCAATAAGTATGCTGGGTTCATCTTTCCATGGTGGCTGCATGGATCTTCACAGTATCCAATGGACTTCCAGCATTTGAGGGGCAGAAGGATTTTCCCCATTGTGGATGAGTACTTCCAGGTAATGTCTGATATTTCTCAAAGTTATATTTGCTCACCATACTTCAGTACACATGGCCTGCAAAAAACACTTCAATGGGAGACCAGATCGATGACTGGATCGAAGGGCAGGTTTATACCTATATGAAATCATTGAGGGAAATCGTGGAAGAGATTGAGGTTAATGAAAAGAACATGAACCACCTGTTCTCGTGGTGGGCCACCCTGTCTGGACTTCTTGGTGTGCAGGATGTATCTTAGATCTCAGGAGTGTATTAGGTTGTAGAAATGTATATAATTTTTGGTGTGTCCCAAATCAAACAATGATACATGCATGTTGTTGTCATGAATGAGATGGGCGGCGCGATTTGGCCATCTTGCAGCTGCTGAGCAAAGATCTGAAGCTAATCACTTCATATCCCTGAGGTGAATGGCAGGGAAGGTAGGTTGGAGGTCTAGGGACACAGATCAACTGGTTTTGTAGTAGTCCGCTATGTTTATATATTTACTAATTATCTATGAATTCACGAGGATCAGTGGCTGTAGATCTGAGATATTGGGCGGCTGGCATAACTCAACACCAACTGATTGATGCACATTGTGCTGCATGTAGTATGCAAGGCATGCGTGATTACCCTCTGTATATCCAACCCCATGTTCTAATGCAGATCCCGACATAGTGATGATGGTGCCTGGATTATAGCGGAACCATAGATTCAATGTTGGAATGATGAAATTGAGGGGTGGGTAGTCCCCCACCATCACTAGCATGTCCAACCATGGCTCCCGTCCATTGATGTCTGTGTGGTAAGGAGTTGTGTGGTTAACCATAATAGACATGCTGTTATAAACAGTATTCCAACTGGGTAATATGGAAGACATGTCCGTGTCTTCCCATCGTTTTGCCTCCAGGTCAAGGCAGATGAGAGCCTCTCACCCTGCAGCATACATCCGTGGATGGATAATGGCCAGCATTCCGGATAGAAGGGAATGACATTCTGACATTTGATCCACCCACTGCCGCGTGCCATTGCCATCCCGACCTGACTTTAATAGTCTTGATACTTCTGGGTGGAAGTTAGGGGGCTGCCTGTGTGTCAGCGATAAATAACCTCAGAGAGGAAGATATCCTACCCCATGACCCTGCTGATACCATCCTGGCAAGAGGTCTATGCTTCCCGTGATATCTGTGGTTTCGCAGAATAGTAGCTGATTGTTCCTCCATCCATGGGTGCGCAATTTCTTGAGGCTTTCTTCCAGTGGCGCTCTCAGTACATTAAGCAAATCCCATACATCTTTCTAGGATGTGTTTGAATATCTGGCAATGTTGAAATATACAGAGTTAAGCACCTGGTATATGTGGTCTATGGCTCCTGGAAGGTACCATAGCTTGATATTTCCATTTCCATCCAAGACCGCGGTTGGATCTGTGATTTCATCATATTCCAGTGATGCCACAATATCATGCATCTTGCCGCACTGAGTTGCATGGACTGTAACTTTGCTGGAATGAGCAGATTGTTCTGCATGAATTCTCTGAACTCACGGGGATGCCTATATGCTTGTACAATTACTCAAATCATGCGATCTGCATGACATACCAGTGGAACTGGAATTGATATATGGGGGAGGGTGCACTGTCTGGTGAACACCTCCTCCCAAAATCGGCTTCGCATATACTCGGCAACCCTGTCCATCAACTGCATCTGCCAGCCATGTGGTACTTGAGACATTTGTTGCTCTTAGTAAATTTATGCGGGATATCGGATGATGAGTGAAAATTTTGCTATTGTCTGTCATGTTATGTCATGCTGTGTTGTTAACTATTTGCTTTCCGTCATTGGCACCATATATTGGCATCCTGGACAGGACCCCCATGTGTCATTCTGCCCTACTTCTAATTGTGGAAGCATGAGCCCATATGTTATACCATCCAACGTGATATGCTGGTTGGGTCCATTCTGCAGACCAACTTTATATCACATATCGCCAAGCACTTGAGTTATGCCCCCCAACCTGATATTGCAGATGAGCTAATCCATCCTTTGCACAGCGTGTCCTCATATCATGGATGAGCCAACGCATGACTTATGATGTCCTGCATCCACATCATGGGGACTGTCCTGAGAGTGGATTGCACGGTCTAACCTTAATATCACCAGTGGGCCGGTCCATGAATTGCACCGTCTTACTCTCACATCATGGCCGGGCCTGTCCATGAATTGCACAGTATTAACTTCATATCATGGCCCAGCCCGTCCATGGGTTATGCACTCCTACCTGATGTCTTGGATGGGCCCATGCATGAGTTGCACATTATTCCCTTCATATCACGGCCAGGCCCATCCATGGGTTATGCGCTCCTACCTGATACCTGGGATGGCCCACACATGGGTTGCACGGTATTACCTGCATATCATGGTCGGGCCCGCTCATTAGTTATGCAATCCTATCTGATATCTTGGACAGGCCCATCCATAGGATGTGCTGTCCTACCTACATATCATGGCCAGGCCCGTGCATGAGTTGTGTGGCATGACCTTCATATCATGGCCAGGCCCGTCCATGGGTTATGCACTCCTACCTGATACCTTGGATGGGCCTGTCCATGAATTGTGCGTTATTACCTTCATTGCATGGCCAGGCCTGTCCATTGGTTATGCAGTTGTACCTGATACCTTGGATGGGCCCCTTCATGAATTGCGCAGTATTACCCTTCATTGCATGGCCAGGCCTGTCCATGGGCTATGAACTCCTACTTGACACCTTGGACAGGCCCATCCATGAGTTGTGCTATCTTTCCTTCACATCATGGACGGGCCAGCCCATGAGTTGTTCAGTCCTATCTGCTTTCACAGACGGGCCCATACATTTGTTAGGTATTGCCTTTGCTATTTCAACCAGGCCAGCCAGTCCATATGTTGTACATACTCACTCCATCCCTTCCTGCTGGGCCCATCCATATGTTGCCTTATCCAACTATCACAGGCCCACTCATTTGTTATTGTCACTCTGGGTATTCGGGCCCACCTATTTGTCATGTATTAATTAATTTGACGGGCCTGCCATGGGCTCTCCATAAGTGTTGGCAATGTGGCACACAGGCTACTCATATGTTGTGACTAATGTGACTACATGGGGTCGGTATGAAGAGCTTGGGCTTATTTAATGATGCCCTTCCTTAAAATTTTGCTTAATCTGCCTTATTTTCTTTTATAAGTCATGCCAAGGCTTGTTAAGTCAAATGTGATTTTACTGATGTGAATGAATGCAATCTCAGGGTCTCACTTGTTAAGCATTTGCTTCCTGGTTTTATAGATAGTAGTACAAACTGTTCCCCCAGCTAACTGTTTCATTGATCAACAGAAGATTTTCATGAGAAATGGCACATATGATAATTTCCAATCTGGGCCCACTTAGGTGTGCAACCACCCAGCAAGTCCAGTGACCAGTCATTCCCTATGTGTGAACATAACTCCAAGTGGGTTGTTTTTTCATATCTTATCCCGTAAAAGCTATTGTAACTGCCGCACAGCCACCGGCAAACTGGGTACGTACCCCAAATCTGCCTATACAATACAGTACTGTCATTTCAACCTATGGTTGCAAATAATTAGCTATTATCCGGGCTTTCACCTCGCTTCGCCTGTCTGTTTAGTGGTCCCTACTTATCTGCAAACCGTATGAATTACAGCATCCGCTTCCTACAGTTTTTGAATTGTTTGAGTGCTCGGCAAATGCTGTTATGGCACGTCGTTGCCAACACGTGTGTCTATTACGGTCAGTAACGACTCGCGTAGGTTTGCAGATTGGCAAGCCTATCAAAGCTAGTTGACGCCACTGTCATAACTACATACATATGAGTTATTCCGCCCTTACACACAGCCCCTCCCGCTTCATATCACCGTACATGGGATTTGCTTTGACCCCCATTTTGAAGGGTAGCTGGCGCGGGGCCGCGAAGTGAGTTTCTGTCCAAAAAGGTATCAAAAGTTTTTCGTGCGGGTATTCAGGGGTGCCGATATGATTACTTGATTTGTCATAGAGACTGCAAAGCTTTGTCAAGTCCGCGGACGGTCGGGATGCGACGATGGTGGGCATTGCCTGGACGGGGGGTATATAACCGTCCCTCGCGTCCTTCCCTTCTCCTGGTCCCCGTCCCTCTCCTCCCCACGCTCTTTTCTTGGTAGTTATGATTACTTCCCTCCTATGGCTGGATCTCTGCTTGGCCAGCGTCGGCTTTTATCTTGTCAAACAGATGGTCTCGAAGACGAAGCCAGCCCCATTCCCTCCGGGTCCGAAACCTCTTCCCCTCCTTGGAAACATGTTAGATATGCCTTCTGTAAAGCCATGGCTCACGTTTTCGGACTGGGCTAACAAATTCGGTGCGTATACGCGTCGTACACATGCCCTGCTAACTCTTAAAATTCATGCCCCCCCCACAGGCGATATGACGCACTTGGAAATATTTGGCCAACATATCGTCGTTCTCAACTCCGCAAAAACCGCCGTTGAAATGCTCGACAAAAAGAGTTCTCTCTACTCTGACCGTCCAGTCTTTCCCATGGGCGGCGAATTGGTCGGATGGAGAGATACCCTTGTCCTTTTGCCATATGGCGACCGCTTCCGCGAATATCGCAGGAACTTCCATCGTGTTATTGGCAGTCGCGCTGCCATGTCTGTATATAGTGCTATCGAGGAAGAGGAGACCCACAAGTTCTTGCAGCGCGTCCTAGCTAAGCCCACCGACTTGTCCGCCCACGTGCGCACGTGAGACCAATGTGATACATGTCCTTCGTTCTCCCTGTCTTACCTCTCGCTATAGCACCGCTGGCGCTATTATTTTGCGCATCTCACATGGATACCACATCCAAGAGGATCGCGATCCTTTTGTGGAACTCGCCGACACGGCCGTGGACCAGTTTTCTCGGTCCACTGCTACGGGTGCTTTCATGGTTGACCTCATCCCAGCCTGTAAGTTACCGTCTGGTGCTGTACGCCGGTTGTTCAAATTCTCCTTCCAGTGGCGCATGTTCCAGAGTGGTTCCCCGGTGCAGGCTTCCAACGCAAGGCCAAAGAATGGCGTACCACTCTTCATGAAATGGTTGACAAACCGTACAAGTTCGTCCAGGATCAGATGGTAAAACAACCCATGGAATGACCGCATGGCCTCGCTCATGATGCCCACTAGGCTGCTGGCATTGCTCCCAAATCGTTCACGTCAAATTTGTTGGAGGGCAGAACATTGACCGAGGAAGAGGAGCACAATATCAAGTGGTCTGCTGCTTCTTTGTATAGCGGTATGCCACCCATAGTTCTTGGTCAGTTTCGGTGCTGATGTCCCGATTGTACAGGTGGTGCCGATACTGTAAGCAGTGCCGCTCCTTCCTATGTTCACAGGCTGACATTTCACAGACTGTTTCTGCTATCTATGGACTTTTCTTGGCTATGACACTCTTTCCAGAAGCTCAAAAGAAAGCTCAAGCAGAGATAGACGCTGTCGTTGGTCGTGAACGTCTCCCTACGTTTGCTGACCGTGAATCTCTTCCTTATGTCGAGGCCCTTGTCAAGGAAATCTTCCGCTGGAGTCCCGTCGTACCCATCGGTACAACTCATCCATGGTCTGCTGATCTAAGCTGATTTTTCTGCAGTGATACCGCACCGCGTCAACACCGACGACATCCACAACGGCTACTATATCCCCAAGGGAACTCTGGTACTACCCAATGCCTGGTAGGTCTTCTATTGCAATCTGAATGTTCCACCGCTCGATACATCATATCTGGATCTATAGGCACATGTTACATGATCCTTCTGTTTACCCCGAACCCACGGATTTCATTCCCGACCGTTTCCTTCCCTCAGAGGGTAAAGAACTGCCGAATGATCCCCGTGACATCTGCTTCGGATTTGGACGACGGTGAGACATGCAAGTGTTGTTGACTTTCCATTCCTATCCTGACGTTGTCCCTTGCAGCATCTGCCCAGGTCAGTGTGATCTCAGAGCGGTCTTTGTGGTTGAACGAGGTCGTGGTGCTAACACATCTGGTTTTTACAGGTATGCACCTTGCCGATGCTTCGGTATGGCTGTCGGCGGCCATGTCACTCGCTGTCTTCGATATTTCAAAGGTGGTCGAGAACGGGGTTGAAATCACCCCGGAAATCGATCCCTCAAGTGGTACTATCAGGTGCGCGGCCTTCATTTCTTGGGCAACCTCCGTCTGAGCAGCTCTCTAGCCACCCCAAACCATTCAAATGTTCCATTAAACCCCGGTCTGCGAAGGCTCTTGAGCTCATCCAGCAGGACCCTCACTACTGATCGCATTCGAGTCGCTATGTACTCGGAAGGAATTAGGGTTATTGATACTGAAACAACCATATACACATTTATCTCATGTACGATATATCCTCATTCTTGGTTACATACTTGCCTGCAATACAGCTTCAATCTTCACATGTTCGTCGTCAATTATTGTCCTTGGATGTCCACATTATTGCCACCGTTGCCGCGTTGTGCTTCTAATTAATAGCTGGGAGGTCATCTACATATGTCGTAGCTGACGAAACTTACATGGCACACGCAGGTCTCTGTCGGCTGTCACGATGAGAGCCTCCACGGACGCGACGGGGTTGGCAACAGGTTGTCAGGCGTTATCGGGTACGGCGGGGTGAACAGTCTTTTGGACTAGAATTTTTCCACGACGATCAATCCCCAGCGGCGGCTATCGGCGACACCCTTCTATGCCACTTGGTTACTGACCTTCTGCTGAATCCTGAATGGCAACAACTCGAGTTGGCACGGAGGTCAGCCTGAGGGCCTAAGGCATTGTTCCGTTCGATTTCAATGTTCTGCCACATTGCAAACGAAAGGTAGGAACCCGCACCGGCGGTTGAAGCTTTAAGGCCTAGCTCGCGAGTCGCGATGCTGCTGCTTCTAGCGGCAACTTTTGAATGGTGTGGCCAGGGTGGCAAACTCAGGGTCAACATCGTACCCTTTACAGGAGCTTCCCCCGCCCCAGGCACACACCGAATCGCTCAACCGTAATGTGGTAAGATCTTGAAAACAAACTGCAGCCGTGCTCTTGGGGTAAAAATTTTCAGGGTCTTTCCTCACCGTCACATTAGTCACGTGGTGGATTTTCAAGCGTGGCGGTCACTCCAGTCGGACAAAATCTGCTCCGATGAGCGATGCAAAAAATACCAACCACAAGTCGGCAAGTCTAAGCTTTACCGACTCTCTTCTCAGTTGCCCATGGTTGGCTGATTGCTGGGTGTATGTATCTATATCCATATATATATAAGGTATGTCTATATGGCCCGCTTTGATACGTGCATACGTGTCGCAATATGCGATGTTATGATGGCGAGGGTCACTCGCAAGCCAAACTGCGGGGGTCTGTGGAGAGTTGCGAAGTCATAACCGCCCTAGCGACGTCGACGTGCCCCAGTACTGTGGGCCCAGTGAAAATTGATCTGAATTCCCCGTCGTGCACACGATTCGAGCAAACCATGTCATACGTACCTGGACTCCCGTAGCACGCATTTCCCCACATCATGACAATCTCATGACTACAGCCGCGATCATTTTTGACAAGGACGAGCGGGCGAGGATTTACTTACCCTTGCAAGTGACAAAACCAAATCAAAGCTAAAAAGCCCATGGAAAGAGTCAAGCTACCCTGCAAGCAGTGTGCCACCGCCCTGCCCCCGAGAGGACTTTTCCAGGCCTGGTATGTCATATATACGCATCCGAGAGATGAGCCAGTATGCTAGGGTCAGAAAGTGCATTTATAGTAGAAGTGCTTGTAGCACTTCCCAAAGCGATAAAGAAAACTCGTCTGTGAATGTTGAGGGGGTTGTGCGAGACCTTGAGTGTATATGACTATGGTTAGAACGTTTGGACGATCGTAACTCGCTTGTCTATGGCACATACAAGTGGAAGGAAGCACATGATCTCGTAGGACAGTGCAACGCTGAATGGTGTCGAGAAGACAGCTGCCATCTTATCTACTATCACCCATTGGAGGGTCCCCAAATGTGTGGTTAGTGTGCAAGTCCTGAACAACATTTGCACATCTGTTTCCATTCTTGCAGTCCGATATTACAAGGCTTTTTCTACCTGACCAAGGAAATTTTAGACACGATGAAATGAATGTCACTACTGGTTTAGCCCCAGACGCTAAACTGGTATATACGATATGTATCCTCTCTCTCTCCACTTTGCAAAGTATCGCATCTCAGACGACATTCATCGCTTTCATGTCGCCGCTCGCAGAGTACCGCTTTTGTCAAGGTCAGAATTTTCGTCAAAGTAAATCCATGCAATTCTCGCACCTCATCCCGCACATCATCTCGCACAAGCTCGTGAGTGGTGTCGATCTTGATCGAAATGTTGTTCGGCACGGGCTACCATACTCTCAATTTCACGACCTCCTCTTACGAAGGTGAAATACGTACCCGCTGCGATGTGGCAAGGTTGGTCTTTCTTGCGCCTTGTAGCGACATCGACAGGTCATCGTCCGTACTGGCGGCTCGGATGATGCGCCGTGCATTGAGAGTTGCAAGCAGGGAATTACAGTACACTGCGCAAAGAATCATCTCAACATGCAGATCCCAGTGACACGCATGAACCAACTTACGGCGACCGACGCAGAAGTAGAACGCAATATAGATAAAGGCATCTGGCCACACGGAGATCTGCCGTAGGTTCAGTACACGGCCACCGATGGAGGTTCACCACTTACCGAGATGAGAGAAGCTACGGCAAAAATGCTAACACACAGTCAATCTATAGCCCAGGCCGTGCAAAAAAAAAACGATATCGTACCCAGTTAAAAGACCGGTGTTCAAGCTGAACAACATCTGCGCCACAAAGTTCACGTCGGGTAGGATCCAATATTAACCCGCACTTACGAGCTTGTTAATCATCGTATCCGATCTAGATATCGGTTCAGTAGGTGTCATAGGACATGTCAGGAGGTAGGAAATACCTGCGGAAACCAGTCCGTGATTTTTGCAACAGGAAGCAGACACAGCCGGCAATCAAGACATCGGAAGCCGCGGTGGTTGCATTGACCGCTGAAGATATGCCCTGATGAATAGCATACGTCAGGCTCCGCAAGCAGGTCGTAGTATCTAATATTACCTTGAGCTCGAGCAATCCCGCGAATGTCTGAATAGGTAAACTACAAAATGTCAATCTAAGTCACAGATCCATCTCGCGTGCGACGTACGCCTTCGCTACATAAGCTTCAAAGAGCATCTGGGGTGAGCGAAGCACACAGACGGAATTGCCGCTTATACGTACTGATCGACAACACTGTGAATAGATCATGAGTAACAGGATAAAAAGGAAGCTGTCGAGTGATTGCCTCACCGAATTCTGCTATGACAGATGACATCTGCAAATGCAAAGTTCAGCATGCCGACTACATAGATACTGTGGCTCCAAACTTACCACGATGACGGTTACGGGAATGCTCTTGTTGCTAACTAAATGTGTCGCCGTGTGAACGACGACTCAGAACGGAACAAGGTAAAACCTACGCCTATACACTCGCATTGAGAGGAAACTGCGAGAACCCTTGAGTACAAAATGAGAACGAATGCGTCAATTCTCACCATTGAACCAAGAACGCCGTGATAGCCTAAGGAAGTTAGACGGGCGGTTGAGCAAACCGGCACCAACACTCACATTGAACAAGACTTCGACCTGATACAGAATTCATTCAGTTGCAACTAAGAAGAGAGCACGCTTGGACCTACAATAAGGCTCCTGCAGGAGGATGAGTGAGGTCAATGGATAATGAGGACCTTGAGCTCACCAGACGAGGTCTTGAAGTCCGGCGGGATTTGTTATGTCCGACACGAGGTAGATGTAAGCTATGCGTGGCAAGTGAGTCCGGATATCAGTGGGGATTGCATGTTGGACTCACCCGAATGGGTTACCAGAGCTTGGTGCACAGTATCGGATGCAAAGACCGCAAAGACCTTCCTGACGCGTTACTGGCAGAGGTACGTGCTAGCACGAGTGAACGTACCAGAGATTTGATATGCCATGGGTCAGTTGGATAGCTCACGTAGTAATACCAGACCTGCACGCAGGTCACTGGTGGTATTGACTGTTACTCGTGGATGGGAGGAGTCCACAAGATAATTACCTCCGTATAAGCTGAGAGATGGTAAATGGAGGGTATGGATGCAAGTAAAAACAGTATACCCACACGGCAGAGATGACTACACCAATGAGGTAGGCCCCGAAGCTGGAGAGCCAACAAGGTATGCAAGCAGAAATGAAAGACCAGAAGGGGAACGTACGTTGAATCTATGACCGCCATGCTCGCAAGGGATTAAAGAGAGTGAAGGAGAGAGAGAAAGAGAGAGGGGAGCCTGGGGAGGGGGACCAGCGGGGGGGAGCCAAGGCTGGCTGAGTCTGTGCCTCTTATTTGGATCGAGAGAGAGATGAGATATTCCATGGTTCGCGTGGAGTGAAAAGAAGCGAGTGACCGCGCAGGAAATATTCGGCAACACTCTGACCGAAAACGGAATTAAAATAATATGTGATTTATCGTGCAAAAAATAAATAATTCGCGGCTTGCCAGCCTTTCCCATCGACCTGTCGACCGTGGTCGAGCGGGAGCGGTGGACCCTTGATCTGGGCAGATAAACTCTGCCGATCACAGCAGAGGAGACGGATAGTACTTTGTTCTGCCAGATCTCTTGTCACGTCGACATGTGGCATATCAGGATTGCCAATTCTTTATGCAGCTGCTACCACTGCTAATCCGAACCTAATACGATGGAACTCTCCCAAGTGTCCATACAGCAAGTTTCTCATTACCGTCGGAATATTTGCATGGTCTGTACTCCTGCGGGACCAATTATCGCTTGGTTGCTGACGACACGTGCAATTGTATGGCTTACCATCACTCCGATGAACGGCTCCGGGAGCCCAAAGGGTATGCCATTCAGACACTCAAGGCCTTGAAATTTGCGATCTCGATACTAATCTAGTGTCGTTATCAAATGTCAACCCCATCTCTCCGCTCTCCTCCTAAGCCCCTCTACTGGGGTCAACGAGGTGCATCATCTTGCCGACGTCACAGGCTCAGGGATTGATGGACAACCGTGGCAGTCTTTCCCTCCTCGACCTTGCGAAAAACGGTGAGTCGAAAGCCTGAAAACTTTAGCCAAAGACGCATCGGATGCTTCCTACTTGTGGGTCTATGCTTGCATTCACAGTACTATGGTAAGTGGTAGTCGCTCACCGAAGGTTTATAGCAATCGCGCATCCCCATGATAATTCACCATGCCCGCGGTTGTCAATCATTCGAAAATTGATTGCCTGACAACGCTGTGAAAAGGTGGTAACATCGACTCCGTGCAATCCTTTGGGATATCCATCTGCGGATCCGTACGTCGATCTAACTCTCAAGTTACTCTCGCGATTCGCTACGGTCGCCGACAGCCTCGTCACATTTCAAAGTACAGACCCGCGTTGGCCTTGACAGGTCCGAATATGCGGACTTGCTGGTTTGAAAGTAGGTTATTGGGTCAAGCAACTCGTCACGACGTGTAGAAAAAGTCTTCCGTCGCATTGAATTTCATGGTCATATGTCATGCACATATTGACGTGCTGCCTCGGTACGGGGCCAACAACACCCTTGAAAAACTTAACATGTGACACTCCATGCACATGTGTATTTTGCTCGTATGTAGCGGTAGAGATCGGAGTTTCCGTGTCTTCTCGGCAAACCCTTAGCAGAATCCGTCGCTCAGATGCTCGCCCTGGAAATTTTCACCTGTACCAGCTTTCGTCATCGCGAACTCGTCCAAAACCGTTCTCAGCCTTCATCCCGACTTGTGTTGGTTCGATCCTATGCCGCGGAACCCTACAAAGTACCTTCATTATACCGAAAAAAAGTGGTGACGTGCTTCCATTCTCTGCTCCGCGGAACCGGAGTGTGCTCTGCACTAGGGCGCCTAGTGCAGCCTCTCGGTCCCAAAGTATACTGTACCTATCATAACACCCCGAAGAGCATGACCCTGATGGACATTCCTTAATCTCCGGTGGACTCGGTTAAGATAACGAATCTTCTTATAAATGCAGGCCGTAAGCCACACAAACCATTACAATTTGTTGCAACTATGCACTACTATCTGCAAACCTACGCGAGCCATTACTGACCGTAATCCTAGGCGGGTCATTATGGGCTCGTAATGACCACGTGTCGTCTGCCCAGTACCCCGACAATTCAAAAACAATTCAAAAACTGTAGGATGCGCATGCTGTAATTGGGCCGTCTTGCAGATGAAAGACACGTGTCGGCAACGACGTACCATAAAAGCACTTGCCGAGCACTCAAACAATTCAAAAACTGTAGGAAGCGGATGCTGTAATTCATCCAGTTTGCAGATCGGAGAGTCAAGTACTTATTCAAAACCCAAGTCAATCAGCCATTTGAACGGCTGTCAACTTACAGTCTTACCAAGTCTGGATGCCCCGTTGTAGACGACACCGCAGCATAAGAGGCGGAGTACATCGAGCTTCATATACCAGTACACGTGACTAAGTAGTGCTAAAGCCTAAGACGCGGTGCCCTTGCTCAGTCTGTGAGGATGGAGTGGTGCGTGCTGAATTGTGGAAGAAGTGGAAGATCGTACGCGGTGTGCTCGACGCTATGCATAGGCTCGGGCGATTGGATAAACAGATGTCAACAATACCTCCGAAATTTGTACGCATCTACGAAAATGTGACCGTAAAGTTCTTAAGTACAAGTCATGACAGTAAGTACCCCATTGGCTGTCCTTCGTTTCACCGAAGCCGCACTGGCATATGGAGGCTGAACGCGTACTCTCCTTTCTGCTAGAGTCGCTGTTTCTCGACTGTTGTTTCTGCCTCAAGGACAGTATCCGCTCCCCGGTAGGTCATTTTCGTGCGCAACTAACCACCTGCTCGTGTGTCTTCTCTTCTCTTCTGACATCGCCTCACCACCCAGCCTTGTGTCCCTGGCGAGTCGGTCGAGATGGCTCGCTACTGAAACAGCACAGGCTTCCTCTTCAGCTCCTCCTCCGCCCCCCGCCGCGGTCGACCCCAGAATATCTAGGATAGTAGATGATATATCTGGCCTCACTCTTTTGCAAGCGGCCGACCTTGTTTCACTCTTGAAGGTGGGCGAAAACTCGTCATCCTGAACGCGCTTCATTTGACGCGCCTTTTTCTTTCCCGTAGTCAAGACTGAATATCCAGGAAATTGCTATGCCCGCTGCTGCCTCAGCTCCTGTGGCAGCCGCACCTGCAGAAGAGGCGGCCGAAGAGGTATGGCGAGCTGTTCACGTTTCAAGAGTTCGAGGATTGATGGCGTATGTCTTCACCAGGAGAAGCCTAAAGAGAAGACAGTCTTCAATGTCACGCTCAAATCCTTCGATGCCGGTGCTAAGCCCAAGATCATCCGAGAGGTGAAGGCCATGGTACCGAATCTTACGCTCATCGACGTACGTGCCCTTGTACACGTGCATTTTTGACTTACTCAGCCTTACTTGCACTCGGCTTACAGGCGAAGAAGTTTGTGGAGTCGGTTCCCCAACTCCTGAAAGAAAACCTCTCAAAGGAGGATGCGGAGAAGCTAAAGCAGACTTTCGAGGGCTTGGGCGCAGTGGTGGTGCTCGAGTGATAATCCACTAACATCATGCTAATGTAGACCACCACCACTCCACTTTGACAACGTACACACATGCACGATATACTTGAGTTTCCTTCCAACCTGACATTGGATTACCCAGCATGAGTATTCAATAATAGGCAAAAAGAAAAGTCCCGCGCCATGATTACATTGAGACGGCGCGATCATCAATAGTTTAGAAAAAGTGGAGTGGTAGAACACGTTTGAAAAGCGAAAGGCGTAAAGTCCGTAGCAGTTGCCAAAAAATCTGAAGCTGAAAATGTACGGTGCTCAATCTTCAGAGAGGTAACGGTACTCGAAGCGGAAGTCGCTTTTCTTCCGCTGGCACCATGATCCTTCCCAATCGAAGTATACATAAACTCCTTGTTCGTATTCCTCGGTGATGGCCTGTGGTTCAGAGTGTCGCTGGAACCACGTCAGGTATTTGATGTGGAATCGCCAGGACTGGCGTTTCAACTCCCTTGCAGCGAGGTATCTACGCCCCCAGATCAGAAGATGTGGAAGGGAAGGAAGGGCAGTTCACGCACTGCTGGTAGGTCCCCGGCAGGTAGTAAAATACGTAGAATAACGTCTCCACATCAATGTGCTGAAATAGTGCTGGGGAGCTGACAACTGGATGCGGCGTCTGAGGATAGAACGATGACGTGTTGAACGGATAGCGTGGCACATAGTACTTTGCCCTGAACAAAGAATGAGCCAAGTGTGATTCAACCTCGAGAATGGTGACTTGCCTTTCGGTGTCCGTAGGTTGAGGTGCGTTCGAGTAGCCACCCTCCAATAGTTTGTGCACTTCGCCCAGATTAGTCATACGATGGGGTGCTATGAACAGTTGAGTAAAGGCCTGGCATAGCACATCACAACACAACTCACCCTTCTGTTTAACCGTCTCAAATGATGCCACAAGGTCCGACAAAGAACCCGGAAATGCAGATGCCGAGGGCCGCGAGGGTGCCTGTTGATGTGAAGGGACCGCTGAAGGAGGTCTCTGCATCCCTGGGGCCTGTTGACTCTGCAATGACGGCTGCTGCTCCAATGACTGAGGTACCCGTACGCCCGGTGGGTATTGCGGTGGTTGTATCGCTGACGGTGTGGTGTTGGTCGTCGAGATGCCCGGCGACTGTGATTGGTGCACTTGTTGGGGAAGTGGAGACGGAGGAGCAAGTTGTGGCTGTCGTACAGGTGTTTGGCCCACTTGAGATGACCCATTCATCAAAAGCTGCTGCTGCTGCGGTTGTTGTGCGTCTGATAAGACCGCTTGCTGTGTAAGGGCAGGTATTTGAGTGATTGCCTCAAATTCAAAAAACTCAAGTACATACTTGCGCAACAGCCGAGGTAGTCGTGGACAGGACAGGTGATACCACAAGATCTGAGGGGACACTCACCTAACACTGAAAATAAGCAGTAGACATAACATACCTTTATGAAATGTGCGGTGTGGTGATGATGATGCTGGTGGACCACTCACAGAGCTGGGGACGGCTTCTGATATTGCGGGTGAGTCCTGCCCAGAGTAGAAAGAGCCGTCAGGCTGATGCGACGCAGATGCGGAAGATAGCATGGGGCTTGTAACGGATGGATGGGACAGACTTGGAGAGGACGTCAGCTGCGTATCCTGTATCATGCTCTGGGACATCGACTGTGTTATTGATGGGGCTGTCGGAGTGGCGGGTGTTGTTGATAGAGAGCCCGACACGGCACCTGAAGGTGCTTGCGAGCCAGAAGACGCAGATGGTGCACTTGCCGAAGGTCCTGACGATACCGCAGCCGCAGCCGCAGTGGCATAACGTATGGCAGGAAGAGTTGCTGGCGGACGCGGTGCTGACGGTAGCCCTACCTTGAGAATGCTCGACATCGGCTGCTGCGCAAAATTTGGATTTGGGGGAGGTTTGGATGCTTCTATCGCATGCAAATGAGCACGTAAAGTATTAAGTGCTTATGCTTACTTTCTGCCGCTATAGAAGGTTCTTCGAATATAGAGCACGGCGGTCAACACTCGTCGGGACAACTGAAAGTAGACTTACTTCGCAGTTGCAGGCTAGACTTCTTCTGTACGGGACTATCGTCTCGTTTGGAAATCGAAATACTCTCGTCATCTTTGTCGTGCTTTTTGGGTGTGCGCTGTGGGTGATCTTCGGAAAGATATTGTGAGGAGGCGCGCATGAGGGTAAGAAATAAGCATACCTTCACTCGCACTCCCAGAGCCCTCGCTACCGTCTTCGTCCTCATTCGCTAGGCCGAATTTCTCTTCCTCCTCGCCTAAATTGAGCTCGTCATATATACCCTCGTCGTCTTCGAAATTTTCCTCCTGCCCCGCAAAATCCCTTTAAATGGTTTCCATATGGATAACATCGCAGCAGGACGAACCATGTTATTCTCGACGAAGTAGATGACATCCTCTTTCAGGCCAAGGACTTGGTCTGTTGATAATGAGCCGTTGTCAAGTAGACGTAAAATGAGCTCGAGTCTGTTGATATGCCATTTTCGCCGTTCGTTCAGGTGTTCCAAGTCCTCTAATCGACTTGACGCCGCTGACTGCCCCTTGCCCTTCTTCTTGCCGCCCCCTTGCAGACTCTCAATCTCTGCTTCCGCCTGCTCCACCTGAAGGGTGAGCTCCTCGACAGTTTGTTGGAGCCAAGACGTAACCTCCATTTTCTCCTGCGCTTTTGGATCCAGCTTAGCGGACTGTGTCAAACCCTCTTTAGAGAATGCCTTCGTCTTCATTTCCTTCTCGCAAGCTTTGAACTTTTCCATTTGCTGTAAGAGAGCGCGGGTTAGACATATACCGTTCCTAAGATGGGCCCGGACCAAGACCCGCGGGCTCACTGGAGCAAAAGGATGGTGTAGGGGGGTGCAACACGCACGGTTTCGATCAGTCTTCTGTTCTCCAATAGCGCTGACTTGTCCTTTATGTCGTTGGAGGCCACCCATGATTTGATTTGGTCTCGTAGGCGCTGAAGTTTCTTTATTTGCGTCTTCAGGTCAGTCTCCAGTTTCTCCTTCTGTGTTTGGTTCGTTGAGGACTGCATCTTCTCGTAGATGCTCTCAAACAATTCGACTCCCTCAGCAACCTTCTTTAACGTGCGGTCGATCTCGGCTAGAGAGGGAAACGTCGGAGGAGCGAAGTAGCTGGCAGAGGCTCGACGTACTTTGTAGTTTTCTTGCCGCCATAGTGAACTGAACGAACAAGACGCGAAAATACAGCAGTAGTTGAATATCACTCGATGGCACGCAGATTCAATCGACAGCCAGTGGGCCCTTGTTGACCTTTATTTGTCTGGTCTATTACGTAATAACGTTCGTAACTGGATGTTTTGTTTTTTTCCTTTCCTCTCATTTTTATATTTATTTCCACGCAGAGGGGAGTCTAAAAACACAAGTGAGGTCTTGAGACCTACTAGTCGAGTGAAGGTTGTAACGAGAGCGTATATCTGACGTGTTTGACATGACAATAAGGGGTTGTAGTATGTTTCATTATCGTGGGAAACATGCACGAGACGAGTCCACCCATGATAATAGCCTTCGTGCAGCAAGTCTATTTCCCAGCTGTGCCCTTAAGTGCTTCCACTCAGCCAGCATTTTCCAGACCCCTCCTTTCTCTCTCCTCGTTTATGCCGTCCTACCGATGAAGTCGCTACGAAAGTCCTTCAACGGGAATAAAGATGCCCACCGTCTTCAGATCTCCACCCCCCTGCCACTGCCTTCCATATCGAAACCTATCTCTACTTCCCTGCCCCCGCAGAAAGTCATTCGCGCAATCAATTCATTCAGGCCAACTGCGCCCACTCAGCTGCCCTTCGAGAAGGGCGACTTCTTCTACGTCACCGGCGATCCAGACAACTACGGACCATGGTATGAGGCTCACAATCCGGTCACAGGTGCCCGAGGACTTGTTCCCAAAAACATGTTCGAGGAATTCTGCAAGAGCCCTAATCCGTAAGTAACTCTCCTCTCGCACTTGGTTCTTCATGTCATCACTTATCTTGCGGTAGAATACGCTCTTCTCGCATTAGTGTCGGCCCCAGCAGTCCAGTGAGCCCACTAGGACCGCCTAAATCCCCGAAGTCCCCCAAATCCAGCGTCTTTTATGCCATCGTGATCCATAACTTTACTGCCGAACGCACAGACGAACTCGATGCCAAAGCAGGCGACCCAATCTCAGTTGTTGCTCACTCAAACCGTGAATGGTTTGTTGCCAAGCCGATCGGTAGGCTTGGTCGACCAGGTCTGATTCCTGCCACGTTCGTGCAAGTGCGAGATCCTGTGACGAACGCTCCTATTCTCGACATCGACGCTCTCATTGACCGTGGAGACCTTCCCGAGGTCGAGGATTGGAAGCGGGCGATGATTAGCTATAAACAGAACTCCATTGCACTGGGAGTAATTGAAGACCCGAAATCTTTAGTCATGAATAGCCCATACGCACCTTCCTTGCCAGCTTCGCAACCTGCTCCAACCTCATCTACCACACCCCTCCCGGATGGTATCCTCCTCTCGGCCAGCGTTGTTTCTTTTCACTTTGAATCGGACGAGTACTGGTTCCGAGTCGATGCCATCTTCCAGCCCTATGCTTTCGATGAGTCTTCTCTCCCGATGGCTAAACAGCTCGTTCTCTTTCGTGCATACCATGACTTCTACGACTTTCAACTGCATCTTTTGGACGCGTTCCCCAACGAGGCTGGTCGTGAACCTTCCTCCACCCGCATTTTGCCATTCATGCCCGGACCATCGTCAGAAGTGAATGACCAAGTGACTGCCACACGACGGGAAGAACTAGACGCCTACCTTCAGCAGTTGTGCGCACTGAATTCAATGGGAGCATCGTACATTTTGGAGCATCAACTCATTCGTGACTTTCTAGCTTTGAAGTTGGGCGATGTCGAACATGAAATTGACCCCCGATACAACGAGCTCAATGCCTTGGCTGCTGGAGAGGCAAACCAGGAGATTGTAGACGGTTACTCCGTAACACAGGACTTCGATGAAGAGGTCCGTGACACACTCGGCGATATGAGATTGTCCGACAGGGACGATCGCAGCGATGGGTCGTATTATGGTGAAGACCTTACGCCACCTGCCCAAGCCCACCCCCTTCATCATCCTGGACACCAACGCTCTTCCACATTGACGTCTATCCGTCACAACGGCTCGCAATCACAGGCTTCTCCCATGGGTAGCTTCCATGAAAATGGAGCATCGCGTGGATCGGCCTCTTCAGATTCTCACCTACCTAATTACAAACCCTCGCCACCATCCTCGATGCATTCTTCCCAACCCTCATCACGGACCCGTTCATCCTCTGCAGCTCACAATAATCTAAATGCTCCTCCTGTATCAGCAGAAAATCCACAAACGGCGTTCGTAAGGATCAAGATATTTGTCGTGGATGACTTGATCGCGATTCGAGTCCATCCCAAAGTTACGCACTCTGAACTCATGAAGAAGGTGCAAGGAAGGCTTGGTACATATATCACCACTCTCCAGTATCGTGACAGTCTTAGCAACGAGTTGGTGGGTCTCGAAAACGACGGTGACCTGCGGGAATGGCTGGACCGCACCGCTAAACATGTCCTATATGCCGAGTGATCCGTGTCTTGTGGAAATGTCGTTTTTAATATAGGTTTGTTATTCTATTCGATTTTCGTCCACGCTCCTTGCTTTCCGTTTGTTCCATCCTTATGCATCGGGTGCAGTTTTACTTAGTTGCCAGCGCCCGGAGGTTGCAGTGGGTTGTCAGGATTCCACTTGTCGCTACATTGTGTTCAGCATAGGTTACCTTAATACTCGTCGCTGGATGATTCGCCTTGTTTCCTACAAAAGTTCTGTACTTCCTCTGGATGTATTTCTTCCTACAGATGAGCACCTCAGCTCCAATTATTATGATGTGATCTTCCTCAATGCTTGCCTTTTTCGTGAGAGTAGATATAGCAAGAACGTCCAAACATAATCAAACACGACTTTCCTCCTACACCGACGATGGTCTCCATCATACGATACGTGCGGAATGTTCGTAGGATAGGAATCAAGCAATGGTGGCATCAAATGCAAAACATCGGTGACGCGAAGGCCGGAGCTCTGGTTGGGATTGATCAGTGAGAGTGGTTATTGACAAGCGACGATGCGATGCTCAAAGTTGACTTGCCCTCCTCGCGGACAGATTCGGTAACAAATACTACGAGAACTTGAACCCCGACGACGAAATACCTGGTGCGCATGAGTCGTTGTGTCTGTTCGGAGAAGGTCGTTTATGGTATCGTTAGGCCGTCACCGATGGGTTGACTTCGCGCAGGTTCGGTCACCTTCGAAGTGCTCTCTCTCTTTATCACTGACGCCGGCCCCCAGCACTACAACAATGCAACCCAGGTCCCTGCGGAGTGGCATTCTTGGTTGCAACACATTCGTTTACTGCCACCACCGGAGGATAAAGTAATGCAGAACTTGTCACCACACTGGAAGGCGGTATGTACCCTCGTACTGCGCAGCTGGGTGACCCAAGACTTGACTGTCTTCATAGCCATGGGTAGAAAACCTAACTGGTACGCGTGGTGCATATCGCCCATACAACACTGTTGCACCCAAGATCAATGCATGGGAGCCAAAGGTCACGACTCGAGCTTGATGGCGAGACTCTAATGCATGGCAGCATGGTGGTATCCCCTAGATCGTAATATACATCCTTATCCTATGGGTCGTCTTGTTCCCGGTCAACGATGTCCCCGACCACATGCTCTGCAATAGCCAGGCAAGAGGTAAGACCGGGACTCTCGATACCCATCAGACTGACCATCAATCCGCTGCCGACACCGTCCGCGTAGTCTTTGCGGATGACAAAGTCTTGAAATCCCGAAGTCACGAGCTTGGGACGGATGCCAACGTAGTCTGGCCTAAAACCCTCCTTCTGGACATATGGTAAATACTTCGTCACCGCCTTGCACATATCCTCCAGCCTAGATTCGTCCGGTACCAGATAGTCTGTCCAGAAGTCTGCGTGGGCTTCGTCAGAAACATCATCGGCCGAGCTCGATGGTGGTGATATCCACTCCAAGTCCGGTCCGAAGCGCACATTGCCATGCATATCTAGCGTGAGATGCGTCCCGAGGGACTGGAATGCGTGTTTGTTTGGGCCAGCCTCTGGGCAAGGGTATATGAGGTGTTTGACATTCGATACGCCCGGACCGCTGTACGCTGCGTATGACCCGCGGGCAAAGTACATTGGGATGCGGGAGGATTCGGAGAGGAGCGAGTTCAGTATGAGGGTGGCTGATAGACCAGATGCATTGATGAGCGTTTTTGCGAAGAGAGCATCTCCTTCCTGTGCGTCGCCTGTCGTGGTCTGCACAACCCAGCCGTCTTCCGCATTGCTCGATGCAGACGACAACTCCGACTTCTTGTATGGGTCTACGCGGACCACGCGTGTGGAGTATACGAGCTGTCCTCCGGCTGACTCCGTGATATCTTTCTCGAGGTTTTCCATGAGTGCATGGGAATCGACGATGCCCGTTTCTGGGCTCCAAAGGGCAGCGGTTATGTCCTTGGAAATATCAGGTTCCAACACGCGGGCTTCGTCTCCGGTGATAAGCCTCGTAGGAAGTACTGAACTATGGGGGGCGTATTGTGTGAAGTGTTTCGGCCACCCTAGTTGACGAGACTTCTCGTAAAGGCCCTCCACGTATGGCCGTTGGTCCTCTTGTGCAATTACGAGCTTTCCTGCCTTCAAATATGGGATATTTTGACGTTGGCATCGGTCATACATGAGGTGCCTGCCCCGCAAACATAGCTGCGTTTTGAGTGAGCTCACTGGGTAGTAAAGACCTGCGGCGTGCGATCAGCTGCGGTCGAGAGTACTAGCGTCAGTAGTCGGTTACCCGCATGTATAACCTCTGAGTTCCGAGAGCTGGAATGGAGCGTTAGATGCGTGACAATTTGTCGAGATGACATCCTGATACACACCTTGTTTCTTCCCCAGCACGCCTGTGCCTTTCGACGAGGTACGTGGACTTATTCGGGAAGCGTTCCACCAATCTCTGCGCGACGGCCAAGCCAACTACGCCTACAACACTGTCTTAGCCACGTAGAAATGCAGATGATGGTTCGTACCGCCCCCGACAACCAAAAAGTCGACAGCTCCATCCGGGCTCTGGTACGAACTATTGGTAGGGAGCCACGACTGGTCGGCGTCAGCTATAGACACGAACCTTGTACTTGTACTTTCCCGCCGAGTTCAAAGCGGCTTTCAATGCGCGTACCCGTGAAGCAGACATCCAGCGGTACTAGTAGGTTAGTAGCTTGGTACTTGGTAATGCTAATGAAATGGCTAGCCAGCGATTAGATAATACGACTGGATCTTGCTGTCGATCGCAGAGAAGTAGCGGCCACCCACCTCACACCCCCGGATCGATCAGGTAAGTTGGACCAAACGCCATTGTCTAGCGACTGCAACCCGACACGGATAGAGGTTGGCAATAGGGATGGCGTTCATAGGCCCGGAAGAGGCCCCCCGGGTAGATTTCGACGAGAAGATGGCCGCGGTAGAAAACTTACCGCTCTTCATGAAGTCTCTCCCTGCTGAAGGCACCGATGATGTCGCAGTGCAAGCATTGCAGAGTTTGGCACACGAAGGAACACCCGATGGTCGGTGCTACGGCTCCTACCACCCTTAGCCTTACCTTATCAGCTTCCAACCTCCTCGCAAGAAATTGCCCAAAATTTCAAAGAACAGGGGAACGACTATTTTAAAGGAAAGCGGTATCGAGAAGCGATGGGATTTTACACACAGGGAATCGATGCGAAACCAACCAACAATGCACTACTAGAGGCTCTCCTGTGCAATCGTGCGGCGTGTAATCTGGAACTTGGTACGTTGCCTGTAAAATCTACCGATTGAACATTGCTGTTGAACGTAGTCAGAGAATTATGGATCTGTACTACGCGACTGCTCGAAGGTGTTGACCATCAACCCAGAGTCGTCGAAGGCATACTATCGCTCGGCCGTAGCTTTACTTTCGTTGGACCGCCCGGAAGAGGCACTGGATTGTTGTGAGAGATGCCTGTCGTTCGACGCACACAATCAGGCCATCAAAACCGTCCATGACCGGGCAGCAAAGGACAAAGCCGAGAAGGACCGTAAGCAACGGGAAAAGGAAGCTCGCTTACAAAAGGAACGAAACGAACATCGTGCACTGCAAGCAGCCCTCAAGGCAAGAAATCCCCTGTTGACCGAAGACCACGTGTTGACGGATCAGTGTGTAGGAGAGACACTTGTTTTGGGCACCGAGTCCGCAAGGAACGTCGGAAAACCCCTACTCGCCACATTTTGATCCTGAAGACGCCAGGAAATCGACGTTAATCTTTCCGGTATTCTTTCTGTATCCCCAACATGCGACCTCGGATGTCATCTCCGACTTCGTGGAGGACACAACCTTTTCAGCCCACCTGTCCCAGATGTTTCCCCCTGAGGCACCGCCACCTAGCTGGGACCATAGGAATCAATATACCGCAACTAATTTGGTAGTATACGCAGCGACGCGTCGAAAACGCCTTTTCAAAGTCGGTAAAAAAATGACGCTGGGGGAGGTTTGCAGGGCAGCGATAGAAAAACCTGGGGAACCTGTGGATGGTTTGGAACTTAAAGATGGGTATCTTTCGTTTGCAGTCCTGCCGAGAGGGGAGGTAGAGCAGAATTGGGTGGAGGAGTTCAAGCGTACGAGAGACAACGAATGACAGTGCTGATTTTAGCGTGATATGACGCCAGACTCGCTGAGGTGGCTATTGCTCACCCGCAGTCTCAGAGGGGACAGTCGTCGTTACAGGTACTGCGGTGAGATGCTGGGTCAAGCAGAAAGCCCCTTTTCTGGACGACAAGCCTGAATCAGCGGTCATCGCCCTGCAGCTCGGGATGATGGGTGAGCCGACCCGTGCCTAAGCCGAGCAGAACCCAGCCATGCGGTGGCTTAATTTGAGGGGTGGCACAGGATCCCAGTCCAACATAGGGGGAGGGGGGAACATCTCATCGCCGGTGTCTGGCCGGCAACTTAAGTCAAAGTGTTCGGGTCCCGGGTGCCAAGATGCTTATAGAATAGACTGTCGCCACTGCCAGAGATACGGACGCGCTCGTCGTGGAGCAAGTCAGCAGTCACCCGAGTAATGGAGAGGAGGGCGTAATGTGGACAGAGCTTACAGGATAGCCTTGCGAACAGAGCTCGCCGATAAATACCAGCTGGCTCGTAGTGGTGAGCTGACTTGAGATACGGATATCAGTCTGTCTGTCATTTGCCTTGAGGGCACGTGAGTCGCGGTGGTCGCGTCAGAGTTTCCTAGTTGGTGTCACTTCCTCCAAGTTTTGGTTGCACTCCGTTCCTTGTCTTTCGTTTTCCTCCTCTCACTACTCGCCCTTGGCGGCACTCTCCTCCTTACCATCAGCATCATCCTGGATGGAGGGTTATCCTCGCATGGACCCATACAAAAGGTCCAGATATGAACAACATGGGATAGACGCAAAAATAGTGGTCATGGGCAACACAGGTTTGTCTTACAGCGATCATAACTCGTTCACACCGTCACCTCTCCTTCCATAGGTGTTGGCAAGACCAGCCTTCTCTACAGGTACACTCAAAACAAGTTTGACCCAAGAAATATGACTTCCACCACCGGGGCTTTCTTCGTCACCAAGAAAGTTTATGTTGACGGACTCAAGGTCTCTCTACAACTATGGGACACCGCGGGCCAGGAGAGATTCCGAAGTATGGTGAGCCAGTGTCCACGTCCCTTGGACTCTCAGTCTCTGACCCAATCTCTATCAGGCCCCAATGTATTATCGAGGAGCCAATGCTGCCCTTCTCTTGTACGATATCACGAACGCTGCCTCTTTTGATGATGTACGGGGCTGGTTGGAGGGTAGGCTTTCTCTCTTTCTCTCTCTCGGGTTGGGTTCGCTCAATTTTCTCGTCCTACAGAATTGAAGAAGAATTGTTCTCCGGATCTTATCATCTATATTGTTGGATCCAAAGCCGACCTACACAGCCAACGTCAGGTCACGTCCGACCTTGCACGCCTCTCTCTACACAACTGGTTCCCTCCCCCCAGGCCACCATCTCCCCCACCTCCCCCACCGCCTTCGTCCACGTTCCCCTACATCCGCCCGAGGTTCACATCCTTCACCAGCATCCGTTCTGTTCCCCTCAATAACGTTTCCACCAAGTCCTCTCCACCGCATAGCGCTTCCTATCTTGACCCTGCAGTCAGTACGACATCAGCATTGCATCACAGTAGTGTCGGGTTCTCTCGTTCCAAAACTACCGGTGGATTATCCCAACACAAGTCCAAAGCGACATCTCTCCACAGATCACGGACCGTTGTCGAAACGGCGCGATCTGACCAATCCCGATATGGCTCTCATTTCGGAAGATATGGTGGGAATTGGAATGATGCGACGGAGACGAGTAGCAACAGTCTTCCCGAGGACGAAGAATTTGAAGATGACCAAGAGTGGGGCCTTCAGAAGGGCATGGAACTCTTTGAAGTGTCTGCCAAAGACGACCTCGGTATGTGTCAGGTGTAGTTGGTTTCTTAGCAACTGACAGCTTTGCTAGGTATCCAGACGCTCTTTGAATCACTTATCGCTGCAATCATAGCGAGAAGAGATGTCATCGACCACGAGAACGAGCTCAAGAAGCGCGACAGTGTTTTCTTATCGCCCACGAGCACACCTACCTGCGATGGTCAGGGTGAAGACGGGACATTGGAGAAGATGCGCGTCTCCGGGGGGTGGAGCTGCTGTTCTTCGTGATGAAGCTGTCATGACAGTTCGGCCCGCACTCCCGCGGTCATCCCCCTCCCCCATCTTGTTCATATCTCTCATGCTATCTTCGCCTGCTCCCACACACAAGCTGCTATGTCTATCATGTCGCCTTACGAGTTTTTAGGTTACACTGTCATCATCTACGCCAGGCCTATTCATCTTTGCCGTCTACCATTATTGACTTGACTTATCCTTTCATACCATATACATTCCACTAAGTAGATATGGATTGTCCGTGTGTCCATAGTCACTCTAGCAACTTTCGAAGTTGGACGATCTCATCGATAGTGTGATTGTTAGGGGTGCTAATAGACCGAACAAAGCTCGCCCGATAAGGAAGATCAGTCGATCGACTATGCTCGGGCCCTTGTTGTGATGGTCCCCCACTCTCTGCCATGTCCCTCCTGGCTGTGGCAGGCGAGACGACCATCGAGGACGATAGCACCTGCACCAAAGCGCATTGTTTTCATGCATTCGATGCCCTGTACTGTGCGCTGACGGACAGCATGCCCATTCCCCCTGTCTTTCCAGACGAGAAGTTGTACGTGCTGCGCGTTTGACTCTCGGTTCCTACTAGCTCACCTCAGCCACTATCTAGCCCACTCTTTGTGACCTGGAACACTAGGTCGTCTCGCCCCGGTCGTGCGCCTAGGCTCCGGGGCTGCATTGGAAACTTTGAGCCGCTTTCTCTGCAAGATGGCATAGCCGAATACGCCCTAATCAGCGCTTTCAAGGATAGTCGGTTCAGCAGAATAGAGGAGAAGGAACTGCCCTTTCTCGAGTGCTGGTTGGTCCTTCTTTTTTCATTTTGATTATTCGTGAGCGGTCGTCAGCCGCCTGTCCGTGCTTCTGGCTCACACGCATGTAATCATCTGTCCACAGTGTCTCATTATTGACCAATTTCGAGGACGCTTCGTCCTATCTTGATTGGACGATTGGCACACATGGAATATACATTAGTTTTCCGGATCCTGTACTATACCCGACGTCCCGGTCATCGTCCTCCGCCTCGACACCATTCTCCTCTTCCTCGTTTCTCCCACGTTTTACTTCCAGACGGACCTTGACCGCCACATATCTGCCGGACGTGATACCCGCCCAGGGTTGGGACAAGATAGAAGCTGTCGAGAGTGCAATGCGTAAAGCTGGCTGGGCAGGACCAATCTCAGAGGACACGCGGCGGAGTGTCAAGCTTCGAAGATATCAGAGCTCGAAATGCACGGTGGATTGGGATGACTTTGTTCAGTGGCGAAGAGACAATGGAGACGATACGATCTAATGCCAATGATGCCCCTCCCATCCAGTCATTTTGAACTATCTTCAATTGTAGTGATTAGCAAGTGAAAGGTGTAAATGTTGTACTCTCTAGAAATGAAATGCCTCGCCAAGTACTGTAAATGCATCGCGTTCAGTCTCTTATTTCTACCGTCTTGGAGGAATGAATTGCCCTTCCTACACGTTCCAGACGGCCACCCCAGTCTCGACCATACTTGCCCTCCAACTGCTCCCATACATTATGCATTACCGTTGGGTTATTCCCGCTTAACCTCCCGAAAGCGACTATGATCCAATACACGATGCGTCCGTTTAGTCTATAGCCTTCCGGAAGATCCATGAACGCTTTGAAAATTAGCTTAAGATTCTCGAAATTCCAAGATGACAGCTCTGGCAGGTGTTGTTCCCGTGTAGTCAGATCCCCCGTGAAGTTCGCTGGACCAAGCTTGCGCCCATGTCGATAAAATCCAAGGAAGATAGCGCGAAACGCCGCTAGAGATGGTGGATGAGGTGACGGCATTGATAACATGTCCGTAAATACATGCAACGCTTGCACCATGTTTCCTTGGTAGGCGGAGCACTGGATCATAGAAGTATAAACGGCCTGGTTTGGTATCAGGTCAGGTGGTATGTCGAGTCGCTCCGTGTCCCTCAGATAGCGAGCGGCCGCGGCAACGTCGTCTGCTTTGGAGCCAGTCTCTGGTACGACGTTATGACGGAGGACGCGGTAAATGAGGTAGGCAAGGTCCACGCGCCCGTTGCTTGAGAATGCCCAAATACAGGTGTTGAGACCTATCAAACCAACCTCAACGCCCTGCTGTTTCATTCTGTGCAGCGTGGACCGGACCCCAGACAACTGGTTGGTGCGGGCATAGAAACGGAGCATGATTAGGTGGGTATATCGAGTGGGCGAGAAACCCGATAGTCGTAGTAGTTTTAGGGCATGGCGGACGGCGACGTGCTGTTTAGAGCGTACCGCAATAGACAACAGGACTGTATAAGTGGTAACGTCCGGTTTTACTGGGGCCCAAGACGTAGGGGGGGATGGACGGCGGGAGGGAATAATGAGATCACCAGAAGCCGAGTGGTCTAGTAAATGTGGCGGCGTTTTCATGTCACTGAGAATGTCTAGTGCAGCTCTGTAGTCGGTAAGGCTCGTTTTCCTCCACTGCTTTCCCGCACAGTCGATCAATGTGTTCCACTCCCATATGTAGACGCGACCACCTGTCCTGCGGAGGGTGGCAAGGACAGAAGCAAACTTGAGGTACAGAGAGCGTGTCCGAGGTTTGACAGCCGCAAGACGTCCAGCTAGGCAATGGAGGTGACCGTATGGTATGACTGGCTTTTGGAGGGGATTGTATGGATATTCGGTTATGAGGTCTTCGTACGCTTCCCATGCTTCGGAAACTGTTCGAGCAGCGAGCAAGACACGGAGGAGTTGTCGTCTTCGTCGGAGGTTTTCGTCTCTCGGAGCTGCTTGATACCCTCTGGGGCTTTGCGTTAGGGCAGAGCGCGCTGGGCGACCGCGGTCGGCGTGCGGGTGTGAACCGTTGCCAGCAGGACGGTATTTCGCAGCTGCTGAACAAGTTTTGGGCGTGAAGCCATTCATGTGGCCAGTGAGTATGGTATCCATTCTCTCGGCCCAGTCTACAAGACGGCGTTCGTCGTACTCCGCTACGGTCTTCTTCCCCTTCCATTGAACTACTTTCCCTGCGGATGCTTGCACGCATCGAGTAAACTTGCCTGCGAGGCAGCGTTGTTGTGCTAGACGAGGCAGACTCCACAAAAAAAATCCTGGGCCCAACTTGGACCCTGCAAGCATAAGTATCCAGTGCAGTCATCCTTATGTCGTACTTGAGTTAAACGGGACGCAGGCACGAGCTGGGAGAACGTACCGCGACTGGCACTGACTTGGTCTGAGTGTTGGTGGATCCGTCAGTATGTATGCAGAGGTCGCCTACCATTCGCAAAACATTGCAAAAGTAAGAAAAACGACAACCAACTCTACTGTGGCTTCAAATTATGTACGGCATACAATTTCTCGCTCGATCGTACGATTCGCTCATTATGAATGCGAAAAGTGATGGAATTGGTGGTACGTAGCGCAGCGTTGTACGGAAAAATGAGCTGAATCATAACAAATCATATAAAGCCTAAGTACGGGTGCAGTGAAACTAAGCCCGGGCCTTGAGCGTTCCCAAGAACGCAGCCTTCTCTGCAAAGGTTTGGAAGGCGCCGTGCTGAATCGGAAGTGCGTGAGTGAAGAAGAGTTCCATGATGGAGTAGTATTCCTTACACCGAATTTCGAGGACGTATCTATGAACTTGAGATCCACTTTCTCCAGATCCCGGCGGGACGTATGAACCATGAGAGACTTGCGGAGGGTGATGACACGTTTTTTGGTACCAGGGATTGAACCCTTGAGCATCAGGAAGTCGTTTCTTACAATACCGTAGTGGGGGAAACCGCCCATGGGCGTAATCATCTTCTTGGTGATATCCGACTCCGTCGACGCGTTAGCATCGTCATCACCCCGGCCGATGCGGTAGATTTTCTTGTTTATCTCAGTGCGGTGGTGGTAACCGTCTGTATAATTTGCCGGTCAATTGCCATCCCCAACCAACGCATTGGACACTTACTTTGACCAGCACGAGCAACAGAGAACATGACCTTGGAGGGATGCCATGCACCGATACATGCAACCTTGCGAAGACCCTTGTGAGTTTTGCGAGGGAGTTTCTTAGTACCCCAACGGTGAGTGACACCCTCGAAACCGTGACCCTTGGTGACGGCGATGATATCAATAACCTCGTTCTGCTCGAAGACGCTAGGAATCTCGACAGGCTTCTCGAAGAGACCGTATGCATAGTCGACCTTGTCGGCAATCGAACCACCATTAACCTGGATCTCCATAAGGTGTGCTTTCTTCTGACTGAGACCCGTCATGCGGATCTGAGTGTGTGCAAGGACACGGACGACAGTGCAATATTTGCGGATACGTTCGAGTTCGCGAGCCGTGGACTTGCCGCCGTCCTCGGCGTGTTTCTTGGCGTAGCGGGTGAACGCCTTCTTCTTCGAACGGTACCAGTTCTTGTAGAACCGACGCTTAACTGCGTCTGATAGATGCGAAGCCCAAACTGTGGTAAGTGTACGGAGACCGCGGGGAGTTTCGACGTAACCGACGACGCCAACAACGATCATTGGTGGAGTCTCGACGATCGTAACTGCCTCCACGATCTCACGCTTGTGCATCTCTGCGGTACAGATCAGTAGCAGTTTCAGAGTGAAGTGTCAGGACGTACTGGATCCTGGACGGTCGAGTTCGCGGACGATATGGGTCATACCAGCCTTGTAGCCCATGAAGGCAGTCAAGTGGACAGGTTTTTTAGGATCATCCTGCAAAAAAACATCAGGATCAAAATCTCCACATGTCTAAGAGAGCAGACATACCACGGGGAATGACTTGACCTTCCCGCGGTGGCGGGCGGAACGTTTGCGAGGAAGGAATCCGAGAGAGCCGTGACGGGGAGCTTCGTACTGTTCGGGCAGGTTGAGCACGCGGACAGAACTGTCTGACGAGTCCGACGAACCTTACGGTGACTGGGAAACGCGGGACACGATGAGTCCTTTCATTTGTGGGTGGGCAGAGTCGATTGACAGACACTCACCTCATCTTGTGAAGGTCTTGAGGACGGGGGGTGGCTGCGAGATTTGACTTGGTCCCGTAGATGGTGTAGAGTGATGGAACGGAAGTTGCCGCGTCTGTGGCTGAAATACTGTACAGTCACTTCCCATTTTAAGTCTTCCTCTCTCCGCTCAGTTGGCAAGCATCTCCCTCATAATCCTATTAGTAGGCCTCTCACTTCCTACAGCGCAACGGACGTGACTGCGGCATTCTATCTGTCTCAACACGTGTAGCCACGGGGTTTCGAGAGCTTAAGAAGGGGGGAGTTTCTGTTTCTCAGAGAAGAAAATGGTAATGAAATGCTGTCCGGTTCCCTCTGGTGTTTGCGCGGCCAGATGTGACTAGATTTTTGTTCGCCTCCACGAAACTGGCCGAGTGATATCCTGGATCTGCGTGGAGGATGCCTTGTTCTGGTTCATTTCCGCAGCAACTAGCCAGACGATCGCTTGGGTGTGTACCCCGTTGACGCGGCATTTACCTAGGCAAGACCCTTGCCCACCTGAATTGCTCGTACCACGAAGAAGAGCGCATCACTGGCCTTTGAGACGTTCCTTGTCAGTAGTAAATCGAAATGAGCACAGGTCACGTTATCGTAAATTGAGTGGACGCGTCGCGACGCGTCTGATGCGTTGTCACATCGTGGGACGTCACGCTTGCCATCATCTTATTGCCTCGGGTGTGAACAGCCCATGCCAAGCAGGTTGGACGTCGCCTGCTCTTCTTCTGCCTTTCAGCGACATGGACGTAGTAGACAACGTCACGGAAGACACCTCAGAAACCATAGCGCAACCCATAAAGCGCTCCACATTTGTCTACGGCAAGCGCAAGAACGCGGAACTGGACCAGCGCGACACCGCCGCCCACTCATCAGCTGCGCAACCCGCTGCTGAACGGCTGTCGTCCCCCTCTCACACCCAGGACAGCACTGCGGACAGGGTACTACTCTCTACCACCAAACGGGAATCTATATGCCTCTCGCAAACCTCATCCAGTGACGAGTCGGACGACCCCGGGACCACGTCGCATTTCCAGTTCGACTTTAGGCGCCGAATGAAGGAAATCGACGATAAACTCGACTGTTATGACGAGAAACCTCGGGTTCCACGTGCCAGGTCCCCCCCAGCTTCGCCAATCCGTCGTTCTCCTCAGATGAATGTGCAGTATGTCGCGGACGCGATGGACGCCACGTCCGTACTTCATGAAGAGATGCTTACCTGTGAAGTTCCATCCGGTGGCTCATTGTCGCCTCCAAGGCGATCACCTCCCCCCGCCACAACAAGCTCCCTTGACAACTCCCCCATCATCTGCAGACGAGTCAAGGGACGTGCAAAACACCCAGCGGTATCAGACTCCGAATCAGGCCCTCCAAGTAAATCATCCTCTGTTTCCCCAGTCCGCCATAGTCTTCATACACCGCACTTGCGCTCTCCGCCAACGCCACCCACCTCCGAAATTGAAATGCCTACCACGAAGAAGAGCAGCAAAGGCAAAGGCAAAGCACCGGTTCGAAGCGTCCCACCGTTGCGATTCAATAGTGAAGATCTGCCTACGAACCTCTTCTCGGGGTCGGATAGCAAAGGAAAGCGGAAGGAAGGCCATGGACATCGCGTCAAGACAAAGGTGATACACCTTTTTCATGTATTTGTCACGTGCTGTCCGTTGACCAGCTCGATGACAGGCACCAACAAAGAAAGAGCGTCGTGAGGCTGCTTTAGAATCATCGCGCATTGCTGCCAGTCGTCCGGTGGAGATTCCTCGCACTGAACAAGCAAAGTACACAAAGGCTTCGTTTTTTGCGCGTGTCCAGTACGGTTCTTTGTGTCGTCCATTTTCACTGAGTTCATGCTAGTTTCTCAAGGCATGCGAACCCTAGTGCCCGAATCCCTGATACAACCCTCATAGCAGAGCTACCTTCGGACCCCATCGAAAAGTTCTCTTCGCCCTCCAATCCTTTAACAAAGGGGGGCTTGTTTGGCAAACCGACCGGACTTTTGGCAGATCCCGTTCCAGGCGCTGATGGTCAGCCTGATGGTCAAGGGCTTGCCAAGGCTGCGGAGTCTTCTGACGAGGACATGCCTGCTATTGCTCAAATTATTCGACAAGAGCAGGAAAAGCCTAAAGCGGCAGAGCTACGACAAACTCTCCAGGCGAAGAAGTTGGCCCTTCTAAAAAGCCGAACTGGTCCTTCAAATATCAACATCACTGAGGATGACGACTTGGAAATCGTAAAAGACGACATGCACTCAGTTGCACGTGAGGCAGCGGCAAAGCGGAGAGCAGACAAATCCCAACGAAGCCCTGTCAAGATGAAGGTCCTGGCCATGGCAATGGGATGCAAACGCATCTCGAAGATGCACGACAGTGGTTCGAAATCAGCTTCGTTGCCCGCCTTCTCCGAGCAACAACTGAAACACTTCGCGAAACCTGCCTTCGCCCGCGGCAACAAGGCTGATAAAGAGGGGCTACGCAAACAAGAACTTGACCGCATGATGATGCAACAACACGAGCAAGAAAAGTTGAGGCTCATTAAGCAGCGAGAGGAAGAGTGGGCTCAGAAAGGTGGTCGTGTCCTTCGGGAGGGCGAGAGTAAGAATGCCCAAGCGTCGCTCTCGCAAGCAGTGGAAACTTACGCGCACAGAGCACTCAAGGCGGCAAAGGAGGCAGAGGCGATGGACAGTGGAATGGGTGAAAGTGAAAGTGACGATGATTACACTCCTAGCATTCGAGGTTCCCCGTGTGCTGAGCCAGTGGTGAAAGAGGGGACTGACACTGACAATGACAGAGAGGAGCATTCCATGACGATCTCACACCAGGACGCGCAGCTAACGGATGACGAGGAAGATGTGGCACCTTCAAGACGCAAGTCAGGGGTGCGTAAGTCTATGAGGACGATTCTTGGCTCCGATGATGAGGACAGCGAGCGACCCGCACAATCTAGCCCGTTTGTTTCGGCTGTCGGTAACGAAGGCGCGCCCCAACACCGCGCCTCTGCTTCCTCCATTGGATCTCAAACAGAGGACGAAAATGACAAGGAAAACAATACCAAGCTCATGTTCGATCGCAGCGAAGACAAGGAAAATAAGGCTGTCGTCAGGCATTCGCCCGTGTTAACTCGGCCAGCTCTAGGTTTGCAAGTAGAACCACCCTTCTCCCTTGAAGGTTGTACCCAGCTGGGCTCGTCCGTTGCTTCTCCAGCCGACTGCGACCACCTAATAGCCTCGCAGAAGGAAATCGTTCGAACACCATTGAAGGACCTGCCGCAGGAGGACGACGATCCATTTTTACAGCCTGCATCTGTGCCCAGACATTCATTCACAGAACGCCTGCTTCGCAGTGGGCCATCGACGCCACCTAGAGCAATATCATCCTTGAAGCAAGGTCTAGGTTCACCCGCAAGTCTACGAAGTGAACGTTCCAGGAGGCATAGTCTGATCTCTTCCGAAGGAGGGAACGATGAAAACGATGCACCTGGCTCCAAGCCTCAGCCTCTCCTGTTATCTTTCGCAGAAACGTCAGTAAAACGCAGCCCTGAAGCCCGCCTCATGCCCTTCAATGCGGCTAACCGTGGATTGTCGCAGTTCTTCTCCGTTAGTTTTCCTACTTTCTTTCAAGGTACAATAAAGAGCTCACGTTCCTGACTATGCACAGGATGATGAAGCAGGCCCTCGGAAGGTCCCCAGTTTAAACACGAATGAATTGTCTTTAAGCCTTGACGTGGGATTACAGCCCGCCCTAGAAGTGACCGGCACCCTTCGCCGGAAGGCTGACATGATATTCGAGAAAGAACAAGAATATGTAGTGGCCGCCGCGCAGAAGGAGCAACGACTGAAGGAAGTGTTGTACGTCAATGACCACGGGTAAGAAATAACGAATGTCTCAAACCTCATCCGGCCGCTGATGACATTCAAGATTCCTCACCCAAACTCGTCCCGAAGGCTCAAGCCCTCAGGTATACCACATGACACCTTCGCAGGCTTCCAAGTATCTCGGGACCCAGGTAGATGCGACGCAACGAACAAAAGAACGCGTACCACTTGGTACGTTGTCGTTCACGGCCACCCCAGATTCTCCAGAGCCTCAGCCACTGAGGCGACTAAGGCGGCGCAGCGCATCTCCCCTTGAGCCAGCACCCATGACGACACGTCCATCCAAGGCCAATGCCTTTGATGTTCTCGGAAAAGCCCCGAACAGACCGAAAGTACCGAAGGAAAAGCTGAAGGATTCCGAGTTTGTAGCTGCAGAAGCAGAAGAGTCAGACGAGGACGACATGTTCGGCTTTGGTGGTCCTAAAAAGGATGACGATGACGATGACGAGGAAGACGGGGATGAGCAGGAAAAAGTGTTGACGGGGCTAGTAGATGATAGAGCCATGGATGTGGACATGGAGCGACCCGATCTTGTTCAGGAGAAGTTCAGGTGTGTATCGAGGTAAGCTGGGATATTCTGATGGATAAACAAATCTTGCCAGAGAGCACGAGGCGGAAGATGATCAAAGACTGGAGAAGTTGCATCAGGAAGTTGTTGAAGGGAAATACCGTAAGAAACGTCTGGGTCGTGGAGTAAACCTGGACGAAGACAGTGAAGATGAGGACGACGACGAAAACCGAAGGATTCGGCAGCGCCTGCCCAAGAAGCGCAAGATCGAGGGTGATGATCTCGAAGCCTTAGGTTGGAACATTATCTCTTTTTTCTCGCAGCAGCTCATCCCTCGCTCCCGCTCTTCAACAGGTCAAAACGAGGAAACGAGGGCATTCTACAACGCATACCAGCAAGACTTGGAAGATGACGGGGACGACGAGTTCAAACACCTACGTGGTGTTGCTGTAGATGAGAACGACGACGACGAACCAGAGCAAGGATCAATGACAGTCTTCGAAGTACATGAGCGCGCGCGGGAAATTGCTCGAAATCCATCTGTAAGGATTTGGCGTGATTGTTTGACTTAAAGCTTGACACGTATTCCACAGCCGGTTAAACCACTGGATCCTACGAACACAGACTGGATTGATCAGTCCGCCGAGGATGACCCAGTGGGTGTTAGAGTCAATGTTAAGTCACACCAAACCGCCAGAACTACACGACGACCGAATCATGGCAATGTCGACTTTGACATAGAGGTGAGTCTTAAAAGTCGGGAAACTGAGAAGGCCCACTGAATACAACGTTCTAGGCGCCGAAACGATCCACTGAGAACGACTCGGAGCAAAAGCAATGGATATCATGGGCGAAAGATCAGGGTGGCCGACACCATGGTACGGGACGGTCGGCTACTGGGGCAGCGGTTACAGGTCACGCAAAGGTGAAGAGAGGAGGCGGCTCTTTGAGACCGAAGACGACAAGCGCAAGTGGTAGCGAGTCGAGGGCTGGATCTAGTAGGTTGTCGAAAGCACCAAGTATGTTATCCGCGGTGTCCGACAGGAGTAGTAGATTTGGTTAGCACTTTTAATTTCGACGTTCTCTTTGACATTGCATTTGTATTCTTCATCTGCTCCAATATGTAACGAAAACCCAAAAAGAAAGGGACCAGATATAACGGAAATGCAGAAAGTAGGACGAATATGAATATCTTGTAAAGTAAAAGCAACTCTACGGCAAGATGTAGAAAAAAACGGTGCAGTGAAAGGGTATCGCCGTGATAAATAGCCATCCGAGAGATGGAAAATCTCGGAAAGCGTGGTCGTTAGATAGAGTGATAAATTGACTTCAGTGGTAGTGTTTTCCTCCAGACGGTCTGCCGAACCGCACCCAGGAGGAACGAGGGTGTGCAGACTGATTAAGTGCGAAATTCCGTGGTTGGCGTGCAGGAGTAGGGCTTCTGCGCTTACGTGTGCTATTCTGCATCTGTAGAGGAATTCAGCAGCATGGAAAGACAGTATCGGGTCTGGGCTCACTTTATGTCTTAACATTATTAATTTTGCCATACATGCGGGAGGACCAGTCTCCCTGATGGGGTTCCCTGGGGTGAAGGATGAGTATGGCAATGATAACGGTCACTCGATACGTACTAGACGCGACAAAAACAATTCCAGCTTCATGAGCGTCAAGGGCGTCGTCGCCTGCTATGAGGGACCTCCGCACTGCTGGTGAACAGAGGCATAGCAACACGATCGTGGTGAGAAAGGTGAAGAAACACATGGAAAACATAACGAAGCCGTTACGAGGCTAGGCAGTGGCGCACAGCACCCAGGAGGTGAAGCTGAACACCGCGCGCGTCGTGAAAGATTCAAAGGCAGACTCGGCGAGGTCAACGGGGGACGAGTATATATCTGGGCGATGCAGACTTGGTTTAATTGGAGGGCACGAACGCGGCTTAGTCAGCACGGCACACATTAGGCAAGTCCATCCGCATCTGCCATCAGAAATCTGTTCAGTGCCGGATGTCGTCGTTTGATGTCGCTGTCGTAGTTGACTCGAGCCACTGATTTTGTAGTATCATACGCGGCTGTCCAGTGGATATGTCCCAGCTGCTGTCCACAGCAGTCATCGCAGCGACAGGTCTCACTTGCAAAGCCTTTCTCAACTCGGGGCTCTGCTCCATCACCATCAGCAATTTGGCCGTGCTGTTAGATGCCCTCCAGAATCAATCAAGGCGCAAAGGCCAAGGTCTGATAACCGGTGGGTTCAATCAATTCGCCGCGCTGTTCTTGCTAAACTGCACGCTCATACCTTCGAGGACATGCAGTTTCCAATCATTTGTCTACGTATGTATCGACTGTTCTTCTCCCGCCCCTTTTACCCATGGTTTTTCCTATCAGCCTCGACGACCCTATCACGTGGGGAATCCTGCCGTCAAGATGCTACATGAACCCCCGTACGATACGATGGGCGCTGGGTGCTTCGGACATCATGTTCACGAATCCGTGAGTCGTCGGAGGCGATATTCTTGGGGCCGTCTCAACTGCTGACCCCGTGCTTCGGTCAGGAAGTGTCTTCTCGGCTTTCTTTCGTAACGGTCAGGTCATAGAGACCTTCCGCGGGGAAGGCATTTTCCAGCCCGCCCTCGATGCAGCGATAGACAAGCTCAACCAGGGTCATTGGGTACGTTATACGTCTTATCCTACACATTGTTGATACTCAAATCGGCAAGGTCCATCTCTTTGGCGAGGGTAAAGTTTGCCAGCCTCCCCGCTATCCTCAGGTAAACGGCGTAACGCACTTACAGCGCTTCAAGTGGGGAGTGTACGTGTCAGGCTTCTACCTAAAATCACTCCAGTCTATTCATTTGGATTTCTCTACAGTGGGCGTGTCGTAATGGAGGCTAATGTTTTACCTCTCATAATACCGATGTGGCTAACCGGTAGGGGTCTTTACCCCTCCCACATCTCACCAATTTCACGTGGCAGCTAGGTTTTGATAAATTGATGCCTGAAGGTCGACCTTTTCCTTCGAAATACCTTCCCAAACTTGGCGTGAAGCTAGGAGTTGCATTTGGAGATCCAATACCTCCAGCGAGAATTGTCGCTCTTCTGGACACTATGCCAAACAATAGGGGCAATCAGGCTCCACGTACACATTCCTACACTGAAGAGCCCTGCAGGTCAGCATGATTTTTTGTTGGTTCTGGGGGATTGAGTTGACATTGATGTGCATGCATGGACAATGTGGAGCCAGATATGAGAGATCCCTTGTGAATGATGAGGCCATCGTGCAGAAAAGGGAGATGGATCACATTCGTAGTGAGGTAACCGTGATTATCCAACGCGCCGTCGAGGACCTGGGGAGGAAGCTGTCTGGTAATCGATTGGATAGACCTCTTGCCTAATCGCAGGTGAATCAGTCGCTACCTGAAATCCTTTTGCATCCACTAGATGTCATCTATAGAAGACAACGACATATCATTATGGTACATACGTATACCCACCGAGTTAAAATGATCTGCCCATTCGAGCTACCGGCTATAACAGACCTGTTCTGGTGGGACTATTCAGTCGTGGTCGAGCCAGGACACGCAAGCAGATTGGCAATGGCAGGCTGGCCATCATAGAACCAGGTACAGAGCACCTCAAGGTGGCGAAGCGTCAGTGGGCTGAAGCACTGAAGACTAAGATGCATACTATCATGGTGTAGAAGCACAACAATGCAAAACCCTCTATCCAGTTTGTCTTGGCATCTTGCGTCACATAGTTGACCAGGAAACATGCCCCAATCAGCAAACCCACTTCAAATACGTCTGAAGGAAGTGAACACGAGTCGCCAATGAAACATGGCGTCATGAAGAATGTCACTCACCAAACAAGAGGTTGAGAGGTTTGTCCGTCCACCAGCCCAATAAGGTCACGACCGGGGTCCAGAATAGTAAGAACTGGATACTCAAGTCAATACCCTCCGCCTTGGCCAGTGTAGTGGGGGGTTCAGGTTTCCTGAACTTCAGTAGGTGGCTCAGCGTGCGATGTACAAAGTACCCGACTGCAATGGCCCCATCCGCTGAAAACGATACTATCGGCAGAAGAACAATGCCCGACCATTCCTGGGTAATACTTGTAGCCACCACCATAGGTTCGATACTGTCGACCAACTACATATCTTAGGACATGATAATGTACGGCTAAGGAGTCAGCACTTACCCACTCGGCAGTGGCAGCCATGACCCCAACGTTGACGGCGAGGAAGGCAAGACAAACCCATTGGTTAACTTTAGGTTTCGTATTTGCCAGCTTGATTTCCGCATTCTTGAATTCTTCGGGTGTATCAGGGTGATTCAACATGGTGTGACCCTCTCCAGGAGGATTGTGGTAGTATATGCGGGACGCGATATAGCTGACAGCGAGTGAGAGAATAGCATCGCGGCCAGACGAACGAACTTACATCAAAAGTAGGATCACCGCAAGACCTCGACTCATCTGCAAAAATTCCGTCTGCAATGTCTCGGTGGATGGAGTAGAGTTTGTCGTAGAGTTGCTCGCTGATCCACTGACGGCAGCATAGAAAATGACGGGTAGAAGAAGAGCTAACACGCTGATAAGGTTGTTACTTTGGAGTGTAGTACTGACCGGCAAGATACTCACCCAACGGTCAGCAGACTATGATTGAGCTGAGTATGAGCAGGGTGCAGATCCTGTTCCCATATCCGGGCTCCGCCGGTCAGAAAGGCAGCACCAGGGACAAGAAGAAGGTGTAGGATGACAACGCCTATGAGATGATGGTTGAGGGTCCAGCCGTGCTGTAACTACGGCGCCCGTACCGGTAATGGTCGACTGCAACAGTTTCAATCTGTCAATCCAAGACTGTTGATTAGTGTGATCTCGGATCAGACCTTTTGGCACACCTGCACTTCGTGAGCAAGATGATTGCAAGCGTACCTTCCACCACACTGCAACAGACGTCAGTTAGATTTCGCGCGGATTGGGGAAAAGACGCTTGCTTATTGAGTGTGATGATTAGTAGGTCCCCTATGTCCTTTCCAAGATATAGCTGCATTTGTTCACCGTAAAAGTCGAACAGTTTTTCATGGGGGATGATGGTGAGAAAGGACACTAGAGAGGGGGTGAGAGAGAGAGATTTGAATTCCTACCTCGTAGCGGTAGAAACGAACTTACGAGAGAAAGCGACCGAGTAAGGAAACTTTCCGCTGAAGTGTACCCACCATGCCACCGGGGTCACGAGAAGCAAGATATTGAGCCCTGCGAGCACTGCGTCAGCTTAGGGCGGAAAAAATGGCGATGGACATACAAGAACAAGTCACGATTTCCTTCACGCTCACCCATACACCTATATTTTTCTTCCCCTTGCGTCGGAAGCGGTCCCACCGACTTATCATGGCGTGCTTCACTGTATCCCCCCGGGGAACGGAGACACTGCCGTTATTCTCTACATCCATGTTGAAGTATTGGGGAAGAGAGTGAAGCAGAGGTTCCAGGACGGTTCTCCCTTTTAAGTTTTGGGCAACATGTGTGAACAACTTGCCACGATGCGTTAGTCTGGACCTCCGTAACGTGAGCAATTATGAACATTCCAATGAACAAGGGGCAGTGATGGTTTTCGACTTGGCAAACCGGTAATAGCATACATACAGTGGCCGGTAAGGAACGGCTGGCAGCCTGGCACGAAGTGGCACGATTCTTATCCCGAGCAAGATCACCGAAGACCATAGTGAATAAGGGACCCCAGCGCCCACCGGAAGTGGAGATTATGCGGCGTGATTGGCACATGTACCCAGCAGGGGCTTGGCATGAACATCGTGGATTCCACGACCACAAGTCTTGCACAATGTCGCGAAACCTGGGATTGCGATCTGAATATTGACCTGATCGGATTTGCCTAGAGGTCACGCTCAAGTTGACCTGCCAGAGCATGGCTGGGGGTTCAGAAGAGGCATGAGGCTGCCAAGCTCTACCCTTGCATTCTCCTTGTAGGGATGTATGTACCTATGACAGTAGTATGCTGGCAACGTACTTATACAAAGGCAGTACATGCACAGGTCGGCTTGCAACTGCGATATGGATTCGCTCAGTACCGAAGGCATCGATGACCAACTTGCCTCGCATCCAACCAAAGTGTAACGAGGCAGCCATCCGATCGAGGTAGCTCAACAGCCCCCATGATACCCTTCATGGATGCAGTATGTCACGCTGACTGATGACCCTGCACGCAACGCCCAAGAACTGTGATGCAGATGCCCCTACGTTTTCTGTATGCTGGAAGCTTACCTGCACCGGGAAGAAAGGAGGGGTATTAGGGTTATCGTGGGTCCAACAAGTCCGTAGCAATGGGCGAATGGTCAATAGACCACGACACGTGCCAACAGCATCCAAACAATGCCAATCCTGTCTACTGCTAGCGCCAGCTGCTAAGCGTGTTCGTCAAGTTCCTTGTTGCCGTGCACTCGTCTTCCAGAGTACTCGCGCCCATGGACGTCATTGACAAAATAACAAGGTACCTGGAGACCTGGACCAGGGGTGGAGAGGTAGAATGGTATGTCCCGCAGCATACTCTGCAGAGGAAAGCTTACAGGACGCCTGAAGTCGCAATTTTCTTGTTGCTTTGCATTCGAGCCCAATCAATCTCAATGGCGCCGTGGCGTTGAACTCGGCCTATCAGAAGCTTCTGTTCTCCGTCCTGAAGACCTGGTCGTCGAAACCGCCACTTACTCCACACACCGTGGTCAATTTCGTGCAGTCCGTACTCCTTTCTCTCCCATCGTCATCCGCGCAGGGCGGCCGTTCGACGAACAACGACGCCTATGGAGAGATGTTTGTCGACCTTATTTGGTCCCTTGATGCTCATCTGGACGAGTTATTGGCGGATTCCAAAGCTATTCTTGCAACTCCTGACCCTCCGCCCGCGGGACAAGAGTTCAAGGATGTACCCGGAGTCTCACAGACGAAGCAAGCGTTGGAACAAGACAAGGAAATCCTAACAGACATAGTTAGAAAGTTCTTGGTGAGCAGTTCAGGTTCCTAACCTTCCGAGGTATCTACAACGTCGCCACGATCCAGTCTGCAAACATTATCGACATTGCCTTGTGTAGAGAGCGTCTCGATGTTTCGCTCCTGGCCAGTATCGGTCTCATTACCGACAGGTCTGCGTTCGACAAGAAGGAAATACGGACTCGGACCGGGCTGTTGTAAGTCGTGTAACGCGGGACGACCAATCATAACTCACGCCTACTCGCATAGCTACAAACAAAACAAGTTCAACCTACTTCGCGAGCAGACGGAGGGCTACAGTAAGCTTACTGTGGAACTCACAAGTTCTCTGGGCCCTCCGCACTCTTCTCTTGATGCCCGACCCACAGAGAGCTTTGCCTCTATACAGGAGCGCGCCCGCGCAGTATGGGCAAAGGTGATGAGCCTCATCGGCTACTTTGACCTGGACCCAAACCGTGCTCTCGATATCATTTTGGACGTCCTCACCGTAAATCTGGCTACACATTACCATTTTTTCCTCTCGTTGCTCTCGTTCTCGCCATGGGTAGGCTCTTACAAACGACCTACTGATGTGAAACCGGAGACGTCCATGGTAGTCGACCCTGTCACTGAAGTGTATGCAGGGAGGACCCTTGATGAAGTGCTGAAACTGGCGGAATCCTTACCCCCAGGCAACGCCGATTCAACATCTGGTACGGATAAGTCGGGCTCGCAGGTACTGGCGCAAGTTCTCGGATTCAAGTTTGCTCACTATCAGGTTCGTCTTAACCTATCGGGTCGTGTGCCTCTGCTTCAAGTTTCCTAGTTTCCGGACGCCAACGAGCAATCGCAACGGAGTGTATACCTCACAGCTGCCATCCTTATCCGCGAGGGGTTCATTACACTGGATGATCTCTATCCTCACGTATGTCCTTATATATTTTATGAGCATTCAACCTCTCATCGAGATACAGCTGTCGCCTGTAGATCCAGATATGGAATCGTACAGACAGGATTACCTTGACCAAGTACAAGGGCGTATTTCGACGGCCAGGATAAACCAGTTGGCAATGGCCGGGCCATTGGAGTCTGCGAATTCTGCACAGAAACCTCGTGTTGAGATTCCGGAGGAAGCGAAGCAGACCCCTGCCTTCAAGGCGCCAAATCAGAAAGCCGGCCTCGCCAGTGCTCTACTTGCTGTCGGTGCGCTGCGGCCTGCTATAGTCATCCTAACGAGGTTTCCCTGGCTGGTTGATGCCCATGTGGAGATTGCCGATATCATGCTCAAGATCCTAAAGCATTCGATTACTCCCATCTACGACTCGACCTTTGTGTTGAAGGAGCGGAACCTCAGTTTCACCCGGTCCCGCGCGAGGTTTGGCCCCAATGGCGTGATCCAAGTCCCCACTCGCAAGCCCCAGCTCACTCTAATCGCACCGACACCTCCGAGTACTGCCTCCACGGACTTTGTGTTCTTCTTCCCAGATTGGTCTGAGCGAGTACCGATGTCAACTACCCACAATGACCTAATTGATGTCATTGAACCTCTCATGAGCTTCATCGGGCCACATATTTCCCGTGACCCGTTGTTTGTGTCTAAAGTGACCCGCCTTGGGCGATCTCAGCTGGTTGCAACTGTGAATAATCTACCCTTCATGGCTAGTTCACCAAGCTAACGACAATCGTTCAGGTAGCATTAGACCCAGTGACAAAGAAGCCATCTGCGGAACCAGATTCCAATCACCCTGTGCGTCTTTTTTGGTACAAGATGCTGAGGAAGTATTTCCTCCCTGCCCTCCCACTCATTCGAGGTAATGCCGTGTGTACCGTGGAAATTTGGAACGTCATTCGTCAGTACGAAACGACCGCTCGCTGGAGGCTTTACGGAGAATGGAGACAAAAGACGTATAATGCGCACCCCGAATTACGCATACGGCAGGTGCAAGCAGATCGGGAGTCGAAAGGTATCTTGAGGCGGCTGTCTCACAATACAATCGACACGCTCTCTGGCACTGTTGCGAAATTGGTTCACTCTAATCCTGCAATTTTCTTTACAAACGTTGTGAACCAGATCATGGCGTACGACAACCTCGCGAGTGTGGTTATTCAGGCCCTTAGATATGTCACAAACATGGGCTTTGATGTATTGGTGTTTGTCATTTTGGACGCACTATCGAATCCGCACAAGAACCGAGTGAAGGACGATGGAGTGAACATTTCGGACTGGTTGCAAAGTAGGTTCCTTTCTCAGTTTTACCCCCTTGAAAACTTTGCCTGACAATCACAGGTCTTGTGTCATTCACTGGCATGCTGTTCCGCCGGTACAGTGCCGACCTATCTCCGCTGTTGAAATATGTCGTGCACCAGTTGTATAATGGTCAAACTACGGATATAGTCGTGCTGAAGGAGCTTATTTGGAAAATGGCGGGTATTGAGCCGCTGCCCAGTCTTTCGGACTCCCAGATTTCTGCCATGGCTGGCGGTCCTGCTTTGCGTATCGAAGCAGTTGCATCGACAACTCGAGGTGCCCGCTTGGATCCTAGCGATGCGGTCTTGAAGGGTCCTCATCGGCTAGGGAAGACGCTAATAGAGAACAATCTCGCGTTACCGCTTTTGATCCAAGTTGCTCAACAACGCCAGTCGTGTGTGTTCCGGGCTCCGGATGCCCATTTAAAATCTCTCTCAAGCCTGTTCGACACTGTAGGTTGCGCGTCACGTCGTCCTGGCTTCATGGTCTCAGAAGTGGCTTGAATTCAGATCCATGGGGTACTCCTACAATACTTGGAGCTTCTTACCTCTCCTTCGGTGATCACTCCTGAGGACTATGCGAAGAAGATTCTTCCACCGCTGGCTGAGCTCGGGGAGTTGTATGGGATTTCCGCCCCGATCTGTATGCAGATTATCAGGCCAATGCTCAACCACACTCTTCTGGTAAGAGGATGCCATCTCACCGCTTGGTTCTCTTGGTCACCATTTGATAGAAAACTGCGTTGTCCATACAGGAGAAAGAACGCGCTGCAAACGAAGAGGCAGAGAAACGGCTCAAGGCTCACCTCACCGCCGCCAAGCGCGACCCATCGGCGACTCCTCGACTGGACACGCCCAATGGGACCAACATCTCACGAGACTCCCATGATCACAAGACCCCATCAAGGGGTAGTCGTGGAGAGGATTCTTCGATGGAGGTCGAGACAGACACTACGATTCCCCCAGCCGAGGTCTGTACATCGTTGTCTGCCATGCACATACCCGGGAAAACCTCATACTTCGAGCAGAGTCCATGGATTCCAGAACTCGAAGAACTGTTTGAGGACGTCAGAAAAATCGCGAAGAGCAATGCCATTGATGTCATCGGGTAGGTGCTTATGCCCTGTGATATTTGGTGTACTTACATGATGTACTCCACCCAGTCCTGCCTTCTATCTCACTTTCTGGCAATTATCAATGTATGACCTTGCTCCGCCAGCATCGCGATACGACGAGGAATGTGCTGCTCTGCGGACCTTAAGTCACCAGGAAGACCACAAATACATCCATGCCGATCGATCGACTGACAGGGCCAAGCGACTTAGTGCCAGTGCGCACCGGGCTAGGCGTGATCGATATACCGCCTTCGTCAATACGCTTGCTCAAGAATTCAAGGAGCAGTTGGACTCGAGGTCCTTCACACTGAAACGTTTGGCACGGGAGAAGCAGCACTGGTTTGCACACGGTAAAGTTAACTATACATGTTGAATATACATCTCATCATATTTGGAACTTAGTTGAACATCGGTCCGCTGTACTGGCTTCTGCGATCATCGAGCATTGCATCCAACCAAGGTGCCTCTTGTCGCCCATGGACGCCGACTACTGTGCCCAGATTATAAAAGTTATACACACTCAAGGCACTCCCGGCTTTCCGACACTCATGGTTTATGACAGGGTAAGCAGTATCACCATATCATGCTACCAGAATCTCACCGTCCTTTTACAGCTACTCGGGGATCATGTGAAGACCGTGATATTCTCATGTAGTGAATATGAAGCAAAAAATTATGGTATGACTATGCGTTCGTACCCTCAATGCAGTGGTAGCCAACTTTTGTTTCTCAGGCCGATTCCTGCTAAGTCTTCTTGCTGATCTGTGGAAGTGGGCGCAGGACGAGCAGCTTTTCGCCCAAGATAACAGGATGAAGATAGCTGGCAAGACGGTTCTTCTTCCCGGTTTTCAACCCCGTTGGACGAACAAGGATCTTGCGGACATCCGAGCCGACGATGTTTTGCATTGGATTAGCTTCAAGCAAATCCTGCGCAAGTGGCATAGGAAGTTAGGAAGAGTGCGTGACCCAAAGGCATAGAAAGTGAGAGACTGATATAGTATCGCAGAGCCTCTGCAGTTGTATCGAAACCGGGGAATTCATGCACGTCTACAACACTATTATCGTATTGAAGGAAATACTCCCTGTCTTTCCGATGGCTGCTGTTAGCGATTACGGACCCGTGATCGATATAATGGTGGAAAAACTAGTGGAAACCGAGGAACGCGGGGATTTAAAGATTTTGGGTAGAGCGTTAAGTCAAATACTGCATGGGGGCCAAACCTTCCACTGACGTTTTTCCAGTTACTCCGCTGCATTGAAGAAACGTGAGCCTTTGTGGACAGTGCCAAGGCCGGTTCCCAAGGTACTCTCTAACCTCAATGCGTGATCTATAGGGCTAACCTGTATCGCAGCATAACGGTGTCACCGCGTCGCCGAAGCCCACTTCTCAGCTCCCTGACAAACCGCGCGCAACTCAAACAACTGGCACTGCTCCCCCTCCGCCTTCGACCGACAACCGCCGTGATGGCCCCACTGCTATTCCTATACCAACTGCACCCAGGGCTCAGGCTGCCAATGGATCATCTCAGATGGTTCTTGACAGGCCTTCCACCCCTGCTAATTCAACCAAGTTGGCGATGGATAGGTACTATCCGTTCACCCTTCCATGTCACCCCCCACTGATTCTGTGCTTGTTGAAGTATACCTCGACCCGAAAAGGTCAAACGGGTAAGACCAGACAAGGGCAGTCCGTCCCCTGCGCCCGACAGTGAAGCAAAGCCGGCTACGAAGTCAGACAGCATGGACGTAGACTCTGTGTCTGCATCGAAGGAAGACAGAGTATCTCAAGTTGGAACGCGTCCGCCCACTGGCCCTGGCCAGTCTTCGCTTCCTGGAACTCCTACTGACACGCGGGTTCCAACCCCAACCCCACCCTCCAGACCTAATAGACTGGCACCCCCCAGTGCAATGCCGAGCCCCCGAGAACAAACTGGGGATTCGATGCCACCTCCTATCGCTCCAAGTCAAACGTTGTCGGCTCAAGAGCTTCGCGAAACTGCCAAACAAAGTATGGGTCAGCGTTCGTCGGAAAGGCCTGATGGTGATCGTAAGCCAGCGGACTCGCGTAGCCAGCCTGGCTCAAAGGCATCGTCACCTCTGCCGCAACATCGTTCGTCATCTCCCCCTCCCCGCGCCGGGACAAGAAACCACAGTCAGGAAAGTCGGACGAGTGTCGGACGTCCCTCAGATCGTGGAGACATAGATCGCGGCGATGAAAGGACATTCGACAGAGAACTGCGACAGGAGCCTCGTGGGATGTCTCGCAGGGATAACGGAGCACCTGCTGTTTCACGTGGGGAGAGGAGTGCCAGGGAGCGTGGACCTACGCGAGAAAGTGACCGGGACAGGGAAAGCGACCGTGAACGTGACAGAGAACGGACTCGCGACAGACATGGTGAACGTGAGCGGGAGCGTGACAAAGAGCGAGAGAAGGACAGAGACCGGGAGAAAGACCGTGAACGGCGCGAACGCGACAGGGAACGTGACCGGGATCGAGATAGGGATCGAGACCGCCACCGTCGAGATGATAAAGACCGCGACCGTGAGTCGAGGAAGGAGCGTGATGGGTCCGGTCGGTTGATCATACCCACCGGCCCCACTGCAACACCGGAAAGTCGAGCCGTTCCGACTCGCCCTGATCCAATTCGACATCGGAGTACGACACAGCCAAACGATGACGCACTGGGTAAAAGGCGACGTCCCACTGATGATGAGGTTAGCATCCGAGATTGGGCCTATTGTCTTTTTAAAGTTGCTGAGATCGATGGCAGACTGACAGGACTTCCAAGCGGAGCTCCCGGAAAGACAGCCACAGGGAAGATCGCGGTCGACGTTCAGAAAAGGAAAGTCACGACCGAGGTCGGGAATCGGACAGACGCCGGACTGAGCGTGAACCATCGGACGGTGACTCGCGTCCACCTCCCTCCGACAAGGTATTTCGCCCATCTCGACGTCATTCTTACGTGTCTGATCGAAAGCGTTTCAGCCTGTCGAGAAACGAATACCGGACGGACCGAAGAACCTTCCGCCTACGACACCCTCTGCTCCGAGAGCGATGTCAGCTGCAGACCCGTCTAGGAGTGGTGGCAAGGCCGATACTTCTAGCCGATTAGGTGGTGACTGGAAGAATCAGCGCGACCACACCACCAGCTTTCAAGGAGGACCTGGTACGGGGAGCAACGTGCCAGACATGCCACCTAGTTTACGTTCACGGATAGGCGAGAAAGAGGCTCCTCGTTCGGCTCCACCCGCGGGTCTTTACCGTTCTTCCGAGCTTCCCCCTAGGGATGACGACCGTGATAATAGAAAGCGTACTGTAGCGGGTAAGTGACTGGTCATGCGTGGTTTGACATAAATTGATCCCGACATGACCCTCATACAGAACGTGACAAGGAGATGGGGGACCCAAACCCACTGCCAGGTGATATATCCTCACAGCCACTGAAAAGGCCGAGAATCAATCGTCACCGTTACGCTCATGTGCACGGTGGGTTGGCCAAAAGGACGCTTCCTATCGACCCTCAAGCAGGTGACAAGTCACGAGCTGGGAGAAAGGACCAATGAACGTCAAACGCCCATAATGTTTTCAGCTGTGCTACCACTGCCAATTGCGTTTTTTTAATAACTTTTTCGGCATATCAATACAATGTTTTACTGCTAGTCCTATCCCCAAAGATTGATGTCCTGACAGTTGGGTGCCACCCCACTCTCCACCCATGTGAATTATGAGATAATAAGGATAACGCGAGTTGAATCGATTATACGAGTTGAATCGCCCAGGGCAAGGGATATATCGGTGGGATTACTTCTTTATTAGCGTAAGGAACTCTTCCCGAGTCTTTTGTTGCGTCCGGAAACAGCCTAGCATACACGATGTGACCGTTATCGAGCCGGGCTTCTGCACGCCTCGCATCGTCATACACATATGGCTAACGAGGACCAGAAGAGTGAAGAGTGAGGGACCAGGACCCTACTGATAGGGCAAAGTGCTCACGTTGCCTCCATGACGACTGCCACCCCACGTGGTTTGATTGCCTCCTGAACTGCGATAGCGATCTGTTTGGTCAGCCGTTCTTGAACCTGCAAACGGCGGCTGAAAGTTTCGGCTATGCGTGCGAGCTTAGAAAGTCCAAGGACTAGTTGGTTGGGAATGTAGCCTATGGCAACCTGCCCAGCACGCTAGGCGTGAGATTCAACGTCGGATGGGGTAACCACCGCACTCACTTTCCCAGTGAAGGGGACAAGGTGATGTTCGCACAGACTGGAGATGTCGATGTCCCGGACCAAGACCATTTCATCATGGTCCTCCGTGAACACAGCATCGTTGATGACATCTAACGGAGCATGTGTTACATGGTATTACTACGGACCATGCGAAGAAGAAGGAAGGAAAGAAGAACTGACCCACAAGGCGTTCCTCGTAACCCCTAGTCATCCACATGACGGCATTTGCATAGCGTTCTGGTGTCCTGAGCAGACCCTCGCGGTCGGGATCTTCGCCAATGCATTCGAGGATGGTTCGAACCGCAGCAATCATTCTCTTCTCGCGGGTGGCACGCTCTGCGGGGGTGGCGTGCAGACGAGAAATGGTGGACTTGGCTGACGGGGACGGCTAAGCGAAGTGTGCGGATGGCAAAGAATGTACGGCGCCTACCCGGCCAACCCAAGCCGTTTGGATCGGGAAGAGGACTTGCCCTGTCGCCGGCCTGGGATGCTAACGTTTGAGGAGTCGACGTCCCCGAAGGCGTTCGAAACCCGTAACCTTCATGGACATGAGGCCAAGGAGGACGCGTGGGCGAGGCGGAGGGAGATGGGTGCTGAGAGTGGGTGTCTCGTGCGGGGTCAGACTCGGTCGCATGCGTCCCACCGTCACCGTGCAAGGAGGGATGATCGACGTGATTGGGTGACGAGGGGGCCTGACTCTGTTCCAGCTCGAGCTGGCGTAAACCGTCAGACAAGAGCTCGCCATGAGTGGGCATCTTTGAGGCGGTGAAAAAAAAAAAAGTTTGTAGGGTCAAAAGCCGAATAGATTAAACGAAAGGGTACGCCGAGCGGGTAAACAGAGAAGGAAGGGGAAAAAAGGATAGCCGGAGGGATGGGGTGGGATGGAGAGGGACGGGTGGACGTGGGTGGGGACTAAGTTCGAGTCACCTAAAACGGGATATCTCAAGGGAAAGCAGTACTTGTCTCGTCTCACACTGGACAACCGGCTTGGAGCGGCTCGGGCTGGCACGGTTCAGACGATGACAAGCGACAGGCCTGTGCACGACGACGCTGAGCAAGGGCCCTGGCGCCGGTGGCAGGGAAGCAGACCGACCGGTGGGCCCTCAGTTTCCATACCGCAGCATCTCTCCTTGATTCCTAAAATGACCTAAAGTTTCATATATGAATCCATCTTTCGTTTCTTCTCAGCATCAGCCAGTGCGAGTAACTTCAAGTATGTGTCGGGTCTCCTCTGCCGAACTCGTCTTACACCGCTCAGAAATCACCTCGGATCTCACTGGCGAGGTAAGGCGGACCTGCTCCTTCCGTCACAATTGCCATCTTGACGTGAACATCCGTCAATCCTGTGGCTCTTCCAGGATTCTTATACCCCCCTCGTCATGTAGCTGCCCCCCGATTCAACACCCAGATATGTGTCACGACTCCAAACCTCAACGTCACCTCAGACGTTGGTCCTCGTCCCACCTTTCTCATCCAAACAGGCATCGTTCTCAGTACAAGCTTGCACCACCCCCATCCTGTCGCTGCCTGCTGCAGTCGTGGCTCGCATCACGCGTCGTCCCTCGTCGCAGGGGCACCTATCTCATGCCCGGTGCACAGCGCCCCATGAACGAGAAAAACCTCCGTCTCGCCCTCACAATCCTTCGCGCATGTGTCTTCGATCTTGTAAAGGCACTATGGGGCCTCCATCCCGTCAGGACATCCCTAATGGTTGTTCTCCACATCGTCCGTGCCATCTTTCCCGCCTTCAGGGGCTATTCACAAGCAATGATCGTCGACGAGGTCACTACGGGTGTTCTTGTCCATCTCACTGTCATACTCACCCCCAGTCGTACAGCTCCAGACACTCGTGTCCTCGGGGTGTTTCTCCTGGTCGCGCCTCTTGCGTCTCTTGGTCGCCGAAATCTTTCGGCGTGCTGCGGAAACAGCCATCGACACTTTTGCGTACGTGTCCTCTTTAATTCGTCCTCCGCCACTCTCATAACACAGCTCTCTCCAGCATGTCGAACGAGAGCATCGTCCAAGAGTCTGCCAAGTTCTATGTCGAATATCAACAGATTGCTCAGCGGCTACGCCTCGATATCCCCACTCTTGCAGACCCTGTAATCCGTGATTGTCTCCAGGAATCCGACTTGTTCGTTAGATCTTTCAATGGCATGGGAAGTTTTGGATTGCTCTCGCCGTTTGACTTCATTCAAGTACTTGCCCTCATATCTGAACTGGCGTCCCATCTCTTAGTCCTCTTGTCCCTGACGGGTGGTTCTACAAACATGGGAGCGTTGCTGTTGTCTGTCATCTCTGCCTTGTTTCCTCTGTTCATGAACCGTTGCGGCAGTGCGCCTTCCGCGGTAGATTCCAATTACACCACCGAAGAAGCTCGAACCGCGGAACGGCAAGAAAGACTGCGGAATTTGGCTTACAACGACACGCACCGTCCTGAAGTACTTCTCTTCGGCCTGGGACCGTGGATTCTTCAGTCTTGGGCTAATGCACGGAGGACGATGATGTATCATGATCGGACATCTCAAACGGGCCAACCGACCCTGCCACAACTCCTGAACCAGATCAATGTATCGGACCTCCTATTTGCGCTGCAAAACGTAAGTGTTTTTGGAGTTCACGTGAGGTGTCACTAAATAGAGTAAAATGACTGCAGATTCCCCTACTGTTAATGTTCCAGTCGTCGTCTGCATCACTAGGGTCCTTGGCACTCTACCGGAGCTCCATTCAGGCTGTGGTGTTCACCTTCGGCAATCTCCTAACAACGGCACGCATGGCATTCCAAAGCATCTTCTTAATGGGAGCATTTTGTGCTGCCATGAATATTCACCCAGAGTTGGAGCCAGCTGATGAGCATGTTATGAGCTTTCCCTGTCTGCCGAGCGGCATGAAAATCGAAGCCAGGTATTTTTAATATTCTTTTCGTACGTTCTCGTGTCTGACTTGACACACGAGAAACCTGTCATACACGTATCCAGGTAGTAAAGAAGCCGCCTTGAAAGACGTGAGCTTCAGTTTGGATGCCGGAGAAACCCTTGCAGTTGTGGGATGCAACGGATCAGGCAAGTTCCGTTTTAGCCCTCCCATTGCCGATTCCTCATCCCGTCTTTGACTGGATATAGGCAAGTCCACCTTGGCCAAGGTTATATTGCGAATATTAGATTTCGACCAAGGCGTGCTCACCGTCAATGGCGCTGATATCCGACGCCTGTCGCCGGCAGAGTATCACCGTCACGTCACCACGGTCTTCCAAGGGTTCTCAAAGTACAGCTCCACTGTAAGGGAAAATGTGGGCCTCGGATATGTGGAGAAGCTGCAATCACTGTCCGCCGTTTCCCGCGCCGTCCACCTTGGCGGCGCGGACTCTTTCGTGGACAGTCTGCCTAATGGCTTGAGGACTAAGTTGGATGCCTCGGGATTTGATACCATGCCGTACTCGTCCAACTGTGGCTCGAACACTGGCTATGGCATGCCTTCACGGCAGCTTCATGGTTTATCTGGTGGCGAGGTGTGTCTGATGGACTAGTAATGCGCGCTACGTCAACCATTGACTCCGTTACGGCAGTGGCAGAGGATAGCGATATCGCGTGCCTTCATGCGAGCTGATCGACCAGAGGTTGGACTGTTACTCTTCGATGAACCCGTAAGCAGTTTCATTCATCTAGTTCTCCGGGCAAGTTGTCGACGCTTTTCTAGACTTCATCTTTGGATGGACATGCACAAAACAAAATTTTCGACACCATCGAAGATATCTCTCGTTCTCCGTCTGGTAAAAGAATCAAATCCGTCATTTTTATTACCCACCGACTTTCCACCGCACGTCGTGCCGATAAGATCGCAATGATGGAGCAGGGGGTACGTTCATATCTGATAGTTATGCCACCCTAAGTTTAATGGCCGTTTTGTTGTTTTCCCTCTAGACAATAACAGAGTTCGGCACTCATGAAGAATTAATGGAAAAAGGTGGTTCATATGCGGCGCTCTACAAAGCGTCCGTCTGAAACGGACATGTTGGCATGTCTGTCGTACGAGATAATAGAGACGCTTAAATTACGCTACCAGCAACGTGGCAGTCACAGCCCAAAAAATACTTCCATCAGCAACTTCCGTACTTTAGAACACATAGAATATACAATGTTTGTAATATCACATTTGTTCCCCCGCTGAGTTATCCATGTAGGTTACCGTACCATCACGGATGTAGGCATCGACCTGAGCGCTATCTGCGGAGCAAACCGGAAGATTCGATGTCGATGGCCCACCGTGTATGCCCACCAGTAGGCCAGTATCCCGTATACCCCGAATGAGCGAGGGCACCTGCAACTGTGGTTAAAGGATCAGTCAGGGAACGCACGGGACAATCACATGCCAATTACCAATAGTTCAGAATCGAAGAAGATGCCCAGAAGATTGTTCATCTTCGCGAATTCCACGCCAGCAGCGACACTAGAGGCATAGTAATCATCTCCTACGTTACGAAGCGCGGGGTTGGGCATAGGTCCGGGAGGAACATCCCCGTCAATTTGACCACAGCGGGACGAGAAGAAGACGGGGTCTGAACAAACGTGCCCATTAGGAGGGTGTCCAACCTTGGAGGAGCAGAATTAGAAATACCCACAGTTTGGTTGTTTCCAGTTTAGTGCGGCACAGACTTGTGGAGAAAAGGAAGTGAAGGCTATACGCCGCCGTGCGAACGCTCCCCCAAGTAAGGATGAGGTCTGGCGTATCGTACGGAGGATAGCATCAATGGATGCATTGGGATCGAGACGATAATTGGTATACTGATTGGCTACCCGACTTATTGGGGAGAGGGCCACTTCTAGGGTTAAACCTAGATGGGCCGGAAGAAGCTGTGAAGACCACTGTGAAGTGGATATCTTCCCTGTGATAGTGGGTGGGACCTTACCTGCATAAACCGAGAAAGCGATATCATCAAACGCGGTAGTACTTTATGCCACTCCTGGCCTGAGGCCACCCTCCGAATAAGCTGTTCTTCGCGATCGAGACTCTTGGCCAAAGCCTCGAACTGTGAGAGTGTGACGTCGGCAACACGTAAATCGAATGATGTCTCGGGCAGTAACATATCGTAGTACAATACCGGGTGCAGGTCTCGCGTGAGCTGCACTACAGCATGGACATAGTGACCTGATAAGGATGATAATGTAACTGCGTGGATTGGAGAACCAGTAGTCGACTGAACGGAAGGCGAGGTATGGATAGAATCAGGGGACTTGGGAGAGTGTCTCCAGGGAAGTGTCAGGTGTGGGTTAGGGTTAAAGACGCCACTTTGCGGTAAGGTAAGGGATTTCCAGTACGTTTCTACCGCACCCCCAACCTCGAGGGTGACTCCCTGAAACGGGGAGGTGACAGTAACGGAAAAGTCGACCTATACGAAGCTTCCGATCAACATAGTGCCACGTGGAGCTTGTGATGATGCTTACTTCGCCAATGCAATGTAGACGATGATCCAGTATGGATAAGACAATGGGACGATCTCCAGGTGATTGGAAAATTGATGGATGGGCTACAGCACGACCAATGGTCTTCGTTCCAAAATTGGGATAGATGGAGAACTCCAATGAAAGGGCGCCGAGATCCGCTGTTTGAAAGATAAATGTATCTTGTACATTCTTCTGGGGTAGCGAGACGGTGTATGGAACTGCATTCACGCTAGGACCTGCGGTGATCACCATTTTCAACCGGTTTAGGGAGGGTAGATATGCACTGTGTGCGAACACAGACTCCGATAGGCGAGAGTAGAGTTTCACTCCCCCTTTGGTACGCGAAGGGGTGGATGAGCCTACCGTGACAGTCACCAAATGATTTTTGTCAAGGTAATTGTGTCCGTAAACTCGATGAGGCATTGCCGGCGGAGGTAGCGACAGGGATGGAATTGCGTCAGTTTCCAGATCAATCTGCATGTCAACTGCAGATCGCGATAGACCAGAGCTTCTCTTGAAACTGACTGTACGTGGGACTGCGGCAACCGCGGTGAACAGCACTTGGACGCAATGCCGATGTCCATACCAGGCTGCATAGTGTATGGCTTGGTGACCAAATTCATCCGTTCCGTCAGCCCTTACGCCAGCTTGCAGTAAGACTTCTAAGCAGGCCACGTGTCCATTCCTAGCAGCATGGAAGAGTGGTGTCCACTCGTGATATTTGTCCGGGAAATCCCATCCTCCTTGATCCAGCAACAGCCGACATACATCCGCATGCCCCTCCCGGGCGGCGAGATGGATAGGGTATTCGCCGTTTGTGTTAGGAAGACATTTAGCTCCTACCTTCAAGAGCAGGGCAACGACATCCGTGTGTCCAAGTTGACTTGCCAGAGACAAGGGAACTAGACTATCCATTGCCAGAGACTCCGGAGAGGGTGATACGCATTGTTCGCACACCAGGTATTGAACGCATTCCACGCTGCCTCGGAGTGTTGCGTAAACGAGGGGGCTGCAATTGTCCGCGTCCAAAACATGTGGTGCCACGTTGGCCTCCACAAGGCGCTTGCAAACATCAGCATGACCATGCATAGCGGCGTAGTGTAAGACCGAGCGTCCATAAACGTCGAGTCTATCCTTCTGTGAACCCTTCTCGAGACAGAGGTTCACAATTCGTAGAGCCCCCGCTGCCGCAGCCTCGTGGAGGCACGTTCTTCCATTGATATCATCGACAAAATTGAAGTCGAAGGGAACTTCTACGCTTTCCAGAATCAAGTCAGCAAGTTCCGGAGGCGCATCCACTATAACCTTCCACAACACACGGGTGACGTCACCTTTGCCACCATTCTGTGCAGTAAGAATATCAGAGTGGCGGACAAGATCCTTGATGGACGATCTATCAGAATTCTCGACGGCTTTGCGCAAGTCAAGCTCAAACTCTCGGAAGGGGCCAGAGTATACGTTGCGTTCCATATACAGTTGAAGATCAAGTGTGTCTCGGGCAGCTGCACCCTCGAACCGTAATCCTGTAGAAAGGTCTGTGATATTCAATCGGCTGGAGGTCACTATATCAGAAAATTCGGAGATGAGCTAATGCCTATTAGGATAGTCGCTTTGCTATTGATAGAAGGAAGGTTACCTGTCTGTTGAAAACGGGCTGAACTTCAACCTGACGAGCAAGGTATAGCTCCTTTGTTGTTGAACGGGAGTGTTTGTCCCACTTTTTCAGAATTTTACGGAAGCCCGTGCCATTGATCTCGATAAAGTACTAGGGATCTGGATTAGCAGGTTCGCAAAGACTAAGCCATGACGTCCCCACCTGTAACTTGCCCAGATCCCTTTCCAACAAGCGGAACCCTTCTTCCACTGCACTCCATTCAACGTGGTTCAGAGTCGAGCCATCGTTTCCATCGGGAAGGCCTCTCAAAGCCGCCGCACGCCGTTTTGAGAGAAGGGTCTCAAGACGGAGCTTCAGTTCTGCTTCCTTCTGGAGGTAGAAAGTATTGATCTAAACAGAGGGTGGTCTCCGTCCGCTAATCAAAACATGTGATAATCAAAACCTACACACTTTTTCGAGCTCTCGTTCTAACTTGAAAAAGAACGCAGCCTTATGGGCCTGAAAATCCGCGCCTCTGTCATCATCTTGCCTTGAAGACGACAATATCGGGGGTTGTTCAGCATCGTCGAGTGTGGGTGCTGTCGAGACATCCTGGGCTGAAGTGGGCGGCACGGTGATCGCAGGAGCGCTCGCTGATGGATTAAAGATATCGGCGGGTCGGATTCCTAATGCCAACGCAGCAGCCTCCGATGCCGGTCGATTGGCGGCTAGGGACGATATTATCTTCTTGAGGAACTTGTAGTCCAGGTAGTATGCAGACCATCCTGGCACTTGCTCGGCCTGAATTTCCTTGCCAAACTGCAAGTTCACAAACGAGAATTTGAGTCTCGGATCGTGAAGCACCGAACGTGCGACTGACCTTCATAACAACCAGTCGGCTATTGTATATCGGGAACCAGGGTCAGATAAGGGGAAGACTAGCTTGAATGTAAGGGAGGGTAATGTCGGCGGCGTAAAAAAAACTTTGACTGTTCGTCTCAAACCATGCTGTAGAACACGAAGAAATCGATTCAGGTAAACTGGTCCGACAATAACACATCAATCGATGCCGCCAGCTTGCTGCTTAGGCGGTTCCACTCGCAGCTGTACCGGCCATCATGCACGTGCGCACAAACAGTAACTACATTCTGTAAGTAGGCGTGCTAGATATTCGGCCCCGTATCTGCATTCGACGATCCTAACAACCACCCCTTTCAATATGTTAACCACAGTAAAGGGTCGCGTTGATGGTCCTCGTTAAACGAGCACTTTTCTCAATTGCCAGGGTTTGGTTGGTAATAAGGTCACTGGGCAAGTACCGTGGTGCTCGACATGGTCAAAGGCACATCGGTAGCAAAAGACGTAACCGGACGGCAATGCAGTAGCGTTGTTGATGGCGTTCTTACACAATGGACAATGTCCGAATGTCGTGTTACTCACGGGGATCCCGTCAGGGTGAGGTGGAAGCATGCGTGGAGGCGGCACTGCCGGGCCAAGAGGAGAGCTTGTTAGCGAACGCGCAGGAGATCCAGGAGAATACCACCACTCCAGGAATTTGACAAAAAAGATGGCAGTTGGTAGTAGAAACCTCAGAGAATCGAGGACCATTCGTGGCGAGTTTATTAGAACCCGACGTAATCTTTTCACTGCGCCTGATTGCATATTGTCGAGTGCTTCTTGCTTTCGACTTTCAACAAGCTTTTGAGATCGTGTCAGGGCAACTGCGTGACGAGGGAGACGATTCCCACTTACAAAATCTTCCGGTCCCAGTCTCCGCAGATTAACCCCTATCCAAGCTAACCAGGGGCGATAAAACGGCGAACGCTCAAACAAATACGCTACGTTGTATGCCAGTAGCCAGACTTCGTATGCAGTGTTCACCCAAGGGAACACTTTCTTGTAGACACGACGCCAACGGTTGGCTAACGTCTGTGGGACCTCACATCAGAAAAAAAAAGGTTTATTGTTCTCCACCGTGTCTTACCTCGTCACTGGGTACTCGGACACTCCCGTCATCGCCTAGTACGTCCGAGGACACACCTCCGCCCAACTGCTCGTAATAATCATGAGCTTTCGCTCTGAGGTAAGGAACAGCAACCTAACCGGCTTCAATAACAACAACGACAGTGCGGTTGAACTGCAAGGCACCAACCAGAAAGCAAAGAGAACGCCATTTTTCCCTGTCTCTAAGCCTTTCTCCCTGAGGGATCCCACCTACTGCAGCAGATGAGCGCTCAGTTGGTATCCAAGGTTTCCGACACCGCTTGAGCCCGTAAAACCTCTCCGCAAACGAAGCGTCTGAAACTGCGTCAGAGGTTTCTGCATTTCCTATCGCTGAATTCTTACTGTATTTCAAGAGATAGTAACGCTCTACGAAGAACATGATCGCCGCGTAAAACTCTTCGTGTCTGTTCACGATACGGATCAAGTAGCGGGGATAGCGTTGAGCGAATACCTATGGATGTGGGCATAAGGTACGGTGGAGGTGAGACTAGGCTTACCACTAATACATACTTGAGCGCAGGTTGAAGCAAATCGCGGAGTTGCTCCTGTGCAATCAGCTCAAAGAGAGAGGGTTTGAGTGGGTCCCCGCCGATGTCGTTAAAGAATTCCATGTTCGCGGACGGCGGAATCGTTAATTGCTGGCAAGTCCGATCAATTTCTCATTGAATCACGTGAAACAGAGTAGCTTAAGACTCTCTGCAAAAGCGAGCTCTGAGGGAATGGTTTTTGTCGACGAGGGGACTAGTCAAGAGGCCTTTCTCCGTGGTTAGAATGATCTTCGGAACTGCGGTGGTGGTCAAGAGACGCCTGCTCTTCCGTCTCAATCCAGATTCGAAATATGTACAACACCAGGTCTTCGATTGCTGTAAACTGCACTGTGGTTTACAGTAGTACGCTTTCGCTGCCAATCCACTCCTAGGCAGGCTGCGTTCGGATAATTGAAGTTGTCTTCCCTTCACATTGCATCATGTTTTTGTCACGCAATACACACCTCGTCGCACCACCAGCCTGACTGCCTTCAGTTAACTACCATTTGACCCCTCGTCCCCAAGACTAATCGCCTTGTTTTTGGTTGTAAAAAGGCCCGTGCCAGAAGCCTCACCATCTTGGTCGGAGCCGCAACAACCCCGATGTACTCTGCCATTCACAGTCCAATGCCCTCTGACGCGGAATTAGCCAACCAAGCCCTCGCAGACGAAACCAGCTATCGTTTCCCGAGTTTCACTGCCAATGATGCGGTCACTCTCGGTCTGTCGATTCGCAAACGCTTCCGCGGAAGTAGTCGCCATGCAAGAGGTAAAGGGATGGTGATTTCAATACAGTCAATTGCCGGGCACACTCTGTTTGCTTGTACTGCTGGTGACTTGGGACATCCTTCTGGCACTGGAGATGTCAGCCTGGATAGCTGGGCGTGTCTGCAGGGAATGATCGACATCGTGAAACGGACGAGCCACTCGAGCTATTACATCGAAAAGGCGATGAACGCGATGGGGAAGACTGCGAAGCAAATGGGCTTGGAAATTGGCATTGCGATATGCGGTGGAGGTCAGTCGTGGTCACAGCATAACAGTTGTATCGACTGTTTACTGGTTTCCTCACAGCATTCCCTATCTGGCTAGAGGTAGATTCAAATTTTCATCGTACTGATGGTTTCGTTAACCAACACGAAGAACGCGCCTTGCTGCCCGATAGTCGTAGCTGCCTGCTACTCCGGCTCCAGCCAGGATGATCACAAGGTGCATTCGCTATTCAGTCACTCATCATTGCCCCTCACAGACAATCCACAGCTCCTGGTGACCACGGTCAGGGATTACTTGCACAAGATGCGGGGAGAGCCAGGGACCTCAAGACTGTCACTCTCCTCATTTGCCCCTACGGAGATGCCCATTCCAACGGTCGCAAACCCTGAGTTGAGAGAAGAGGGTTCGTCTGAACAATATATTGGCGACGCCCGTTACATCCAACGAAGGGAGAACATTCACGAAGAAACGATCCATCGCCGCAGCTCTTTTGACACTACAGAGTGAGATAGCATACCCTATAACGATACCGAACGACCAGTAGACTAGTTGAGAGGACAGGAATTTACTCTGAGGTGTTCTGTGAGTGAGGAGTTCGAAGCACCCGGATCGTCTCTGGAGAAATTGTAAAGGCGGGAGAGCAATTAGCAGAGGTAGACAGCCTTACCATGCCGAAGGAAAATTTGCCGTTGGCCGGCAGAGATGGATGAATCTGCGTTCGAGTCTGGCTCACGCAGTTCAAAATTGGCTTCGACATAAACCTGAGTCCCTTTGGTAAGTGACTTGAGGTAATTATTCTGAGCGGGGTTGAATGAAATGAGATGATGCCAGGACGTTCCGGCTTCTTGCCGAGCTGAGGAATATATATTGGATGACTGCTGGACGCGACGAAGGTCATCAATGAGACTCACTGCCGTCAGGATTGGGGGGTGGAGGTGGATAATTGGTGGTCGCGACAGTGTATCTGAGCAGATCAACGTGAGCGGCCAATACAGCCAGCCGGATACGATACTCACGCGACGTATTCCCGGTCGCTCTTCGTAGTGCGTACCTCGGGATCTTTGCCCAACCGGCCCACAAGTGTGAGCTTGGCTACGTCGTACGACCGTGACGACGAAGTAGAGAATGCCTGTATGTTGTTCTAGGATGTTCGTCAACTAGCGTCCAATGAAAACTTACACGCCTCTGCCCATTCGTGAGGGCAAACCTCGCAGCGGAGAACATGATGATGAATGGCGGAAGCACCAACTTTTTCCGTTTTTCCGATCGGCATGGTGTTTGTACATGTTTGCGTGTTCAGGCTGCCAAAACATATCTCCGTTTCGACATACTTCAGTACTTGCTAGCTGTATAATCTGTGTATTTTATCTCCATCATGTCACGACATAGGCTTGTACGAAATATCAACATACAAGGTGAGATGCTTTCTAAACTTACAGCTCATAGCGCTGATCGTAATCGGGATCAGATGAATTAGACGACGATGCTCTTTCCGACGGAGGGGACGAACTGACGGACGAACAATATGGTATACTTCTTCCTATCTGTGCCGCGTGCTGGGCCTAACTTCTCTTCCTTCGCAACTTCATATTACAGCCCAATTAGAAAGTGGCCTAACACGCGTCAGAGCTGTCATGGGAGACGAAGCCATATCGGCGCTTGACGATGGTGTCATTAAGGATGCCCTCTGGGAGCATTACTTCGACGTAGAGAAAGCTGTAGCCTGGCTTTATGGTGCGTCTACGCCTCATACTCTCCCTTGATATTAATGACACCATGCCACTGCAGAGGAACAAGAGAGGAGGATTGCGGCCAAGGAGCGTAAAGGTAGGTTATTCCCCGATTCATTGTTCTTAGGGTAGTTTTGCTTTTGCTTCGTTCGTATATTGCTTTCCCCCGTTCTAAATCCCGCTGGTGGGACCGCTTTCGCCGCAAAGGAGACGATGAACAGGAAGGTGCATGTCGCTTCCCAGTCACCCTTTCTTGTCGTTGTGCAAGGAATAACTCAAATTCACTGTTCTTGTTTTTGCGTCTTTTTCAGTGCATCACAATGGACAGGGCACTTCGGGCCAATACGAACTGCCCTACTCGGCCGCAGAAGCGGAGGATATAGAACGACCTCGTGGTCCCCTAATCATGTTGGCGCAGCATGGCCATTATCAAGCAGACTATTGCCCAGAGGATTGTATGGCCTGTAGCCCGGATGTGGATCCTAACGACCTGTCCATGGGTTTCATGCCTCGCGCCTCTCGACTCAGCACCATAACGGAACTTACCGAGTGGACTGAGCCTTCTTGCCACAGGCATTCCAGACAGCAACTAGGCTATACTGCCCGCGCATCACTGTCGACTGATACCACCTCCTCGTATGGTCAGGTTATAGGCGAGTTGAGGTTATGTTCGATTTGGGCTGTCCAGCTTACATATTACAGGCCCCCGCTCAGGCCGCTACTCAAACATGTGTTATCCCACACCGCCTTTGGATCCAAATGAGATACCACCTTCGCCGTCGCCCTCGGCTGTCTACGGGCTGTCGACCTACGAGTCGGCACCGTCAGCCCTTCCTACGGAGACAGGATCGGCAACGTCTTCGGATAGCCCAAGGCTTCCGCCTCCTAGCATCTCAGTTCCCCCGGTTGATACTATCCCAGATATTCCTGATTCCTTATCAAAAGTCAGCGATGTGCCTCCGCCTCCACCTGAGAAAGATTTTCCTTCCCGTCGGCAGCTTGCGAAACGCTCCAAGCTGGCAACCCTTGCCAGCTCGCGTGCGAGTACCGTATCAAGCTCGCGCTCATCAGCCTTGGAAACTACTTCGGTACTCACTTATCCTGCCCTGAGACCTTCTCCCGAGTCTCGCCTTTCGTACGCTTCGCGCTCTACAACCGCCAAGACGCCCCCTTCCGAGGCATCCGAGAACTCAGAGGGAACCATTCGGGGCATCCCCCCACCTTCAGAGAAATCGGCGTCTTCAGCTAGAACACCATCCACTACTCCCTCATCGATGTCTTCTCATGTGCGGAGGGCAATCGACAAGGCCATGGAGTTGGAGCAACAAAATGGTCGCGAGGAACCTCCACACGCTGTGGCGAAGAGTTTGTCTAAAGCCTCTATATCAACTGCCAAGCCTCTTGAGACTTCGCCTTCGCTTTCTGGCGGAACTCCGGAGACGCCCGTGGTGCGCAATGAGTCTGGTGTGCAATCACGCCCTCAGTCAAAGCTTGCGAAGCTCGCGCAAGCAAAGGCCAACGGTGCTGTACCCTTGATTCCTAAATCTATCCCTCGTCCTTCCCCTGTCTCACTTCCAAAACCCCGCACGGAGTATCTCACACCGATAGCCAATGGAGGTACAGCTACCACGGCTATTACTACCTCTTATCAGACTCTTCACAGTCTTTCGACGTCAAGGACCCCGCAGGCTGTTCCACCTGTACAGATGACTGGCACCACCGAAGCAAAGCAGTCGAAATTAGCGTCGAAAGCGAAGAAGGCGCAAGCCAAACCCTCTCCCCACTCAAGTGCGACTGACGACGAGGGCAGTACTCTTACGCAGTCCCCACTCTTCCTCTCCAAGCCATGTCATTCTCGTGCGTTACCCTCGGCATTCGCCTCCTTGCTACTCGACGATCGTCTAACATCCCCCGAAGCGGACAAACACAGAAAATCCCCTAGGTATGGGAGAGAGGAACTAAAGCTAGTCGACATGTACTCTCCTCAGAGCCGGTCAACGCTTGATTTCGATGCTGACGGCCAACGAAGGCGTCGCCATACAAAGCCGAACCTTCCAGATATGCCGGTCCAACTCGGTTTCGCGTTTGATGTCCCCAGCCCAGACGACCTCGTTTTCAATGCCCGCCGTGGCACTTCTCTAGCTCAACGACAATGATCCAGCTTTTCTATCTATTTCCCGTCATTAATTTTTTCACCTTCCCATACTGTGTTGTTGTTGTTCTCTTTTTTTTTGGTTGTTGTGCTGATCAACTGTAGTTGTAATGTGTGTTTGAATGGAATTTTGATACTGATAATTCTGAACTTGTTGCCGCAGCCGCCAAGGAGCGCGAGAAGGCGCAGAAAGCCGCCCAACAGGGAAGAAGGATGGGTTCCTCAGGGTATACGACTCCTGTCTCTAGGGCCATGTCCCCTGTCGCCCCACCAGTCAAATCAGCGAAGAGAGCAGGTGGAGTTGCGCAAACCTCAAGGCGAATAGAGGATGGGACGTCATCCAAGGGGAGCAGTGGGGGTCCTGACCAAAAGACATTTGACATTGCAGCCCTGAACCTGACTTCAAAAGAGGAAGTCGTCAGCGTTGATGAACCACCTCCTAAGATGGCATTGGAACGAGGGAGGTTATTGGAGGAAGCCAGAAGAGTTCTCGAAGGTGTGGGTAAGAATGGAAAAAAGTCGGTCAGTCTGGTGGTCATCGGTAAGGTTGTGACTTGTACCCCCACGACCGTGGTCCGACAGTACTTCAGGGCACGTGGACGCGGGGAAATCAACTCTTATGGGGCGTCTGTTATATGAACTCGGTTATGTGGATGAGAAAACCCGAGTCGCGAATGAGCGGGGAAGCAGCAAAGTTGGGAAAGGTAGCTTTAGCTGGGCATGGGGGCTGGACGAAACCACGGAAGAGCGCGAGCGGTATGGGAGTAGTCTCCTGAAAGGGCCTACCACTGAACCCGTTGCAGAGGCATCACTATGGATATCGCATTGCAGTCTCTCACGACACCCCGTAGGCAGATCACGATTCTGGATGCGCCAGGTCATAAAGATTTCATACCGAACATGATCTCGGGTGCTTCGCAAGCTGATTGTGCCCTTCTTGTCGTTGATGCAGCCACCGGGGAATTCGAGGCCGGCTTCGATCGAGGCGGGCAAACTCGAGAACACGTACTACTCGTACGCAGTCTCGGTGTGTCCCAGGTTATTGTGGCTGTGAATAAAATGGATCAGGTATGTCACCTATTTCGTGATATTTGTGTGCAGGTGGACAGGACGGGGACGCAATGTCGTAGGTCAATTGGGCAGAGAGTAGATACGACGAAATACGCCGCCTTCTGAAAGCTTTCCTTGGCCAATCGGGGTTTCATCCCTCCAAGATAGGATTTGTTCCGGTTGCTGCGATGCTTGGTGTCAACATGGTAGATCGAAGTTCTGAAGGGGCGCCTGCATTGACGAGCTGGTACAATGGTCCCACCTTGGTAGACTTGTTAGGTGCGTTCTTCTGGTTTTCGGGGGGAAAGTCACCATAATGTTGCGTTTCGCAGATCAACTTGAGCCACCTGCTCGCGATATAGAGTCGCCGCTGCGAATACCAGTCTGCAACGTCTTCAAGGGCCAGAGCTCCGGCATCGGCGTTAGTGGCAGAATCTGTGGTGGTATTGTGCAAGTAGGAGAGCGGGTACGAATATTGCCAGGAGACGAAACCGCCGTCGTTCGATGTAAGTTTTCGCTTTCATTCAGAAACCCTTCCTCAACGTTTGCAGCTATTGAAGTTGACGAGATCAATGTCCCATGGGCAGCAGCTGGCTCCAATGCCACGTTATATCTTGTAGCCATTGACCCTATCTATCTTGCCGTTGGAAGTATCCTCTGCCCGCCTGGGAGTCTTGTTCCACTTGCTACTGCATTCAGTGCTCGTATCATTGTCTTCGACATCCAGGTACCGATCACGGTTGGGGCTTCGGTGCGTGTACTTTGAAATGAGTGTGTTCTGAATAGAACTAAGCTTGCGGGTGCCTTGGCAGATCGAGTTATTCCACCATTCGCGTGATGTTCCGGCGACGCTCTCAAGATTGGTTGCTACAACCGATCGTGCATCCGGCTCTGTAGTAAAGAAGAACCCTCGGCGAGTCTCTCTCTGTCCATGTGGTTGGCCGTACATCTTATCCTACATCATCTATAACCAGCGTTTTATCCAGAGGTACCTCTGCCGAGGTTGAGATTACCTTGCGTGCAGGAACGTTGTCAACGCCATCGGCGGTTGCTCGCCCGATCCCGTTGGAACCATTTTCCGTCAATAAGGACATGGGAAGAATCTTGGTCAGACGCGGCGGTGAGACTATCGCTGCAGGTAAGCCGTACTTGCCTAGCGCTAAGTCTCGTCAACTCACTTTTCTTAGGCATCGTGCTCAGCGTTATTGCGTGAGATTCAAACAAAAATCCCGTTGAGATCCACCCGATATGGCCTACAAGGATGACCGAAAAACCTACGATACACAATAACAAGCCTGAAAGCAGATGGAGAACTAGATTTAACGTGAAGGACATGTATATAAACATGAAGGTCGTGTAAGTCGTGCCAATAGGATGCCAACCTAGGAGAACTATGTCGGCCGAAAGTGGGAAGAAACGAGGGGAAGAGGATGGTATCACATCAAGCGCAGGAGCTCATGCCTTCCGCTGCTCGGCTTTACCCTTGTGGAATACACGCTTCAGCTTTTCGAATATGGACAATCGCTTCTTCTTGACTGTAACGCTGGATTCCACGGAAGGCACAGTAGCAGGCAGGGACGTATGCCGTTCGCGAGAAGGTGAGGGTGCAGAGTCCGTAGGTGCAGCGTGTTGTTCTGCAACAGTTTCCGAAACGACGGACGTATCCGCCGCATTGAGTGGCTTAGGACTTTGGTTCTCCGTGCCCTCATATACATCTGAGCTGGGAATGCCCGCGAGGGATTCGGTCACAGCCTCCAATTGTGCAGGGGTATGCGTGGAAGGCCCGCTTGGTTGTTCCGAAGTTGTGGGTTCTGCAGGGAGAATGCCAGATGAAAGGGGACGACCGCTTGTGGCGTCGTTGACCGGGACAATGGTCATAGGCACCACAGGTGCGGCTCCATTGGGTTCGGGCGGACGGGTAGCCTCAGGGACCGATACGATCTCTTCCGGTGGTGGCAAGGGCTTACGAGGGACGTAGAGTATGTTATTAGTGTTCCCACTGCCGTCATTTTCCATAGGCTGGTCGTCACGACAGGACCAGTAACCATCGACGATAAACTTGTAGGCAATCTTCTCACCCCAAGGGAGCTTGACCATGCCGTGAAAGCCAGTGTCGCCTTTGACCAAATGAATGGAAGCCGACCACTGGAAGTACAAGAAGCATCGCCTTTGAACACGTCGAAAGAATATGAGAGGCCGACGACTCTACTCACCTGGTCAAATGTTCCGGTGACGATGACATCGTTTGGGCCGAGATGAGGCCTTGACGGGTAACATGTCAGAAGGGTTTTGACAAGGGTTATTATTACCTACCATACGAGTTCAACGTCGTGCAAGTTAGCGTTGACCATTGCTTCCACGTCGTCGTCGTAATTGGGACGAACGAAATTTTTGGGTCCACCCACCACCGCTATTTAACTCGTCGGTACAAGCAGGCTAAAAAAGCATGGCAGGATAACGTATTCGCGACACGTGCCTTCGTCGTGTCACGCGGACTTGGCTTGGAGTACTGTCCACGACGATTTCATTGAATGTGTCTAGTATTCCTATCAAAAACTTTCACGACGGAACGCGCAGCCTCGAGGACAACGCATCAGCGATACATTACAGATCAACCATCAGCAGTGCGCATGGCTGCCTTGCGACTTCTACTCTTCCTTGCCCTCAAGTGCGAACCAGCCGAATACGGCGTAAAGCCTAAAAGATTCTGTAGTGCCCCATCGCCTTCACCTGGAGTATCTTCAAATCCAGCCTCGGCCCCTGGCGCTGGGGTAAACGACTGCGTGTTGGCATCCGCAAATTCGATAGGCATCGGAGACTCAAAGCAGACGATATTGAGCCGTCGACAGTAGTATTGCACGGCCGCGCAGAACGCTGTCCTACGGGCACATGTCAAACCCCAGTCCTGCCATGTACTATATAGCAGTTCAGCTATCTTATACCCTTCTCAGGAACGAGGGAACGCACGAGTTGTGAGGTAAAGTAACGGTGATTTCTAGGTAGCGTTGGAAGTTGATACTCTGCAACATAATCGACGTTGGGGGCTGGAACCACCTGTTCTCTTCGGTTGCGAGCCATTCATTGAGATGTTTCTCGAGCTCATCCAACTTCGCAAGTGGCGTGCGCCACGCCACCTGCATCGTAAGCACTTCCGCCATTTTCTAGTGGGCATGTCAGTTTGAATCGCTTCATGACTTTAGAAGAGGAAACACACATCACTCCGGCGAACATTGGTTCTACAACACGTTAAGCGTGCATGCAATACAGGACGAAAGCGGTGTCAACTCACATGAATTTTGTGAAGAGCTGACTATTGAAATAGTAACTCTCCGTACCATCGGAGCGAAGGAATACCGTCTGTCATGCAGGGTTGTTGGGTTATCGTCATGGAGAGATCTCATCTTTACCCACCGCAAACAAACCCATCTTTTTAACGACAAGATTCTCGGCTGACCACGGGTCAGTCTAAGTAAAGGGCTACCCGGCTCGACTTACTATCAATGAAACAGCGATCACCGGTATCAAATGGGCTGGATCAAGACACATCAACGCATTTCTGACGAAGAATTGGCACCGGAACGTACTGAGTCACAAACAAGAACACGATGGCATCGAATGCATTACTTGCAGAAGTTTTGAAAATGAAACTAGCAGCGATGCCCAAAGTGTACACGCTGGTCAGAGCTTGCGTGACGTTCACGCCGAATACACTGAGTGATATGAAGAAAAGGATGATGACAGCAATAAACAATAAAATATGATTCAGTAGCTCCAAAGCTGCTCCGGCATCACGAATACTGCGAGAGAGAAAGCGCCGCTCCTTATAGATCCGCAACACAGTAGTCTTGATCTCGGAGCGTGATATATCACCATTACCATCTCTGTCGAAGACACGGAAAGCGTCTTCGGCCTCCTGATGCGTGTGGAAGGCAGGGTAAAAGTCCGAGGGAATCAGATATGTCCGATGACGGTCACGGAATGCAGTGTAGATAGCTCTGGCCAGACGCTGTGCAGTCGCAATGAGATCTCTCCCAAAGTACACCCCATCACGCAAAAAGTCGTACCTTGGCGTCTTGCACAGTATTGACGCTGCTCACGAGTTTGCTCAGATCATGGTTGCTGCCTTTGATGTTACGCGCATCGTGAAGGACAGCGGACTTGATAACTCTGGCAGCTTGAACGGCAGGATTGAAGTCCTCATGTTGTTGGTCCGTGCCGGACATCCTGCGAACAAGGGTCGGAGGGTATTGATGAGTACCCGGCACCTCATGTGGGGAATCGGTGCTCGTTACGAGGGAAGGAAACTCCGAGGCTGGTGTCTCTGTCGGCGTTTTATCGACCACCTGTGCAAACGTCTTTGGCTCCCTTGATTTGCGTTTACCTTTTCCTTTTCGACCCTTTGCTTCATATTCAGCGTCTGCATCATCTGCGTCGTCCATTGTATGAGCTGGGCTAGGACGCTGACGGTTCCCATGAGAGCCACCGGGGTCTTTATCTCCACCGAACGGGCTTATAAATCCAAGCGAGGAGAACATGGGCGCGTGGTTACTCGATTTAGTGTGTTTGTGTTTTGGTTTGAAGGTGCGTAGTTGTTCGATGACACGAAGGCCAACTTTCAATTCTTGGAGGCGTTCCCGATAGGCTGTCTGATGGAATGCGAAAGCTAGGAGTCGTAAGCGCAAGAAAACCCACAGAAGACTGGATACTACCAATAGCGTGAGACACCATTCTTTGAACACAGAACACCAGTGCAAAAAAGAACAGGAACTCGACAACCTGAGCGACCTATATATCAAAAAGACAATTGAGAATTCCTGAAAGCCGAAGCGAAACCTCATGCAAGCCTACGCGGTCGGTGTATGCAGCATAACTTTGAACACCAGAACTGTCATGCAATTGAAAAATGTTCTGGAACAGAATGATCCAACTGATCCATGCGCTGGTCGCATACAACACGGGTTTGAGGGTATCTTTGACAGAGTTGTACAATTCGATGCGCGTCTTGATTTCTTCCGATACGTGACCCCAAGACATAGATATTAGCATCCGTATGACGACAGGTATTATGTCCACAATCATGGCGAGTCCCCAAGATATAACAACATTGGCAGCGGCCCAGAATAGCCATGCCTCCACGTTTTGGGTGACATAGTGGCGGTGGTCGGTTGGATGTGGTTTATACCAAAAGAAATGGACAACCAATGCCGGCGTCACCAGGACGCCTGCAAGGAAAACCGAGCCGATTAGAGTAGAGAACAAGAAAGTGAACAGTCTGAAGCGGTTGAGAGACGGTCGGGTACCGTAAAGCAGGCGACACGAACCTCAACAGCGAGTACCGAGACTTGAGCTTAATACCAGTCTGCCTCTCGAACTTGGCTTCTTCCTCTGCCAAGTCTTCGTCCCCGCTCCAGTCAAAATTGTCTTCCTCTTCATCCTCTCCATCGCTACCAGTGGCCAAGGATGCCACTGAATCTATCCTGGGAGGAATGTTGAAATAGCTTGGACTTGGAGTGCGACCAACGTCGTCGGGATAATGAACCGTCGGTTTCTGGCCGGGAGACTGTTTGGTGTTCTGCTCAGAACCCGAACACTGGCTGTTTTGTCTGTCCTCCATCGAAGGTGGTATCGGAGGACCTGCAAGGAGTCTCTCACGGGAATGGGATGCGGACGCGTCCGAAAAATCGGCCTGGGATGTGTTCGCGACGGATACACTGGGTAGAAGACCTGACAGGTCGAAAGACTCGTAGCCTTCTGGCTCGTGGCCGCGAGGCGTGAAAACGCCGTGCGGTGGTGGGAGTGTTGGTGCAGGGTGGAGCTGGTCTTCCATCGTGCGGCGCGGACTCTGTTACTTATTTACGTTTTTCTCTTGACAATCGATCGATTTCACCAGTCCACGTCAAGTGATTCACGACAGTGTGTGCAGTGAAATGACACCCTACGCGATAAGAACTGGCAGCGGTGCGCGTAGATTGGATGATGCCGGATGGAAATGCACACCTGACGGTCCTGGCGTAGGAAGAGTGACCTGGTCGTATCGTCTCCTACTAGCGTGTTGTCAAGACATCGCGCGAAATACCGGTTGCCAGTCTCTGGTACTAATGTACATAGCTCGGTATAGGTCCATAGCTTGCCTAATAAGTGGTTGGGCTCTGCGTAGGACCAGATAACCAACTTACAACGGACTATCTGCACCTCACCGGCCGTTGTTTGGTTTGTCTTTCTCACTGATGTTCGATTCGATTTCTTGCTAATACTGCAGAAAGTGTGGTAAGTTGTCGCCGGCACTTCCCGAGTAGCCATGTATTGACGTGAGACGTGAACACTACGAATGACGTTCCCCGACAGTGCCATCTCTCTACATACTTAGTCCTTTGACTTTCGGTGTGGTCTTATCGCATTGTTTCGAGGGCTTCTATGACAGAACGTCCGCCTTCGGAGGTGATTGCAGCAGCGGCGACTGCTGCTTTGCAACGTAACAGGAGTCCGAACGCATCTATCTCGGAGGAGCACGATTACGAGAAGCGACAGTCCTTTCGTCGTTTAATTGACCCGGGAATCTTTCGACCGAACTCGAGAGATCAGGCCTTGGCTTCTCTGAAGGTGAGCTAATCTTCGCCTGCCACCAATGGCGGTCGTGAACGTTAGCAACGCTGGACTATCGATGACATTTACATTCCAGACTTTACTCGTGATTGCCAACAATCTGCTTCGCGAACCAGACAATCCCAAGTTTCAGCAATTCAAGCCCACCAACGATCACATCAAACGCCGATTGATAGAACCCAAAGGTACATTGGAGTATGCGATCGCAGTCAGTGACACGTATTCCCAAGGTTATCAACGTCAGACAGACAAACTAATCACTTCGCACGTATATTAGCTGGGGTTTCGAGCAGAGGTAAATTCAAATAGAAAGTCAAATGGTCTGTCACTGCATCAATGAATGCAGGTGAAAGATTTCCAGCCCTATTACGTTTTCAACCCGCGCCATGTGACGGATCTACATATCGGCGCAACTATTCTCGAGGAAGCTATCGATCTTGAAGAAAGGAAGCAGGAACGTCTAAAGCGAAGTAGAGCAGAAGAGAAAGCTGCCGCGGCTGCGGCTGCACAGAATGCACGTACATGGCACCTTTTACCTCCGACAGATGAACTCACTTGACGGCAGGTGAAGCTCGCATTCCTGGATGACAGGAAGACAAGGGCTTTGCGTGACAGCAGGGAAAAGGCAAGACGGAACGCAAGCGAGACACATCAAGGTCCCAGCGATGTTACCTCCGACGCAGATGCGTCTCCGTTGCCTGAAGTCGTCATGCCAGGGGTTGGGTATTCGCTCGCGTCGTCTGATCCTGACGTCGACCCAGAGGAGTAGTCACCGCGGGAAACCATCCACTGGAAATGCTTGGACTGCTCCCATTAAACTTGTATACGTATAATAGCAGTAAAGTGTACCGATATCATAACAGAGCCACCATGTAGCATGAGTAGATCAAATGTAGTTTCGGAATACGAGGACGTGTCTTTTTCATCCCGATAACTTTTGCGAAATAGATATATCCATAGAATAGGCATTGAAAAAAAGTGGTGTAGGCACATCTATATCAATACTAAGCACCTTGTTTATGCAAACGCTGTTCGACTGACCGATGATTGAAACCGTCTACGGGATCTTCGATTTGCCCTCCGAATGAGTGGACTACCAGCATGGGGACTAGGGATGACTGCGGAGCCGATCACGGGACATGAACCTTGTAAGCTGATGGAAACCAGCACATTTAGTTCCCAGAGATGTGAGATTTAGAAGTCTTCAAAGCTTTACTAGGTTTGCTCCTTTGCAAGCCTGGTACAATAGATTTCATAGCTTCGGACCACCGGGACCTCGGAGTCGGCGTATGCAGTAGACTGCGAGGGGACGGTGATTCAGATACGACGAGTACTGGTGGCGCAGGGGGCCCAGAACTGAGAACGCGAGGCAGATAAATCGGTGGAACGACTGGGGACGTAGCAGCGGAGGCCATAATGTGCCCCCACGAGCGCGGCGAGGGAGTAGCCTTTGCCGGTCGTGAACGAGCATAACCACTCGCCACCCCCTTGAGTAAATCCGCAGGGCTTGTTCTGGTCGGAGATTGTGCTGGGCGTTCAGCTCGCTTCTTGGGAAACGAGGAAAAAGGAATGTCCACACTGCCACTTGGACTCCACACCACGCGATCTTTGAACACCTCTTCGTGCAATTCACGATGTGATTTGGAGTTTCGCTTAGGCAGCTTCTGTTTTTCCAAGGAACGAGAAACTGCGGCATGAAGTTCTGCGTGCGTTTTCCTTTTCCTCTGTGTTGTTTCCATCAAAACCAGCCGGGTAGCTCTCGTATCTGAACAAGTGCCACTAATAAAGGCAAAGCTCCCTCCGTCAGCGACAGCCGATAGAGTAGAGTAAACGTCAGAATGTGGATGGCTGCGGTGTTGGGCTTGTAAGACGATCAGCTTCGGTGTCAGACTTCGTTGGGAGATGACTTACATGGGCATGTGATCCTCGGATCACGTCCTGAAGACAGCAGATGATACATGCTAATGAGCCAGGCTATTTTCCTGACAATTGTGCTCCGCTCACCTCCGTCAGTTTCACGGATGCCTCGCTCAGGCGAGTTGAGTGAAGCAGGTTCGGGATCTTGTACCACCCACGTAGTAAGGTTAACCCCAGAAGACCGACGTGAGAAGAAGAGCGCACAGTAATCCAGGTGACCCGGCAATTTTTCGACATGGAGTCCGTGAAGACCGACGGTTCCAGTTGGGGGATATATACTGCCCAAATTCCAAGGGTAGCTAGGAGGATCTGCAAACTTATAAAATCAACAGACAACTGCGACAGGAGACAGTGTAGTTACATATGTCCAACGCTGGGTATGTGGGAGACAGCCTGACGTTGATGGGCACCCCTCCTAGTGTGGGCTTTCCGTGACAAGCCCTGGGTGAAATGATATTCGCGCTAGCGACAGGGTAAGGGGTAACGTGAGGGTATTCCCAGGTGTCTGGCACGAACGGTACTGTCAGCTACTCACTTCACAGCACGCCGTACTCACATATATATAACCAAGGATACCGAGAAGGAAGGTTAACAGACATAGAAAATTGCTTCGTGCTGGGTTCAATGTCCGGATAAATACGGTATACGTTAAATGGGTACTTGGGAGGATCTAAAGTAGTGCAGTTGTGAGCAACCAAGGGAGCTGGAACACTTACAAAGGGCAAAATTGGGGTATGCCAGGGGAAGCTTGACTGGTACTCCTGCTACTTTGGGGCCGGCCGTGGGGGCTTGCAACGTAGTACCTTGTTCGTATTCGTGCGCGATGAGAGACTCGTTTTCAAAAGAACACGCTGCATGGGCCGCAGGGTCCGAGGGAGGAGCTCGGGGCATGGCCAATGCTCAACAGATAAGGCGACTTCAGACTCAAACGAGTCAAGGATGGGAACGAGAGAAGAAAAGATGGTGAGATCCGTGATACAGTTTAAAAACGCCAATCTGTCGCTTGTCACTCTGGGAGGATAGACCCGAACAGATCCCGAGGTGTGCTGGCGGACAGAGCCAGTGTGTTGTCGCTGATGGCGACCGCATCTTTTCAACCTGTGAACTGCGCGAGCGCCGTCGATCCTGGCATCTGGCAGCCTGTCTCACCCACATATGCCAGCGGGTTTCACATGGGAGCTGCCTCTCCCCTCAGATTGCTGTGAGATACCACGAGGTTACTAGGAGCGTGTAAAGGAAAGTTGGGAAAACGTACTCACCGTCGAGAACCGAGCTTGAGTTTGACAGGTCACCATCTGTCGTAACTCTGCTAGTACTTACTATGAGTAGTGGATCAACCAGCAGTGTAGAACGTTAATGTAGTTCATTTAACGTTGTGGCGTCCGACTTCGAGTGCGGGCTTGAAGCTCAGTGAAGCTCGACTCTGAACATGGACGCAAAGCTATCCCAATTGGCAGCCCTCTCCCAGAAGGACAAGACAGCCGGCTGCCTCGCTCTTCTGTCTGATGTATTAGCTCAGTCCAACCAAGGTTCGGCACCAAATGATCTTCAGCTTCTTGTAGACACCGTCGTCAACCAAGAGAGCGTTGGCTTTGTGGTTGGCAGACAGGTCCTCGCCGAGCTCGTGAAGAGTCTCAGCGTCGGTACCATTGCCGATCACGATCTACGAAAGCGCATCATCCAAGACACACTGAATGTGCTTCAGCCTCGCACTGTTATTTATGAGGAGCAGGTCTGACTATATCTCCTGTCACGTTGGTTTGGTGAAGGGCTAAGGAACATGCTATAGGTCAACGCGCTCAGGTTCCAGCTAGCAGATCTCCTCGAAGCAGAGGAAGAGTGGACCGAAGCAGCGCGTGTACTCATGGGCATATCCCTTGACTCGGGCTCGCGGTTGGTGATTTCTCTCCAGTGCCGTCTTCATCAGGTTGAGGGACCAGCTACCAGTTCATTACCGGACGACGAGAAGTTCCGCATTTACATTCGCATCATCAGGCTACTCCTCGAAGACGAGGACTCCGTTCAGGCGGAAACATATTACAATCGTGCCGCATCTCTTTCTAATTCTACCGCTGATAGAGAAACGCTACTGCAGTTCAAGTTGTGCCAAGCACGAATTAATGATTATTCCCGCAAATTCCTGGAAGCTGCTATGAGGTACCATGAGCTTAGTTGGGCTGCAGATATCGATGAAGAAGAGCGGAAGGAACTCCTGTGGGTCATCATTACACCCCTGTGTCCGATTTGTTCATTGTCACTGCGAGTTAGATCATCCGCCGTTACTTGTGCAGTCCTGGCACCCGCAGGACCGAATCGATCTCGTGTCTTAGCCTCTTTATATCGTGATGAACGTTCATCTGAACTCCAAACGTACAATATTCTATCCAAAATGTTCCTCGACCACATTCTCCGCCCTGGTGAAATCAAGAGTTTTGAGCAAACGCTCAAGCCACATCAACTCGCCCGCATAGCCATTTCATCCAACGATCGTCTAGCATCCACAGTGGACGACGAAGAGTCTTCACTAACGAACACAAGTAAACGGACAGGACCTTCTACGGTTCTTGACCGTGCAGTGATGGAGCATAATCTCCTAGCTAGTTCAAAGATCTATAATAACATCACTTTCCGTGGATTAGGCGCGCTCCTGGACTTGTCACCTGGCGCAGCAGAGACGATGGCACGGAAAATGATCGAGCAAGGTCGCTTGAAGGGTTCAATCGATCAAGTCGATAAGCTCATTTGGTTCGACGGCGGGAAGGAGGAAGACGATGCCCAGGGTAAAGCAGGCGGTCTCGGTGATGTCGAACAAACCACCGAAGACACGGGTGCCCCCCTCACCAAACGGTGGGACATGCAAATACGAATAACAGCAGCGAATGTAGGTGAAGAGCGCAAAGAAAGCCTCCTAGGCACTCATTCCAGTATAGGTAGAAGCGATTGTTCAGCACCTGGCGGTGAAGGGCCTCCTTGCAACGACAGCAAGTTCCGTATGAATGTATGCACGATTGGGAGTGGGGTGAGATATCAGATACAGAGTCCTTGCATTAGGTACATTAAATAGGATGTTCTTGCAAAGCATTTTCCAGTTTACGTCGTTTCCTAGCCCGCTCGCGCTTTGTTTCTAGTTCGTGCCACTCGCCCTCCAACGAGGACAGTCTGAAAAGGGGGTTAGAAAGATGCGGGAAAGTAGTATGTTAGAATACGCACCCGACGGGTAATTCTGGAGGTGGCTGCTCAATCTTGAAATAAGGGGCTTCAAGCGCTTGTATCGCAGTGACTCGCTTAGCAGGATCGTACGTCAGAAGTTGCTCTGCAAGGTCGAGCGCTGCAGGAGAGAGCCATCTGCAAGTAACAGGCATTACTTCGGTACTCACAATCGGCTGCGAAAGGCTTACCTCCGAAAGAGCTCCCTAAAGTGATTCAAGATAACCTCTTTTGGCTTTACAAGCTCATACCATGGCAACTCGGTAATCTCTTGCCAACGCTCTGGAGTAGGTGTTCCAAAAACCCGGTAAATTACTTCCAGCTGATGAATTTCATCGTTACCCTGAAATACTGGCTTCTTTGTGAATAACTCGAGCATGATACAGCTGGTTCCAAAAGGTGAGCCCGGTTCCAGTAGGCCGGAGAAACGGTAATAACGCACCCAGCACTCCACATGTCCACCTCAGGGCCATATACAGTAGCACCAAAAAGGAGTTCTGGAGGTCGGTACCAAAGCGTGATTACACGGTTAGTATAGTCGGTACGCCGGCGCTTTTGATAGAATCGAGCAAGCCCGAAGTCCGCAAGTTTGAGTTCCCCTCTATTGTTGATTAAGATATTGGAGCCTTTGATATCCCTGTGGATGACTCCCTTGTGGTGAAGATATGCAAGGCCGGCAAGCATCTGGCCGCATAACGACTTTAAATTAGCCTCCGAGAACGCGAACTGGGTCTGAGAGAGGACGCCGGTAAGGTCATGGTCCATGTACTCAAATACCATGAAGACAGATCCTGGAGAATTCCTTAGCGGCGCTTTACTGCGAATTGCAGAACATACCGTTGGAGACCATCATTTCAAAAAGGCGGACGACGTTCTGGTGACGAAGGGACTGAAGGAGTTTGATTTCACGCATAGCGGTGACGGGAAACCCATCCTTTTCCGACTCCATACGGATCCGCTTCAGGGCAACGTGAACGTTGGTCATGGTATTGCGGGCCTTGTATACTTTTCCAAACGTTCCTTCGCCGACTTGACTGACAATTGCATATAATTCTTTTGGAGATGTTGTAGGAGAAGATGGCCGTGTGATGCCGTCGACCTCCGGTTCCGGGAGATGCGCATGTAATCCTGGAGACATTGTGATATCCCCGCTCCGTGCGTGTTTCGGCGAAGGTGGTGCCCTTGTAGCGTCGCGCAACAATGGTGATGGAGGTGCCGTAGGTTCCGTGCGAGTCTCTTTGGGCTGCCAAGGTACTTCATCCTGCTGTACCGGGGCGACCCTGAGGTGGTAGTCTCTATCGTTTTCCTCCCTGTCAGTACTGGTATCTTGGCGAGAGCGCTTAACAGGGACCTCTGGCCGTGACGGATATTCGGAATGCTGTGGGGATCCGTGGCCCTCTGATACTTCATCGTCTTGGGGAAAGAACATTTTTACAGAAGAGCTTGCTTGCCCTATGGGTTTGAAGCCCGCAGACTTGGCAAAGCCAAATCGCGCCTTGGCCGGACTACCAGTATCATGTAGTGTGGAAGTCGGTGAAACTGCAGCACTACCCTGCCGGATGTTGGTGACCATGACTGGAGGTGTATCAGGTGGGGGCATTTGTCGACTAGCTTGACGCTCTGCCTCTGGAGACAACGGTCCTTGGATCTGGATGAAGGTTGTAGCCGCGAAAGAACTGAGCGTCGTGACTACGCACCCTTTGTTTGCCATTTAGCTTACCGTTTCGATTAAAGGCGGGCTCCCGATTGTTCGTAAATTCGGAGCGCTTGTGGAGGGCTGCCTTAGACATTGACAAGGATATGTTCATAATGGAAGTAACGGGCGGCAAACGATGTTTCGCCTTTGGACGGTCATCCGGACTGCAACTCGAGCTCCTGCTACGACTTCTGCTGTATGACGACGAAGAAGAGATGCTTCTTCCCCGAGATAGACGCCCCTGATTTGAACGACTTCGCTGTGAAGAGGCAGGAGACCTCGACTGGCTTTCTTCTCGCCTTCTTCCTGGCAGACTTCGACTACGAGCTCTTGGTGGACTGGAATAATATGCATTTGGTCGGGGTGAACATGATCGCGACCGTGAGTGACTCGGGGATGAATGCCTGGAGTAGAACGACTCCGGGGACCGGGAACGAGAACGTGACGGAGTGAGTGCCTTCTTCAAAGGGCTACGGGGTCTGGGGGGTAATGGATGGATCTCCCTTCTCTGCCAGCTGAAGAAGTCCAAATTAGTGGGTCTACCAAGTAACTGCATAACGCAGACGCACTTGTTCAAAGTATCTTCAGGTGGTCGACGTTCACGGTCCAGATGTCGACCTCGGTCACGTTCTTTATCTCCTCGTTGTCGCTGACGGTATTGATTGATCTTCTTTCCCTTGTTCTTACCCTGGGTGTAGTTGCTACGAGGGCGTTGGTTCCGATGTCCCTGACCACCTCCACGGGGTTGCCACCCTGGACCAGGTTCCCATGCACGGTCCTCCGATGCTTGGGTGGCTTCCTCTTGATTGTCAGACGGACGTCTGTTCTGGTGGCGGTCACGTTTTCGCGTATCCCAGCCATTGTCACTTTGCCAACGGCGGTTTCCTCGAGCACGAGGCTCGCGGTTGCCTCCCCGCTCATCATCGGGCTCTGCTCTTCTCCAATCCGGTGACTCGCGGTTGGGGTGTGGTCTGTCGTCATAGAATCCCGACTTTCCCCATCTTTGTTGTTCACTGCGGGGAGCTGTTGAGTAGCCCTGATCAAACTCCCTTGTCGCCCATTCCCTATTGCCCTTGTGATGAGTGTCATGAGTTTTTCGAGCCCCCCAATAGTCACCGTCCCTCGAATCAGCGGTATCATAACCGTCTCTGCCACTGCGATGATGAGGTTCCGATGAGTGCTTATAGAGGCGGTCCTGTGGATCGGCATGGGACGAAGGACCGTCCCTGCCCATGTTGTAACTGGACCTAGAGGATGATGGAACGTAGGTATCTTTTTTTGTGTACGGATAATGGGAAATGCCAGAGTCCAAGTCCGTACGGTTGGCATTCGTTGGCGAAACCAAGGGAGCCAGACCTCCATCGTTGTCGTTACCTGGTGCCTTGCCACGGTGCTTGCGTCGAGACCTGTTGTTTGACGTGCTCATCCTTGTGTCGAATGCTGAGCTGGAGGTTGTGGGATGGCAAGAAGGACAAGAACTGGATACGAAAACTTGTTGACGTGTTGGCACACGGGTTGAGCTCAAGCGAAAGCACCTCGACGACTGAATAACAAAAACTCAAGGTAACACAGATAGACGGCAGTCTTCGAGGAAAGTAAACTTGCTGTAAGAAAAGCGGAGGGGAATGGCGGGGTCGTTAGCAAGACTTCTGAGCAGGCTGCACACGCAGCGAGTAAGAAAACAGCGAAGGTAACTTACATAACGACGACAACGGGTTCAAGAACGATTCACAAACATACCCCCTACGATGGGCGTCTCGGTCTGTGAGGCCCCGAACCTGGTGCTAATGAGTTTTGTGTGTAGCGGGTTGTGTAGTGGTGGAAGCCGAGAAGTGCCAGCCCCCACTGCACACGCAGACGAACCCGACTCAATGTTATCATCATATCTGGACGTGAATTCCAGAGACGAGACCTAAGACAATCTTGCATTCGACAGACGAGTGTGCAAGGAACCGGGCTGGTATAACCAGTTTTCCCAGCAAACAAGTAACCGTCGTGTACTAATAACAAGTGGCAGGTTGGCCACGATGTCCTTTGAACTTGCTTGAATTTTCTCGTCACCAATTGCTCAACATTGACCAAGGCCCATGATGTACATATAGTAGGGTTTGTAAACTTCCTACTTATTGGTTGACACATTGCACTGCATCGTCGTCTTCTTCCTCTTCATGACTCCCGAGCGATGTTAGTGCACGGTAACGCAACAAAAGGTGGGCGATAGCCATGCCATCACCGCTTCTCAGTCCCCTCCGCGAGGTGTGGGCATTGTTCTTCACGATGGTGGTCGCTTGCTCCAGTCTCGAGAACTCCGGGCGACCGCGAGACGGTGCAAATAGCTGAGATATGTGTCATGAGCTGCGTTCCCTACCGCATTGACCCGGCTCGGCTCACCTTCACAGTGGTATCGATGCCACTAACAGCCGCGAGGGGTAAAGTCGGGTGCCCCTCGATGACATTGACGACAGACCCGTCACCCTCGAGAATATCAACCAGTTCGCCGGAAATTTTATTCCAGAGGAAAAAATTTCCGTCATCCGACCCTGAGGTGACATATTCGTCATATGGACCTAAAAAGTTGACTGCGACGAAAGGGAGGTCAGTAGTCTGGAACAGAAAATGCACGCATCTTACCGTCTTTGATGGTCCTAACGTTGCAATGCCCCGCGAATCGCGCACGAGGGTAAATCACTGGTACACTGTCCTGTTCTTCTGCATCAATAGTCAAGTCCTCACGCTCATCCCGGTCTCCGGAGTCATCATCAATATTGATGACGGTACTTTCTTCAAGTTGTCAGTATCCCTTATCGAAGGAAATATGGCATATCTCTTCGACTTACCTGTGCCTACGCCAAGGCCCTGGGAAGAGTCGTGTGAATGCATCATTCATATCGACGAGGTACATACACCAGCCCGCTTCCTAAGCTTCACATTTGGAGCTAATACGGACAACTTCTTGAATCGTTCGCTGTTTCCTGGCTCATCCTTAGTGGAATAGAGATACACTGCATCCGAATTGAAGGCTGGAATCTAGGTTAGTGGGAATGTCAGCGGTGGTCAACATGTCACTGACACAGTAGTAACTAACCAACCATTGGTTAGCAGGTGATAAGCAGCACTCAGCACAGCGCACCTCGTGTCCATTCCAAGTCGACATCCTCGCGCCAGTGATATGTTCCCCTCCTTTCGGTTCTCCTGGAGCACGTGAATGTCGCGAAAATTTTCTGACGCATGTGGTCGCATCAGCAGTAGCTGGGGACATTCCCCATTCTTCCCATAAGTAACGACCAATATGGCGTCGGTCATATAGGTGTGCCTAACTGCCGTTAAGAAAGTGGGAACAAACAACAGAACCGAGCACTATGCTTACGAAGGGCGACTCGCCGCCAACCACAAACTGGTACGGCGTTAGGGGAGACAGAGCAATAGTTGAAAGGTCGTGCGGGAGTTTCACAAGAGGTGGGGGACAACGGTGGCCTCCGCACACATGAGACGTCCGCAGGTCATGTTGGCGGACGGTGCCATCCTAATCAGGGAGCTGATCAGAAACAACTCTGGTCAAAAAAACCTCCTTAACAGACCTCAGCTACTGTCAGGAAGAGGTCAGGGCTGTCCTCGGTAACGATGCGCTTTGTTCGACCAGTGTGGCAGCGAAGAACACGTTTGCAAGCTTCGTTCGTGGTGTACGTCATCTCACTGCCTGTAGGAGAACGGCCGACGGCTTCTCCAACGTCAAAAACCCGGACTTGTTTGTCCCCTGAGACGGTTGCTCTGAAAGAAACGAGGACCAGTTCAAGAAAGGTAGGTTATGCTCATGGACAATACTCACATCTGGGTCGAGTGAGGTAACATCTGCGCGTTGAATACGTTATGAGTGTGGCCAGTGTGTATTACCGACTGGCAAGACAGTGGATATTCGCTGGAGTCCGTGGAAGGATCTATTCTCCATACTCGTATACTGGTGAATGGGTTTGGAAAGTTAGGTTTGGCTGAACACCAAGACTCGCACAACAGTACATCTGATACGTACTCCTGGTCGTCCCCACTACTGATCAACAGCTCGCCATCTTGTGCCCAACTCAGGGCATTCACACATCTGAATTAACAGATGACTAGACCACTAGCGTTGATGTGTGGTGACACTGACCCAGTGTGGCCGTGACGGTGGTTCCCGAGCACATTCACTCTGTCCAGGTTTCGAGCCCAAACGTTGCTCAGCTGGTGTCGCTTCCACCCGAGTATTCTTGCTGAGGACGGGAAGTCCCCAACTAGGCAAGCGGTAGACGAGCCCAGAAAGCCCCTGCGAGCTCCCGACGGTTCTTCAGAATTGTTGCGAAGTGGCGACGGAGAACGATATTCACTCTCGGTATCCATCATGTCGTAGTTGGTCTGGGACGATCGATGCTTGTATGGGGGAATCAGACAAACGCTCGTCTGAAGGTTGGGACTTGTACAGCAGGTGTACACCGCAAGGTCAGCGACTAAACGCAAAGGTTTGATTTAGAGCCTGTTCGGAAACTACTCGTACACCGAAATTTGGAGCTTCGTTGTTTGTGTGTGTTTTTCCATTGGATGGCAGCGGAGATTGCCACCAACGGAGTCTGAACTTACTTTCCCAGTGATCACCATGGACGAGATGGATGTCGAGGGGGTCGACGGTGACACCGACTACGAAGAAGTCCACTGGCAACGTACCATTCGATATGTCGCTCTCATCACCAGCATCATAATCTGCATGATCGGACATGCTGGACAAGAACCTACGCCAACCAGGAAGACACCCGAACCGTATCACACGTCGGCACTCACAGGAGAAGAGTGGCTGATCGAGCTACTCACCGGCCATCCAGAACGGATCAGATGCGAGCTGGGTATCCATGCTGATGTCTTTGCACTACTAGTGGACCATATGCGCGAGATCGGTCACACAAACTCACGGTTCGTTTCTCTTGAAGAACAGCTTGCCATTTTCCTCTACATGAGCGTCACGGGTCTTAGCATCAGGCACGTTGGGGAACGATTTCAGCGGTCGAATGAGACGGTGTCTCGGTAAGCACATCGAGTCAACATTTCACTTCTAACCTTCCTCCGATTAGATACTTCCGCAAGATACTATTCATTTTCTCCTCGTCTCCTTTTTATTCCACATTCGTTCGGCTACCTGCTGCCGATGACGTTCAAGAGAAGATTATGGGAAATTCAAGGTTCCGTCCGTACTTCAAGGATGCAATCGGGGCAATAGATGGGAGCCACATTCGTGCTGCACCGGCAGTTGAGGACTGCCCGGCCTATCGTAATCGCAAAGGTTCTATATCCCAAAATTGCCTATTTGTTTGCGATTTCCAGCTGCTCTTTACATACTCATTCACTGGCTGGGAGGGTTCGGCGACGGATGCGCGAGTATACCAAGACGCACGGTCAAAGGACTTAAAGATGCCTCCTGGCAAGTACCTGCTTGCCGATGCTGGATTCCCCTTGCGCCCGGAGCTGTTAATCCCGTATCGGGGTACGCGCTACCATCTCGCTGAGTGGCGCCGTGCAAATTCGAGGTAAGATTGTATCCGCTTTCACCCCGTCACTATACTGAACTGGTAAGACCTAGAAATAAGGAAGAATTATTCAACCTTCGTCACGCATCTGCTCGCAATGTAATCGAGCGAATTTTCGGTGTTCTCAAGCGTCGCTTTCGTATCCTACATCTAGGTCCAGAGTATAGCATGGAAGTGCAAGCCCGTATTCCCACTGCTCTCTGCGCCATTCACAACTTCATCCGTATGCACAACGCTGAGGAAGGCCCTATCTTAGGTCAAGATTCCTGTGACGATCTGGAGGATGCAAGAGGGTCGGGTGGTCCAAGTGAATCAGTGGTTGAGGTTGAGATCGAGGGCGCTGCCAATGCAAATCAGCTGCAAGAGGCACGTGCCTTCCGTGACTGGATTGCTGTGCATATGTGGGAGGATTACCAGGAGCTTGTCCGTTCGCGAGAGCTGGGATCGGCAGGTGGTAGCTATTCTTCTGCAGAAATTGATAGTGCTTGCAGCGACGCAAGTTTATAGTATCTCTATACTTACGCCATCGTGTACCTTCGTTTTTTTTTCTTTTCTTTGTACAATAAATCGTTTCTCTGCGTGCATATAGTGAAGCCGGAACGACGAATCAAATTGCATGGAGTGACGACAAAAAAAAAGCTAAGATACAACAGACTCGACTAGTTACATGTATGCACCGTGCTACTCGCTGTGAGACACTCCAACCCCAAACCTGAGTTGGTACAGCTCTGCATACGCCAATCGTTCCTCCTGGTCTGATGTCCTCACGTACACATCGGCAAAACCGATGTTTTCTGCGATCGACATCCGGATGTATGCACGGAGCTCCTTGGGGAAGCTGCGATCTTGTGAGTCGAGGACTTGGATAGCCTGGGCCCGCGTTATTGATGCTTTGTCGACCGCCGAGGTCATTGATGAGGATATTCTCGAAGTAAGGTAGTTGATCGAGCCTTGCAAACCTGCCACCATAGGGTCCGAGATGGTTGGAGGGGGTGTGGCCGGAGCTTTGCGAGAGCGTCGGGAACGTTGGGATGTTTTCGCATAATCCATTGCTGCAGTCATGTTCTTGTGCTTTTCGGAGACCGGGGTGAGAATATCACTTGTGTCAGCGAACGGGAAAGCGGACGTATCGTCTTCGAGCATCTCAGCGTGCGTACGTTTGCTGCGACTAGATGGGGGAATGCTGGATGGGGGGAGAGGTGCACCTTCCGTTGATAGCGGGTCGTCGATGGTAGACAGCAGGTCATCTGGAATCTCCCCCTCAGGGGTAGCTAGAATAAGTGCCGGGGCAGTCATGGCTTCAGCTTCTGGGAGGTCGGTGGTGGGTACATCTGCGCCAGTTAATCTATCTTCACCCCCCAAGCTACTACCACCGACTCCTGTACCACCAACTCCTGAACCACCCGGACTGAAGGCGTGGATCCCACGGGCGGCACCATTCGGTATTATCTGCTCGACAAGCGGGTAGAACTCCCAGCCGCTTGTCTTGAACTGCCGCATCAGCGGGTGATCCTAGATGACAAGATGTGGTCATGTAACTACGCACTGTGCTATAATATATTGCGTACCTTTGTGAAATCTTCGAAGACTTGTTCAGAGTCCTTTCCATGGACGTTAGCCCCTCGCTCGTTGTCCCAGTGGGCACCTGATCGCACTGCTCGATATTGCTCTATATCCCGGAATATTTTTCGAATCTGGGTGGATGTGAGGACTCGATGAAAGATGAAAGATCGTGATGTGACTCACGTAGCCAGTCCACTTGTTCTTGACTGCTGCAGAAGTCTTCGGTGGGCCATCCTTGAGAAGCGGGGCGATATGTTCGGCGGCAGCATGATAGGTAGATGACTTGAAATTGCCGTTATCGCCCGCCTCTGCGCGGTGATCGTACAAGAACTTGACAAGAGCTTTTACTTCTTCGTCACACCATTGTGCTTTTGGAGTAGGAGCCTTTGGAGGCATCGGGTGGATAAACGAGTCAAGAGTATGTTGTGATATGAGGGCCACTACCGAGGCGGCAGACACCCAGGCGAGCCTAAGTTGATCCAGGTCGAAACCATAATCCATCTCGCATGGGGCAAAGGTTGTTTCAAACTCAATTCAGACTCAGCTCGTGGCGTATTCTAGTGATAAATACACACAAACAACGAAGCTCCAAATTTCGGTGTACGAGTAGTTTCCGAACAGGCTCTTAAGGGCTGATGTCATGGTCATGTTTGACGGAATTCACGCAACAACTAAGTAGGATAATATCAAAAGACCTACGCCGTGCATATCAGAGAACTATATTACAGAGTACCAAGGCGTGCGAGACAAAGTGAGTTAGAAATCAAACTGAGCGGGCAAAGCCAACAGCGTCGCGACCAAGATCATACACCGTATAGTAGCGACGCAGGAAGACGTCACCTGCAACAAGGTTACATGGTGTCTCTATTCGCATAATCATTGCAACTTACCAATGATCCAAAGAGCACCATCGGGGAGGTTGATATCCAATCCAGTAAACGAAGAGATGCAGGTACCCTGAAGATTAAGGATATAGTCGCTGCTCTTCAGCGGGTATGGCTTTCCGTCGAGATGGAATACCAAATCAGGCAGCGACGGAACTGCAGAGCAGTCGACCTGGTACTGGCCGTTCCATGACCGGGTGGCACCAATTTGCGTGTTGAGCATTTCCGCAATATCGGTAGGGAGAGCAATCAATGACGTGCCTGAAACCTTGTTCAATAAAGGTTCAACGCATTGCAAATGTACATACCGGTATCAATCGCTGCGCCGGTATTGTCCAGCTCGAGTTCCTCGTCTCCAAAAGAGACCTTGTTGAGCTCAACTTCCCAGTAAGCTTTGCGGCGCACAGGTGCATATCTGATACGACCCCTGTAGGCAGACTCATCAACACCGCCAAAGATCGCCTCGCCGCCATCCTCTTCAGAAGAGCCTATGCGGAAGGAAAACACTGGCTCGTCAAGAAGACCTTGTTCAAGCATGTTGTAAAAAGGAGGAACGATGTGGTTGACCGAGATAGTGTCGTATCCCAGCCCCAAGATGCCGTCAAATCTAATAGCAGCTGAGGATAGATAGAATGGTGGACAAGGCGCGACCCACCTTCCAAAGGCAAATGCCAGACCAGGCTCCTTCGTTGCCTCAGCGAAATCCTGATGGAGGACAGTGAGGTCTCCAATAGTAAGTGTATCTTGAGAAACGAAGCCCTCCATCGACCCAGAGCCATACTGGATGGAAAATTCTGAACCGTTTGCCTTGTGTGTATTAGACGCCCTGGAGTTATACTTGGCGTGTAGGAAGCATGCAATTGAAGTGCACTTGACACTCGGTACCCAAAGGTTACTTGAACTACACGGCCAGTGTCAACGCGCGCGACGTTAGAGTAAAAATCGCATTACCCCGTGTCAAGGATGACCTTGAAGGTCTGGGGGGGCGACCCAAGCTCAATTTCAGTAAAGTACTGGGCATTCATGAAGTCTGTGGACCGAGAGGTGGAGCTGACGATGAAGCCCGTTTGACGATACGGACTTACTGTTAAGCGGGACGTTATGACCCCCATCGATAAGCTGTGCCTGCGTCCAGAAGAGATCGTCCTCGGTGGGTGGCCGTATGTTGCGACCGGCGCCGCCCGTGCCCATGAGAGGAAGTTGGTGAGGAGCTTGCACACCGTATTTCTCGGCGAGGTAGGCAGTTTCCAGAATGTGTCCCGGTGCAACGTGGGGCATCTTCTGGAGCTTGAACTTGTGTACGCCTGCAGAGGCGAAGGGGAGGAGGAGCAACGCTGCGAACGCGGAGAGCAACATGGTGGGCAGGGAGAAAGAATCGTTGGGCGACCCGTCCGTAGTTAAATGGTCCACGGTCAGCATTAAATGGGTAACCCCGGCAGGAATCCTGACCTCGATTGCCGTATTTGGACTGCGGTCAACCCGTCAGGTTCCCTTCCCAGAGCTTGCGCGTCCTGCCCGTCGTCGTCGTCATCGTGGATGGCGTCAAGCGATGGTTCGATGCGACATGCAGCATCCTTGCACGATGCACTACCACAACACTCGACTAATCAAGACATGCTGGCAAGTCTCCAAAACATCGAACGACTCATCCTCGCCCAGGCTGTCTACGAGTACGGTGCCGACGCGTGGCAGACTGTCTCCCAAGTCGTCTCGAAACACCCTTGCTTGACCCAGACATCCTCAAAGTTGTTCAGCCCACAAGTTAGCTTCGCTCACTCGTCGTTTATGGGTAGTACTCAGTGTTCTCGCTGTAATCTAGTTTTGTCAAGCAATATATACTCGCCTCATGGGCGAGGCTGCCCTTGAATGGTGAGGCTGATACGCCGTCGGTCAATCGTCGCCCCGCTCATCCAACCACACAATCATAGCTCAGACGCTAATAACGTCCCGCACGGTGAGACAGGCCATAGCTGTTTCTTCTGTTCCCTCTCACTGACTGGGCAGCAGCACCCCTTCACCTCAAACTTGCGCAGCGCCATTACTCTGCTCGCCTGTCGGAACTGCGGGACCTCATCATTGCAGAGGAGGCCAAATTCAAGTACGGAGGTACATCTTGATCCTTTGCCTAGACTTATTGTCTTCTGCAGACGTATCGTTGCGGAGATCAATGACATACGCAGTGGAAATTGGGATGAGAAAATTAGGAACAAGCTCGCCGGTGGGGTGTTGCGCTCAGAGGAAACCAGCTCCCCTCCACTCCAAAATGTTCAAGTAAGCCGATCACCTTCACTGAGGGTCCACTCCTTCATCACGTCTTATGCAGGAACTCCGATCTTCAGAGTCGCAGGGAGACGTTGACCTAGAGCCGTTAGCGCAACCCACTGATAGCCTTCCTGCTGTGGAGGAAGAAAAACTATCGCTTGAAGAACCGAGCGATACTCCGGGTGGCGTAGAAAACCAGACTTCGCACACGGCCGCTGATCAGATATTGGATGAAATCGTTGTTGACGCGCTCTCTGAACGCTCGGTATCGCAACCACCGCTTACCGATACGACAGAAGTTGAGCAGACAAGAGAAGAGGAGGAGTCGCGAGTGCTTTCCCACCCTGATATTACTTCTGCACGCACGGCAGAGGTAGCTGTTGTCAGTTCACAGGAGATCTCTACTCTCGAATCGCGAGAGGTTCTTCCCAATCCAGATACGGAAACCCCACGCGAAGGTTAGAACTCTCCTTGTCATATCAATCTACTTCTAACTTATACATGACCACCTCAGGTAAAAGGAAGGCGTCAGATGCCGGGAGTTTAGACGACAATAGTAGAGAAAAGAAAAGGCCCCGTGAAGAGTCAGCATCGATCGACTTCGAGGAACAGATTTCGGACTCGCAACCCATGGCAGGTGTCACTGCCTCTGTTGTGGGCTCGTCCAATCGAAGACGAGGGACAACAGGCAGTGAACATGGACAAACACAAATTCCACCCACACTACCCAACAAACGCTTCCAAACTGTGATTGGGATGCTTCACAGCCAGATATCCCAGCACCGCAATGGCAATATCTTCCATAACCCCATCAAAAGTTCAGAGGCTCCAGATTATCATGATATTATCAAGCGCCCCATGGACCTCAAGACCATCAAGGGAAGAGTCAAAGATGGTATCATCACTAATTCTTTGGACTTTCAAAGGGACGTGTATCTCATGTTTGCCAATGCAATGATGTACAACCGTCCCGGAAGCGATATTTACCAGATGGCGGAAGAGGTGGGTTTTCGTCTGTCAAGCCTTACTTCCACTCTAATACGGCTTTAAGATGATGTTAGAAAGTGAAGCACATATCAATACCTTCCGCCAAACAGAGGGATTTGTTCGAAGCGCTCATCGCTCTTGACCTTGTTACGTTTATTAAACTATGTTCATGTACATCTATACATAGGAGAACTTGTTGAATAATGCTATTACTACAAGATGTGCCAGGAGAATCAAAACCACGGGTGATAAATTTCTGTCATTCTCATGAGTTGCATAGGGTTCGTAGCAGTGGAGATCAAATTGGTGACAGTCTGCACAACAGGTGTCGATCCAGGGTTCGAGTTGTTTGCAAGTGCCTACCAGACTGAATAAGTAGACTGGCAAGCAATAAAATTAATCCTCACATGATCCCGCTCGACTTTACATGCCATGACTTCTGCACGCTTGACGACGCCTTCGATGTTAGTAGTAACGTTTGTCCTGAAAGAGAGGTCGAACGTCCAAGGTTGACCTCTACCATGCAGCCAAGTCATAACCTCATCTCGAGCAAAGAGACAGAGCTGCTGGTCCAAACCAAACTGCAAGTAATATATAAATGCCGCACACAGGGAGGTGAAGTGATGGACCCACATCAGGTTCCGTCAGACAGCGCGCGATAGCCAAAATACTTGTGGTAAGAAGACCCTCCGTCAATATGGGTCCCAGGAATCGTTGCATATTTGGAGTCAACCTGAAGGGCACTGCATCATTTGATGCAAAGACGGGTGCCTGGCTTGCCACCCCTGTGCATATATTAGCAACCTCTCCAGTGCTGGTGGTCTTACATACCAGGAAGTAGCTCGCTCATGGCAATAAGTCCCGTGGACCGTGATATATGGAACCGAGACGGTGATCTGCTTGTAAGACAGAACACGTAGGTCATGAAGCTCGTAGCAGCCACTTGCGAAGCGAACTGCTTGCGCATCCTCCACAGGTCTGAAGGGCCCTCCATAACACGAGTCATATACTAAAAGAACGTGAATGCAGGCTCAAGCAGCTTCGCAGCGAACTAGTATACCTTGGTAAGGACGTCGTCTGGTACGAGTTTGGCAACGACCTCGTCCATAATGTCTTTCCTTAACGTAAAGTATTCGGTTTTGCTGGGCTGGGCCAACATTATGCATATATTTAAGACACCTAAGGAGAAACACGTACTGTTCTACCCATTGACTGCTTGAATTCCAGAAGAACACGCTTCACCTTTTCGCCGGAAACAAGAATAGGATCTTCACGTGTTATGCCGTGTTCCTCGCAGTGTCGATCGTATATGTCACCAAGAGTGACGTATGATGAATCATTTTGGAGTAAGCGAAGGCTCGGGCTGCAAGAGACCGCAGCAGGGATGTGGAAGTTAAGATTACGCTTGCGTGCTTCCTTTTTTCTGGAAAGCGCTCTACATAGTATGGAATGTTGAAAGATTTCAGTTGGACTGGTGGAAGACGTAACGTACCCGTTGAACATGCGGAATACCTGCATGACTCGTTCTTCGCGGCGGCAGTGGCGACCAGAGGGAAGTTGCACCGAGAATGAAGTTTTGGAGTGGTCGCTGCCGTGGACAGTGAACCGCTTCCAGCAGTACCCATGCGATCTACAGTTCTCGAACTTGGGGCCGAACCTCTGAATATGAACGAAGTTCTGGTTGCTGTCCTTGTCCTGGAGGAATGTCAAGACATGACGATAACCACGGTTGGTTGCCGGTCTTACCTCGGTGTATTGGCCAGGAACTTCGATGTCATCGAATTTGCTGTACTGAAACTCCGTTAAATAGTGACTCAGTAAGTCTAGAGATTGGAAACGAGGTCTTGAGTCAAGGTGTTTCTCCTGACGATCGCGCCACCGTTGCAGTCGACGAATGTACTCGTAGTGAGTGGGCTTGCTCTTCAAGAAATCATCCTCGTACTCCTTCTGTATCAGAAAAATCGATGAGGCTACTGTATACAATTAGACAAGAATAAAAGTCGAACCCTCATTGCGCCAGCAAGGTTAGTGGCCATTTTAGTGATGTTGCTAATAGTGTGGGACGCCAGCTGCCCATCGTCCTCGGTGACGTTTGTTCGTACTACGTAGTTCTGGGGGGGCATAAGTTATAATACCAGGACATCTTCTGATCCGCGGCATACCTGGATTGCGTCTTGCAATAGCATACAGATGAGGCGATAGATTTCCTCCTCAGAGGTAGCCTTGAAGCGTTGGAGTATCTGGTCAACCATCGTTTCCATGGTCAATATCAGAAGAGGAAATGCCGTTTTCAATATCTGAACAACTTCATCAACATATTCCCAGGCGTGACGAACGGCATAAATAGGTTGCGCTTCGGTCGGGGTATGCAAAGCCATTTGGGACGCGGGTGGGTTTGCGCTAGTGGCGTCTCCCTGAGAAGAGGCATGGGAAGACTGCTGGCTCCCACTGGCATCTGCCACGCTGGCGTCTCGTTTCGTGATTTCGCTACCAAATTCACCATTTGCATCTTGCATAACCTGGTCTCCGTCTCCGCGCTTCGCACCGTTGACAGTCACATTATGGTTGGCATTGAAGGCGCGAGCTGCTGCTGCCGCAGCTTGCTTCTTTACAAAGACCATGTCCTCTTTGGTGGTTCGCAGAGGGAAGAACAAAGCCTATGGAAGCGTTAGACTGATGTTGCAAATCGACGAGTGTACGGACCTGAGGGAACAACTTAGCGAGGTTCAACAAAATGTACCGGGCTTGTTTTGCTTCCCGTTGGTTGATGGAGAGACAGAGTTGTGGAATTAGCGATATCCAGTACCAAAAGGCTGCTTCGCCCTTATAGGTGTCGAATGCACGGGAGATGGTGAAATTTGTGTCGTCAACGCTGAGAAGCCAAAGTACCCGTGTCAGTAGGGGCCGGCTTTTCCTATTCTTGTACTGTCCGGCTGCTTGGAGGTAGCAGCTGACGGCGTTGGCAGCGTGCGACATCTCGGTAGGGTGCTCCTTAAACATGCGATCATTGTACCGGCCCCACTCTGCCCAAGCCTTAGCCTGCATCATGTCCATCTGCACCGCTTGCGCGAACGCATGATTAGCGTCTTCGTATCGACCAGCCCTCGCGTGAAACATTCCCTTCAGCGTAAAGAATTCGGCCTTTTGAGGGCTCGAGAAGTACATCAGGTTAGTGTTATTGATAACTTCCAAGCCAGCAGTTAGATCGGTGGGTTTCTGGTAGTGGCAGCGGGCCTGCTCTCGGAGCTTGAGGAAGGCCTCCGAAATTTCAATGTTCGGAAGGGTATATATCTTGTTGAGGGAGCTAAAGCAGACGTCAAGTAAGTCATGCTTTCTGGCAACATGAGCAAAGCGGTTGATAATCCACGCCGTTTCGTGGTAGCCGCGATAACCGGCAGTGTTGAAGTTCGTGGAGGATGAGTTACTGGCCTGGTTGTTGTTGGAAATTAAAGGAATATAGACCTTATTGATGGCGTTAAAGACATTCTGGCGCCATGCGACGAGGTCACTCCAGATACTGATGTCGTCTTGCAAGTTCGGAAGTCGCTCTCTCCAGGCTTGAAGAACCATCTTAAGGTCCGAGGACTTTTTCTCTAGATTCTGCGCGTTGGTCGTTGATAGAGAACCGAAAATCTGAACTGCTTCTTGCAATTCGACAAATTGCTGGAAGTGCTGAAGCAAAGGAACATGGGCTACAGAGAGGTGAGGAGGTAAGCCCACCCATTTACGAAGCGATAATTGCATAGCGTCTTCAAGTATTTTTGTAAACTCTGTGTTTTTGTCCAGAGCGCCGGGTAGCTTCAGAAGAGCGATGAATGCCTCGAAAACGCGCCTACGAGGAGTAGCGACGTCAGGAAGTTGATTGATCTGATCTTCCAAAGTCTCTCTCTGTTCCGTCCAGTCTTTGATCCTCCAGGCACTCTCAAGCATAAGCTCGACATTGCCTTCGCTTTTTGCCAGTTCGTAAAGAGTGTCCCATTGCTGTAGTTTCTCCGCAGCGAGCATCCAATGATCTTCCCATAAACAATATTCCGTCTCGGAGAAGGCAATGGTTCCATGTTTGGCTTTCGTCTGCGCTATTTCATATGTATGGGAGGCTTGTTCCCACATGCCATTCTGCTCGAAAGCAATGCCAACGTTGGTTTCGAGGTGCAGGCACCGGCGTCGCCACAGCCCATAGAACATGTCTTCTTCACTCAGCTCCGCATAGACCTCCGCTAAAGAGTCATATACACTGTCACGTATGCTCGAGTCATCGTCACGTAGGTGATCAACGGACTGTTCCAGAAGTTCAAGACTGACGTGCCATGCACCGTAGGTTTTCGCGAGATATTTAACCAGATGAGGGGGCAACGTCATGGGCGGATTGCAGGCGCGCACACCGCTAAGCAGCGTCTGGATGACGTTGGGGCGCAGCTCTGCTTGTTTCAGATGGTAGTCCTTACTGAGCAGATTGATTGTGTGGAGTGTCATGTCGGCTTGTTCTTTCCGCGAGAGTGTCTTCCATGCAGCAGAGAATACGGAGACCCAGGCATCATGTGCGGAGTGGGGATCCAGGAAAGTGAGACGCTGCATAGGGCGCACGATGGATGCAGCCTTCTGTCGGGCACTAAGATAGCCGGCTAGGGGGTCAAATGGGAGTGTGCGTTCTGGGACAAGGAAGGCCTCGGCATCGACCGAACCAAGAAGAAGGTGTAAGGCAAGGAAGATCCAGTTGCAGTCGGCGAGCGGTTCCCAACTCTGAACTCCCAAGATATACGCGAGACGTGCTGGTGGCGAACGCGGGATACTCGCGTCCAGCAGATCCATAAATCGCTCCCTTAAAGAAGTGTCCTTTGCACGGCAACCGAGAAGGAAGCATTGCTCCAGGCGCGAAGTAAGGTCGCTCCTTCTCAGCGAAGGCTCTGTGTATATGTCATACACAAGATCAAGGTAATCGTGGAACAACTGCTCTCCGCGGGATTCAAAGCCAGCCATCTTCTGAAGGATGTTCAACTTGTCCTTCATAGTTGGATAGGTGTTATTTTTACCAAGGACCCATTCGCGCATGACATCGAGCAGGTAACGGCATAATGAAACGCTTTTCGACTTTTCGGTGAGAGCTGTGAACGCTCCGAGGAATGCTTTGCGGTGTTCCCCTAGATATGGAACGGTAGCTTTGCAAATGTCAATGATAGATGTGATGAGTCGGACAACATTGTCGAATCCGTTGGCATTGGGCCCCGAGTTCACGTGATCTTTGGCCAGCCTACTGAGCAGTCGCAACAAGGAAGCCGAAAACGGCTGGACGCGATCTGCGGCGATCTGCACGACAGAATGCAACATCAAAAGAATGCCACGGATTGCGCTAGTATTTGAGAGACCATCCTCGATGGCAGTGTATACAAAGTTGTGGAAATCCATCATTTCCCCTTGCTTCTCGTCTCTGTCGGGCAGGGGGAAGAGGCGTAGAAGGCGGTCGAATATGGGATGCAGTGTGTCATGTAGTTCTGACTCGTCAGTCATCAAACCCTTGCGCACTAGAGACTGAAGAACGGTTGCATTGGCAGTGTACCAGGCATCATCTTGGTCGCCAGTCACCACCTGCAGCACTTTAGCCGTACTAAGAGCCTGATTGAGATGTGATTCCGAGTCCAATTCAAGCTATACATCCGATCAGTAAGTCAGGACAATTAACTTGCACGTAACGTACCTGTTCAAGCGTACGGGAGAAGTAGTTTAGTTTCACAGTTACGTCACTCCAACCTGTGGGTGCCACCATCTGTCGCAGCAGCACCAGTGCACGGGAAACCAAAGAGTTTTTGGACTGCGGATCTAGCGGCGCCGTCGCTAAGCGAACCAAGAAACTGACGATGGTCTCCCGGAAAGCAAGAGGGGTTGACCACGCTGGGAGGCGAGACGTGATAGGCTGCGAATCCGAGTCCATAGAATTCTGTTCCCAGTCAAATATGACCTGAGAGATGTCAACAGACAAAATCCGCGATTCGGTCGAAGCCGTCCCGGAAAGACCAAGCTTCGTCAAAGAGTTGACCATGTGAGGGATGAAAAGCGCGCGGACAGGATAAAATAAGTGAGGTTGCCGGACCAGGAGCTGGTAGATCATGATAATCTGTTGGAATCCGTTGCCTTCTTCTGCTAAAAGCCGACGCGTGGTCTTTGCCCACTGTGGATACCCCACGTCATTGGCACCAGATTTTGGAAGGGCCGGGGCGAGGATATCTAGTGCTTGTTTAATGAGCAGCTTGCCTTCCGTATGGGGAGGACGAAGAAGTCCGGTCCAAGCACGTAAAATGAATTTCTGTGGAGTGTCGAACGCCTCGAAGAAGCGGGCTGCGAGTAGATATGCGGTCTGCTTGACCACGGCGTCATCGGAAGTGATGTAGTGCCACGCGCAACGTATAATATCCCTCCTGACGTCTTCCAGGAGTTCCGGAAAGCGATGTACAAGCACAGTGGTCAGATGCAAGAGTTCAATTTTGAACATGTCGTCAGCACTTGCAAAAGTTGTGTCGTCTATCATCGGTTGCCAGATAGTTCGATGGACAGCCGATATGAATTCCGAATCAAGTAGACCATCCTTGCTGAAATTGTTAGCCTGAACGATTATCGTAGGCGTCACTATAAAGCGAAGGAAGTATGTCTTGGTTGCCCATGACGCAGAGGAGTCTTCAAACCATATGAGGAAACGAGCCAAGACGTCTCGGCGATACAATAGGTCCATATTGAGAGCGACATGGTCATAGAGGAATTGCGTGAGGCGCGTTAGGTCCATGGCGAGATTGCGAGTGTAAACGTCCACAACTTCAAAGAGGAGGTCTATTCGCGATGTCCGCTGCAATGTCTTCTTGAAAATTGAGAGGAGGAGGGCGTGTCGGTTGATAACGTCGGATGACATAGTGTCGACCTGTGCAAGCTCCAGGCGTTCAGAACGCCATATCTCAATCAGGACATCGACCACATGAAGGTTTTCCGATGTCCAGTTTGGCTGAATGTCAACAATTTCGTCAAACAGGGAAAGGCCAGGGATGAGTAAACTCTTGTTGTTACTCTTCAGGCAGAGTTCGACAAGAGATTGTGTCCGCGAGGCAAGCTCACGTTCCAAATTAGGTGCCAGCCGAGCACGCAAAATACTCCTCAGAGTCCTCAAGTGGCGCGGGAAGTGCAGGTGTCTCAAGAACAAATCAAGGGCCTCTCCCGGATAACGGTCAAGATATTTTCCTAATGGCTCTGAGAAAGGACTCCGGTCGGAAAAGTGCATCTGAGCCTCTGTCTGGACAATAGCGTTGACAAGACTTTCAAGGAAGATATTGGCAGCGGAAGGCAAAAGATGGAAGATGTTCGCAAGCTGAACTAGCTTGGTGATACCCTCGCTCTCCGGCAGAGGGAGACGAGACGAAGCGTGTAGCATCTGTGGGTCGGCGACGATGCGGAAATGGTCTAACAGTTTGTGGCCAATTTCCACTTTAAAGTAGTTGATAAGCAACTCCAAGAGGCGTGCGAGGCCCTCAAGCCCCGAGACGGAAAGGCGCTTCGGGTCTGCCAAGTTCATTAACACAGGACGCAAACCGGTTTGCAGGAGTTCTTTAGGAAGGCGACTTTGATGAGCCAGTACCATACGCAACCCTTCGTGTGCCACTTCCTTCACTTCTTGCGATGGCGAGTATAGAGACTTGAAGTATACACCAGTTACCCTACAGGAAGCCCGTCCGTAAAGAAATGCTTGCACGTTACATATCACATACCTCTGCCTCGTTGGGATTTGCTTTGAGAAGAAATCGGTCATAGGCATAGATGCGGTGAGCAGTTTGATACAAGCGATGCGAAGTTTAACTATTTCCAAAGCATTTTGGCGAGGGTTACCGCGACCCAAATTCAAATCGTCGGCATCTGCCAATGCCAACGTCTCGTGCAATAGGCGGAGAAGTTCGTCGTTTAGTTCCGGTAGTGGCGGATTGAGGCTTATACAATACCTAACAGCGTCTATCATGCCAATTTGAATAGGGAAAGACAATGCTCGGAGAGGTTTCGTGTAGATAGCTGTTAGCATGCGATCGCGGTGAGATAGAAGTAGCTCGTGAGCTGATTTGCCTGTGAGCTCTACCAGCAACTCGATGCATGCTTGAACTGCCTGGCGAACAACAGGGTTAGGACTCGAAAGTTCCGCAAACAAGATCCCGATGAGGTGCAAAAGTTTCGGGCGCGATGTGACAGGGGCATCTCCGAGGGGACCCACGTCCGCGTTGCTAACCCGCAGAACCTGTTTAAGTACGTCCATCACCTCACCAACGTCACGATGAAGGTCGTGGGGAAGATCCTTTAGTACGTGCAGAAGTGTACGAATGAAGTCAACCTCGCGATCGCTAACCCACTTTACGCGCAAGTCTGAGATGCCTGTCAAAATTCGAATGCCGTTACAGCCAGCACTCTTGTGTACCCATGAGTCCTCTAGGCACAAAGCGCTGAATCGGTTGGCCAACTGATGCAGCGTTGGAACGACATCTTGTGGATTGACCGCGTGCTCCTTGATCATGGCAACTAGGTCCTGCATAACAAGGGTGAAGATTTCCTGGCCACGTCTTGCTTCCTCCAAACTCTCGCGAGCAAGAACACGGGGTATCGCATCAAGGTAAGAAGAAAGTAAGGGGGTAGGGTAACGTTTCAAGCCCGCCTCCTTGGTAGCGTTCTTTCTGATCTCCATGGCGAAGATAACCTTGGAGAGTTCCCGCGTGAACTTCTGCGCGTCTTCCGAGTATTCGGGAATGTGAACGGCATCGAGTATTGCCTCGAAACATCTCACAAATATAGCTGCTTGAGCTTCTGTGTAATTATGCTGCTCATTGCAATCAGCGAGTATAAGAACGCTGCGGTAGAAGACAACCAACCTCGTGCAGCAACGAATTAATGCATGTCTCGAGAAATGTGTAGGCATAACCGCAGTATGGATTGGGTGGTGTAGTTTTCACCAACGTCCGAGCTGCGAAGTCGGACATGGGGCCTAGCTCGATAGGCTCACTCGTTCCCCCAAAGGACAGAAGGATTGAAGCCGGCCGAGCAACGGCATTGTGTTCCAGTAATGGTTCCTTGCTTAACAGACGCCGATTCCGGCCTCCAAGCTTGCCAAGTACACGAATTGTCGTGTGCGCGTGGTGATGGTTTGCAGGCAAAGGTTTTAAGTGACTATGGAGAGCCTCCATGAGTTCTCGTAAAACGGTGTTCAGAGTAGGATCGAGGAAATCTGGGGTGAGGTTGTCAATACATAACTCGAGGGTCCGAAGACCTTGTGACGCCAACTCTGGTGATCCACGTAGCGCAAGCGCAAGCGGATGCATGAGATATGACAAGTGCGGAAGAAGATGTGTGAGGCGTAGAGGGACGGTGAGACATAGTTCGACGATCATTTCTCTGCTGAACCCATCCGAAGCAAATAGCTGCCGATTAAGACTTTCCAGCATCTCTGGTAAAAGAGGCAGAACCTCCTTGTACAGTAGCTCAAATCTTCCCCCTCCACCCCCAATGGCGCGGAACAACCCCCTAAGGAGATGATAATAGTTTGTCGGTTTGGTAGCCTTGGCTGCCAAAGGAAAGCAGTCCATAATCAACTTTGCGAGATGGGACGCTAATAAAGGCTCGTTGAGGCCTGGGAACGCCGTCACGGCACTAAATGCCATCTTGAAAAGCCTGATCGAGACTACAGCTGTCGGGTCATCGTACTCGCCTAATTGAGGGAGTCGGTCAATCAAGAAGCGCAAAACGATGGCTACGAGCGTCGGGGAGACTGCCTCTCGACTGAACAGGGTCTGGCAGATATGGAGGAGTGTCGGTCGCTTCACCGATGCTTGGACGAATGTCTCAATTTTATGGGTCCAAACTTCTTGGAAAACGTGCAGATTCACTTCAAGAAGGACCGCACTGAACCAATCCATGATCTCTGTTGCTTCCCTGGGTTCCGCATCGATAAGGACCATACACTTGATACAACTGGTGAAAAGGCGGAAGATCAAAGTCCCATCAGGGATAGGCCCATCGCATTTCTTCAGTCCAGCGAGGCATACGCGAAAACCGTGCAAGAGGGTACGAAACAAGTAGCGGGACTCTATGAGACGGTCAGAGTTGGTCACTCGACAGGCACCAGATATAACCTACCTTGTATGACCTCCTCTGGCTTCTCTACAGCATATGCCGCGCCAGCAACTGGACGTGCTCTCTCTATCAACAGTGGCAACGTTTGTGACTCTTCACCACGTTTCGCGTTCTCAACGCACTCAATGGTCGTTTCTAAGATGTTCGTCATAGCCTCCACTCTATCCACGCAAGTTTCAAACATGGCGCCTAGAATAGATGCAGCAGCTTGGGGAGTAGCCTTGGCTGTAATGTTTTCGATAAGACCGAACATCATCTTGGAAAATAGGGTGTGGAGATTGTGGCCGAGGTACGGGTTATGAAGGAGAGTCGAATAAAGCTTTGCAACTTTTGCTAGCTGTTCCGCTGAGAGCTCCCCCCGAAGATGATGAACAAGGTCAGCAAGGGAAGCATAAGCCGCAGGACTACAGTAGCCATATCAGGTCATTCGTTGACGTAGATAACATGGAACCAACCGAATTGTCTCCCGACTACCAATGCCCGTGCCAAGCAAAACCTGCTCGTCAAATAGTTTATCTATATGCGGTAGCAAAGCCTTGCGATGTGGAGTGCCAATCAGATGGCGTAGAACGACCATAAGGTCCTATAGATCGTTGATAAGAGATGCTTGCAAGAAGTGGTGCAACGAACCTTCCGAGCTTGGATGCTATTAGCGGGCAAATCTTGTAAGAGTCGAAGGGCAGACAGAATAAGTCGTTCGCCAAACGAATCAAATTGTTCCCCGAAACCACGGATGACATAGGCGACATATGATACCATCTAGGACAAATTCAGATATGACCGTGGAGACACCGCACCGGCACTGGCCTTAATTTGCGCATTAACGAAATCCGCATATGCAGAAGGATTCTTGATAGTTGGAGCCATTCCAGTCCAGTAGGATCCCATCGCTTCATAGTCCTCGCGCGCCTTCCGCTGGGCGGGGGATTCAAGAGCAAGTACTTCAAAATTGAGTCCAAGCGTCGTCTGGATCAGTGTGACAACCATAGGACGGTGGCTTTGGGAGAACGTTACAACGACCATACCCATCTCCGCCAATACCTTGAAACTACGTATGCTCGGCATCACAACATTTGGGTCAAGAACGGGTGAATCCTGAGACAGAGTCTCCTCGACTAGGCCCTTGATATTCCTAAAAACATCCTGGAGAATCGACATGAATTCGGCAACGAGCTCCTCGGTCAAAGCTCTGAAAGACCGGAGTAAATCAATGATAATCTTGCAAGAAGTAACGCCGTTTTCTTCATTGTCATGGCGGAGGATGTGCAGCATTCCACTCAATAGTGGGAGAGCCTGCGGTCGAATAACGTCGCTATAGGGTACGCGGTGAAGTACTTCCAACAGAACACGACGGAATTGAAACTCCAAGGTGTCCTTGTGGAAGGACGCACCCCCGGAACGAAGGATTTCGAGTAGTACAGGTATCATCTGAGGGAGCACGCGCGCGGAGTCCGCATCTCGGACAGTATCGATCATTTCTCTAAGTTCACATGCTACTGTGTGCTTCGTCTTGAGGTCTACCGCGAATTCCATGTCAAGACAGGATAACTTGATAGTCAACAAGGCACACCAATTCCGGGATCCACGATACGGGCTGCACGTATCTCCAAGTCTGCAGCCGTTCCAAGCTGCGGTATGTTGTCCATTGCTGTGCGCTGGTGTGAGTGTAACACTCTGCAAGAGCAGGTGCTTGAGATGTCTTATACCTAAAGCGAGTCCAGAAACCCTGAAAGTCTATTTGGTGTCAAGTTTGGTCGTGGTATCACGTGAATGTCACGTGATATCTCACCCCCTGTACAGGGGTGATCGAAATGGTTACCCATGTTCAAACTCATCACTAATTTCTGATGGTTGATACAGTTGATTATCTCATAATGCATATGGAGTAGCACCATGTCACGCACTGCGTGTGACAGTGATTACAAATATGTGACACTAATCAAATCTGAGACAGCGGACGCTCGATACACGCTGTCTTTGCCCAGAAAGAATCCAACGTTGACTGCTTCGCACTTTTCATCTCCATGCGCCTGAGGAAGCCACGGAAACGACGCAGTTCGTGTGGTAAGGCAAGTCCGTTGTCTGAGTAGCCAAACTGCCAGCATGCTGCCTCAAGTTTCTCGCACATCTGGCTGGCATCGGAAAAACTGATGCCTGCAGATGTGCCACTTTCCTCCTCCTCACTATCATCCACATCGATAACTTCTCCATTATTTTCCATGGTGAGTTGCTTGACATGTGCAACAATCTCGTCATCCCCACTGATGACCTTGTCAGCTTCTGCTTGGATGTCGTGCTCCTCCTCCAGTTCCACAAGCTCATCCATGGACGGAATACTCCCCTTAATTCCCCTCAACCTGAAGAGTTCTGTGACAACCATTTGAAGATCTTTCTCGACTGCAATAATTTGAGGTGCTGGTTGCTTGTCACTTTGGCCTTGGATGTGGATTTTCAAGTAGTGTTGCCACAACTCTGACTAATAGTTGACTCAAGTTGAAGTCGATTACGCGGCTTAGTCATACTTTCCCAAGTCGGGTCGATGAAATGATCTCGCGACTCGACCAGCTCGGTTAGTCGCGACTTCCGACTCCAAGTCGACCAACCGGTCGTCACCCAATCGGAAAATTTTGTAGCCCGGCTGTTAAACTATGTTTAGGTGATAGTCTAGTGTTGCATTGCAAGCCTTGCAACTCGCAAAAGGAAGTTCACTTCGAATTCAATTTCTACACCAGTTGCTACAGGTGCCTACAGCATACTGAAGTGTTTTCTAATTACCATCACCTATACCAGGCATTTTCTTGTTCCGGGAACTTGTGTGGTCTGACGGACGGCATCTAGAAGCGAGCAAAGCAGGATGATGATTGCAAAATACGAAGGGAAAATAGCTAAAGTACTCGGAACGAGATGGCAGCACACAGCAACATTCGTGAGCTCAGTACAACTTGACCGGCCCCGATCCTACATGGTCGCCCTCCACCAATGCCATCGTATCGAGAATAGCGCTCATCGCTTCGTTACCATTCGCCTGTGACATCACGAAGGCACCAAGAGCATCTTCCCTATCCCGGTCTCGAACCATCTCATTTTCCATCATGCCCCAGTGTCGAGTGAAATGAAATCTGTCTTGTTTGAGTGAAAACTTGAGCAGCTGTAAGGCTTCCATCAACATGGGACTAATGCGGTTTCGTTTCTTGGTGTCGGTTTCTGCGCTCGACGAGAATATACGCTCACACGGGACAGAAGATGGTTGAACCGGAAGATAGTCCATGGCGATGCGATATATCATGGGGAACCTCGCGCGCTCTAGCTATATAGGAAGTCAGCTCTACACCCTGTGGACGGCGTGTCGAGGTCTTCTCTTACCTCCCAGAATGCGAGCACATCGGCATCCGCTTGGCTAGTGGTTGCAATGTAGGAACCAAACTCTTCTTCGATGGATAGCTGCCCTTGTTCCTGAGCCGTGGGCGTGATTTCCATTGTATCTAAACCGTAGAGTGAGGCTAGCCCCATGTACGCTGGTCGCATGGTGGGAGGAGTTGGCTGAGCACTGTCGCCGGCATACTTCGTGCGGTATTCTTGCATCTGCCAAGAGATAACGATCGGCATACACTATAAATTTGCCAAGGTGGGTGGGTACTTACTAGTTCCAGGATGCTGGCTTTGACGGAAGAAATCTCATTGCACCACTTGCGCTCCACCCACGAGAAACGTATAGAAGGGTGTGCGACTTTGCACAATGTTAGCATTTGGATGTTCGAATACTCAAGGTGACTACACTCACACATCGCGAATACGTACGCCTTGTTTGCACGCATCTGTTCATGATATCGTTCCCCGTGAGCTAACCCTTCTTTGAGGAGTGGGCCGAATTGAGGGTTCACGGATGACATGCTCATTCTCTTCCACTGTTCGAGGAAGGTTTCATAAGCGGGCAGGGCTCCACCGAGCAAGGGGATGCGCTCTGAAGTCATTGTATGGTGGGCGGCGGCAGGGGCCTGCAAACAAGCGTTAGCATCAGCTGTGCGCACCGAAAACTCGGATACTCACTTGCAGGGCAAACTCGAGGTCTTGTAAAACTTCCCAGTGCATCAGTTCCAGCTTCTCCGGTACCAAATTTATGTTCCGTGGCATTCTGAGCCAAAGGTCAATTGCCTGCAGCAAAGCATTTAGATGTCAATACACTGTGATGATGATCGCAAACCTGGTCTAATGCTCAAAGGCGATTGATCATGTAGTAGGTTGAGTCCCAACGAGTCGCGACGTCATGTAGTAGCTGGACAACGGGGAGAGGGAATGGGACACCACCTTTCATGAACGATTGATTGGCGTTCCCGGATTCAATGGTCTGTTGGAAATTACGCCGACGCTGACCTGAACTGCGGACGCATCGAACGGTCTCCCATCCACGCCGGATAGGGTCCTCTTGGACCACCGTAATGTACTCCTTTTTGTGCAAAACCCTCGGTGGATTGCCCCAGGTCCTCGGAAGGCCAGAAAAATCTGCAGACTTGTAGCCGTTGATAAGGTGTTGTACGCAAATGTTGATGATATGAGGAAAGCAGTGGATGCGACGGGCAACGGGATCTAAGTCAAACTCGCGCTCTTCCTGTAAAATTTGCGCGAACACCGCCATGGCAGTATCATTATTGGCGGCATTGTCCATGGTGAAATGACCAATCTACTCCAAGGTTAGTAAGAGTATGCTGAACGAGTCAAAAAGAAACCTTATCCACTGGAATTTCAGCACGATCGATGAGGTGAAGTATGGTCTTTGCAAGTTCCTCGCCCGTGTGCGAAGTAGGGAGATAGTGAAAAGCAATCAATGCAGCCTTCATGGCGAGCTGACCAGAACGCGGTGCATTTCCCGACTCATGTCCGATCCAGTGTGCCGTCATTGCAAAGTAGGAGTCGAGCTTTTCAGCAGACCACACGTCTGCAGTAAAGGAAATCGCTCCGACAGCTCTCTGCGTGGTAAATGCTCAATAACACCGCAACAAGTAGTGATTCACACACCTTCAACTCCACTCTGAGCTGCATAAAACGTTCTCGCCAGCGCTGGAGGATGAGTTCACGAGTCTTAGTACGATGAGGAATATCAGTATCCCGCAAATCGCGACGAAGGTAAAGGATCAGCTGGCGAAATTGTGGACATTCCATTAAATAGATCGCCTGATCCACAAATAACATCACGTCAGTAAAGTACTGAATGGATTAAAGACACTTTACCTGGTTGTCAGAAATGATGAAATCGACCAAAAGCTCGCGCAGGCCCTGAATGGAGAACTCGGGCAGACCGACGCTAGGGTCCCCTTTCGGTAGCTTTCCACCAGGAACTCTATCGTCCACGCCGGGTGGAGGTGGAGGTGGAGGTGGTAGACGACTTATTTCTGCACCGGGGCGATTAAGTTCTGCTCGAAGGGCGTTGTAAGTATATCCTCTCTCGAAAGCGGCCTCGAGGAAACGAGACTGCACAGGCCAATTGTTTTCTTCAATCTTCTCCAGATACGGCAGCGGATGCTGGGAGTCGAGATGGCTGCGTCGCATTGTAGTCGAAGACCCCAGAGAATACGGTAAACTATGTTGTCCTATGTCAGCGTCACAAACACAAAGCAGAAAAAAAAGGCCTTACTTGCAAATGTTACAGTAGTATTGAGTTTCTTCCTTCCGAAAAAAGTAGCAAGTGTCGTGAGCAACATTCCGTCTTGACTGGCCCCGACTTGAGTCTATGGTAGAAAAGGGGTCAGAGGCAGCTGTGCGGTGTCACGCACCAAAGGTGTTTGGCGACGTGAGCATGGACCCAAAAGCTGAATGATGAAGAATGGAGAAGCCTAGCCCTAATGCACAGAATGACTGGAGTGTCTAGCAGTCATCCGTCGCACAAGAACCACCCTTAACGTTAGGGAAGAAACCGCTCAAGCGCCGAATAAAAGTTTTCGAGCGCCAGTTTACGGCATTCCGATTTTTCGAATATCTCAGCCATTTCTAAAGATATCGACATCATTCCCACGCTCACAGAAAGCTCTCGACCACGCCATCCTGCCTACCAAATTTGGTGACAATCCTCGCCCTCCACGATTTTCTGCATCATTTCTGCCAACAAACGCCCATTTCGCCACTTTTTATTGTAATGGCCACCTCTTCGACGATCTCTTCACTCATCCCCTTTGCTAGGGAGAATAACTACGAGTACTTGCCAGGAATCCCCACTAGCATTCGCCCTGAAGCCTCCTGGTTCATCCCTCCCTTGTCCATGACCTCCCATCCTATCGCTTTGGGACAGCGAGTTCTTCTTGTTAGTCTGACATCGAGGAGGACTTTCTTTGGTCGTCTCAGGTCTGTTATCAGGCTTGAAAAATCATATGTGGTTGTTTCAGTTTCTCCAGTCGAAGAAGCATATGGATCCTTCATCCCTGTGCCCTGCAACGTCTACCTCTCAATCCCATCCTTCATTCTTCCAAAATTGCGACAGGTTCAATACCAATTACTGTCATCCAGTCTATCTGATCGCATTCATGATGAATTTGAGACACTTCTCCCTGCTCTTATGGGAGAAGATGGCCCTTCCTCCTCCTCAAACCCTCCAGAACACTAGCTGCGGCTAATGCAGGTCGCTTTACAGAGAGGAGGAAAGGGGGAAAGTTGCGAAATCCTATGCCCTGACTACCCTGGAGACCCCCAAAATTGGCCCCTGGCAGAAACCCCCACCATTCTTCGTTTGGACGCGCAGCAAGTTACCATAATGCATCTAGATCTCAGATCTAGGAGTCACTATGACTCATTTGCAGTCATATCCCTTAATCAGCAGTGACCAGTGCACTTACTCATTCCCCTTTTCGCATTATTCATCCATTCCTTGATGACTCGTTCTGTTTTCAAATTGATTAGTGATAATCTTCGTCATGCTTACTGGTTTTACTTACCAATTGCTTACTGTCCTTACTCATCCTTACAAAGCTTTACCAATCCTTTACCAATCCCCTTACCAGTCGCTTACAGATCACTTACAAAGTGTTGCTCCATATTTACTGCAGGCTACGCTACCTTTTTGTATATAAAGTACCAATACGTCGACAGCAATCAAGCAGCTACCAAGTCCCCTGCATAGGAAGCAGTCCCCTGTGTAAAGACTTACCTGCTCACTCATCATCATCATCATTAGGCTCATTCATTGTCGCTTTTAAGCCCCTCATCATCATCTCTATTCCTGCAGTATTTGAGGCTCCATTAAGGGTCTACTTACTGTTATCTTCATCATCTTACATCACTTCTAGGCTCAGAGCAGCCTATTCTCTTCGCATTTTCAGTCTTCCCCTGCTCCCCCTTCATCAGGAGCACCTATACCCTCTGCCCTAGCCCCCTCTAGGTGCACGGAACCCCTCCCCCATTTTATTTTAACAGATCCCTCGAGCCAAAGCCCGCGTAGGAAAACCACCAACTCGGCAATTGTCTTTGTGTTGGGTTTTTTTTGGTGTTTTTGCCATTGATCCACACGTCGACTCACAGCGGATGGCGGTGGGTTGAGGTTGACGATGTTCTTGTTTCTCACGGTCCTCGTCATCAGCATCGACGCCGAGTTCTTGATCGATGGCGATGAACTCCGTTGCATCATCGTTACGATAACGCTGGGGCAGGCGGTGAGCACGAGCAGGGCGATCTCTGACCTCATTGTCCCGACTCTCGGTGTCAGGTTGTGCGGCAGGAGTTGGTCGTTGATGCTGACGCTGACCTTTCGCCATAGGATGCAGGGGAAGGGAACGGTTCGTGAGCTGACGGAGAGTGAAATGAAATTTCGATACTTATAGCATCCGCACTGCCAGTTGCAACCGGACATGTGCATGAAGTGAGCTCGGATGCAACCCCTTGCGGTACTTACATACGGACGGCTCCACCACCACGCCTTGTGTACCTTCGCCAGGCAGTGATAGTGTCTGCCTCATGCTTAATAGTCCGATTGAATTATCAGCAAATGTTGTGCGAAGGATAGCGGGATAAACGTTAAAGAAACGTACAAAACGATATCAGATACAAGCAAGATCTCTCGAAATCAGAAATATTCAACCAGGGTTTACCTGCGAACCGATTTGCGACGTGCAGCCAAGCGTGGCGCGACGTCTCGCGGCTCGGGGGACGTGCTAGGGGTTCCGTTATCCGTGGGCTGATATTCCTCGTCATCGGAATGAGCGCGCTTGATGCCTCGGAACTCGTCGAAGTACCAGGTTTCGTAGCGCGACCAAGCAGTTGCACGGGATGATATTTTAAGCCCTGATTGAATGTCCCTCCAGTTGAACTCGACTTCGAGTTCGGCTGCTTGTAGCCTATGTCGTACGGACTTGGATCCGAATACGTCGGCGAGTTTGCATATCTCGTTCTTCGCGGCACTTAGCCCCTTTCCGATTACTCTCTCTACCTCTTCCATTTCGATGCGGGGATATATGTACTTCAAAAAAATACTGTGTCGGCAGGGATTAAAGCAGTCAAATGCGTCACTTACGCCGGTTACCCTCTTGCTATCGTCGAGGTCGATCCTCTTGGCTCCATCCTCTCTAATCCATACATCGAACTCGACGTCTTTGATTGCGCACCACGTATGATCAGCCACTACGATAGGTTTGATAACCACGGGCTCGAGTTCGAAATCGGCTTCGGAGTCCGAGTCCTGCTCGATGGAGGACGAGCGGTCGAGTCGCGTGGGGGATTCGGCCTCAGGTCTATCGGTAGAGTCGGAGTCAGAGGTGGAAGTGGTTTCGTCGAATTTCGCAGCGCACGCCTCGATAGATGGTGGAAGAGCGAGAAAAGTATCTTCCAAGAAACACGCGTCACGTTGAGAAAAGAAAGACCATGTGCGTGTCCCCTCCGTTGGGCAGTGGTAGTCGCGCTCCTCCGTAACGAGAATCAAGATGACGAGAAGGATGCTCGGCCAACCCTCGACCTCAGCCCGAACCTTCTTCATCAACGCTTCACGGCTTTGGCTGAACGTGCACTCTACTACAGCGAGCAAAACGCCACGTCCCGCCTCGACAGGACTCGCAAACAGGGAACGATCGGGGGTCGCAGAGAACCCAGTGCAAGGAGATCGCAAGGAGAGGTTTGGTTCCAACGTAATGCGAACGTGCGATCGGGAGATAGGAAGGTGGTCCAGAGCGGACTGCACAGCCCTTCCAAAATCGGTAAGACAAAACTCGTGAGCGGGGGTCGGCATTTCTACAATCAAAAGACCATTCCTGGGGTTGTGAGACAACCTAAGAGTCAATAAGTCACACGTCATATCGTAACGGTCACGAATTATCTAACTTCGGTTTGCTCTGTGAGAGAGACCACTCTTCCACCGCTCGTGCGAGAGATTCAAATACTTGGGCATCAACATTTTCAAATACCTGTGTAGCAGGGGGTGTCAGCTGTGAAAACTTGCTAACATATTAAGACCTTGCCTGGACCTCAGCAGTTGGATCAGCATCCGTGCTTCGCAAACCAAATTCCTTCAATAGGTCTCGAAATGATTCTTGACTACAATAAGTTCAAGTCACCTTGAAATTTATGGAGACATACTGGGTGATGTAGCTTGTGAAATGATCTGAGAATTCTCACTGGGAGACACCACGTTGGGTGCAACAAGCTCGGATCGCTTAGCCCCTTTAACATCACTGGTGTCGCTTCGAGGACTAGGAAGCAAGTGCGGTCTGATTGTAGCCGGGATAGGGTTGACCCTCGCACCATTGTTACGTGTTTCGTGTGATAAAATGGGCAGTAGAGCAGGTGTCTCACAGGGGGACTGGGTTGAGAAGGATTGAGCTGGAGACGACTTCTTCACAGACCTCAAACTAGTATCAAAGTGAGGGCCGCCTAAGCATCGAGGCCTTGGTGATTCCAATGTAGAGATCATGCCAGGAAGGGAGCTCGGGGGAACCTTTCCATGAAACCTTTTGTAAACTCCATGGCCTCGTGTATGGCGATGCGACTTATCGCCCATTTATTTCAAATGCCGGGAGAATATACTGGAATGGTTCGTAAGATTCCGGGCGAGCAAAAGAATATAATAGTACGCGTCACGCGTGGGGCTGTGTGAGTGGGTTCTGGCGACTTGTCAGACTTAGGAGGCAGGAGGCACTGAGGCAGTGGGAAACTAACCTTGGAACTGAAATCATTATAAGTCATCCGACCACCAGCCACTTTCAAATATGGAAGTCGATAAGTTTGGAAATTGGAAGTCCGTTGCCATCGCTGGACCCGCTGGAAAACGACCAGCTCTTGCTCCAAGAGTGAGTCCCTTGAACCGATAAAAGTGGATCACATACATACTTGAACCTCGAGGTGAGGCTGCTGAGGCATACTCCTTCCTGCTGGCGGATGTGCTGATTCCCGGATCCAAAGGGCCTAAGTCTTCCGCTTCGTATTTACAACTGGAATTTGGAAAGGGCCGCCCAAACTCGGAGAAGAAATCTTGGTGGTAGTCAGGCCACACTATGGCAGATATAGTTCGCATTGATGGCAGATACGCACTAAAAGAGCATTTGGGCGCTGGTTCATGTGGTGAGTGAGAACAACTGTCGAACATTGAGTGCATGAAAAACTTCTATGGTTGTCAGCCACAGTTTACCGCACGCAGGACATCATTACAAAGCAGATTGTTGCAGTGAAACTGGAACCAACCGCCCGCAAACCAACGTCTCACGAAACTCACCTGGAACACGAATACCGGGTTCTTAGTGAGCTTGGAGGTGCCACTGGAGAGCCTGGAGTTGGACTTCCTCGGCCAATCTGGTTCGGCAGAGAAGGATCTTATCAGGCCATGGTTATTGACAACCTCGGTCTGTCCTTGGATGGGCTACTCAATGCATCTCCTGATGGTGCACTTCAACTACATCATGTTGCTGCCCTGGGACTGCAAATGGTGAGTTCCTTCACTGTTTTACGTGTCGAGTTGGCTCATCTGCGTTCAGATAACCCGGCTCGAGTATATCCATTCCCACCATTTCATTCATCGTGATATAAAACCGCAGAATATGCTCATGGGTCTCATGGAATCCAAGGATACAGTCTTTCTTATTGACTTTGGTATCGCGAAGCAATACCGGCATCCATCATCCCGTATCCACATTCCAATGGAGAAAACTAATGAGCTACTTGGTACACCGGCCTTCGCATCCCTGAATAGTCATCTTGGACTAGAACTAAGCCAGCGGGATGACTTAGAAGCTCTGGCCTACACGTTGTTGTTCCTTTGTAATGGGTCATTGCCGTGGTTGGCGTTACCAGGTGATTGAAGACGTTTACTGCCTTCAGCTATTCACAAATTAAAGGCCGCATTCATATCGGGATCTCACCCCGAAATGCCAACGGAACTCCTAACCTTCCTCTCATACGCTCGCAATCTTTTGTTCATGCAAAAACCGAATTACGAACATCTTCGCACCATCCTCCTTCCTGCAACATCGTCGCTGACCCTCGTAAAGAGAGAGACGAAAAATATATTGGTTACGCATGCACAACGTGCTAGTAGGGACAAGGACTGCGATGGCTGCGGCGAGCAAGCTCCTCGCAGGATCGGTACAGGTGTCACACCACAAAGGTAAGTTATCCATATGGAACCGTACAGTTCTTAGATCAAGTGGGTAACTGAGACACAAACTTACAACAAGGCCTCGTTTGCGGAAGCCTGCACTGCAGCAAACTCCGCGTAATGGACACACACCAGGGTAGCCGGAGTTATGCCAGTAGTAGGCAGGATGTGGTTCGTGTGGGCGCATTGATGTCATCCGGTATTGTGTATCATATGTTCAAAATGCATTGTACTACTGTCTCCTGGCTATGTCTGCAATTGGTGTGTGTCTGTCGCAGAGCAAAAACCACGTTGCCTCGACAGCAAGGCTGTCAAATATCGCGGCACTGCATGACTGGTCGGTTTGCCAATGTTCCGGCGCCTACCTACATAGACACGTAGCAATGGTGCAATGGTAGAGTCGATTTTGAGCCGACCACGGTCGACTCGAAGTCGGTCTGAGCTCGTGAACGACTTTAGCCGGCGGTACTGACTAACCAGATTTGGTCTAGTCGGGATTTACATTAAGTCGGGTTGCTGCAAGTCGAGTCGCTCGCTTAGTCACAGGCAACCGGGTTGAGCCGGGTTTAGCCGAGTCACGGCAACACTATTTTCAAGTGAGACGTGTTAGCTGCTGCAGCTGTGAGTTTCTCGACTTCTTGAATGGCAAGGTCAGTGTCGTTTTCTGCATTTAATACTGCATTGATTGCAGGCAGCCAATCCTGGTCCACGTAAGTTGATCCCAGCAGTGTTTTGATGCGAGACTCAACATCTGGCAGGGTGATGGAGTCAGACAACGCAAACTCACGTATGATATCCCAGGCTGCAGGATCCATGTGTGGGGGAAGTGTGGTGGGAGTGTAAGTACTGATAGGATTATTGAGCTGTGATCTACTGAGATGGCATTATAAATTACAGACCTCTGAATCCCTGCATGTACCCAGCAGTGCTCGATTGTTGATGCCTTCACAGCTGCCCATGCATCCTTTGCCATTATCATGGCTTCGAGTAAATTGATTTTGTAGATTTCGCTTTCACCAGCTTCATCAAGGTCCACAGCACGAATACTGAATGCATGCCAGTAATGAGCCTTGAAGCATCAAATAATTCCTGCATCAAGAGGTTGGACAAAAGATGTTAGGTTAGGCTTGAAGTACTCTATCCGAAGGTGAAAAGCTGATGTAGTGGCCACTGAAGTTGTCAATTACAAGGCAGATGTGACGGTTTTGCCTACGCATTTTCAAATCAAATGCTTTTATCCAGCTAATCTTTTGTGAGTATTCTATCCTCTGAAACCGCTATAACTACTGATCACTTACTCTTCAAACAGTTCTGCTGTCATCCATGCCCTTTTGTTGTTACGATAATCAAGTCCATATGAAGCAGGTGTGTTATTCTTGAAGACACGTGGCTTTTTGTACTTTCCAATGAAGAATGCGGGCATCTTCTCACTACCATCGGAATTGCAGGCAAAGCCCAGGGTTAGACGGAACTTGTCCTTTTTCTTCCCACTCATTGGCTTCCTTGCTAATCCTCAGTCGGGTGGAGCACTGAATGTAGGTATTAATTCAGATACAGTTATAATAACCAAAAGAGTGACTTACAATGCAAAGAGGCTCGTTTCATCAAAGTTCCAGCGGTCCCTAGGAGCAAATTTTGCCAAGATTGTTGCGATGCGCTGTTGTTCATCCTTGACAGCAGTGAGGTCAACAGATGCAGCTTCACCATGTCGTCGACGCTCTTGTAAGTGATATGTCTTGGTGAAGGATGCCACCCATCCATCACCAGTAAGCCGTTCCTCTTCTGGAACACCCAGGAGGCCCTCAAATCTTTGCCGTTTCTCTCGCAGCATTGGACCAGTAACATGCTCCCCATTTTCCTCCATAGCCTGAACCCAAAGAACAAGAGCCTTTTCAACATCTGGTCAAGTGACTACTCGAGGTCGCTTTGAAGACAGTGCACTTGGGCTGTCATGCACTCATTGTTCCAAGTCAAGGCGAGCTTTCAACTTCCTTGAAAGTGTTGACTGAGTAAATAATAAAGCCCCTGTCTTCTTTGTAGCGAAGTGTTGGACAATGTCCTCCTGGGAAGCACCGGGATGCTCGTCAATGTAGGTGAAGACTGTCATCCAGTCGTAGAGGGTGAGATTTTCCCGGGAAGTGGTCTGTTCATCCTTGGCTGATGTTGTGGGCATGTCCTGTGAGGGTTTTTGCCTAGGTTTACGGACATATGGAGCCAGCTTAGGGCGTGGTTTTCGGTGGGTGGTCTCAGGCATTATGGAGAAACTGTTGGAAGGGGCAGGACACGCAAAATTTTCACCGTTGTAATCATTAATGAAAGACCACTGTCTACTTTTGTGCTCATGGTCCCAGCCCCTTCCGAATAGTTACCATCTAATACTGCATATTAATGGTTTGGGCTATGCAGTATGCAATATGCACACTTTTTCTGAATCCCCTGCGCCCCAACTCGGTCCCAATTCGGGCTGACAAAAAATCCATGCATTATGAGATAATCAACTGTATAGCGCACTGCGTGTCAATAAATGCTGAGCTGATACAATGATAGTGAGTGCATAGCTCCCAGGTACCACCTACTTTATGGTGGAGCTCGCGCCCAATAGTGGCACCCAAAAAGAGTAAATCCAGCAGGGCTAACCGCAACATACCGACAGTTGGGCTTTATCAGGCTCCATCGCATCGCAGGCTGAAGGCGATGCATGCTGAGACGGTTCCCACTGTTTAACTTGGCATAAGCTCCCTTGGCTACGGCTGAATTCGCTGTCTCTCAGACAACACCACTTGACCTGGTATCCACTTCTTCATGCTCGGTATCGTTCGGTAGCAACCTGTACTACCCTTTCTTTCTTTCCCTTCCGAGCTGGTCTCCGTTTTCTCGTTAGCAGCTGGTATGCTTTCTCCGAGTTCATCCCTTTCCATCTCCAAGCTGTCTGCGAACGAACTCCTGCAACATCCTGACTGGTAAGCTACTCTTTGCATGCAGATCCCTGTTACCCCAAACATATTTGTATTTAGCCGTCAAGTTGCAGCTTTCTTTGTGGGTTGGGTGTTCACGCTTAGCATTGTGTGCATTATATCCTCCTCCTCGACGGCCTACGTTATGCAGGGAATGTCCTCATTTCTACTCCTTCGTTTGTCACGTCTTTTCCGCGTTGTATATTATCAAGCTGAGGAGACTGTCTGGAGACCGGAAACTGTACCTTCTGAAGCCAGGAGTTTTAGGGGAGGCGCTGCTTCCGTCGCCATTTTTATAATGTATATTTCTTTCGCTTCTGCCTGCCTTGCCAAATTTGTTTCTCTCTTGACGTTTACGACTGCAAGCGGCCCATTCGCATGTGGTACGCCCTCCAATCCAGTCCTAAGTTCTTGGTCGCCTCATCATCCAAGCAGCTTTTTCTATTTCATGGAGTGGCATTTCCAGCATCTGCGGGCGTCTTCTGGGGTTACTGACTCTCTGCCATGAGATACGGAAGCTGGGGGTCAACTGGATTGAGATGTACACGCTATACATTGGGATAACCACCGTCCTTGGTAAGGCTTACATTCAGTTGGCCAAAATAAACTGAACAGTTATTCTTCTCCAGTTCTAGCCTTTGTGGAGTACACCATTGGCACGGGAGCAGCAGAGTCCGTGGCCATTCTTATGTCATTTAAAACCATATCACTCACGCAATACCTACAGATTTTTGCCGGAATCAAACACCTGCCTGTGCTATGAAATTCGGTAGGTTTGACATGATTGCATACCACCCCCTTTTCCTTCTAAATCTTTTGTAGGTATCTTCCAATCTCTATAGCGAGATCTGTAGTCCACGTAATGCTGGGATTTCATATCCTAGTGAGGCTTTTGTCCCTCGCTGCACCGAAATTCCTTGCCTTCCGACACCGAATAGGAGCTATCACGGATACAAAGGTTATTCGAGCGGCGTCTCTGCTCACTTGTGAGGTGTTGTTCATCGTCCCGAGTGTGCGATCCATTGGGATCGTTGGAAACTCCTTAATCTTCACTGTCGGGTCTCTGTTAGCCCTTGGTCAGTTTGTTTTCCAATGGCGTCGGTTTACTTATGCTGAGGGAGATCAGTATCCTTTTACAAAGACCCATCCGGTTCTGACGATGTGAACAACCTCACTACACTATCTCCTGTCAGCATAGCCATACCACGGGCTTCCGCGTTGTCGTCGACACCTCCGAGGATTCGTTTGTGCAACCCAAATCATTCCCCTGAATTCGGAGTTTCAAGGTCATCGACCGCTAGTATCGGACCTTTTATGTCTCGGCCACATACGACGATTGGCATGGATAGTTTCTCTAACTCCGTCACGATTCTGAGCACAACACCCACCACTGCATCGAGAACAATACAAAGTCATGCACCTCTCTATGAACCAGGACAGTCTTTCACTGGCCAAATGACAAGGGTTGTCGACAGGGGACAGGCGGAACTGGGTTCCATGGATCTTGAACGCTGTGGTGGCAGGGATGGGTTCTCTGATCCGGGAAAGCAGAAGTGCGATCATCCTGAAGAGCTCTCTGGTTCCTCTGGTCCCTGCTCCATTCCTCCCTTTGCCAAGTTGGTCGGACCTGTGTCGATACCTGGAGAACAGTGGGGCCTTGCACATAATGGCGGTCATATACGTACGGCTGGAGCCAATATGGACGAAGGACAAGTGCGACGTCGCTCTCGAGCAGAATACTCTACTGTCGAGCATACGTCTGCCATCGAAACTGCGACTTCTCAGCAATCTTGGCCTTCGTTGTTGAATCCGATTGCTGCTGAACGGCCGCTTCTGCTTTCGGACACAGGAGATCCCTGGCTTACTTTTGGTGGTTGTAGTTCGTCACCGACCCGACGGCAGAGGTTCAGTGACCAGTCGCTACTGGTCTCACGATGGATCAAGTCATCAGACATGCCAGAAGCCCAACTCCCCAGTTTACGCTTAGCTCATTGGCAAACTTTAGAGGACCGCCTTCTTCGTTCCATAGATTCTCCACCAACAAGATCGTCTGAATGTCGCCCCGGAGGTGAAGCAGAGGTGAAAGGTTTCATACAGGGAGGACCTAACTTCAGAATCACTAGAACATGTCTCCGAGGCCCTCGCCCGCAACCGAAAGCATTGCTTTCCATGACACCTAGAACCTGGCAAGTCCTATCGGACTCATGAAAACCATGACAGTGAAGCAGACTTGTAAATCGTACTGCACACGGCAATTTATATAATATGTTATGGTGGGCGGATAGTGGTACTTCTTAGGCTCTCCAACCCATACGCACGCTGAGAGATGATGGTAGGAATATTATTGATTGACACGAAGCTGTCCTGCGTGGAGTTGGCGGTGAGTCTATTCCTAATCGGTTGTTTGTCGATTGAGTGAGTGGGATCCCAACGAGACGACGACGAGTTTGTACTGTTGATTTGGGAGTTTGAGTGTTGTGCCCCAGTCCAGTACGGGGGCGAAATGCAAAACAATATAGGTAGCATGAGATTGGCAAGTCATGTTTTTCATTGGTACTACAACTCTAGGACGTCATGCTGGCACCAGTCACGTGCGAATCTCAGCCATCGATACTTACCCTTCCCCCGTGCTGACCCGTCTCCTCGCTCATCACTAGCACTACTCGATATGGCGTCTAGCGAGCTCCTGAAGCAGATACAGGCAGGAAAGAGGCTGAAAAAGGCTGAAACAAATGATCGTAGCGCACCGATAATCGAGGTCAAGTCCGGTGGAGGGGGAGCGGTCGGGGCACCCAGTGTCGCAAAGGCCTCTTCGTCACCGGCCGCTGCTCCGTCATTGGGTACCGGAGGACCCCCTCAGCTTGGTAGTCTGTTTGCGGGCGGTGTACCCAAGCTGAAATCCGCAGGACAAGGTGGTCCAGGTTTGTTCAGATCAATTTTCTGGAGGTACAGGCAACTGACTTCGCACAGCTAAGCCTCCGACGTTGGGGAAGCCACCTTTGGTACCTAAACGCGATAATGCAAGTGCGGGACCTCCATCTAGGCCGACTCCGCCAAGACCACCAACAGCACTACCCGCAGCGCCGTCACATAGACCGACACCAGCATTGCCCTCTCGATCGCCTGCATCTGGGAGCACCCGGCCCACGTTACCACCTCGAGCGACTCCTTCCCCTCCCCCAAGTGTGCCCGTACCCGCCCGTAGGCCTCCACCGCCCCCCCGAACAGTTTCACCTACCGTTACTGGTCGTTCTCCGGCAGTGACCGGACGCAGTTCACCTCCCACTACAACACCGACTTCTCCTGCAAGAGCAGTTCCCCATTTACCCCGGAATAATGGAATCTCTCCTGTACCACTGGCACGACGAGCCCCACCTCCACCGGCGACGCCTGGTAGACCCCCACCTCCACCTCCACCCAGGCCGTCATCTGGAAGTTTTCGAGCGGTGCCTGCCCCCCCTCAGAGGAAGCCGCCCGCAACAGATGGTCCCCCAGCTCCGCCTGCGCGTGTGAGAGCCTTGTCTGAAGCGCAGCCCCCTGCTCCACCGCCACCGGGGCCATCGCCCGCTCGAGCGCCCTTAGCGCAGACCTTGATCTCGGCCCCTCATAGACCGCGGGTAGCCTCAGGACCTGTGAAGTCCGAACCGAGGACGTCCGTCTACGGTGTCGTCAATGGTAACAGACAACCACCACCGACACGAAGAAGTGAGCGAATTTTTGTATCGTTCCTCATGTTAATAACAAGCTGAACGGTCCTTCTACAGTTCCGTCTCCGCCTCCTACCGCTGGGGGGCACACATTTCCGGTCGACAATTTCCCTCCCCCTCCACCATTCGTTCCTAGTAAGAAGAGCTATGGAGGTGGCCGCCAACATGGCTCAGATTTTGACCCTTCCAACCTTGGGTGAGATGCTAGTATGCAAACAATTACTCCACGGGAGGTATCTGCACAGGGACGATGCTGTTTTGAGTATCCCTGTGTGCAGCAACGGTGTTAGCGTATGTACATAATAGTACTTTTGACACGTAGACACTTCTTTTTTGCCGGAACCATAAAAGACCGTCAACCCCTCCAACTGAACCAATTGCCGCCGCTAGTTGCTCGTCTGCTGTCTGCTGCCATGCGGTTCTCTTCGTTCCTTTCAACAGCCTCTGCTGTCGCTCTTGCTTCCATCGCAGCGGCCGACGCTGACGCTGAGAAGCCGTCCGATGTCCTCGTCGTCACCGCAGACACTTTTGAGTCCGTCGTCAATGCCGAGCCAATGATACTCGTCGAGTACTTTGCCCCATGGTGTGTGCGTTCTCTCCTCGGGCATCTTGTATCGTTCAACTTTTCTATAGGTGTGGACATTGCAAGGCTCTTGCGCCTCACTACGAGGAGGCAGCAGCCATTCTGAAGGACAAGGACATCAAGCTGGCCAAAGTAGACTGCGTTGACCAGCCAGACCTTTGTCAGGCCCATGGGATCCAGGGCTACCCGTATGTCTCCATTACCCCCCAAAGGTGGAAACCCCACTGACAATGTCGCAGTACTCTCAAAGTTTACCGCGGTGGCGAGGCCGCCGACTACACCGGCCCCCGCAAGGCTGACGGTATTGTCAGTTACATGGTCAAGTACGCTGTCCCCTTCACGTGGTTACATTTTCCTCCTGAGCTCTTCAATAGACAATCTCTTCCTGCCGTCTCGCAAGTCACTGCGGCTAACCTCACTGAGTTCCAACATGCTGATAAAATTGTCGCCATCGCATATGTTACTTCGACTTCTGATGTCCCTGCCCCAGAGTTTAGCGTTACCGCGGAAAAGCACCGCGATGACTACTTGTTCGGTATTACTGCCGACCCAGAGGCGATCGCAGCTGCGGGTGTCTCAGCTCCCGCTATTGTTGTCTATCGTAATTTCGATGAGCCTGCCTCCGAATATCCCTATCCTATCTCCTCCGTCACTGCCGATGATCTTGGGAACTGGTTACAAGAGCTAGCTATTCCGATAATTGGCGAAGTCAATGGTGATACCTACTCTATTTATGTCGCCAGTGGGCAGCCTTTGGCATACCTGTTTGTTGATCCCAACGACGAGAAAAGCCAAGAATACATAGAAGCACTCAAACCCGTTGCTTCCAAGTATCGTGGCAAGATCAATTTCGTTTGGATCGACGCTACCAAGTTTGGGGACCATGCGAAGGCTCTGAATCTCGTCGAGCCGAAGTGGCCGAGCTTCGTCATCCAGGACCTCCAGTTGCAATTGAAGTACCCTTATGATCAAAGCAAGGAAGTCAAACCCGCCGCCGTCTCAGCTATGGTCACCGACTACCTCGACGGTAAATTGCAGCCGAAGTTGAAGAGCCAGCCCATTCCGGAGAGTCAGGATGAGAGTGTGTTCGTGCTGGTTGGTGAACAATTTGATGAGGTCGCTTTCGACGAGTCGAAGGATGTTTTTGTCGAATTTTATGCGACATGGTTCGTGCTTTGTCGTGTTTCGCACTGTTACGCGGCCACTTACAACTTGACGTCCGTTAGGTGCGGCCACTGCAAACGCTTGAAGCCTATATGGGACTCTCTCGGTGATCACTTTGCCGAGATGAAGGACCGTGTCGTCATGTAAGTCCTTTCGAAGGTGAAACACACCGTCTTATGTACTCGCTCGTCTAGAGCAAAGATGGAAGCTCAAGAAAATGACCTACCCCCTTCGGTTCCCTTCCGCATCGGCGGGTTCCCCACCTTGAAATTCAAACCTGCTGGGTCACGGGACTTCATTGATTACGAGGGAGACCGGTCGTTGGAGAGTCTCATCGCCTTCGTCGAGGAACGCGCGAAGAACGATCTCACACCGAAGGTCAAGGTTCCGGAGGACGAACCTCAGGCTACCTTTGCAAAGCCAAGTGAGGCCCATGATGAACTTTGATCGTAGATGTGGTGTCATTGTCGTTACTATGCCTTGATCAAGTAACTCTGATTGTTGGCAAATACTCAACCTTGATGATTCTTCGGGACGAACATAAACTCGGTGTGCGGACGGTATAAGCTACGGATCTACAATTTAACCTCTTTGAGACCATCCCTCCAGAACGTGAAGTAGGCTGAAGCAATGTTGGCACCCGTCGACCGCGAATACTGAATGAGTACTCACGTGTTATCCCATCCGCCTGTGTAATGTTTTGAGCACAAGAAACAGGCAGAACGTAGTGTGCTTACCCTATAATTGAGCAGTGCCACCATACCCTCAGGGTTCATTGACTCGCCGGTGTACTGTGGAACTTTAACCCATGCCAGTCCGACCACTGAAGGAACTTACGAATTCAAAATCTTTGAAGTTTGCGACGATTTTTTTGGCGTAGGCTTGTGCCCCTTTTTCAAAGGCCTCAACCCGGTCAGGTTTGGTCTCTCCCAGCTTCGTTTTTACTGCCTTCATGTAACCCTGTTCTTCGGGTTTGAAAAAAGGAAAATAGCACATGAAGTGGCTGGCGATCCGACCTTGAGGTAAGTTAAGAAACTCTTCTTGTCGAAAGTGGTCGCTTGGAGTCGGAAAGAGTGAGCAACGTTGTTCACTTGAGTGGTGCCCTCCTCGAGGCCCTCGTCTTGCTCCTCGGTAGACGGATTTGCACCTACCGGAGCTTGTCAGTGCGAGGCGATCAGAGTGTGTACAAAGCGCACCGATGTCCACATCGGCACCCATCTTGACGGTAACGAGTTGACAGTCGACCTCATAGACGATGTCGTCGACTAGTTTACTACATACGATTGTTCGATCAGCGGACCCAAGGATAACAAAAGAGCGAGACGAACACCGGAAATGCATCTGAAAACATCTCGTCCCCAGTCAGGATGTCTTCGTACAGCAACATCTTGGTACAGTAAAGGCTGCCTAGTCAAATCGACGTGCAACGTAAAAAGAGAACGGGTGAAGTCACAACCGTCGATGGTTGTCTGAAGTTTATCTGCTTTGGACGGTCAATCGATTATCTCTGTGTCGGTCATGTGACTCGCATTTTCACCGCCGTCACGCGTTTGGCGCGAAGGTCCCGATGGACTACCAACCTGTCACCGTACAGAGGCATGCAAGGCCGCACGCAACGAAGCACAGCGCAGAATCCAGGTACTGGCGCCAGTTTAAGCATCCTGTATTTGTGAAGGAATATGCCCCTGTGACTTCCATCCACTTCTCCCCTGCTAAGCCCCATAGATATGCTGTCACTGCGGCGACTCGCGTACAAATCTATGCCCCGCGAACCCAAAAGGTTACCAAGACAATATCACGATTCAAAGACGTAGCACGCAGTGGCAACATTCGTTCAGACGGAAAACTCGTTGTGGCCGGCGACGACACCGGTCTAGTTCAGGTGTGTACCTTCGTTTTTTTTTCTCTCTCGCTATTATTTTCCTCGTGAGCCTAGATATTTGACATCAACTCCCGGGCAATCTTGCGGACATTTGACTCCCATAAGCAACCGGTCCATGTAACGAAATTCTCTCCTCTTTGGCACACCCAGGTGCTCTCATGCTCGGACGACACGACTGTAAAACTGTGGGACGTGCCATCGCAAGTGGAAGCAGTGACTTTCACTTCCCATGCGGACTATGTTCGGTCGGGGGAAGTGTCTCCCTGTAACCCTCACCTTATTTTGACTGGCTCATATGATGGCACAATGAGGTTACATGACTCTCGGAGCGGGGAATGCGAAATGATAATGAGTGGGAAAGCAACGAGTACTTCTCCTGTCGAGGCTGTCCTTATGCTGCCGTCCGGCACAGTTACATTGTCCACTGCAGGTCCCATCTTACGGGTATGGGATCTCAATGCTGGCGGCCGATGTATACGAGCGCTGTCCAATCATCAAAAAACTGTGACTTCGCTCGCATACGATGCTAATGCCGGCCGCCTCCTGACTAGTTCCCTCGACCAGATGGTCAAAGTGTACGACATATCCACTTATAAGGTAGTCCATACAATGCGCTACCCAGCCTCAGTACTGTGCCTTGCTATTTCTGTGAGTTCCGGTTTCGCAATCCAAGACCCTGACTCACGTCATTCCAGCCGGATGAAACACACATAGCTGCTGGAATGTCAGATGGCACTTTATCGGTGCGGCGACGGCAGCCCAGGGTCTCTGAAACCAACACGGAATATACCACTGCACTGAAAACTGGCACATACGAGACGTTCTTAGGTGGCACTTTGCCTTTAGTTGGCCAAGGTCACGTAAAAACAAAAACAAAAACCAAAGCTGTTGGGGATGCAGGTGAACTGAGAATAGAGAGTAGGAGGGTTAGGCGGCTTAAACAATATGATCGCTTCCTGAAGGCATTTAAGTATTCCGCAGCTTTGGATGCTGTCCTTCAAAAGGTGTGTTTTCCGTTCACGGTCACCAACCCCCAAGCAAGTTCTCACCTCACCACAGAATGTCCCTCCAACGACTACCTTTTCCCTTATCCAGGAACTTATCCATCGTGATGGCCTTAGAAGTGCTATGTCTGGTCGAGATGATGTTTTGCTGGAGCCTATCTTACGACTCCTTGTCAAGCACGTGACTGACCCTCGGTTTGGCGATTTGGTCTGCGACGTAGCATCTTTGCTTATTGGTACGTTACTTTCAATCAATGGCTCTGGGCATCTGTAATGAGAACGCACCGACAGAGCTCTACTCGCCGGTCTTTGGCCAATCGCCTCTAGTCGATTCCCTTCTACTTCGTTTACGGAAGAAAGTGCTTGCGGAAATCCGGTTGCAGAAGGAATTAACAAAAACGAAGGGTACACTAGAAATGGTGTTTTCCTGTGTTGCTTTGGCGACCGCGTCACAGGAAACAGGAGAACGCGTACGTAGGGACACATCATGAACATTCTTGTAAGAAGGTGATAAGATGCTCCAATATTTCTTTCTGTGACATTCCAATGGCACTCTTGGCACCAGAGTCATCCGTGTTGACATTGTCATGATAGATCCGCAACGTCATCCTGATATTTTCTAGTGTTAAGTTCTTGCGCTCAAGCATCTTTGCGAGGTGGGACCGTGCCTAGAACAGTAGTCAGCCAGTCGAACCCCTCAGTTTCCAGCTACACATACACCATCGTCTTCCATTGCGATCCACGCCAAAATATAGTCAATAGTTTGCAGAGTAAAAAGGCCACCATCCAAGCGCCGAAGATACCACAAGTCTTCGTGTTCTGGTTCAAAAGTACCGTCGGCAAGTAGATCCTGTCAGATGGATGAGCTATCTTATCATAGCGAAACCCATAAATAACCTCCACCTTCTTCTCTACTTCAATCTCGGCGTCGACTTGCTTCAAACGGTTGGACGCATGCTCTCGAACTTCTAGTAGTTTATCCACCTTTTCATATTCATTCTCTACAAATTTGGCAAGTAAACGTATTCGGCCTGACGAGTCTGAGGGGAGATTTGTAAACAGCGACGAGATTATGCCTAATATGTGGGGTGTGTCTTCGGTTGCCTGGATTCCCGTGTTACGCTTTTGCTTCTTCGAGGCCTGATGCTATGAGCCAATCCTCTTCAAGGTAGGTGTGGCAAGACTCACTTTACCCATGAATGCTGAAAAAAGTGTTTTTAATCCTAGCACCTCGACGAAAGTCGAGCAGACTTCGGATCCTGTCGGCCCCGACATCGCATAATCAAGCACCTTTATGGAGCGTGACTTTGACTGGAGCTTCTCTCTGGAAAGGAGGTGGGAAGGTGAGCTCAGGCAAAAGGGTGTCACTCACTTCATCATCAGTAACATCAAATCGACTCCTTCGCTAGCGAGGAATAAGGACTTTGTCGCAGGCTCAGACAGAGCTGAGCAAAGAGCATCAAAGAGATTTTCCATGAACTCCGCCTCGTCGGCATCGACAGGATCACGTCTACGGAATTGCTGTAAAGTATTGTGAAATTACAGAAAAAACTGCCTTGGTAGACGAGCGACTCACCGACAAAGCTTTCAGTATAGTCTCAACACCGTCTTTCTTACCCAACTGCTCCCTGTTTGCGGGGCTATTTTGCAGAAGAATCGAAAGTAACTCGGCGGCGTAGCAGCGGTTCTCGTCGTGAGCCTTCCATAGGATACGCTCAAGCAGCCAATTCATGATCTTTGTCTGAGACACGAGTTTTTCAGACAAGTCCGGATTGAATCCGAGAACATTCTCAAAAACACCTGTCTACTAGTCAGTGATGTCCACAGAGGAGGAAAATCATAATGCCTATGATGTGAAAGACGCCCTGTCTGTCCGATTCTTCCGCTTCGTTCAAACGGGAAAGATTATCGACCAGTAGTTCAAGTATCGAGTGATCCACCTATCGTACCAGAAATGGGAACACTGCATATGCTGAGCCTCGCTGGAAAATCTGACCTACCAATGCCTCTATCAGAACCTTCAGTGCAGCTTGTGTTTCTTCTGCATCGGCATCGCCCTCGTTGCCAGCATCCTCATCCGTCAATTCGTTAAAAAGCTCCACAGCGTCAATGACGATATCGACGTTCTCGTGACTGAGAAGCCCAATCAACAGCGAGAGTGCTCCGGAACGAACGATTTCCGGATATGCAAGTACTGGTGACTGGGCAAGGGGCAGTAGGGATTTGATGGTGCTGTCGAGATCTGCTTCTGAATCAATGAACCTGGCCAGTATGAGGACGTCAGTATCCAGGGAGAATAACGTCCACCTACTTCGTGGGGTCATCGGGATACTTGGACCGCTGGTCCTGGTTCTTGTTGACAGTGCGCTCGAAGCGGGCAAGCGTCCGCCGTATACTAGGGAGCGTAATTTCTTCCGGCTAGTCACATTCATAAATTCGCCCTTTGTTAGAGTGGAAATGTTGTACCTCGTCCTGGACCCCCTCGCCTTCGGCCCTCTCAAAAATGGTCAAAATTTCTTTTTGCTGGCTAGTAAGACCACCTCCATAGAAGCGTCCTTCTCCGTCCTCTTCAGCAAAGTAATCGGCGTCTCCCCCAGGGGCGAAAGAAGAGTCTTGGTCATCTTCTGTCTCATCTTCCACTGTTGCTCGTCGCTTAGGAAGCGCAGTATTGTGGCTATCACCGTCCAATTCCATCTGATCGTGAGGGTCCGGTCGCATCTTCTTTAACATCTCCGGGGTAGGGTTATCTGGCAATTTGCGCTTCACTCCAACCGGGAGCTTCGGCACCTGAACAAGGCAAACTGAGAAGTATCAACAGAAAGACTGGCGACTCTTTACCTTGAAGAGTTTGTCGACATCCATGTTGTCCTGCGCAGGGGTAAAGCCGTAGTAAGTCGCGCTCAGAGCTCGAACCACGTCCCGCCACGTGACCCGCTCAAACGCTGGCAGCCACATACATGAAAACGGACGTCCGTGCATATTGCAGTGTATACATGTTCTACGTAATACATTAGGCAGAGGCATGCTCATTGGGATAGTAGAGGACAATAACACAAAGTTAGGGAACCCCGAAGTGTTCGGGTACACCGTTTCTGAACCGTCGGCAGGTTGCATCGTCAGTGACGTCCTACCAAGACATACGGTTGGTTGAACACTTAGTAAGGTTTGCGCCTGTTCTTCTTCAACTCTCGTTCCAGCTGCTTCGCCTTGCGATGGCCAATTTCTACGGGTCTAATCGCAGTATCGTCCGCCTTCTTAAGTTTCACTGGGCGGTTACCTACGTATTTACCTGTGCAACGTAATTGGTATCATGGAACGTGCTGAAGTAGCGTAATACGCACCATCCATCTCTTTCCAGGCTTTTAGAAAATCCTCCGGATCGGAGAATGCGACAAAGCCATATTTAGCCTCAACAAAATTTCTATCAGAACGACATCAGATGGGCCGGGATAAACTACTCACTTTTCCACTTAGTCTATCTCGTATTACTCTGGCTTTCTGGAATGATGTGTATTTATTAAAAGCGTTTGCAAGAACATCGTCAGAGACATCATTGCTCAAGTCACCAACGAACAGGCGAAACCAAGCTGACCATCATCAGATTTATGTATATGGCAAAATGAACCCGGGCGACACTCACATGGATTCCATTCCAGAAGCGTTTGGTCCTCCCACACTTTACCGCCTCCTTTGCGCAATACGGTCAACCTCTTCCCGCCCTTAGCTAGCTTGCCACCTGCGCCGCCGCGCTTATCAATCATTGCTCCGGGAACATACACGCTCTGTTGGGCGACAATGCCAACATCGTATTCATATGCATTAGCGGGAACTGGCGCGCTATGGGTGGAAGAACCGGGAATAGGATATATCGGACCCTGGTAAGGCTGGTGGTATGGGTTCACATCGTAGCTTTGCTGTTGGTAGTATTGTTGCGAGGGATCCATCGTGGCAGGAAGCAAGCAAGGAGTAGGACGACTTAGCTAATCGTGAGAAATATAATAAATGAACGAATGCGTAAACCTGAAAAAATCAATATCCGCAAACAACGACCGGAAACCGTAAATCGTCATCAGAGGGACATCGAGCTCGCTGCCGCTGCCGTTCCCAAATCCCTCAAGGTGAATACATAAGTTACTTTGGACTCCTACTATTGGCCTGGCCGTGTTGTCGAAAGTCGACAACGGTTTTATTTTCATTTCTTGGCCGTGGCGGGTGGATGCTGGACGTGGACTTCAGATGAGTACCTGGCTGACACTTCCTCCAGATGCCGTTCGTCAAGAAGGTCAAGTCGGACGCCTACTTCTCTCGCTTCCAGGTCAAATACCGTCGCCGCCGCGAAGGGAAGACTGACTGTTAGTACTTTCTTGTCGGCGACCGATGATGTACTGACAGTCATAGATTATGCCCGCAAACGCCTGGTGACTCAGGCAAAGAACAAGTAGTAGGTATCAAGCATTCCACTGATGGTGTTAGCTGATCCACGTGCAAAGTAACGCGCCAAAATATCGACTAGTGGTCCGCTTCACGAACAAGGATATCATCGTCCAAATTGTCTACGCGCGGCTGCAAGGTGACTTTGTGTTGACCGCAGCACGGTCAGCCGAACTTCCAAGATATGGCATCTCTCATGGACTCACCAACTGGACAGCAGGTAGAGTCTTAATTTCCATGCTCCTGCTCTTGTCTCAATTCTGTCAGCATATGCTACTGGGTTACTCTGCGCTCGCCGCGCTTTAACCAAGCTCGGACTTGCTGATAAATATGAGGGTGTAACGGAGCCGGATGGTACTTTGAAGTTGACGGAACCCGCGGATGAGGAGGACGCACCCCGGCCATTCAAATGCTACCTTGACGTTGGTTTGAAACGCACCACGACCGGTCACCGTGTTTTCGGTGCGATGAAGGGAGCCAGCGACGGCGGAATTTTCATTCCCCATTCAGAAAAACGTTTCCCCGGTTACGACCCAGAGAGTAAGGAACTCGATGCCGAGGTGCTGAAAAAGTACATCTACGGTGGTCACGTTGCGGAGTACATGGAATCACTGGAGGAGGAAGATGATGAGCGGTAGGCCGACAGCTAGTCGCGATATAGCTCACCTTCTCACGCATTTCCCCCTCAGCTTCAAGAAACAATTCTCCTCATACCTCGCTGACGGCATTGGCTCAGAAGATATCGAGGAGATGTACACTAATGCTTATGCCGCTATCAGGGAAGACCCCACCTTTAAACCCACCGAGAAGACCAAAGACTGGAAAGCGGAGTCGCTCAAGTACAAGACACCAAAGCGGACTTTGGAAGAGCGCAAGGCTGCCATTCAAGCCAAGATCGAGGCATTCCAGGCCTCAGGCGGAGAGGTTGCGGGCGACGAGGATGAGGATGAGGACGAGGAATAGATTACCACTGCCGTCAGGCTTCAAACTGCCGCATCCTTTACCGTCTCAAAATGCAGTATGTGTATGATTTCATGTAGTACCTGCATGCCATGCCACCTATGACCACACTGCAACTAGTACTCTGATAAGATTTGTTCTAAGATTTTCTGTTGCCAGACTAACAAAGAAACCACTGTCTGAGGGGAATACGTGTCGTAGAGAGACAACTTGTCGTTGTTTCCTCTATCCAGCCGATACGCAGACGAATGAACTGCGAAGTCCTGGTTGAATGAGACACAAAAATTTCTGCACCGAATCAGCCGACGAAAAGATCGCAGAAACCATACGTACACAATACAGCCTTCCCACCTGCCTACGGTCTTGCCACTAACGGCGTCCACAAACCACGTAGAGGCAATGCTAGTTCTGTCATATTGCTCCCCTGCTTCGCACAGCTTACTGAGTAAACATTTTTCCGCTTCATCAGAAAGCAGTTGGCATAATTGTGGAACTGAAGCAATAGACAGTGTTGCTTGCGGGAGGTGGGCGGTTAGGGAAGACGGCGATGCAAATGTCAGGCGCAAGGTTTGCCTCGGATAACCCCAAACTTCAATTACAGTCAGGAAACATAGTACCACCCACTCACTTATCGTCAATTCGCAAGAGAGCTTCGCCGCCTACCCTCAAGGACGAATCACCGCTAGTTAGTCGTCGCTGCAAGTATTGGCCGGTTTCTCCAACTGCATCAAATCGTAGTATGCACGGGACACCGGCGGAGCGAAGGGCTGAAGTGAGCTTGTTTAGTTCGGTCTTGATCCTTGTGCAGAATTGTTGATATTGGAGTAGATCAATGATAGGTTGAAGTAGGACGGATCGACCAGCTGGGCTTGCTGGGGCATACGATTTCGACGGTACCCTCGAAAGTATGCGTTGGGACTTCTGCATAGTGTGCATACAGAGGAGAAGAGCGTGAAGTGTATGGTAAATCAAGTCACAAGTTAGAGTCATGACGTCGTTATGATGAGAGAATTCAATATTATTGCATTCGTCGTCATCCATCTGTTTCCTTTGCAATCAGTGAGCGTACATGTGATCGAGACGTAAGAATACCCGCCATCTCGAATTGGAGTTCAATGCCTTCAGCCACGTCAATGACAATCAAGCGTTCCGACACGCGAGTGGAAGCTGTAGGGAGATTACTAGCCTCTCGAATCAACACGGAGAACACTTCCTCGTCCATTACTTCTTTCTGCGCAGCTGTAAGCGACTCATTTGGGCCTATGGCGCTAAAAAGATCTGGGGCATTCCGAGAAGTGTACGTCGTCTTTCCGTCGTCTGCCATCGTCAGCGAAACCCTCAGGCGATGCTGCCGACGATGGGGAAACTGTAGGCTATTTGACTCAGTGTCGTACGTCCCCATATGAGCGACCGCTCTTCTTCGGAATTGTACTGGGGCTTTAGCAAGTGGTAGTGAGACGGGACCAACGACGGCCATAGAGGAAGTCGTACGCACACTCTTCAAGACCAAAAGAAACGAAGAAATCTTTGGATGTTTTATCTGAGCCCTTACCCGTCGGAGCACCCAAGGGTAGTGGGGCTGGGACAAGGCCCCAATTAGCTTTTCTGATCTTCAGCGCATCAGCCCAGTAATTTTCGCTGCTCTGGCGACTTTTTTCCAGCTTAGTGGCGGCTTGCTTGAAAACATTTGCAGCTTTTCGTAATGCTTCGTCTTTCCCACCTATGGTGAGTTGTGCATTAAACACCTCGACGGAAGATATTGGGGGTGGCTTTGTCACGACGGTAGCAGTTAGGGCCGAAGGGGGTAATGATACGGCGGCGGAGACAGGCTGTGGCGGGGCTGAGGATAGCAACAAGGACAACACGTCGCGGGCCTGGGTCATCTCACCTAGCGCGATGCTGGGGAATGCCATATGAGCGATACGCGGCGAAGATCCGTGATCTCACCCACAAGAGCTGGGGAATACATTCCATGCGCAAATTGAACAACTCTTCGGGAGTTAAAACTGTTTTAGCCGGGTCCAATGCACTTTCCTCATCTTCGTTCTGCTGCTCAGCGGTGTCGAGCGGTTGAGCTACCCCCGAAGGTAAGTTGTCTTGACGTTCGAAGAAATCGACACCTCTTTCGGTGAAGATTCTTCTGAGGTTCTCTCCCAGTAGTTTCGTCGGGTTTTCTGGTCTAACTTCCTGTCAGCAAGCATACTAGATGGGCGAGGCACAACATCATACGATTCGAACACCTGCTCGCCATCGGGAGTGATGTCCAGCAGGACAGGTATACGTTCACCGCGATCGTCTTTGTACGGTCGTTCTAGCGACAACTTGGTTTTCTTCCAGTCTCGCTCCTCCATGTCTTTTTGGAATGGTCTCTCGCCCCAAGCAACACAAGCGCGCTTCACTGCTGTCACTGCTGCCAGCCTCACGGTGGCAACGACGCCTCAGGCCCTGGGCGTGTCTCTCAGGGTTGGTCCGGCTTGGGAACGTGGATGACAAAAGCTTAACGCGATGGTGAGCCTATCGTGCACGTGACCGGCCCGTAGTCATGCGAGCCGAGTGGCCAATAATCAAGCTGCATCTTTCACACCCGATCCACCAGCGAGTCGTTGGCGATGGTGAAGTCTAACCACTCCTTCCTAGACAATAACACTTTGAAAAAACGCAAAATGGAAGACGAAGAACTCGATAGTCAACAGGCGAAGAAGCCGAGGACGAGAGTGAGGTAAGACCGCTCGTTCACCCATGTGTCGCTTGCCCACTAACCCCACTTCACCCAGCTTCTCCTGCGGTGAATGTCATCGACGCAAGCAAAAGGTGAGATCAAAGACCAGTATGTATCGGGAAAGGTAACGCATATTGTACCCAAAGTGTGATCGCCAGATTCCATGTTCACACGTGAGTTCACGTTCCTTCGTCAATCACGCATTTCCCAAGTTTTCCTCGTAGTGCATAGCACGCAAAGTTCCTGAACTATGTAAGGCATATACGCCCGGGAAAACAGACCAGGATATCAGTGTACGGTTGGCCAGGCTTGAAAAAATTATCGAGCTTGCTTTCCCTCAATATGTCAATGGAACCTCAACAGCTTCTATCAACGACAGACAACTTCGATCCAGCTCAGAATACTTTGACGAAGACAACCGTTCGATCACTGATGATCAAGATCCCAGCGGAGGCACTTTCCAGAGTGGAAAGTGGTACGGTAATAGCGCTTCAGGCAGCGTCGCCCCCGCTTCCGTTTTGGAGCAAGTGAATGATTTGATGAACTTCATGACGTTGCTCATCTGACAAACAATCCATTAGTTGGCAAATGTAGTGGTTGGCTGCTCGCGTCAAGACCAGTGGGACACCAAGAATTCTACTTCCCTCCACGGCGCCTTACCTTCAGCACAGGTCGGGGTCAACGGCATGGATGTCAAGTCATCCCTTGCGACTCCGTCCATTATAGAGTCTGTTCGGCAAGACTCGGAACCTTCTGCAGCAGATAACCTCAAAAGTTTGGTCCAAGAATGTGGTGTTTCCCCACACAAAATTTCAGAACTTCTACAAGAACTTCCTCCACAACGTTTTTCAGATGCTTTGATTGATCATTACTTCACCGACATGTAAGCAATTTTCCGCACGAGCACCAGGTTTTCGTTCAATGCCACTTCCGCCATAGAAATTGGACAAGGTATCCTGTATGCGAGAAAGATTTTCGAGCAGCGTATGCCTCACTTTGTGCGAATGGGGTGGGTGCAAACACCAATGATGCCCGCTTTCTTCCTCTTCTGTTTGTTGTCCTAGCCATATCTGTGAGGCTTGCCCCAGAACACCTGGCTGGCGACATACGGACTAGGAGAGTAACTTCGTTGAGGTACTACTGGTCATGTGTGTTTTGCGATCGTCCCATTTCCCTTCATATTCTTACAGTTCTTCAGCTCGGCGCTCTTTGTTAATTGCTGCTGCCATCCAGCCCGATTCTTTAGACATCGTATTAGCGCGATTGTTGGTGAGGATTTTAACCAATACATTCAAACCACATAATTATACCGCAGAGCGCTCGCTTTTTGACATTCGATCGCCGTATCACGGAGTGTTGGAGCCAGCTCGGTGCAGCCGTGCGGACTGCTCAAGCGCTTGGTCTTCACCGTGAGGCAGCACCGACGGTACGTTGCATGTATTGCATCACTTTACACTCTTCTCAGTCATGTCTAGGGTTTGGATCCTGCCCAGGTAGAGAATCGACGGCGCATCTGGTAAATTATGGTGTTCCCCCTCTCATTGCATTAAACCGATACTGATGTCGTATCAGGTCATACCTTTACCATGCTGACAGGTCTTATGCGCTCGTGCTGGGAAGGCCGCATGCTATTCAAGATGATTACAGTTCCACATTACCGCCGAGCAACGTCGAAGATGATTTTACACCAGCTGTCGTCCGCAATCCGCCTCCACTGAGCACTCCTACTCCGATGACATTTGTAATCCTCCGTCACCAACTTGCTACTGTGATCGGTCGAATGGTCCATCATTTCCAGAAAGTGCGGACTCCCAGCCACTACTCGGACGTTCTTGCTCTCGACGAAGAACTCATGAAGTTCATCAACAATCTACCACCTCATTTCGCTTTCGACCCTGATACATCCCTCGACGAAACTAAGAAGTTTATTCCCGTTCACCGCTTCCTGCTGATGACGGAGACTCTCTTTGTAAGAGTCAGCTTACATCGCCCGTACTTGCTTCGTAGGTTGAATTGTGATCGCTACCTGCGATCGCGCAAAGCATGCTTTGAGTCTGCTGTGAAGGATTTTCATGTTCGCCGGGCTTTCCGCCAATCACCGTCGAACCGTGAATCTCTCCACAATGCCTACAGGGAGTTCCAGACGGCCATGATTAGTGGCATCTATCTCGTCGTATATCCCCATGGGCAAGATTCAGACATGATGCATACCATTCTAGACCAGTTCTTGAAGGATCACGAGGGAATACGGGAAATGGACGAAACTACTCGTAGGGAGCTGAAAATTATCGAGTTTCTCAAGAACCGAGCTGTGCAGCTTGCAGAGTCTGCCTCCGAAGTTGCGTCCGCAGGTTCGCCGTCTACGATTGATCCACAGTTAACTTCGTCTGGACTCATGGTTTCTAACGCGCGGACAGCTGTTGTTCCGCCTTCTGTTCAACCAGCTTTCCCTCCCCTTCTCGCAACCGCGGCCAATGGGTCGACAGCATCTCCACAACTGTCGGCCGCACTTCCATATCCAAATTCGCCCTTTGCACAATCCCCTGCGATACAACGTCTGCAGCACGGTAATTCCACTGAGGGATCGCTCAACTCCCCTGCGGGCTCGGGCAGCCCAAGCGTAGAAGAGGAATCTGCAGCGCAGTCGCTGCTGGATCAATGGTGCAGCACGTATAACGGAGGGACTGTCGACGGAGCGATGGGCATGCCTGCGCTCTCTTGGGGTGGGCCAGGCGGTGCAGACTTTACTGGTTGGGTCGGGCCCACAGCAACTGATCCGAACCTTGTCCTAAACGTCAACGGGTCCGACTGGACCTATTGGGAAACACTCGTCAGTCAGATCAAGGCTGGTCCTATATAGATCACACGAGGGCGATTTGCGAATTCGTCCTTCTATCCGTCATGCTGTCTATCTTACCTGTAAATACTGTCATGTCACAGTGACTCCTGTGTCCTTCTTCTGTTTCGCCGTCTGCAGTCCAGTGGACCACACAAGTGTACCGTCTTGCAATTGGATTCAATGTAGCACCTGAACACGATCGTAGGATAGGATACATAGATATGTTGCCCATCAGGGCGGAATGCAATTTGTCGTAGTCACGCCCGAGCAATGCCACGAGATCTCACAAGAGCTTCTATTGGACGTGGACGTCGCAGTGATCGAGGTAACACCTAGCAGCGAGTTTCCGTATTTAGGTGACCGCCTGTCACATTCCCTCCTCATGCAGTCCATCAACCGATTCCTGTATGGGCCAACGCCGGAAGAAAGAGTGCGTGCATGGCAGGCCAAGTTACGCGCAGAGAGTCGGAAATTGGATAGGGAGATGAGGCAGGTCGGCATTCCGACCGCAAGTTTCACACTACACGCTCATGGTGACGACTACAGCTTGACGCCGCCACTACCAAAGTTCGCACAACGGTGAAGCAACTCGCTGCAAAGGGTGATGTTAAGTCTGCAAGGATACTCGCGAGAGAGGTGGTAAGGAGTAACAAGCAGAAGGATCGCCTGTCTGTCAGCAAGGCTCGCCTAGGTTCCATAGGGACCCAATTGACGCAGCAACTTGGTGAATCGATCCTTACCCCAGCTCGAAGAATTCTCACTCTTTTTTTCCCCCTACTGTCAGCGATGATGAAAGTTACTGGATCCCTACAGAAGTCCACGGAAATCATGAAATTGTCTAGCTCTCTGATTAGACTGCCACAAATAAGCCAAACCATGAGAGAGATGAGTATGGAGATGACCAAGGTTTGACTTTTGTTGGATGGACTCAACAATCCAACCCTGACTTGCTGTACAGGCTGGCGTTATGGAAGAAATGTTGCAGGACGTCCTCGACGTGGATGAAGACGAAGAGATAGCGGAGGAAGCTGACGCCGAAGTAGATAAGGTGTTGTCGGAGCTTACCAACGGCAAGCTTGGCCAAGCTGGTACAGTTGGCACGGAGTTACAGGTGAGTCAAATGTCCGAGTATTCGAACGAGTTCCGACTTCTCAACTTCGATCAGCCCTCCCAGGACGTGCTCGAAGATGAGGAAACAGAACGTACTATGGAACAGTATCGACAACAGCTCAATGGCCTACTAAGTGGCTAGCATTTTGCTTCCTTATACTATGTACTTGCACCATACATATACCGTACTCGTGGTCGTTATTTCTGTATTATTCGCTTGGAACGTGTATGATTCAAATTAGGCAGTCAAGTAGGTTGCCGAACCCGTCGGGCTTGCCTTGCGAAAGTGACGTCCCGTTTATACCCGGAAGCCAACAACCCACGTCTACTTTTTTCGTGTCGGACGTGCTTCTGTCTCTCAAAATATGTTGACCAATAGGTGCTTCGCTAGGTTTGGGCAGAGCGCGATCAAGGTTCCTCGAGTGCGGTCGCTTTCGCTATGCAGAGAGCTGTCACACTTACGTCTCGGGAAACAGCCGTCCAGAGGGTACGCGACGGCCTCACCAACTGCAGCATTTACAGGGAACAGAGAAAGCAATGTGAGCTACCTCGTCGTGGTGATATCCTCGCAGCTGACGCGAGTCAAAGGGAAAGTACAAGGTGACACTGATCCCGGGAGATGGTAGAACAGTCTCAAAAAGGTTCTTGTGTAAGGTGTTAATACTAGACTTCAGGCATTGGTCCGGAGATCAGTGAATCCGTCAAAAAGATCTATGCCGCAGCAGAAGTTTGTTTCTCTCATGCATTTCTGATTCTGTGTGTTCTACTTACGAACTTGTGAAGGTGCCCATCGAATGGGAGGAGGTCAGTGTCACGCCTGTCCTTAAAGGTGGCAAGACGGTTATCCCGGACACTGCTATCAATTCAATAAAGAAAAATACCGTCGCATTGAAAGGTTGGTTTTTTCTGATTCTCAAAGTTTCACCGCTGAGGTAGCGGTCAGGACCCCTGGCTACGCCGAGTATGTCTACGCCCTTCATCCTCTCTTACTTGGACTCAGCCAGAACAAGTCGGCAAGGGTCATGTTTCCTTGAATCTGACCCTGCGTAGAACCTTCAACCTGTTTGCAAATGTCCGGCCCTGTGCTTCCATTAAAGGGTACAAGACTCCATACGACGACGTCAACACCGTTCTTATCCGGGAAAATACGGAGGGTGAATATTCGGGTATCGAGCACGAGGTGATGATTTTTTGCCGCGTACTGTTGTTATGTTTATATACGGGATACAGATTGTCGACGGGGTTGTCCAGTCCATTAAGCTGATTACTTGGGATGCCTCCGAGCGCGTGGCTCGTTACGCTTTTCACTATGCGCAAGCCAGTGGGAGGAAGCGGGTTACCGCTGTTCACAAAGCGAATATCATGTGAGTGTAGACTGCAGTGATTTCTTCCATGCTAATGGCAATAGGAAAATGTCTGATGGCATGTTCTTGTCGGCATGCCGGCAGGTATCGAAAGAATTCCCTGACGTTGCCTATGATGAAGACCTGCTAGACCGAGCATGCCTCCAGGTGCAGAAGTTTTGTTCTGGGGGCAGAGGTTACTGTCCTGACAGTCCTTGTAGATTGTACAGAATCCCCTACCATTCTCCAACCGTGTCATGGTTATGCCTAACCTCTACGGTGATATCTTGTCGGACATGTGTGCCGGTTTGATCGGTGGACTTGGCCTTACTCCATCGGGGAACATCGGACGAGTGGGTCATGGACGTTTTTTACGCCTTACTTTTCCCATTCAACATATGGCAGGACGCTTCTATTTTCGAGGCAGTTCATGGCTCTGCCCCGGACATTGCAGGTATGTTACGCGATTTTTGGCGTCACAGCGGCTGAAGGACTTATTTCACTAGGCAAGGGATTAGCCAATCCGACCGCCCTGCTGTTGTCTTCTCTTATGATGCTAAGGTACGTCTACGTTATTGACAAGGTGGGTTTGCCGCTTGATATGATGTGGATGCACAGGCACATGAACCTGAATGAGTATGCGGCCAAGATTGAGAAGGCTACTCTGGATGTAAGTTGGCATCATGACGATCCGGAGACGTTCTTTTCACATGATTTTGCGTTTCAAGACCATCGCTGAAGGCAAGTCCATTACGGGTGACCTTGGGGGTAAGGCGACTACGAAGGAGTACACTACAGCTATTATTGATAGACTGGCCAGTACGTGAACGTGGAACGTCGGTCGCGTGTGTTAGTACATAAGTGATAATGCGTGCAACGCGCAAGTACTTCCGTTTCGCCAAGGCACCCGAAGTATGGACTACCGTGGGAAAAGTTGCGCCGCTAATATGACCACTGCCCAGCGTTTTGCAATTTGTCAGTGAACGACCAAGCCATCAGTAAAAAAACCCCCACGCCCGTGCACGGCAGCCACCTCCATTAACTCCCCACTCGCCCTGCAGGGCAAATACTACTTCGATACTCGGTCAAATTCAAGGTGGGACCGGTGGTCTCGACAGTCGCAGGACTCCCTCGCTCACCAAACCAGAAAAACCCCAACTTTTGTTTTCTTCTGACAGATTAATACTATACGAACGCAATGACAGACGAGTCCTCACAGTCTCAGGCCAGGAAGGATGAAACCAAGAAGACGAACCCTGCCTCCGGGACAGCCAAAGGTCCGAGGAGGACCTTTTCTAATGCAAGACCCCCTTCTGCAACCGGAAATACGCAGGGCGCTTCCAGACCCTCCTCAAGAGCAGGCAACAAGAGACCCGCCAATTCCTCAACTACAGGTGGTACTGAATCGGGCTCTGAGTCCAACAAGAAGCCCCAGGAGGCGAAGAGGAACGACTCTCGGAGCAAGAACCAGCCCGGCAGCAGCCAACGTACAGGAAATCATCGCAAAGCGCAGGTGTCTACTTCACAGCCGAATCGGGTTAGCCAGTCCAAGGACCGTGTCCTGCCGTCGCCGTCTCCTGTGCCTGTTTCAGCTTCGGAATCTAGCGACGCTTTGTCGTCCCTTCAACGCGTCATCGCAGACCTGAAGACCACCACGCCCTCGGGCCAACCTTCCCCAACTAACACTCTTGCTGCTTCTATTCACGCTCCTCAACAACAACAACAAACTTCCATTCCCTTACAGTCGAACAGCTCCATGTTTACTGGCTCTACCCTCGCAGACGCAGTTCGCCATCGCAAAGCCGCATCCCTTGGCAACTCGACTCTTCCAGGAAATTATAATTCATTTTCGCCCCACCTCGTCGCTATGATGGAGGACGCTGAAGATGGCGTCGGTGCTTCGGTCGAGGAGGGAGAGATTTCTGAAAGTTTCTTTCCCAATTCTGGACATCATCCTCGAACCCAGTCACAGAACTTCGTGGCCCCACGTTTCGCTGCTCTGGCTGCGCAACAAATGGAGCAAGATGTCCATAGTCCTGCCGGCCGTCCCCAGTTGGCCCCCTCTTTCACGTTTGGTGCTCGTAGAAGGACTGCCTCCAACGTGCCTCTCGGTCCGCCTATTAATGAGGAAGACGTCGGGTTCCAATTCCCCCAGCAACAACAACAACAGAGTTTCTCTCAAGATAATGCAGCCGTCGAACCAACTCACCGGAAGCCTGAAAATGACATCACAGGCATCATGGCGGAGCAGGTGTGTCTTTACCTCATGCTCTTGTATCCACCCTCACGTTGTCGCGTTACCTCGAATAGATTGCTATTCAGAATCAAATTGAAGCTCTCCAACAACAACAACAGGCTCTGTATCAACAACAGCTTGCTTCAAATCAGGCTCTATCCTTGCAAGCAGGGTTACCGGGCAATAGGCATAGACGCGTCCAGAGCACAGCGCCAATGGGCCTTGGTAGCGCCAATAACCTCCCTGCGTTCAACTCTGCCATGGGTCAATTCAACGGTATGAACAATCTGGGATTTGGGCTTGATAACCAACCTGGCCTGCCCCGTGGCCACGGTAGGAGGCACAGCGTTAACGTGGTAAACAAGTCGAACGCTGCCCATGGTAGCGTCGGTTCCATCAGTTTCCCTTATTCAGGCCAGGATGGTTTCGACGATGGTTTCACTCCGCCTGGATTTGGGGGTCACTCTCGTACCACATCCCGAGTTGATTCCAGTTGGCGCATCAGTGCGTATGGTTTGCGTGCACCGGACTGCAAACTAACTCTGTATGCAGATGGCGGTGTGGGCGGCATCCAAGCTAACAGTACATTTGCTGCGGAGTTGGCGCAAGCCCAGGCACAACTCCAGAGTCTGCAACAATTCCGTGCCGCGGCCGGTGGACATCATCACAAAATGCCATCTTTCGCGTTCCCGAATATGCTCCCGAATATGATGGCTGCTAATTTGATGGGTGTTGGTTTGGGCGGTGTCAGTCTGTTGCAACAGCAGCAACAGCAACAGCAACAATTTCAAACCCAACTACAGCAGCAATCCAGTCAACCGCAGCGCAAATCTTTGTTCGCTCCTTACTTACCACAGGCTTCACTTCCACCACTCCTTGCAGCCGGCAAGCTAGTTGTCGGTATACTTCGCGTCAATAAGCGCAATAGGTCTGATGCGTACGTCGCCACCGAGGTGCTCGATGCCGATATCTATATATGCGGTTCGAAGGACCGTAATCGAGCTCTAGAGGGTGACATTGTCGCTGTAGAGTTGCTCGATGTTGATGAGGTATGGGGAACAAAGAAGGAAAAGGAAGAGAAGAAACGTAAGAAGGAAGAAAATTCTGCCTATGAAAAGGGCAGCGTTGGTCGCAAGGATGACAAGAAGAAGGATGACGTTGAAGTGGAGGGTCAAGGGCTCATGTTGTTTGAGGATGAAGAGTTCGTGGATGCTGCTTTCCTTCAACTTTCAATGGCTTACTGATATACCTTTGTAGGGTAACGGATGAAGTGAAACCGCAGTACGCGGGTCATGTAGTCGCTGTCGTTGAACGTATGCCCGGACAGTTATTCTCCGGGACGCTTGGTCTCCTTCGCCCATCTTCTGCTGCAACGAAAGAGAAACAGGAAGCTGAACGTCGTGAACGTGAGGGTGACCGTGGAGAAGAGCCCAAACGGGGACCCGTCGAACGCCCCAAAATCGTTTGGTTCAAGCCCACCGACAAACGGGTCCCCCTGATTGCTATTCCCACTGAGCAAGCTCCGGCAGACTTCGTGGAGAATTCGGAGGCATACGCTAACAAACTATTTGTTGCTTGCATCAAGCGTCATGTGAGCTCAATCTCTACTTAATTGCTATCTCTGGCTGACCATCTGGCAGCCCATTTCTTCCCTCCATCCCTTTGGTACTCTGGTGGAGGAATTGGGACCCATTGGCGACGTCGAGGTCGAAACCAGCGCATTGCTCAAGGATTGTAATTTCCCTACGGAAGAGTTTTCTGACAGTGTTCTTAAGTGCTTGCCCCCAACTCCTTGGAGGTATGTGGCTCCGCATGGAAGGGAGATAATTCAACTTATACTTGAGACAGTATCCCCGAGAGGGAATATGAGGTCCGCAGAGACCTGCGCGAAGAAAGAATATTCACCATCGATCCTTCGGATGCCAATGATATGGATGATGCACTTTCAATCAGGCCCAACGATGACGGTACCTATGATGTCGGTGTTCATGTCGCGGACGTCTCTTATTTTGTCAAACCCAACACTGCGCTTGATCGAGATGCTCGGAAGAGAGCTACGACGGTTTATCTCGTCCAGCGAGCAGTCCCAATGCTGCCGCCGACTCTGGGCGAGGAAGTCTGTAGTCTTGCCCCTGGCACAGAACGGCTTGCTTTTTCTGCGATTTTCACTATGTCGAAGGAAGGCAAAGTACTCGACAAATGGTTCGGGAAGACCATAGTCAAGTAAGTAGCGTTCCCACTCATATCGAACACCTACTAGAAGTTGTTCAGGTCAGCGGCGAAGCTGTCTTACGCTGATGCTCAGAAGGCGATTGATGGTCACCTGTTGAGCGATATTGTTGTATCCCCGGAACATTCTGCTTCCGCTATCGAGCACGACCTTAAAGCTCTCCATAGTCTGGCTCAGCAATTGCGCACTAAACGTTTACGTGACGGTGCACTACTCCTCGACTCCAATCGCTTAGAGTTTACGTTGGACGACAACGGTTCGCCAGTGGATTGTAAGCAGTCGGAGAGCAACGAGGCTAAGGAACTCGTCGAGGAGGTATGGGATTATGTTTCTCCAAGTTGCCCAGAGTGACTTATTTGTCTTAGCTCATGTTACTCGCTAATATTGCCGTTGCTCAACGTATTGCCGTTCACTTACCTGAGCAAGCACTCCTCCGCCGACACGACACACCGATCGAGAGACGCCTAGTGAGTGACTCTGCCTGAGGTCTGGACATGTACTGATGGCCTTGCAGATTGCCTTTATCGAGCGTGCTAAGCGTCTAGGTGTCCAAGTTGATTCCTCTTCCTCCGGTGCTTTGATGCGCTCGTTCAACGCGATAACCAACCCTGCCGCTCGTTTGGCCCTTCAGCTGCTGTCTTTCAAATTCACCCAACGCGCCAAATACTTCTGTGCGGGAATGCTGGACATAGCCAAATACGGTCATTACGCATTGAGTGTCCCTCTTTACACTCACTTTACCTCGCCAATCCGTCGTTATGCCGACATTCTTGTGCATCGCCAGCTCGAGTCGGTTCTACAGGGTAGCTGTGAGTCACGCTGGGAAACATCGTTACATGGCATTGCTAACTCCAACTGCAGCTGAGCCGAAGTTCACAATGGACCGGGACGCTGTCGCTAAGATCGCCCAACAGTGTAACATGTCCGTACTTTCCAATCACGTGCAGTTGACTTTACATACCTGATTGAATTTACAGCAAGCGGGACTCTGCGAAGTTGGCACAAGAGCAATCTACGCACCTCTTTTTATGTGTCCTCATTTCTGATCTCACTCACCGCTATGGGCCAGTCATTCGCCAAGCCAAGGTTGTCAATGTTCTCGATGCAGCGTTCGACGTATACGTACCTGAATTTGGTATCGAGAAGAGAGTCCACGTGGATCAAATGCCCATCGACGTGAGTTGAACTGCTGATCTTTTTCTCTTGGCCAATAATCTGACCCGGCATTACAATTAGAACCATGTGTACGATGAGCATTCTCATACTCTTCAAATCTACTGGTCTGGCAAGGACGTCATCAGCTGGCTCGCGGAGAACAGTGATGATGAGCATTTGAAGAAGGTGAAACAGAATGCAGAAGCACATGCCACGAAGATGGAAGTTGCGTCGCGCTCGGTCCACGACGAAAAGGCGCTCTTCGATGAGGACGACGCCGAAGACGACGAGATTGTTCTCGGGAGAGACAGCGAGCTTGTGAAGGAACCCGAGACTTCCAAGCAGCATTTACTTTCCGCGAGTAAAGTCCAACCAGTCTTCGAGGGTTTAAAGACGACAGCCGCTGGTCACAAGATTCAAGAGATTAAGGAATTGATGACGGTTCCGGTGAATAACATTCTTGTGTTGACCACTAACGGAACGCTGACCCCCAGTAGGTGATCGTGACGGCTGACTTGACGAAGAGTCCTCCCGTAATCAAGGTGTACAGTGTCAATCCGTACACCGAACAGAAATGATGGAGATAATTACGCCCTTTTTTTTTTCTGCCGCAATGGTTATCTTGTACGATAAACGATGATGTAGTGGTCATGCCCTCCTTCCCCTTCCCTTTCTTTCATGCCAACTGCTTGTTCATTTGCCGGGTGTTTGTACTCGTATACGTACATATATTTCTGGAAGTGGTACCTGTGTTCGTTCGTTCGGTTTTTGCGTAGCCCGTTCGTAGCGCAGTGGTAGATTAACGCTTTGCAAGTCCGTGCTTGGGACCTTATAGCACAATCTAACGATTTACGTCTATGTCAACATGTGTTGATGAAATCCTCGAATCATGTTGGACGGAGTCCATACCAATACTATCATAAACGACACATTGCAAATAACATAGACAATGAGAAACTAACTGGAGGCTACAGATATTCGTAAGAGTCAAGTAATACAGAAGATACCATGGCGCTAAATCCATCCTGGTGGTGGTGGCTCTGAGGCAACGCCAGACCCACGGCGTGTCCTACTAGCACTTCGCCTACGGAGGCCCGAAATGTGAGAGACGCTTGACAGAACACCACTCTTGGAAGTGCCGTTCGACAGCAGAGATGAGCGTGAGTCCTGGACGGACGAATTCTGCTCGACGACGGTATGCAGTGATCGGATGGATACCCCACAACTACTGGTATTGTGGGAGTGCCCAAAAACGGAATGGCGTTGGTTGATCTCGCGCGTGCACAACTTATACAACTCGTCCAAGCCCAAATAGGAGGCTTCATCGCGAAGCTCCAGAAGGGCTTCCAGACGCGCACGGGATGCGGAACCGAGGAGAGCGGCCCGGGGGAGAACCTCAGGGTTCTCAGGTGACGAGGGCAGCGATCGGAGATAAGCAAGAATATGTGCATACCTGAAGTAGATTCGTCAGTCACAAAGCAAACGTGAGCGAAGCTGATATAAACAGAACTCACGGAGCGCTTGGACGATCCAAGAAGATGTGAAGGTTAGAAGAGCACCGAGACAGGCACCCTGCGGAAGTGAGATGGTCATGCAGGGCGGCACTGAAGGCATTGTCAGGATGGACGACGGATGCCTCACTCGCATGCGAGTAGACAGAAGCCGTCTCCGAACTATGTGACAGTAAGGAAACAATATAATTTGAAAGATAGGACGGTCGTGAAGTCAAGGTTCGCAAAGTGGTTCGGTAGGTTGTCGTGCACGTCTCCAACGTGACCGTGATTTTCGCTGGGTCAACAGCGCCGTCCGGTACGGATGACAAGAGAACGGCTTCAAATGGAGGCTGAGAAGGAATGGGCGGTATGTTTTCCGGAATGGAAGGAACTGGAGGAATAACGCCGACAGACTCCCTGCTAGGTTTCAATGATGGGCGTCTAGGGATCGCGGCATTTGGCACGGGTGAGGAAGGACGTGACGGGCTGGGCCGGGGTAGCTGCTGCAAAGGCAGGCTGAGCGCTACTGTTTGACGCTGGAATAGAACCGCTCGGTGGCGGAGAGTCCTCCTCGACCGGGAGCGGGGGAAGAGGCGGACTGCCAGCTGGAGGTGGGAGAGTCCTGGACTCATCCTCGTCTACGGAATCTGCCTTCTGTCGTCGCTCGTTCTCCTCCAGAGATCCAAATAGCTGACTAACTTGGGAGCCACACAAGGCCTCCTGAGGTGTGCGAACCACGATCGCGCCACTCCCGAGCGGAGTGCCACGTTTGATGTTGAAGATTTCCAGGGAGTTATCAAACTTTGGTTCTGATATCCGGACGGGTTTCGGTGCCGGGTGACGAGGGTGAGGAAGAGAAGTCGAGGTCGCACTGCGGCTCAACCATGACATTGGTTTCGAAAGAGTGTGCTTGTGACCGCGCGGCGGTGTTGTGGGAGGGGACACGAGAGAAGACGCAGGCAGAGGTGCCAGCTCTGCGGCGACGACAGGGTTGGAGATCGACGGTGGTGAACGCTGAACACGCATGGAGAAGTGGAGAGTGAGAGTGAAAAACAAAGTAAGCTGACAACGGAGCAAAATATAAACAGCCAAACCAAAAAAAGGAGGCACTTCCTTTTCCGGACGACAATGGTCGTTTGATTACGTAATAACAAGACTACACTTGCATTTTTGAAGCTCAATACGACTACGATACACGACGATCACTCTGACGGTGCTTCCCTGTACATACAGCCGCATCAGTACGACGTCGCGGAACGAGAGATCGATACTTATTATATAGAGAACATTGTTACAACTGCAAGAGATGCCTTTGAGGACACGCGGATGTGCGACCACACGCAAGTGTCACTCACCGTATGAAGACCTCGCCAAGGGTCCCCGTGGACTGGCCATCTTGGAACTCCTCTGTATTCGCCAGCTGTGCGACATGTCAATAAAGACCGAAAACTCGTAGGATCGGCAAGCACACCTGGAGATTCATATAACCATCCGTGCTTACGAGGAAACCCTTGTACTCTAGTCCCCATTTTAGTCTAACAAACACCGGTTTCCCTGTCAGCTCCTGCATGAATGGCTTCGGGTTGACTGGGTTGACCTGCACGACAGTGAGACGCTCGATGCGCGACGATCAACCAGATATATGCGCTCAGCTCACCGACGACATTGATGAAAGCGCGTAGGACGAGTCGTGCGGACTTCGAAACGGAGCCCATTGCCAAAACGGGAGTCACCTAGTCACTGCCTGCAAACTCGAAACGACCACAGCGCTGCCTTGTCGTCTGGCCCAGGTCATAACCGCGTACAAACGATAATGTCTGACAGAGAAGGCCACATAGGCCCAGGGTCATCCGATGACGATTTGTCGCTGCCCAAGGCAACAGTTGCAAAGATGATCAGTGGTACGCACCAGTCTTTCTACGGCATTGCGTGTACCACAGTTCATCTTACCCCAGAGCTACTCCCAAGCGATGTTACATGTGCGAAGGAGACACGAGATCTGGTCATCGAGTGCTGTGTAGGTAAACATACCGCGTTGCTCGATCGCTTGTGCACGAGACATACCTCTCCACTCCAGAGTTTATTCACCTGATATCCTCCGAGGCAAACGAAATATGCGAGCAAGAGTCAAAGAAAACCATAGCACCAGAGCACATCATTGGCGCGCTTAAGGTTCGTCCGTCAGCCTCTACACCCACTATCCTGTCAAATCCTTTCCAGCTTCTTGGCTTCGACTCATTCACGGCTGAGGTCGAAGACGTCCTGAAAGATCACAAGCAACAGCAAAAGGTTCCCGCATATCTTTAACTCTCTATCCATTTTTGCCCACTCAGTTCTGTCGCAGGACAGGGAGAAGAAAGCCGACAAGATCAGAGACTCCGGATTGACACCCGAGGAGTTACAAGCAAAACAGGAGGAACTGTTTGCTCTCAGTCGTGCCAAATTTGCACAACCTCAGCAACAGCAACAGCAACAGCCTCAACCCCAGACATAGGACACTGGCAATATTTCCTCCGGGGCTTAATATCTCGTGTGCATTCCTTCCTCATCTATACTGTATTATCTGGACTGTATACATCAGCGTCTAATGATTTTTATTGCGTATTTTGTCGAAGTGACGCTGCCGCGACGCATTCACCCTTCTGTGAGGTAGATCATGATTCCATTCTTCACGTCCGGTCTCCGGGCGTATGCTCAACGCTGGCAAGCCACTCTGCTCGATCACGAACGAAGCCGAGACCGCGGCGTAGATTGCGGCTACACCTCGCTGTTAAGATATCAAGCAGACTTCCCAAGAGGCGGGCCAACTCACCCTCGTAGAAATCACCCCCGGCGAGCAGCAGTCCAGCCGCAAGTCCCCCCAGAAAACTATTACCGGCGCCTGAATTGGCAAAGTTACCTTAGAGGCAGATCCAGTACGTCCTTCGCAAACTGACCAGTAACATCGATAATCTTTCCGCTGTCATGTGGTGTCCAGAAGGCGTCAACCCACCGGCCCCCGTTGGCTTTAGTCGCCACATAAGCTCCCAGCGCACCACTGCGTATAATGACGCATCCTTGTCCCAAACTTCCTACTCCGATATCCAGGAACCGAACCGCCGCTGCTTCCACGGATTCAACTGTGGCAGGTGTTGATATAGTAAGTAATGAAAGGGCTTCCTCTGCATTCGGGCTGATGGAGACCGTCCTCGGATCGTAGTCGCTTCCACAGCGATCGCGTGCTCACCTTAGTACCGAGATGAACGGCAATGCCTTTACGAGGGAGGGCAATTCTTCCGGGACGCATCTATCCTGGTAAACACTTAATTCCCAGCGCGCAAAAACGTTGGTTTCACTGACGGGTATCGGTTCAAATATCATGGTTGGTTGCCACCCATGGATCTCGTCTACTTCGGAAATAATTTCAAGGGCGCGGGTAGGCGAGCAAATCAAGTGCAATGCTTTGGGCCACGCAAAGCGGGTTCCGTGCAAATCCCGCGGCGTAAGCCTGATTCGAGGGGTGAGGTATTGGAACCTGCGGGAATTTTACGCATAGCGTTGAGGAGCATTACAAACTAGGATCAAGGGAAGCTCTCGGACCCTCGGGAGTCACCTCGATATGAATTCAATGCACGAGTTGTTCCACGATCAGCACGGTTGCGAAAATGCCACATGTCGGCTCCATAAGATAAGAGTTTATCCTGGATATCCTGGGGGAAGTCGTTGCCCCGATCTACAATCATGCCCACTTTGTGGGAAGGTAGCCTGTAAAGCGTTGACTTTCCCTGGATGGTTGGAGTGGAGGGATTACAGACCATATCCGAGCCCCAATGGCGGCGTATGTGCCACCGCCCCCGATCTACGTACGAGGGTGTAAGTAAGGGGGAGGGGACCGGTTTTGAACTAGTACACACCTGTGACGGTAAGGTTTTTCCGGTCGGTTTTCCGTCCTGGTCGGTGAAAGAGAATTCGTCGATAATGAACATGCCAAGGGTCACGAAATGGGGGGCGTCCGCCATGACGATGTGAAGGGTGGTAGTGTACGTGCGAAAAGTATCGTTCAGGGGACACCGTGCAGGCCACGACTTAGGGCATGTACGTGTGGCAGAGCGGCAAGTGCTGGTGATTGCAACAGCGGTTGAGGTCGCCGCAGACAACTTTTCAGATTTCCACTGTGATGCAGGTGTGGGCCGTCATATACGACAGAGACAACTTTCCAGACACCGTACGTATGATCTATTCATCTCTCCCATGCAGAGACGATCGAGCTAGGCCATTCAGCTTTATCATAACGCTTTATCACTCGTCGATCAGGCAGCACAGTCCAGGATCAAGAAATTTCGTCGCCGCGAGGATGCCTGCAGTACGTTGTCTGTTTCGCCATGAACCATTCAATGATCTCGTAAAATCTGAAATATTGCTTCCGCTTGCTCTTCCCCCCCGCAAGGATCTCTGATCGGCAATCTCTTGCCTCGAGTGCTGCTCAGGAAGCGAGGTGTTCCGAAGGACGCACTGGCCTTCGCCGCCACCGACACCGGAAAACCGTACTGTGTGAGCTCATCTATATCCACCCTTGTCTGTTTTTTTTCTGTGACCAATAGATTTCCTCGAGATCACTCCAGGAATCGACCCACCCTTAGGGTTTAATGTGACCCACGACGAGGGTGTGGTAGCGATGGCCTTCGGAACGGGAGACCTCGGACCGCCCGCCTTCAATGTGGGCGTCGACGTCATGCAGCTCAAAATCCCACCGTATTCGACCTTGGCTGACTTTGTCGATAGCGTCTCCAGCCAGGTAGAAATGTTATTCCAACCTCGCGTTCACCGGGACTCACGCGCCTTACGTAGTTAACGCCGCTGGAGCATGACCTAGTGTCAGCAGACATCCCCCAATCCGAAGCTCTGCGCCGGTTTTACTGGATCTGGACGTTGAAGGAGGCATATACCAAGGCACTCGGGATGGGGCTGGGATTCGACTTCCGGCGAATACAGTACAACGTACCGGAGGAGGCAGTCACCATCGATGGCGAGCTCGCCCGAGGGTGGCAGTTCCGCAAGTTTGAAGTCGCACAGAGTGGCAACAAATACGTTGGCGTTGCTGCACGGTTCACAGGGGGTCGGTTTCTTACTATCGAAGACTTGGACGTTGGGAGTTTGGTGTGCTATGATGCGGCATCATTTGTCAATCGGGCCGTGGAGGAATTGAATTAGCAGTGCGCTATCACATTACTAGAGGTGTCTATAGTGGGCGAAATACAGGGTCTACGGTAGCTCGGTGGGTCGGGATCTTTTTGGTGATGTTACGGGAGATTGGACAAACATACAACAGGGACGTCTACAGGGAATTATCAGTATGAGGGAAAGATTATGTGTTTTCCAGTAATATATCATCATCTAGGTGAGTCATGGTGGACAGGGGCGAGGATTGCCACACCCTTTTTGAGCCGTCACCACGTTTTTGCTGCGAACCCCAATGCATTCCGGAGAGTTCGAATGCACTGAGTTCCGGAAATGAAGCGAGTACGTTAGCTACTTGTTCGTAGAATTCCTGGATCGAAACAATTAGATTTACTGCTTTGAAACACTGGCCTGAAACGTCGCGATCGGAGTACTCACAGGAGCAGGGGGGTGGTGCATGGTCTGTGTGGTCATAATTCTGAGGTAAGCGAGATGCGGTAGATACCGGTATAGATGCTCCAGAAAGGGTACGGGGGCAGAGTTTATCACTGCACCCAGGACCAGAATAGGAGAGGTCGAGCGTGCCAACAACACGATGTCTTCTTCCGTCAAGGCACTGCCATTAAGATGCAAACTCTTTATTGGCCGACCGGGGGCAAGGGCTCTGGCTGTCCTGGGTGAGCCAATAAATTGTTCTAGACGTGGAATGGTAGTCGGAGGGAGAGATGCGCCGAGTGGGTTAAGCGCAAAAGTGGAGGGTATAGAATCTACCTCCAGTTCGAGGAGGGAGGGTGTTTTACCAAGGAAGTAAATGACGTTTTCATCGAATGGGAAAGAGCACGTAAAATGCGTTAGGAACGGGTATGATGTGTGGGTACATGCTTCCTTGAGGACCCAGCTGACGCCTGAATCAACGAGAAGATTGAGGGACGTCAACTCGGACATGTTTAGGATGGCCTTTGCCAGGAGGCCATAATATGCGGGAAAGACAGTGGGGGAAGAGTCCACGGCAATGTAGAATGACCGGACGTGGCGCGCGATGTCGGGTCTCCTTGCGAGCAATGGCACGACACACAGGTTGCGAGACCAGGCAGAAACAGAGATGCGCCGGTAGAGAAAGGACTGTGCCACTAGACAGAAGGAAGAGCAAGTCTGCGCGAAAGTTGCGAGGGCATGGATGTCGAGGTCCTGAGCGATGAAGTGCACCAACTCGATGGGGAGGTTCTGGAGAGACAACATGGGAAGTGCTGGTCGTTACTGCTGGCACGGCATCCCTTATATACTTTCCCAAACGACCTGTGTCAATAATTTTTATTATAATATTTTCCGGGATATTGATGCCCGCGTGTGAAGGAAAAGAAAATCCGTGGATGGAGTGCGACCAAATTAAATATATTATATTATGTAATTGCCATGCCATGCCATTCTCTTCTCTCTCGCTCAAAAAGAAATGCGTCGAGCATTCTCCGCTGTGAAGCGTCTCGTCGCTCATTCCGGTCGGTTGGCTCCACGCGTTGTTTCCGCGAAATCTAACCTTGTCTTGCCAGCACCGTTTCCACCTCGTACACACACTTGTGGAGAACTCACTGCTGATCATGCGGGCGTTCGTGTCGTCCTCGCGGGCTGGTTGCTCCCAGAACGGTACTACTTGTTTATGCCCCATTCGTTCTGCTGTTCGTCACTCACGTTTTACCATATCAAGCAAAGTGTCCAAGGCAATGTCCTTCTTTCCTATCAAGGACTCGCACGGAACCACCCAGCTTGTCGTGCGTCGTAAACGCGACTCATGTGCTGGTGACTTGGCTGCACTGTCAGACATCCCCGTCGAGTCCACCGTTTTGATCGAGGGTGAAGTACGCGTGAGACCTCAAAGTTCGCGACGAGGTGTCAGTGCTGTTGTTGCCCGGGCCACGCGTGGTCTATTCTAGAGTTGGCCCTGACATGTTCTCGTAAGGATGGTACAGGAGACATCGAGGTCGACGTTTCCGACTTCGTCCTCTTGAATCCGGCGGATCGCCATCTGCCCTTCGTGCCCTCGGATGAACACTGCTTGGTTAGTCGTACCTAGGTACACTCTCTTCCTTTCCTCCACGAATACACATTCGCAGGTAAACGAGGAGCTGAGAGCTGAATTCCGCCACCTTGATCTACGCAGGGCCGCCCTGACCAACAATATCAAGAAGAGAAGTATAGTCTCTCGGGTAATTCGTGACACCCTGCATCACGAGGGTGTGTGTGTGTGTTGCGTGTCACACCACACCAGAACCCTAACTTCCATCGGTCAGGTTTCCTGGAAGTCGAGACTCCACTGTTGCTCAAGTCGTCCCCCGAAGGGGCTAGAGAATTTCTTGTCCCTAGTAGGGTCGGCCGATCCGCCCATGAAGCAGACATGCACCCTCTATTCTATTCCCTTCCTCAATCACCCCAGCAACCAAAGCAACTACTCATGTGCTCCGGAGCCGTGGACAAGTATTTCCAGATTGCTAAATGTTTCCGAGACGAGGATGGGCGCAGGGATCGTCAACCCGAGTTCACTCAAATCGATCTCGAAATGGCATACGTTTCTTGGGGCCCACCCCTCCATCAAACCGGGTCCCAAGCGCTCAATTGGCAGATCGGTGGTCACGAGGTACGTACGGTAGTAGAGTCTCTCATCCGTAACATATGGCAACAAGTCGAGAATGTGGCCCTGCCAAGTTCGTTCAACGTCATGACTTACGCGGAAGCCATGTCATCTGTTAGTTGCTCGTCGCTCGCCTATCACTCGGTAGACTAATTCGCGTTCAGTATGGATCAGACAAACCAGACACGCGATTCCCATTGAAGGTTTGTGTTTGTGCATCTTCCCCCCGCGTTACTCACCTTCCTTTTTGGGGTGATATAGATTGTCAACGTCTCTTCGTTACTTCCAGATCAGCACCGCGCACGGTTGGATGGTGCAGGAGTGACATTAGACGCCCTGGTAATCCGCCAGTCCGATTGCCAACCTTTCCTCAGAGCGAATGACGGCGAATTAGAGGAGCCGGGCGTGGTGAGCACACCTGCTCTTTCAAGCACACCGACCTAAGCCCAGCTGCTAGGATCGCATCATTATTACCACGGACAATGAATCCAACTGGCTAGACAATTGCAGAGTCATGCCATTCGATATACCGTTAGCAGCTGAGAAGTATGCAGCAATCAATCGGGTACTAGGCATGAATCCGGGTGACTGTATCTGGATATCGCAGCGCCGTTCAGCCATAGAGGTGGATTCCGCGTATTTCATGCCTTCTGATCGCTCACCATATGTACCGCAGGGTGGTTCCACGGCACTAGGTCGTGTTCGAATCCGACTTGCCGAAATGGCGGAGAAGTTGGGTGCGTCCAATTGGTGCACATCTAACGCCGCTACGTAACATTATTCCCCAGGAGATTACAGCCCCCCTACCACTCCACACTTCTTATGGGTGACTGAATTTCCCCTGTTTACCAGAGCGGACCCCGATAAAGATTTCCTAGCACATGGGCGTTGGAGCAGCACGCATCACCCCTTTACAGCCCCCATGTGGCAAGACATCGAAGCCATGTACGCCGGACGTATAGGCCAGGTATGCACTTGTCTTATGTCACGCACATCTCTGACGCCAGCGCATTTTACTAGGTTCGTGGACAGCATTATGACCTGGTACTGAATGGCGTCGAGATTGGGGGAGGATCTGTCAGAGTTCATGATGCAGCCATGCAAGATTACATCTTCACCCAAGTTTTGCAGGTACGATGGTTTGTCGTTTAGTGTGCTCGCGTTCCTCTGAGCTGACGACTGGCAGTTGACAAAATCAGAAAAGGCCACTTTCGAGCATCTCTTACATGCGCTCAGATGCGGTGCCCCGCCCCACGGCGGAATTGCGATAGGTGTGTATGGTTTTGCTCAATGAGGGAGTACTTGATAATGACTGTCCTCGGGGAATATGTAGGATTTGATCGCTTGATGTCGATTCTCTGCAAGACTGCATCTATTCGAGACGTAATTGCTTTCCCGAAAACCGGTGCAGGGACCGATCCACTTCTCAAAAGCCCGGCGACTGTGGCGGCCGATGTTCTTCGTCACTACGGCATCCAACCTGTTCACAAGTCATAGCGCATCCAGTTGCACGATCCTAGGTGATTATAGACTGGGTAGACGTTACTTTACATTCCTTTGCCGGTCCAAGCAATCAAGGGAAGGATATAAACAAATGAACTGAAAACTGAAAACCGCTCAAGTTATGAGTTGTATGGTATGATCAGATTGTTCATCAGAAGTCAACCTTCTCTCTGCATCACCATACATATCACGAGAGGTTAACGATAGCGTCGAGCGACCGGGTGTTACCTCCCCACTTGCCGTATATCCAGAGTCGTATGAAGCATCATTGGTATGGGACCCGCCCCATATATCGTCCGCAGGTGGTGATGATCCTGTGCGTAAATCGGACTGGGGTCTTACGTCCTCGATCTCCGATGCGTCCGGCGGATACCGTACGCTTGTTTCGTCCACGAGCGCGACAACACTACGCAGTTTTGAGTCTGCCTTACGTGACTGGTCCTTCAGCATCGGGGGGTGTGATTGTCGGCGCTTCAGCGAGGAAGGTGAGGGTGAACGCGGGGAACCAGAGAAAGAAGACGGAGTATCTGCCCACTCCGATGACGGAGTTGCGAAGAACGTGCCCGAAGCGGACCAAGAAGTGTTAGCGTGGTTGGGCTGAGTCTCCACGCCAGAGGGTGGAGTAGTCGTCAGCGGAGTTGGCGAGGGCGAGGGCGTGTTGGCAATAATAGCCAGAGGAGGAAGTATGGTGAATATCTGGTCCTCTGCTTGGGGAGGTCCATACGAATCGAAGGGGTCTGGGACCGACTGAAGCATAAGCTCCAAAACGGGATCGGAACTAAGTTAAGGTTCGAAGGGTAAGTGGTGACTGTACAGTACTAGTGCACAGTAGACGTACGCCTTTGCCGTAAACCGATCAAATACGTCCATCGTAGAGCGCACCGCAACGCAGACCTAGCAGAATTCACAGCTAGGGAGACAGCCGTGGTGATGGAGACACCGATCTCACCTTCGCCTGGACCACATCCCAGACTTCTTCTTCATGTTCCATAATTTCTTGGTAGTGCTGTGCTTTCAAGGCGTCAAGTTCATTGACTTGCTGTTGAAGGACCGTCAGTGCCTCTCTGAAACTTTGAAGGTCTAAAAAGAAATACTTGGTTCTGAGGGTCTGACAGACGATGGAATGCACTTACTGCGTTGCTTCCTGTTCAGATTACTCATTTCAGTCTGACGAATGATATTGCTCTTTTCTCGAAGAGCTTTTTCATACGTTGCAGAGCGTTCCTGCAGATGGAAATGAACTATTCGAAGACCAAGGCCTTTGCAGTGGGAATGGACGTACATGGACTATGGTCCGATAAGTATCCAGATGCTGACGGAGAGGCTTCTCGACTTTCTTATCGAGGGTCTCTGCCTACACGTGGATGGTACGTGAGAGAAGATAATTGCGCAGAGGAATACTGCGGACCAGGACATGCCAGTGGTTTCCAACAAGGTGATGCAGCCCCGAAGCAGCCTGAAGCCGGGTGCTGGCTTCGTAAGATGGTCCTTTAAGACTAGCAAACATCGTTTGTAGTACGTGCGTTGGATATGGGCGTGGAAACATACCCTGCGCATTTCTCTATGGCATCTGCAAAAGCAGCGGTGACCTTGGACATGTGGAGCAGTGCAGTTCGATAATTCGCACTGGAAGCCATAAGCTATAGAAACCTCGGTGCATCAGCGCGATGCACGGACGGGAGAACTCGGATGTACACGCCTCATCATAAGCTTGTAAGCTCGTTTTGAGGTTTGACCGGGTAATAATCTTTTTTGGACCATCTGCACCAAAATTCATGGCGGAGGCACCGGTAGCGTCCGAAAACGTGGGCGAGGGGGAACGCGGAGGTGAAGAGTGCTTTGGTGACAACGTCAGATTGCGCAAAGAACGAGGTTTACGAGGCATTCCAGAATGGCGAGGCCGGCTGGTTGTGACGGAGGCACTTCAACGAGACAGGGTGGAATGCAACTCTGACTTGTGCGTCTGCTGCAGCTGGCGTGTCACGCCGGTCCCGATTTGGTCAGTCAGAGAGGGCTTTCGTCTAATACTCGTTCTATCTAGCACTGCTATCACCCGTACACGCAGTATCTAAGACACCTCTCAATCGATCACCCACCCAGGCATGCCCACTTGGAAGCGCGTCTGTGTGACCCGACTGAGTACGCAGATGACACCAACGAAGATTCACTCACGTAGCTAGCCTCTAAGTCCCGCAGAGATCGCGGTCATTTTGGAGGGGGAATCTCGGAGGAAGAACAGTTTCGCTCGTCTTTGCCTCCTTCCCTCCTTGCCCGGTCCCCCACCAGCCCGCTGGATAACTCTAATATCCTTCAAATGCGGCGAATTGACGAAAAACTGCATCTCCACACCCGTCCGTTGGACCACATTCCGCAGAACAAAAGACGTGTCAGGCCCGCGTCGCCGCACCGACATCAGTACACCCGAGAAGACTCCAGGGGCGTGTTCCAGTGTGACGGTGAGTACAGAACCGGGTAAAAGACGCTGTGGATGTTGCCGCGAGAAGAGAGTTTGTAGCCACTGCCGTTTTTTAGGTTCTGGGAGGTTCTGCTGAAGGAAGTACATCAGACCCCTTCCCTTCCGTAGCGCATCGGCTCTGTCTGACGGCACCGCAAGGGGCACCGGGAGTAAGGCATTTTTAGAGAATGGGTATTCGACTGAACCGGCTTTCGACGATGCCAGTCTCGTCACCAGCTTGAACAACCTTGAATTCATGACGGTAGTACTGGCCGTAGGCAACGCCCGTAGGAGAGTACGCGATGCTGACTAAGCACGGCAGCGGACGATTTTGTTTAGTACCAAACCCTTGTCGAGGTCTACTGTGGTTATATCGTACACAGAGATGTTGCGCGCATTGCGTGAATGTACATGAAAGTTAGCGACTCAAGCGATGGCAGGCGTTGATGAACCAGACTCCTTCAAGTCCCACTCAGTTAGCAGAGAGCCGAATGCTCTGTGGATACGGCAGCGACGGTCATGGTGACTGCCGATCACCATAGCACGGGTGCGAGTCAAATACGAACACCACTGCTCCGAGCCCCTTCCCCCTCCTTGGATAGTGCGAGAGTCGCGGAAAAAGCAAGTCGCCTTGCGCGGGCCGACAAGGTTGAGACGGTATCGAACCCACTCGCTGAACCATGCCGTAGCCCACCATGAAGGCGCGATATTGAGCTTGGCAAACGAACTAAGCATTCGCAACATAACTGCCGACAACTTACAGTAGATGCCGCTATCGTTGATGGAGAGGCTGCGCGTCCAAAGAATTAGATACTCTTCCTTCTCTCAGGTCTCAGCAGACGGAATAGTGGTCTCCCTCTCTTTCTAGCTACTGTGGTGTCTGAGGCGTGAATTTTCTGACCCCGAGGTGTTGGGGGCAAGTACTTAAGAATGCAGTCAGGAGGCTCTTAAAGAACAAACCTCAAATGCAAGGACCTTCCCGCCAGGATTCCCAGCGGCGTGACTTCCCCTCCTGCAGTTTACACCGCATAATTTTCTGGAAAAGTGAGTGGTACAATGAAGGATAATGACTGTTACCACCCAGTTTGCGGAGTGCCCAAAGTGCGGTTATGGTGTTACCAACTGTAAATGCCACGACACGGGGAACCGGTCAAATCAGAAAATGAGATATATTGATAAAGTACGAGTAACTGAACGTACTAAGTCACTTGTCGTCTAGCAATGTGCTCGATTTCTCGCCCACTCTCGCCAATATCCATTAAGTGGGTTAAATTTGATCGACTCTGTCTCTAAACGTTGTTCGCAGACTGACTGGTCCCCCTGCGGAGAAAAAAAGACACCGGCGCTGTTTCCCTGCGCCGATGACGTCGGGTCTGTTCTCCCCCTGAAGGCGAGGCAAGACCCACTAGGGTCAATTGTGCCGCAGGCAGCGAACGTCATCGTGGCGGTGGGTCGACATTTAGTACCTGCTGCGAGATCGCCTGCAGACTCTGGTATGCTCATTTCCCGTACCTGTCCTTCGTCTTAGCCTTTATTTATTTATTTGCTGCATTCGATCTATTTGATTCTAGCTTGCATCCAGTCAAGATTACGGCCGCCGGACAATTCGTCGAGGGGGAGTGTGCGATGATGCCACCGACGGGGACGCCTCTGTGAACCCTCAACGTTAGACCCTGACGTGCAGCCGCATACCTAGTGTTGTGAGCACGCTTCTAAGCATCTCGCGAGGATCTGTAGAGCGTGATGCTGAGAGTGGCAGCTACAGGGTTTCCGGTAGGTTGCAGCTCGCCGGAAACATGATAACGCACCAGAAACTGCTGAGATATTTGCTTTCAGCCCCTTCAATGCCTAAACCTGGGATTAACGTGTGTCAACTTATCAATCCCCTCGCCGGGTCTTTGTCACGACCGTCGCCGACAGTGCAAAGCTCGTCACGCAGTGGCGTCCAAAGGTCAAACCTATACCCACGTCGTCAGAAGTACTGAGCCGCAGTGCTCGCGCTAGTCCTTCTCGGTCTTTATGACTTGTTTACCTTTGCATGTTTCTCATTCTTTGGTGTTGGCTTGCGCACTGTCCTTTGCCGTACGAGTCATCGACGTACTAGTGGCAATACTAATCTGAGGTCTCAGAACTTGAAGGAAGGAGCGTGGATGACCAAACAAACTCAAGCACGTTTCCAACAGCGGTCATTCTTGTCTGCTCGTCAGAACAATTTCGACGGCTCTAGCACTGTCAGAGATCTGCAGTCCGAATACTGAGCGGTAGACACCATTACAATCTACTTCGCAGGATACACGACAGAGACACAATCAAACACAAAGCAGTTCGCCATGGGACGACTCAGCCACCAGCAATTGCGAGATACCGGTACCGTGGCATGCGGCTTGTTGCCATCTACCTTTTACATCAAAACCCGCGTCCCCGCCCTCTGTATCATTCATCCCGAAACCGGTAGTGAGCATACGTTTTGCATGTTGCCTGAGCACGACATTGACACTCACCTGCCACGTGCACGATAGGGGCTGTACCCATAGCCACCTCGATACCCCCCTCTGTATCCACCTCGGTATCCTCCCCGGGGTACTCCTCGGCCACGTCCCCGGTTGAAACCCGGGACATTAGTGCGCTTTGATGTAACCTAAAGCCAGAAAGAAAACGTGATGAGGTTGCACGGTAATTTCTTGGAGCGTCGGAAGAGCGCACTTTTATTAGCCGTCCACGGAATAATGAGTTATCCATTGCTAATGCAGCGTCTATGAAATCGGGTTCTGCGAACTCAACATATGCGTACCTGCAGGATAGAATGGAATCCTTGTCAAAACAAGAAAAAGAACATGTGAATATATGGAATCGTCCGTACCCTTTGGGGTGCCCAGTAAACTTGTCGCAGAGTATTGTTACTCGATTGATGGTTCCACATGCCTGGAAATGACCCTGAATTTCCTCTGGCGTTGCGCCGTAGTCCACCTGATCATGGTGTTCAGAGAAACCAAATGAAGTAGTTTGAACGAGTCCTGTCGAAAACGCACATTGCCCACGAAGACACTCCGGCTGTCAGCCATGGCCCTGTCTTCCTCGGTTTCCATCGGAACACCCTGGTCAGATCCACCCGCCCCAGAGCTAGCCGACTCCGCAGCGGCCTGTAATTCTCGCAGCTTCTTGGCCTCCCGTTCCATTTCCTCCACGCGCAGTTTCATGAGTTGGATTTCCTGAGCGGGCATGTTGAATTATTTAGTGTTCCAGCGAAATATTAGGCAACGGAAGCAGAACCTTGGAATCTGCCTCTTCTGCATCGTCGAACGTCGGGTCCACGCTGTCGTTCAGCGGTGCTTGTGTAGCGCCAACGTCAGCCATGTTTTGTGACCTAGCAGTACGCGCAACGACAAAAGTTTTGCTAAGCCGCGCTTGGGATACAAACAAAGACACACAGACTGTTTACCACCCAACTCCGAGCGCTGCGACAGCGACCGCTAACTACGACGACGATCAACTGACATGCTTCCATTCGTCTTCCAGAAACAGAGCCGTGTGGCGAACCAACCAACCAATGTACGAGGCAACTGAAATTCAAAACGGTTTGATATATCACACCGTTCTCGTCTCTACTTGTGTTTGCACCCAATCCTGAACAATTGGGGTACTGATATACATCGATCTCAAGCGCGACCGCTGCCTAAGTCCCACTCGTAGATATCACTCGAGATCGCCGCTGTACTGACTGGGTCCTTCCCTTCTGAGCCTAACAGTTCACCCTCTCTACTGGTAACGTGATAGTCACTTCGCCGAGATTTAGGTATTGTCCTTGAGTACCCCAGCGTACGATTTGGAAAATATAGTCAGCCGGAAGAACACGTTTTCTTGCGTTCCAGCAGCGTGTCTTGCGCGTGGCTGCAGCACATGGCTAGGTCTTGAAGCAAATTGCGGTGTCGACGTCCAGCCCCCTTAGCTGTGGAATGACATTTTGCGATGCACCACTACGTCTGTCTACTCTGCAAACGAAACGAGGCTTTTAAACGATGGCGGTGATGACGCGTAAGCGCGCCACGTAGTAACTTGTGAAAACTAGCTGTCCCAGGCTGCCAACCGGGCTCTGCCACAGTCTCTCAGGGAAGGATTGGCAAGGCTTCTGTGACCACCTCGCAGTGTACTTTCTATCAGTCGTCATCCTCTTCTCTAACCCGTTAGACTATCGGACGCCACTGGTGGCGAGCTCTCACGAGTCACGACGGCATCTAGGGCGGGCCCAGTCAACTGGGTCGAAACATGTGCTTGCAGGGTAATGCCCTGTGTTTTCTGTGTCTCTATCAGAGGACTGCCTGGAAGGGTATATTAAACCCCGAGGACTTGTAATTGACGTTTTTGGGCGCTAGTACGACAGCCATTCATAGTTTCAACCGAATGTAGGTGTCTGGCAGTACAGCTGTCCAACCGAATAATTATTGACCTATTCACTCTACGTACGTACGAGCCACCGTATTGCATTCTCATGTGTGAAAGTCAGGGGAGTATTCTCTGTTGAGTAAATGATACCTCTCCGTTGCAATTCCAGTGTATAACATCCTAACGGCATTGTGATACTTCTTATGGGCAACGACAATGGATTGCATTTGGGTGACACGTCGGAAATAGCTCACCATACCATGGGTTTTGTGCTGTGAGCCCCAGATCATATCAGGGAGGCCGCTAGTTGACGCGTACCGCGAGGGCACGCCAGTTCTCTACATTTGCATTTGCGTCTAACCGTATGCGTTCGGCTAGGGTGAACGGAGAGTTCAAATTGTCAATTGGTAGTATTTTATCGCAGTGTGACCAACTTGAGAGGTTACATCTGATCGTCCAGAATGATGGAGACCGTATTTTGGGTATGTATAGGGCGTTAGGAGGGGCATAACGTCGAAGATAAGGGGCAGGGAAAGTGACTGCACAGCACGGGGAGTAGCAGAAAATGGGTACGAAACACGGGCAATGAGAATAGAACGACCGACCAGGCATCGTATTCGCCATCTTTGTAAACTCGTGATGTCCCAAAGAAATGGAATGTTTATGACAGCACCTATCTCTTATCGTGAGTGTAGGCCGTCTGTGAGCCAGTTCCCAGTCTGCTCTCGGCCAGGAGCCATTCTCGTCGAGCCATCAATGATGATGGACCCTGGCGATCAAGTGGCGAGACCTGATAGAACCATTGTCATTCGTTGTGATGGAAGGACGATCTGGTGGGGGATGACATACATATATTGCTTATTTCTTCCACTCCCCCCTTCCATTGCATTTTAGCGGCGGGTAGACATTTCACAATCAAGCCTTGGACAGAAAGGGAAAAGTCGAGGTAGCGACCATTGTTTGCGCTCGGCGACGAGGGGTGTCCGGAGTGGTCACAAGTCATGGCTTCAGGATTAAACTACTGTCTCCACGCGCTTGTGTCCAAGAAAAAAAGATACCGCGTAGTACTAGTCCCTTAATGCAAGGGCGCAGGAGCATGTGTCTAGCCATATCCGATATGTTGCCGGGGAGACGCAATATAACGGAAGACATAATTGGAAAAAAAATCTGCCGCCGAACAAAGGGTGGAGAGAGAATGAAATTTTTTGGCAGAGTGAGCAGCGCATGATCGAGAGCAGACGCACAAGGCGAGTTCTGTCATCGGTGTTCATAATTAGTCAGGCGAGCAATGCCTCGCTCGCTTATAATGACAAATGACGAGGGGAGGTCACCCACCTGTAATAGTCAAGGGGCTATGATGGGCTGTTTCGGGCCTGAGGTTCTCCACGGAATCGGGTGACATGGGTGTCCGGAAAGACATTGCACAATCGGATACCCACCCAACTTGGTCACAGGAAATCGTTTTATGAACTTCATTTCCGCTGCGGCCGGTATAAAAGACGGGAGGAAAAGTTGGCATTGCTAGCTACGTGTTCCTCGAAACATACCTCGGCTCGTTTCAGTTTTGTCCCACTCCAGGCAAGGTGAGAGAGTAACACGCACGTCGCACAAAAAAGCCGGCTGACGTGTGCGAAGGAATAACCTAAAATGGACTCGCTGAGTCACCCCTTGTATCGGGCTGACCCGATGACCCTCCGACGATATCTTGAAGTCATTCGACAACAAAGCCAGTTGCAGGCCCAGCGAGCTCACGCATCCCCCGACACACGATTTGTCGTACACCAAAGCGACCACTATTCTATGACACACCAGTCGAAGAAGAAACGCATCGACGAGGAGACACTTTCTCCCGATGCCGGTACCAAGCCAGTACAACTCCAGCGCAGGAGAGTTTGGCGGGCATGTGAAAGCTGCAGGTTGGTCCCTACTATTCGCATCGCTCGAGTACACCGTCTCAACTAACCTACTATCTTCATCGATCATAGACGCAAGAAGATCAAGTGCGACGGTTGTGAACCCACCTGTGCTCAGTGCCAGACCTCGGGCTCTCAGTGCACATGGTTACAGACGAAGGACAGGGCGGCTTTGAGTCGACAGTAGGTCATCCTTTCCATCCCCCACTTCTCCCCCTCTCACCCGTACTGTAGTTATGTACAGGAACTGGAAGCTCGTCTCTTGCACATGGAATCACTGTTCACGCAGATAACGCCTGTCCTCGAACAGTTGGGTCCTTCGCTAAATCTCCCTTCCACCTCCGGACAATCCTCTGCCACCGGCTCATCCACAGAGGATCCTCAACAAGCCAACTCCGTACTGCAAGCACTTTCATCCAAGGTCGCTGCCGATACCCGCACTGATAGCAGTGCATCCCCAGAGTCTTCGGGTATCAAGATGGAAGACGATGTTTCTGAATCGTTTGGACAACTCGCTCTCGACGAACATGGTCACATGCGTTGGATAGGTGGCTCCTCAACCATGTCGCTCATCCAGTCCTTCCGTGCTCTTACGAGCAACCCTCTCCAACGCGTCTCTCCGACAGAAGAGGACCCACGAGCACCTGGCCCCAGTGTGAATAAGCTGTATTTCCCAGCCTCTGTCTTCTTTGGGAAAATTCACGCCCTTCCTGGACCTGAAGAGGTAGAGTATCCGGAAGAAGATTTATGCGATAAGTTGGTGGGTGTTTGCTATGGCTTTAAATGTCATATCTCTCTGATTCCCGCGGGGATGCAGGTCGACGCGTACTTCCAGCGCTTGCATTTTTTGATGCCAATACTCGACAAGCCATCTTTTATGACTCGATATAAGAAGTTAATGCAAAGACGAGGCGATACTGACTTCATTCAAACCGAGGCGGCCTTCACCTCTGTCGTTTTCGCCGTATTCGCATGCTCTGCTAAGCTGGTCAACGACCCGCGGTTATCCCCAGAAAACGCCGACGATGTCGGCATGGGTATGGTTTACTATGAAAGGTGAGCGGACTTTCCCATAGTGGCCGGTCTAGTGAAACTTACACTTGTCACGTACTAGAGCGCTAGTTCTGCACTACATCAGCCACAACTCCATTCAAATCCCCCACGTCCAAAGCTTCATTCTTATGTCTTCGTTTTTGTGTTCTATTAATTGTCTGCCACAAGCTTGGATCCTAGTCGGTCAGGCAGTACGTACTGCGCAAGACCTCGGTTTACATGTAAGACGTCGTGTATATTTCCCCATTTTGTTATTGACATGCCTTCTAGCGCTCCCCTCGTCGCCTTCTAATTTCACCTATCGAGAAAGAGACTCGCCGGAAGATATGGTGGAACGTTTATTGTCTTGATCGCATGCTTGCCCTTGCCCTGGGTAGGCCCCTGGGCGTCGAGGACTCCGACTGCGATGTCGAGTATCCAGCTGACGTTGATGATGATTATTTACCGGAATACTTTAGCGGAGTTAACGTCTCTCAACAACATCCGACACTGGTGTCAGGCATCATAGCCCTTGTGAACCTCTACCAGATAGCGGGTAGAGTTCTCCGACAAGTGTACTCGATTGAAAATTGCAAGGAGGGTTTAGAACCGGAAAGGCGGGCGGAGTTGCAGCGGGCGGTCGAGGCTCTTGACCTTGAACTTAACAAATGGTGCGAGGATTTACCTACTCCATTCAAGAACGGAGGCCCCACGGACAAGCATGTTTCTATGACGGCCGTCTTGTGCAGCCACTATTATTCTGTACTCACGACTCTCCATCGCAATTTCCTTCCTGTCAAACGGGACCAATCAGCAGCACCGCAATCCGTCACTAAAGCCGTATCGTCAGCGCGTTCCTGCATCCGCCTTGCTCCGTCGTTCAACAATACCGTTCCTCCCTCTCACCACCTCGCGTTTTTTACCCAACATCTCTTCAGTTCAGCTGTTATCATCCTTCTATATGCCATGCACACTTCCGACACAAGAGCTGCGGCAGCGGCAATGGAGGAAGCGAAGACTTGTCTTCCTACTATAGAATCCTGGGAAGGGCACTGGCCCGGTGCCCGCAAATGCAAGGAATTGCTTACAGAGTTGACGAACGTTGCCGACGATGCTATTAGGAAGACCAACGGCGAAGATCGGCAGGTTCATGGAGTGCCCATTGCGCAGAGTGTCGCGCCTGCCATGCTTGAGCATCGACGATCTGTTGCTGCCTCATCCTCTGGGCCGGTGCCGACCGTTAGTCGCCCAATCAAGACGAAGCCTAGAAGAATCAGCCGCTCACGGGATCCCAACTCGACCCGGCGACCTCCAGTGTCCTCTCCATATCGTGTTGACTGTAAGCCTGACACGACCCCGTTGATGATCCTTGCTGACATTTCATGGGCCGCAGCGCAGCGCAATCGTTCGACGTCGCGCAAGCGGGGCCATGATGAGAGCGAGGGTCTTGCGGGGCCGAACAGTTTGGCGTCGTACCCAAACGCCTACTCGAGCCCGCAGTCCGGGGGGGCCAAGTCGAGTCCCCACAGTTCCCCAGCTTCGGTTAACTTACCTTCGCCCTCCATGTCCGCAGTGGAGGCGTCACAGCACCAGGACGGAAGTCCTCGGCTGATGGGTGCATCGCCTTACGGCTATCCAGGTGCACCCCTTTCGCCGCTCCACGTTTCTTCGCCGTACGACTATGGGGTGCACCCAAGTCCTTTGGCATCTTCGAGCTCACATCAGTGGGATGTGAGTTCCAGCGAGCGTCATGGTGTGGACATGTGTCAGTCTGCCAACCAGAGTAACTCGTTGCCATACGCAACGTACGAGAATCAAGGCATGGGCCCGTCGTGGTATGGTGGTTCCGACATTGGCTATTCGACCCTATCAACTACGCCTCCGACTTCTTCATTCGCCGGACCTGGACTACCTTTCCTCGGATTGGACTATATCCGCAACTACAACTCGAATGGTTACTCTCTTTTAGGGGATCAGGATTCATTGTGGCAGGCGTTCGACGCGCGTTCGTTTGGCCTTGACCCCGATCTACCATTCACACTCATGGAGAACTCAGCAGAACTTCACGAGGGACAGCAGCAGTCCCCGCCTGAGTCCCATCGGTGACTTCCTAGCCCGTTTTCTCTGGGCTTTCGATCCACGTTCGTGTGTCAAGCTGTTGCTGTTTGGCTCATAACTGCACTTAGGACGCAACCTGTATCCATATGTGGATCCCCTCCGAGGCGTTTTGGACTTACCTTACAACTAGTCTTCTTCTCGATATCCTTCATTAATGTGTTCCCCGTGGTGCTATGTTCTCGCCTTCAATGACCGCTCCATACTTTCCTACTAGCTTTTAGTGATGGGAGATTTCCCTTGGTAGCCTTTTTCTTTCTTTCCGCTGTAACGTTCCTCCAGGACTTTGCCTGTATTACCACCCACTTACCGCGGCACACGTTTTGTTGCTTTGCAATTACTTTACCACCTACGTAGTTACTCACTTGAAAAGACTTGATGTACTTTTACCTGACGAGTCGATGACCAATGGAACTCTGTGATTGGGTATCCGGTAATCGAAAGCGCAGCCGGTCAGCGCCACGAACGGTGTCGGTTATCATACACAACCGACGGTCATATACCGACGATTCCCTACTGGTAAATTCTCGCTGCATCCATCATGACCAAGCATCCTGTCGTAGAACTTACCTCGGAAGCTTCCTGGAATCTCGTGCGTATTCTCGCCGTGCCGCAGTAATGCGGACCGATTGACTTCCTCCCGCAGGTCGAGGACAAGTTCACTCCATATGGGAAAGAGACCCTTGCAAAGCTCATCACCTTTCTCCAGGTATATACAATCTCGACTATCGTGTTTCCTGCGCACTTTCCAATAACTAGTTAATTATCACCACAGGACGATGTGTACCCCTGCGTCCGGTTAGCGCACTCCCAGATCCCGAAAGATCCTGTCCAACGATGGAACACGGTTATACCTGTGGTCAAAGAACTCAAGGTGAAAGCGCGCAAACTCGGCTTATGGAACCTGTTCCTGAGCAAGGCGCATTATCCCGAGCATGGCGTGCCATTGACCAACCTTGAGGTATGGGTTTACTCTGTATATCCTGCGAGTCCTGGTGACTCGACGCAGTAACGTCATGGGGTCGCAGTATGCGGTCATGGCTGAGATACTCGGACGGGGAGGTCAGATAGCCTCCGAGGCTGTAAACTGTTCTGCGCCGGACACGGGGAACATGGGTGTGTAGTGCTGACAATGCTCTCCGTATTACCGTTCCGACTATGGTCGGCAGAGGTGCTCGCTCGGTACGGTTCACCCGATCAGCAGAAGAAGTGGTTGATCCCGCTTCTGAATGGCGAGATACGTTCTGCGTTTTCCATGACCGAGCGTTTCGGTTCGTTCGCTCGATTTTAATCGAGCTACTAACTGACACGTTCCGGTGCCAGTATCGTCCTCTGACGCGCGGAACATCAATACATCTATCCGCAGAGAAGGCAGCGATATCGTCATCAACGGACACAAATGGTCTGCCTAATTTCTTTTTACCCCCTCCACCGCCCCTTGCGCCTATTCAAATGTTTCTCTCTTTTTGAAAACCACGCAGGTGGATATCAGGCGCTGGGGATCCACGAACGCGGGTTCATCTCGTCTTGGGTAAAAGCGATCCGGATCACCCAGACAGTTACAAACAGCACAGCGTCGTGGTCGTACCTGCAGACACCCCTGGAGTACGCGTCGTTCGACCCATGGAGGTGTTCGGGTACGACGACGCGCCGGAGGGACATTGTGAGATAATCTACGATGACGTAAGAGTACCGCTGTCAAATTTGGTTTTGGGCTGGGGGAGGGGGTTCGAGGTGAGGTCGATTCGATTGCCACGTACGTATATGCTGAGGGCCTCGCCACTATAGATCATTCAAGGGCGACTTGGGTCAGTACCTCGTTTTCTTTTCCCAATCTAACTCAGGACCTGTGCATTGGTAGGCCTGGACGCATTCATCACTGCATGCGTTCCATAGGCGCCGCTTCCTACGCTCTGGACCTGATGATCCAGCGGGTAACTGACCCCACAAGAAAAACGTTTGGGAAGTACTTGTACGAGCATGGTGTGTGTTTCATTTTCATGTGGCCATCGAACCGGGGACTAAATTGATCGCCCGTGTTCTTAGACACTGTCGTGGCAGAAATAGCCAAGTCCCGATCCGAGATTGAGGGTGCTCGATTGTTGGTATTGAGTGCAGCACTCCAGGTGAGTCCTTCTGTACAGCTCCAGATCACGTTTTTAAAAAAGGATGGCGTGATCTCAGATTGACAAATACAAAGCCAAGGGCGCGTTGAAAGAAATTGGGATTGCCAAGGTTAGTCTACTTTTAGTTTGAAATGGAAGGATAATGTAGCACTTGAACATTTTTTATCTGTGAAGTTCGTGGTTCCTCAAATGGCGTGCACGGTCGTCGACCGTGCGATGCAAGCGTTTGGGGCTGAGGGATTAAGTCAAGACCAGGAACTTGCCAGCATGTACGCGCAGCTTCGGACGCTTCGAATGGCCGATGTATGTGGTATTTTTTGTTCATTCCTGTGGCCATTCATTTCGTGCTATGTTTCAGGGTCCTGATGCGGTAAGCGCTGCGGCTGCCAATTCTGAGAGGCAATTTCAATCAATCACATCGTTCATATATAGGTACACATACAGCAAGTGGGACAACGAGAGCTTCGACGTGCCGATGAACTGCGGAAACGTGCTCAGGAACTGAGGCAGAAAGAGGCCATTGTATTCAAGAAAGCGGGCATCAGATCTCACTTGTAGGAATCGAGGGACGACTCTTGTGTGATTCTGTTTTTCTGAGAACAGGGGTCGGCGTGCTACTAGCCTAGGAGCGTTCTAGTACTGTGCGTAGCGGAAGTGTACTTGTGATGTGACATTTACGTGTCTCGTGCGCTGTCGAGAACAAATTGCCACTGCCCAGTCTCATCGATCTGCGACCACTGCGGAAACCAACATGGTTCAAGGCGACGACGACACAGGCACAGGGAACGCCTACGATGTGACTCCAATTATCCACTCGCGTTACTTCATACTGCCAGTTTCTGCAGCGGCAGTAGGGACGGTCGTCGGAGCGGTACGGGGGTCACGGATGGCAGCACTCAGGTTCCTAGCAGAAAATGCACACCGACCCCCGACAACTATTCGAGGATGGTATCTTTACAACAAAACAAAGAATTACCGACGGATGGCAGCGGGGCTGAAACATGGAGGGGCAGACGCGCTGAGACTTGGTGTGACGACATTAGTTTGGGTGGGGATCGAAGATGGGTTGGAGCGGTGTGGCTATCCGTGGACAGAAGCCAAGGAACTTGGGGCCGGTGTGGGTACTGCACTGGCTTTTTCGAGCGTGTGTGAGTAGGTTCCTGTGGTCACACACGGCGTCGAATTCAGGTAGCTGAAGTTTCTGGGGCCCCGGGTTCAGATCGGCTTCCCTTGCGGACGGCAAGTCGGACGGTGATGCTCGGAACCCTCGTCGGGGGATGCATGGGCTTACTGCGATGGACTCGGGGTTACTTGCAGGGGACCGTCGAGTCGCGCGGCGAGTAGTGACTATCGTAGATCGAATGGTGACCGTAAGCGACTAGCTTTTACGTGTAGAGAGGGGAGGGCTTGCAGTCATTTTGTTTTTTGTTTTTATCGTTTTTGACTTGCTGGTGGAGCAGGAAGATATATCAGACATGATCACGGCCACTCCACCACTATCAAGTCGCCACCACGTCGCTATCGTCACCAATAAGACCTCGTCTTCGTCTTCGTCGTCGTCGCTCTCGTCTTACCTGCCTATACCAAAAGCCATGATGAAGCTTTGGCCTTCCCTGCTGGATCAACTCACCCCCCGGGCCTCCGCCGATGGCCGAGAGCAGCCGAACCCGTTCGACATGCCGGCCAGCCCCAGCATCGTCTCGACGGCCACCATGTCCACCCCGCCGGCGCCGGGAGCGACGTCGAGCAACGGCCAGCGAACGCCGGGAGCGTCGTCGTCGTCTTCCATCCAGCACCATCTGTTGGGCACTCCTTCGGTCTCCCGTCCGGCCCAGGCCGATGTCACATCGCTAGGCCCCCCAACGCCTCCATCCGGTGGTTTTGCCGCTGCCATCCCTGCACCTCAGTTTTCCCTTCATGTCCCAGACCTTTCCATGCGCAACACCAAAAAGCCGTCGCAGCTGTCAAATGCCATGGAAAATAAGTCCAAGACTCCATCGTCATCGACCACCTCGACTACAAGAACCACGTCCTCATCAGCCCCTTCGTCACAGCCCTCGGGAGGCTCCGTCACCTCCAAGGGCCAGATTCACGTTAAGCTCATATCTGCGCGCGGTCTCAGCGTCACATCGGTTCATGCAAGACCCTACGTCGTAGTCCAGTTCGAACAGAACGAGTTCGTCAGTCGCGATCCCACCGACGAGATGGATAAGGAAGTCAAAGGGATTGCCACCGCTCTATCGAGAACCTCTTCTTCGAACGCTGTCGCCACGATCGGCCCTCGGCGATCGGCCGGAAAGTCGAGTACCGAATCCTCTCCGACCGCGTCCTTGCACTCCGGTCCATCGCTGACATCGAGTACATCTCATCCCACTCAGAGCCTTTTCGGGCGTCTCTCAGCCCACAATCCCGTCTGGAAACACGAGGTCTCCTTGTAAGCTTACCAACACTGCAGCCTATTCTAAGCTCAATCGCTCCACCAGCGATGTCACCTCCGAAGACTCGGTCGTCACCTTCAATGTCTACGACCGCGTCTCTGACCACCATTTCTTGGGTACCGTGCAAATAAAACCGGTACTCGTACATGACCATACCGTGGACCAATGGTACAAGTGCGTGTCATCTCACTTTCTCTCTTTTTATCTTCATTTCTTCTCATATCTCGTCTCCCTTTCGTGGTTCCGCCGTGCTGCTATATCGGGTTTTCATTAATCAAGGCTCTTGCCACTGGAGAACGAGGTCGTTACCGGAGAGATGCGTGTTCAGATCACCTTCGAACAATACAAGGTTAGTCTCTGCCTTCCCTGGTCTGTTTTCCCACCCCTCCCACGTTCTACGTCTGCCGTTCGCACACGTTATCAGTGATGTGAGTGAATGCTTATGTTTCCCCCATCGTGACGCAATAGACCAAACGGGCGCTCACCCCACGAGACTTCGAGTTCCTAAAACTCATCGGTCGGGGAACGTTCGGCAAGGTCTTTCAGGTTCGGAAAAGGGATACGAAGCGTATATATGCAATGAAGGTCTTGTCAAAGAAGGAAATTATCGCCAAGAAAGAGGTTGCTCACACCATCGGCGAGCGCAAGATCCTGCAGCGGTCATTAGAATCCCCATTCCTCGTTGGTCTCAAGTTTAGCTTCCAGACTGACGCAGACCTCTACCTCGTCACCGACTTCAAGAGTGGTGGAGAGCTCTTTTGGCATCTTCAAAAGGAAACGCGCTTTTCGGAGGAGCGGGCCCGATTCTATGTCGCGGAGCTCGTGTTGGCCCTGGAACACTTACACAAGTATAACATCATCTATCGGGACCTTAAACCGGAGAACATCCTTCTGGACGCTACAGGACACGTGGCGCTTTGCGATTTCGGCTTGTCCAAGGCTGATCTGCGATCGGGAGAACTTACGACCACGTTCTGCGGCACGACGGAGTACCTTGCTCCTGAAGTGCTATTGGATGAACATGGATACAGCAAACTGGTCGATTTTTGGTCGCTGGGCGTCCTCTTGTTCGAAATGTGCTGCGGATGGAGTCCGTTTTACGCTGAAGACACACAGCAAATGTACAAGAACATATGTTTCGGCAAGATAAGGTTTCCACGAAATGTTATTAGTGAGGAGGGGAAGCTGTTTGTCAAGGGAGTAAGTATTTATTCCTTTCTGCCTCGTGAAGCAGTGACAGATGGATGTGGTCCAGCTTTTGAATAGAAATCCTAAACATCGCTTGGGTGCAGAGCGCGATGCAGCAGAGCTCAAGGAACATCCGTTCTTCGCTAGCATTGACTGGAAAGCCCTCCTCATGAAGCAAGTAACGCCACCCTTCAAACCTGCCGTCGAGTCAGACGAGTCCACGTCGAATTTTGACCCCGAGTTCACGACCGCAGATATACGGCATTTTGGGTTCGACACTGACGAAAACCGCAGTCCGGACGAGGAAGACCCAAGTGACGACTGGACGTATGCAGTCTCCGGTCCTCAGACCCCTCACACACCCAACGGGCCTCTTGGTTGTGATCGCCTAGAACAAGTGAACGGAACGCACGGGCATAGTCAGGGCATTCAAATAAAGAGGATCAAGCAGCCCAACGTGGCGGGTACACCGCTCACGAATAGCGTACAGGAGAACTTCCGCGGGTTCACATATTCAGGGGGAGAGAGTTTTGTTGCACCCGCCGGATTCTCGAGGGAAGATGACGAGAGTGAAGATGATGACGACGGGGCGTATGAGCCGACGACAGAAGATGAATATGAGGACGAGAGTTTCGTTGGGCGGTATTCCAGCCGGGGAAGGAGATTTGAGGACGACATCGCGGACTAAGGGCGTTCAGGCTCCCCTGTTCTTCCACAGGATATGGTTTGATTCTTTATGGACTTCAAGGGAATGGCGACTGCGTGTTCATATTGTCATGCTTGCATTGCACAACTCTTTCCCTCTTCACAATCGCATATGGCTTTTCTTCCTTGTTTAAGGATCACGCCTTTTATGGAGCATCTATGCTTCATCCTAATGTTCAGTACTACCTGTGTTGTTCATGAAGACTTGCTGTTACTATGTCCTTTCGTGCGTTTTTTTAAAGTATTCCTCCTTCAACTCGTCACGATCTACAATGTAGAAAATTACTGTGTATGTCACGTGTAGTGGCACACCTTCCGCGAAGACAATTCGACTTTGAGCATGCCGTGCACGAACGCAAAGGTCAGAGCCGGTCACCAGTCGTACAGTGTCTTGCATCCTGGCCTCGCTAAATTTAGGCCACCTCGAAGTATAGGGGAGAGCACACGACCGTTGATTATGGTGTTGGTGACGATAGATTCGACGTGGTGAGAGGTCACTCGCCCATACCACACACTCGTGCCTGTGGGCGTGTATATCTACGTGCATGTAAAGCTCTGAGTGGGTCATGACCGTGGGCAGAAACTCACGATGACATTGCCCGCAAACTTGTGGCCGCCGACGTGAGAATTGCGCAATATGAGCGCTCTATGTTGTCCGGGAAGAGCCGCGAGTTGCGACTGGTACACAAACTCTGCATCGGCATTGTCTGCACTAAATAGGGCCTCCAGTGTCGGTTTGCTGGACAGGTCTTCTAGGTCGGTGTGCACTTCCCAGCCTTCGCGTTCGAGGTACTGAGTAAACGCTTGACGGGATCGTTGTCAGATACCCGTGTCACACAGGAGAGGAAACGCACTCTTCTCGAGAACTGGGGCAGCGATCGCGCAACGCTTGTCTCGCCTTTTGTGCGAACCTGACATATGTGAGATCGCCGTATACTCGGTTACTCCACGATTGGCTCAAAAGTGAAGTTAAGCGGACGCTCACAGAGCAAGATCAAGCACGAGTAAGGCAGAACCCATGACTTGAGGGTATCCGATCTCTCTGGTGCACCGGACCTCCCATAAGCAGGGTCTAGCGCGCTCTTCCACAGTGTTTCGGCTCCTTCTAGGGACCGGGGGACGTCTGTAATGACCTTGTAGTCGGGTAGAATGATGACCGTCTCGAGTGTCGGGGCAGGGTAGCGATGTAGCGATAGGGAGTGGTGGCTTCCGTTGAGGATGGAAAGGCGGGTGCTGGTATCTTGCGTGAAAAGACCGGATGGAAGACGTTTGTTGTCGTTGGGAGCAGACGAAGCTTCCCCTGTGCTATCGGAATTTGTGCGGTGTTGCTCGTTCGCGCTGCACAAGAAGGCTGCGAGGGACCCGTCAGCTTCGGTTACTTCCTGGTGCCAATCTGATTTTCCGGTCGAAATGACAACCTTGTGGGTCGTCAGTCGACCCAGAGGTCGTGTATACCAAGCCGGGCTTACCTGGCGTCTATAAGGCTTCACCGACCCAAGTAGGTCAGACTCCATGTCGATACTCATCTTAGCAAAGTCGTCATGGTCTACCGCGAGTCGGTGGACACGAATGATGAGAGCAGAATGCCGCTCACCTTGATCACACGGGTCTGGGCAGAAACGACAGTCAGCGTCTATTACAGGGACATCCACAGATTTGAGCAGGTCGTCTTGAGTGACAGAGTTTGTCTGGTTGCTTTGACCGACGAAGGTTCGCTTGAGCTTCTCGAAGACAGACATTCCGTCACTGTCGTTTTGACGGTGCGGCCAATCTGATGATGACTAATCAATGCTCCCGATTGAAAAATCCCTGAAAACCTGTGAGCTCAGCCAGAACTGCCATGTTCTGCAGAGCGGCGCAGCGAACATCTGCAACAGCTTGCTCTGCCGCCCGCTATAAGTCATCTGCGTCTCTCAACGATGCCAAAATGAACGCGCTCGTCAGCCTCTATCACCAATCCGACCGCTTCATTACACCAGAAACCCTTTCAGACGCCATCGACCAGGCATTCACGAAACAGGACAATTATCCAGGCGACGACGACTCGCGGAAGCACTCTTTTGCAGAAATACTGAGCATGCGGGCTCAACAGAGACAGGCTCCCAAGTTTTCACTTGGTAGAGACCAGTTAACTTACTCTGCCTTGGATTCGTCGCACATGGGTCCTGGATGGATCGAGAGCAAGGAGAAGCGGGTAGATAGAATATACGAGGCTCTCATGGGCACAACAAGGGATGGAAAGCCATCGTGGACAGCCATCAAAGAAAATTCCCAACGCGTGCAAGCTCAAGTAGCCGCAGATCGTAAACGCAGGGGTTAGAAAACGAGGCAAGTGTCCGTCATAGTTTACCCAGCATTAATCGCTCGTAGCTCACTTTCCTGGTGGCCCTAGCTTCGTCTAGTTAGTCGGTCTTGTCTGTGATGGTGCCGTCTACAGTACGTCACGGGCCGCGGTCGGTGATGCAATGTGTTTCGGGTACCGTTAAAATGGTATACCTGTTAGTGGAGGGCATGGTCCACTTTGATTCGACGTTCGAATAAAACGATCCAGTGCATTCGCTGCCATATTCTCAAACTTGACTTGGAAGCCTGCGCTATGTGCTCTCACCATCCATGATTCAGTACTGCATCGATGGTAGCCATGTTCTCGTCAATCTACACGTGGCTGGCGAATGGGATGAACCATGCGATTCAGGAGAGGTAAAGAGTAAGGGTGGAATGTTTTCTCTTGAGACTGATTCAGTTTCTTGGCGGAGGTGAGGCTCGCAGGGTGGAACATGTAGACCCGAAGACGAGTTATCTGCAGACTACATACGGCAGAGTAAAAATGCGCTTCTCTTACCTCGGACTGAAATGAAAAGTTCGAAGTTTCTTCGGCAGCCTATTTGGAAACCGGGTTCAAAGGGAAACAGCACAACGATGCTGGTGTTGAGGATCGGATGTTTACCATGGCATCTCAGACGTCGGCAGTTGCTCCAAGGACTGCGTGTGAGCCTGTGGCTACAGACGCCGAGGCTGCCGGTGAGGATGTACGAGCTTTGACTGTCGACGTGAAGTGCAACACGGCCGGTGAAGGCGACGACGTCGTTTCAACGAATGCAGCCCCGGGGAACGTTCCAAGCGTCACTGAGGGGGTAGTTCTTGAGCTCGACTTTGTTTGTGTATTGTAGAGCGTGGCTGGTTTGGATTTTGTTTTACCCTGTCTTCCACAATTTGGACAGCATATGGTGCTGGGCGGACAAACACGTCTTTCTGTTCTTCGCCGTCATGCCCGTCGTCAATGGTGTTCTCGATGACGGTCACAACGTCGCCCAGCGATGGTGGCCTATGTCATAGGGGAGGAAATGGCCCGTGCGCGGCCGTTTTCTCACGCATGACATAAGCCACAGCGGTGTTCCTTCAACGCTTTCTCCCATCAACCAGCATTTCTGGCCTTCCCCCCCCACGCTGGGCTACCACTACCGACCCGTCCGTTGGCAGTCCCTGCATGTCCCAACCACAACAGCCGCAGCCGCAGCAACAGACCGTTGTACCATCCAATATGTTGTCTCCAGCCGAGGCGGAGCTCGCCCAGGCAAATTCATACTATCCACAAGAACCCACGGACCTCACCGGTGGTTTACCCATGAATTTGGACTCATTGCGGGATGGTCCCCCCGGAAGCAAGCCCTTTTATCCCTACTCAACCCTTATCCGGTTTGTGATACTCCCTTTCAATCCCGTCTGCCCTTGTTTACACTCTCTTGTTACCTCTTAGATACGCCATCAAAGGCTCTCCGACCGGGAAGCTATTGCTGGAGGACATTTATTATGCTATCGAATCGCGTGTACGTGTGGCCTTCGGGTTTTTCGTGGGCACTCCTTTTTACTGATGGGCCACGTCATCCAGTTTCCATACTTTAGGACCGCCCCCTCTGGCTGGAAAGTGAGTATCGCAATGCACCTGAATGTTACATATCGCGTCCGTGTGCATCTATGTACGCGAAGACGCGACCGCGATGTTGATTGTTTGATTGTGTTCATATTTGTTTTGGTGCACGGACTAAACAAGGACTGAATATCACCTTCCCTTGCAGAACTCTGTTCGTCACAATCTCTCCCTCAACCCTTGTTTCGAGAAGGTCCCCCGCCCCTTGACCGACCGCGGAAAGGGCTCATACTGGACAGTTAACGACAACGTCGATCCGCGCACGGGTGTTCACCGCGTGAGGAAGAAGAAACCGAAAGGTACAAAAGCACGCCATTCCTCGGAGCAACAGAACGAAGTCGATTATCGCTCAAATGAACCACCAGCTTTCCCTGATCCACATGCACAATATGTACAGGGTCCGCCACCACCTCAAATGCATCCTGATCAAGCAGGTCCGAGCAGGCAAGCGCCGTACCCTCCTCCATACCCACCTACGTGAGTATATATCTATCTCCACGCATTCTTTCATCTATCAAGCATCATCTAACATGCAACCACTCAGCTTCGACCCCAACTTTGGAATGCTCCCCCCTCCACCCCCGGGGGGCTTTGCTCCTACTGTGCCGATAGACAGCCTCGAAGTGGATGAGAACGGCAACTTGTCTTGGCATCTCTCCTGGATCAAGGAGCTCAGTAGCTTGCAGCAGATAACTACAGAACAAGAAAAAGCGGGCGCGGATGAAGAATGGTATCGCATGATGCTGTTGCGTGTTCGAAGTGCACTTATGCCACCCGCTTACCCTGAGGGGATGCATCCTCCTCCCCCAGGGATGCACCCTCCGCCACCTAATTCCGACATGCAACAACCCATGCAACAGTCAGTTTGACATGTGACAGGCCACATTTTTTTTCCTGCAATTTCGACAGACCTCGCGTTGTTTACTTTTTTCCCCTCTCTCTAGCCATTATCTGTACACTACTACTGGTTCTTTTTAGTTTGGTTAATGTCTTAGAATCGTGTCTTTGTGAGCTGGGTTTGTCATGAGGTGTCATACCATTGTGAACCCGTAATGTCCGACGGCCGAAATTCTAGCTTATGTAAGTGTCTTGGCCAATATCAGATAAGCCTGCTGGGTTTTTGATGCACTGTTCCGTTCCTACCTAGTCCTTGAAATCGTCCAGCTCGACCTTGATGGCACCAACAGCTGTGTACAGCGCAGAAACGAGGGAATCGGGTACGATGTCTGGACGACCAGCATCATCCGAGCTCGCCATTGGATCCCTGGGGACAGCACAGGACGGGAAATACCAAGCCCTTATTTCCAGCCTCGACGAAGAGACCCCAGGAAAAACAATCGAGAGACAGCTACTCGACCGGTTAGTCGATGGAGGTCCGGATTCATTTCTCTAAGTGGTTAGGTATGCTCACCGTCAACCTTAGCCGTCACTTTGACACCATCGCATTACTCGTCCATATACCTTATCCTTACGCCTGCCGACTATTCTTCCTTACTCCCGAGTCTGAGATCCGTGCTCAAACAACTTTTAGAAGGGCTCTGTCCACTCGGAAAACTTCTTCTTCTTAACCTCACCTCCGGTTTCTTCAATCTGCCGAATGAACTTACACTTGTGGGATTCTCAATCATAGAGACAGTATCGGAAGACAAGGATGCACGGATCATCGCTCAGAAACCTTCAGCACCAACTCCTGCTCCGACGCCGTCGAAGCCGCTTCACGGCAGTTCCCTGCCACTCAAGCGGAAGGTAGACCCGGCACGTCAGGCTTCTAAAAAAGCCGTCTGGACATTTTCATCACCCTCTACGCCCGCCATCGATGCCGAGGCGCTACTGACCGACGCTGACCGAGCTCGCCCGATGCCAACGTGTGAGCCGTTCACGCCGGGTGCGCCGAGGCGGAAGAAAGCCTGCAAAAGTTGCACATGTGGCCTTGCAGAAGTCGAAGCGGAAGAGACGAGCAAGGGAAACGTCGTCCTTCTGGACGCAGACGGCGTAGTGGAGGTAGGCAGCGGTGAGACAGAGAAACAGAGACTGCTTGCGGCAGCCAAGGCTGCTCCCAAGGCTACCAGTAGCTGTGGTAGTTGTTTCTTAGGTGATGCCTTCAGATGTGAAGGCTGCCCTTACATGGGTAAGTCTGGTAACGTCGATTGAAATCGTCCATTACCGACTCCTATCGTCCAGGTTTACCTCCCTTCAACCCTGGGGAGAAGGTAGAGATCAATCTATCGATGGATGACATTTAGACAAACAGCGTCGGTAGCTGCGAGTGCACTGCACAAATCACTTCCGAAGTTTTCTAACTTGAGTAACATAGGCAAATGATGCTTAAACGTATTGCGGATATGTATATATTGTACCTTGCGGAAGATGATCCCAAACTATCGGAGCGTCCCCTCGTCATCTGGCGATTCGTCACCCCAGTCAATGTCCTCGTCAGCAGCTTGACGTGCTCGCTTCATAAGCTCGAGCAGCGTCTCGGGTTTTATTGGCGTCCCTTCAATGTCGGAGCTACATGACTCCTCGGGACTGCCGGTTTCATCATCAACGTTATGGGAAGGACGTACTCCAGAAGTTGCTTCCATGATCTCATCTTCCGAGTAACTTCCAAGCATCAGGAGACCATCGTTTTTTTTGAGGCTGGTCGTTTTCGGATTCGGAGTTGCTCCCGTAATCTCCAACTAGCCCGGCAATGGCTTGAGCATTAGGTTTCCTACGTTTCGGAGCTCTTCCATATGCTTCATCTTGCCGATGCCGAGTAATCCTTCCGGTCTTGTCCACTATCGTGCCCCGAAAACTCGACGCGTCTCGGTCGAAGATATGAATGGTTGGAAATTCCACAAAATGAGTATTTCGAAGTAGCTCCAAGAGGGGCGACGCTGGGTCTAATTTATGGTAGAATTCGGCTTGGGATGTCGGCTGATGGTGGAAATCAAGGCTGGCACGGACATAACAATCTGGGTGGACGAAGCCTTCCGGATCTTCTAGATGGGGATGAACCAGGGGAGGTACCCAGTCTGGTAAAGAGTGCTTTCGGGACTGGAGGGGTTGTTGGGGTATGTGAGTCCGTAGAATGTCTAGTAGTGTCTTCGATATCGGATTACGGTGTGCGATGACAGTATGCGGTTGTGCTCGGACAACTTCAGCGGTTGGGGTGGACGGAGGATAGAACTTGAATTCGACTGTCAACAGAGGCCGTTTAAGTCTTTGAAGTGAAACAAGGGTTGAGAACACCCCACGACTCAGAAGAGAAGGGACATACTTTGGATCCCATGTGGATTGACTTAAGCCCCTGCGTTCCATGCCATTTGGGAGCAGGTCGATGTCGATGTCTACTGACTCTAGGTAGGACTTGAGGGTGTCTCTTTTGGTGCCTTTCGTCCGTTTTCCCCGTACGTTCGTTTTCCCTAGACTGTTGATCCTGCTCGACGTGCCCCGTTCCGCTTGGTACCTTCCACGAACGATCTCGTTGCCCCACTCACTTGCTCTCCCTGCCGACCTCTTCTAGGAAGCTGTAGTCGCGCATCATCGTTCCCCAGCCGTATGCGTTCATGGGTACATACTCCGCCTTGTTACGTTCTCCAGAACAGCCTGTGTGTTGCTTGTGCCTGCGCGAGCAGGGTAAAGAGCAGGTCGGGGTGCGACATCTGGGACATGTGTACTTTGCTTGCGAGCTGCACAAGGTGCATGTGCGAGACGTGATCGTGTTCAAGGGATCTGTGTCGACCATGGTTGAGTTGCGGCAAGATCTAGAGTACACACATACATAAGTTGACACGGCCATCCATCCAACCCTCTTTCGATCCCAGCTCAGCCCCACCCACCCCATGTCGTCTGGTGTAACCCAAGCGAATAGTCTATGCATACGAAAGTAGCGCTCTTTGGCGAGTTCTTCGCTCGCGACCTCAAGGCCATTCTTCAACCGGATCACTCTCCACACGGAGTCTGCAGCGCCAATGCATACCCGCGAAATTGTCTTCGAACACCTCGGCACCCATCTTTTACAGTCTCAAGGCGAAGAACCGTCTTGTTAAGGGCGAGGAAAGAGCTTGGGGGCGGCGATGTCAAAGAAAGCGGATGGTAAGTCACTGAGTTTTCCTGAACCTCAGCGTGGCCGCGGGGTCGCCCACTCCAGCCCCTCCAGGACACTCTACTCGTATCTCAAACCGGAATCAGTCCGTGTACACCCTGAAGCGACAGTTCGCCCATGGGCAACTTGCGAAGTCACGGGAGACGCGCTAAGTCTCGCCAGTGCCCTCGGATATGTGTAAGATTGCTTAACAACGTAGCCAATGGTCTGATGAACCACCGTCAAGCCAACGTTCGCAGATATACAAGCGTGGTTATGTCTTTCGTCGCGGGCCTCTTATCATCCAAATGTTCCAGCAAGAGCAGGTAAAGCTTCATAATACAAGTCGTATATCGTCCCTCAATTGGTTCTGGCTTGTAGGTGGACCCCAAAACATCTTTGCCATTCCAGCCCATGCAGATACTTTGTGGGAGGTGGAAGTCAAAACAGCATCGCCGTTCAATACGACAGCCCCTCAGAGCGGGCAGGTACAAGCAAATACCGTTCGTTCAGCCATAGAGGCCGTGCTGGAGGTCCAGCTTGTCATGAAAGGGCTGCTTGACCTGAGACGACAAGACATTTGAGACAGAATTTCCAGGTCACAGGAGGTATGACCTCTCCTGTGAGTAGGCTCTCGCGGGTCTATGATACATCCTCCAGCGGAACACGTCCTGGTAATCGGGTGAAGGTACGGGGTTTGTAACACTCAATGCATCGATGGTAGATACTGTCCTATCGCACCGGATTAACCGTCGAAGTAAACATCAAACTTGTTCTTTGAACAGCGGAAACATTTTATCAAAGCTTCCAGACTGGTGTGACTTCAAGCCTAACTCTGCGAGAATTCCCCAATTTTCCTTGTGAATAGTTTCGGCCATATGGTCCGGCAACCGCATTCACCATACTGCGTGAATTCCAGTTAAGTGGTATCATTTACTCTTGGGGTGGGATGATACTGACTGCTCTGGCCCGCAAATTAGGACAATCAATCTTCGATCTTCGGCGACCGCTGGAACGCTCGTCGGCCAAAAGAGTGCCTCCCACCACGGCGTTACTTTTTTAATCGAAGTGCATCTTGCAAGGCGGATTTACCAATGCGATCACATGCGAGGTCCATGGGAATCTTAGTCTTGAGCTGTCGGGGGGCGTCAAGAGAGTCTACAAAGACACGGAACCTAAACTTGTCCGGGTGCTTCTCAGCTATACTGTGAAGGAATTCCATCATGTGGGCTGGCGGCAGGTCTGCAGGAGTCTTCGATGCGTGAAGTAATGTTAAACGGCCTTTACACGCATTTTTTGAGAATACGTGTACAGAAGCTGT